>CM042830.1:5741554-6450721 GCA_009982885.2 Hyles vespertilio
TACACAGATTTTTTGTAGATTGGTTGAGTGGATAGTTTGGTATAGGTATTTTTGACTATTTTGTTTTTAAAGTGTTATGTTGTTGTGATGTTGTAAAAGTTTGCGACTCTTTTAGAATTATAGAGACCTAATTAAAAAAATAATTTTTTTTGTAAATGTTCATTAACGATTTGTTACATAAGAAATGTTGTACTTATGGAAGATACTTGAAGAAGACCGATTTATACATCTTTCTGCTTTTCATGCGTCTATAGGTCCTTCTTTAATAACGGCTCGGTCATTTTGAGCCAAAATATGATTAAAAGACAAAATCAAAATTTTTGGTTTTATCACTTTAATTCCAAAGGTGCGATATCCCCTGTATATTAATGCTTGCGAGTTTGTCTATATTGCAATGTTATAAAAAATATGTAGAATATATATTCATAAAATTGTTTTGTTCTGCTCTATTAGATTCTATTCTATAGCGATCCTAAGAAAGCGTACAATTCATTTAAATTAAATGTTATTCAAATAAATTATTGTTTTTTAAAATATTCATAGTCACGTCATAGAACTGACAGATAATAAAATAAAATAAATCATCGGTATTCGTTAAGCCGTTTTGAGACCATCGTTAATTAAACAATCATTGATTTGGACGCTATTACGGTCATAAAGTCCCCCCATACTAGTTTTTCTCAAATATATTCCATGTGATAAGATGCAGACATGGATATCTGTATCTGTATCAGCCCATATACGTCCCACTGCAGGGCACGGGCCTACTCTACAATCGAGAATACGATTGAGAGTGGTTAGGCCATATAGTCCACCACGCTGGCCTAGTGCGGGTTGGCGGACTTACATACCATAGAAATTCTTATGAATCGCTATGGTATGCAGGTTTCCTCACGATGTTTTCCTTCACCGTTTTAGTGCGTGGTGATTGACTTATCAATACACACATGACTCCGAAAAGTCAGAGGTGTGCCCTGGGATTCGTACCCGCGACCACCGAGAACATGTTGGCAGCCGCGTCTAGTCCGTTTACCAACAGGCCACCACGCACTTTTCAGACATGGATATAGATATATAATATATACTGACTGCTGATAGAGAAGGTTGAGTTCTGCAGATCCCTCTGCGTGGGGTCGCGCATCTTGCGTCCCGTGGGAGTGCTGCATCCAGACACGCTGCCCAGCGCTTCTAACTGCTTGTTCACCAGCACCAGGTCTGAAAACACGCCTGCGTCACCACACTTAGTTAACTACTCAATACATCACATCTCAATGTCCCACACACACGGGCCTCCGACACAATCGAGAGTACGATTGAGAGTTAGGCTATATCCACCACGCTGGCCTAGTGCGGATTGACATTATTATACAATACTAAATAATAAGTAAATTCACCCAACAGTCACATACACAGTCCTGACCCCACACTAAGATCGAGTCTTGTGTCGTGGGTATTAGGAACTATGATAGACTTTTGGTCTCACAAACACTCAGACTCGAAACAAATATTTATGTATACAAACATATCTCTCGATACGGGGATCGAATCCGCGTCGTTGTTTCACAAGCAGTGTCTAATCACCTGCGCCACGAAGGCTGTCAGATATAATCATAATCGAATATGAATATACCGGGTATCTCAAGACTGCTACCGAAAACGAAGCCGGGTGGTAGTTTTAGTGGCTACAAACACAATGCAACTAAAATTTTCGCATAGAAACGTGACAATTATTTTTTATGATTTTTTAAATATCGTCATTTTTGGGTGGTAAATCCATAGTTTTTGCTAAAATAATAATTTAAACTCTCTTATATCTTAGAGTATTTATAAATTAAAGGGTATACACTATTATTTTAGGAAAAAAAATATTTACCACCAAAATATGGCAATAGGAAAAAAATTTCAAAAAAAAAAATTGTCGCTTATTTTTGCAACTTTTTCTGTTGCATTGTGTCTGAAGTCGCTTTAACTACCACCCGGCTTCGTTTTCGGTAGCAGTCTTGATATACCCTGTATACGCTGATTTCTTTTGTGACGTGGCTTTGTTATTAAACTACCTAATAAATATAATATTTTTGAGATATAGCGGAACAGTTCGACATTTGTTCGTATCTCGTATATTTAAATAGAGGTAAACAAGGTTTCCTTACCGGTAGGTGTGGTGCCGTTAGTGACCGTGTGCGCGCCGTGTGGCGGGGAGGGCGGCTGCGACTGCTGCTCGCCGAGCGTGGCCACGGAGCCGCCGTACACGAACGGACTGCACACTGGAGTCTTCAGGAATTTGCCCAGACCTGGATAAAATTATTTGTATCACGCTATTAAAAGGTGATTGATAGAAAATGGTCAGAGGTAAGGTCTTTTTCTACGAGGTAAGTAGTTGGTACGCATATGTACAATACTTTATTATTCATTTATTTATTTATATAAATAAAAGCACTTACTTTTATTTAAATAAAACTTATTATTAAACTTATGTTTTTGCTAAAATAATTATTATTCAGGCCTATCGTGTTATTGCGTTTTTTAAAATAAAAGAAAGTGTATTTTGAATAATCTATTAATTTACTATGTCTTATATTTCCTTGTGTATATTAAAATTTACCATATGCTTAAAAGCGGAATGTATAAAACATTAGTTAAAGCAATATTTAATTACCTTCAACTACTCTCAATTCTCCATCGTCGAGACAAACACGTCCATTCACGATCACGTACTGAGGACTTCCAACCACGTGTTGTCCCTGAAAATTACATTTTTCAATAATTTATTACATACATTTTGTATTATTTTAATATACAAGGTTAGTCATACAGGGTATATAAAGAAAGGGGGACGGTACAATCATCACAATGAACAATTTTGACTATAAAGCCAACCTTAACATTGCGAAAAAAAAACAGCTGTTCCATACAAAAGATAATCGTTTATCTGCAAAATGTATTGTACAGCTGATTTTTTTTTCGGGATTTCAGAGTTTTCCTCTTTATAAAAGTTGTTCATAATGATGAATGTGGAATACTATATACGTTTATGAATAACCTTATAGTGTCAGAAGATGGATAGACACAAATAGGAACCTGTTGGGCAAAAAAGTATTTGACACAATAGAGATCTGTCCTGTGTCAAAGGTTTAATTATTTAATGGATACTAAAAATATTGCTTATAAAAAACATATACATATATTGTATACATAAATATATTTTATCTATAGTAACTACTAGATATATTAAGACATCTTATCTCAGGATGGCGAGCGCAGTGGACTGCTAAGCATTGCTTTGTAATTCAAGGCGTTGTTGTTTTTGCTTCTGTCCATGAGCAGTCGTATCGTAGCATCAGGCGAATACCACGTTCGTCTTGCTATTCGTAGCAATAAAAAAAACATAAATTCGAACACACCTTGTTTTTATCTAAAGTTGATTATAATTTAAGGCTTTTTGGTACATCTTGTGGTTCGAAGTTCAAATGTATAAGCATAACCAACCTCGGCCACATTTGTCGTGTGATTTTGTTCTGGACCCTGTATCTAGTATATATTTTGATTTGACATACCTCGAATATATTAAAGTCGACAGCATGCCTATGTGCGGCGGCGGTGATGGTTCTCTCCAGCCTCGGGTCCCACACCAGCACGTCCGCGTCGCTGCCCACACACACGCGGCCCTTCTGCGGCCACAAGTTGAACACCTTGGCCGCTGTAGAACTTGTTACCGAGACGAAGCGACATGGGTCCATTATACCTGCAGGAAATATAGGATGTGTAGTGAAAAACAAAATTTATCCAAACCGTTGGGCCAGGCTACAAGCTGGATTCCTGAGAATAAATAAAATAATAAATAACACCCAACAGTCAAATACATAGTCCTGGAACTACATTAAATCGAGTCTTGTGTCGTGAGTATAAGGAACTAAGAGAGACTTTTCGGTCTCACAAACACCCAGACTCGGAAGAAATATTTGTAGGCCACACAAATATTTCTCTCGGTGCGGGGATCGAACCCGGGGCTTCTTGTTTCACAGGCGGCGTCTAACCAACTGCGCCAGGAATGCTGTCAAATGACCGGACAATGAGATGATGATAATGATGCAGAATGGCCGGAGAAAACGCGGAAGACCAAAGATGCGTGGATAGCCGAGTTGGATGCATTCGAGCCAAAATGGCAAGAGCTCGCCGAGGATATGGTCAAGTGGAGTGACAAAGGCCTTCGCCCAAAAGTGGGACACAGTATGCGATCTATTATACCTGCAAGAAATATATGGCGTATAAAGTGCGGTTTTTTAGGGTTAAAAATACTTTTTTTAAAACTCAACTATAACTTAGACATATCAAAATTGATACGTGTTTTTCTTTGCAAACGTTACAATATGTATGTATTTGTAGCCGCCTTTAGTCCATTACCAACATGCCAAGACAAACCAAGAAACTGAATTAGCCCATATACGTCCCACTGCAGGGCACGGGCCTCCTCTACAATCGACAGTACGATTGAGAGTGGTTAGGCCATATAGTCCACCACGCTCGCCTAGTGCGGGTTGGCGGACTTACATACCATAGTTTTTTGTATAAATAGCTATGGTATGCAGGTTTCCTCACGATGTTTTCCTTCACCGTTTTACTGCGTGGTGATTGACTATCAATACACACATGACTCCGAAAAGTCAGAGGTGTGCCCTGGGTTTCGAACCCGCGACCACCGTGAACATGTTGGCAGTCGCGTCTAATCCGTTTACCGTTTAGTGCGTGGTGGCCCTGTTGGTAAACGGACCAAGAAACTATATTTAAAAAAAGCATACCAGTGTTAACCCCCTTCTGCCACAGTATCGCCATGCGGTCTTCAACTCCGTTCACGCCATTAGGGATCTTGGAGAAGTTGCCTTTGCCCAACTCTTTGTCTTTCTCGTGGAATGTGCAGTTGTCACTGGCAATTATCTGGATGCGGTCGCTGGGAATTCATAAAAATGTTTTTTTTTTTTTAATTGCAGTGAATGGCGATACGAGCATGCCGTTCGCCTGATGGTAAGCGATGCAACCGCTCATGAACAGTAGCATAACCAAACAACATCTTGAACTATAAAGCAATGCTTGGCATTCCACTGCGCTCGCCATCCTGAGACATAAGATGTTAAGTCTCAATATGTCCAGTAATTACTCTGGCTACAATGTCCTTCAATCCGAAACACAACAGTGCATTTAAACTGCTGTTTGACGGGAGAAATAGACATTGCGGTGGTACCCACCCAGACAGCCTCTCACATATGAGAGACCTACCACCAGTAATTTACCACCAGTACCACCAGTATTTTAGTTGACTAAGAATAATGACTGTAAATCCATAGCATCTGGGCTGTAAGTATAGTATTTCCTATTTTCATAATATACATGTTGTTAGGATGCCTATTTTGATAAAATAAATAAAATACAATCATGCGATATCGAGCCGCATTGAATATGTAAATTTTAGATATTTTCAAATTGAATTTAGAATTTTTTTTAAATAATTGATTTTCTACCAGCAATTTTGTAACAGTACCAGATCTTCAATTAAAGCAAATAGCGAAATTCGTTTCATTGCTACTTTAACTACTTTAACATTTACTGAATGAATGAACATGTTCTGCATTCAAAATGAATGAATGAAAAAGCTTAAATAATCAGTACTCACTCAGCGAGTGCCTCTAGCATGGCGTGTGGCGTGTTGGTGTCGGGACGCAGCGGAGGCGACAGCACGTGCGCCGCCGCGTGGCGGAAACACGAGTTGCGGTAGTGAGTGCCTGCGATACAAACATTTAAGATTCTAAATAGGCTCTAGTAGTTATAAATATAAATTAAATACTCCCAACAGTCACATACATAGTCCTGACCCCACACTAGCATCAACTAAAAGAGACTTTTCTGTTTCACATACATCCAGACCCCAAACAAATACTTATGGTTCACACAAATATTCTTAGTCTGGGTGTTTGTGAGTCCGAAAAGACTCTTGTAGTTTCTGATACCCACGACATAAGACTCGATCTTAGTGTGGGATCAGAACTATGTATGTGACTGTTGAGTGTTATTTTTTATTATTTATCTACAAAAAAAAACAACATAGTCCGGTTGCGGCATTTAAAAATTGAAAGAGAAAACAAGTTTATTAGCCTTTTATCTATACATATTCATTTAAATAACTTACCGTCAGTTCCCACCGTGGCAGCAAGAGTTTCTCCATACAATGCTTGTTTCTGGCGCGAGCGAGCTAAATCCATGGCCTCCACCGCGCTCTTAGACATCATGTGCACCACGTATAGAGGACTGTTTGCCTGCAAAAATGTTCATGTATAAGCAAATATAAAAGAAGATACATGTTCTCACGACTTTTCCCCAAAAGGGTTAGGCAGAGGTGATAAGACACCAACATTTCGCCTAGTATTCATCAAACGATGTGATATGGGGTGAACGTATAGCCATATCGGACACTTTCTCACTCTAGGGTGGTAATGAATAGAAAACTCCAATATTACTTTGTCGACCCGGAATTTGAACCGGAGACCTCAGCTTTGCAATCATACCTTAGTACAACTACGCCACCGATGCAGTATATTTTTTTAAATTGCGTTATATCGACAGACGACGGAACAGGTCACCTGATGGTCAGTTATCAATGCCGCCCATAAACCAATATAACGCTTGGATTAGTGATGTATTTGTGACAAGGAGCGATAATTTAAATAAAATATTATAGATAAAACGGCAAAACAAACGGACCTTACGTAGTATGTGGCAATGACGGGATAGTATACATGCCCCTTCAGGGGGGTTAGGAGACTATCCCGCCCTCACACCCACCACTGTAACTCCTGTAAGTCAGGATCAACAGTGGCACGCAAAGTAATGACACCGAGCATTGAAGCTCGGCGAGTCTCCGGGAATATCTAACTTGTCTTTAACCCGCAACGAAATTAATCAGAAAGTTAAATTAATAGGAGAAGTTGGAAATAAATTATTGTCCACTTCCCTCCGTGCAAAGCGGGTGACAAAACATTGAACTGAAGAGGTAAATAACCTCGCAAAAAGACTTTTATAATAATAATAATAATAAGGGTTAGGCAGAGGTGATAAGACACCAACATTTCGCCTAGTATTCATCAAACGATGTGATATGGGGTGAACGTATAGCCATATCGGACACTTTCTCACTCTGGGGTGGTAATGAATAGAAAACTCCAATATTACTTTGTCGACCCGGAATTTGAACCGGAGACCTCAGCTTTGCAATCATACCTTAGTACAACTACGCCACCGATGCAGTATATTTTTTTAAATTGCGTTATATCGACAGACGACGGAACAGGTCACCTGATGGTCAGTTATCAATGCCGCCCATAAACCAATATAACGCTTGGATTAGTGATGTATTTGTGACAAGGAGCGATAATTTAAATAAAATATTATAGATAAAACGGCAAAACAAACGGACCTTACGTAGTATGTGGCAATGACGGGATAGTATACATGCCCCTTCAGGGGGGTTAGGAGACTATCCCGCCCTCACACCCACCACTGTAACTCCTGTAAGTCAGGATCAACAGTGGCACGAAAAGTAATGACACCGAGCATTGAAGCTCGGCGAGTCTCCGGGAATATCTAACTTGTCTTTAACCCGCAACGAAATTAATCAGAAAGTTAAATTAATAGGAGAAGTTGGAAATAAATTATTGTCCACTTCCCTCCGTGCAAAGCGGGTGACAAAACATTGAACTGAAGAGGTAAATAACCTCGCAAAAAGACTTTTACAGCCGGAGAAGCCAGCTGTAAAGCACCACGGATCAAATCATTATTACATTTAAATGGGACCTATTATGTGAACTGTTATGCTTGATTCCAGTAATGCAAAAACGCCGGAAAGCACGGAAGTTCTTTTTAGTCTCTACAGGGTCCATGTACAACTCCAGATGATATTTGCATACTATCTAGCATGGTTTTACGCTCATTATGCCAAAGACTACACTCCCAAAGTATACAGGGTATATCAAGACTGCTACCGAAAACGAAGCCGGGTGGTAGTTTAAGCGACTTCAGACACAATGCAACAGAAAAAGTTGCAAAAAAAAGCGACAATTTTTTTTGTTATTTTTTTTCCTTTGGCCATATTTGGGTGGTAAATACATTTTTTCCTAAAATAATAGTGTATGCCCTTTTATTTATAAATACTCTAAGGTATAAAAGAGTTTAAATAATTATTTTAGCAAAAACTATGGATTTACCACCCAAAAACGACGATATTTAAAAAATCATAAAAAATAACTGTCGCGTTTCTATGTGAAATTTTTAATTGCATTGTGTTTGTAGCCACTAAAACTACCACCCGGCTTCGTTTTCGGTTGCAGTCTTGATATACCCGGTATGATGCGCGGACTGCTCATACTCGCAATTAGGTGTTGAACATGGACACGCAGGCGACGCAACAAGCTTAAAAGAGTATAGTTTAGAATTAAAGTTACCATGGCCCGTGAGAAATTGTGATACGCAATAATCGACATCTAGCCATGTCTTTGTTAAACGATCACGTACGCAAGGAAAAAATTGGTATAGATGCCGGCCCTTCAAAGATACCTCCCATCTATTTTGCCATTCATCTAATAGTTCGCTATATACCATTGAAACCGGTTTAAATAATCTGTCAACTTTTAAAAGTTCACGTGCGGTAAAAAAAACTTTTATCCATATTCTCCCTATTAGAGTAATACATCGCGGCGCGACGTTGCACCTCCAGGTCGACTGGAAGTACACCCGCTAGGACAGGCAAAGCTTCGGTACTAACAGTTCTATATGCCTTGCACAAGAATATCAACGCCAAACGTTGGCTCTGGAGCAGTTTTCTTCGCACAGCACCGATAGTAGCCCTATCAGCCCATACGGGAGATCCATAACAGATACATCCTAAGTAAGTTGCTCCATAGATGATTTTTAGTGTATTGAAAGATAGCCCCCACGTTGATTTTGATATTAGACATAGACATAGACATAGACACAATTTTATTTGGCATCAACATATACAATAAGATATACAAAAACAAATATTTAGTAAGCAACAAATAATAATGTGAGAACTTTAAAGAAAAAAAAAATAGACAAAAAATGACAATTAATATTTTTTTGTGCATGCGAAAGCGATGTGATGCCAAATCTGGACACCGACTCAGCATGAGGTGCTGTCGAACCAATAGGTACGACAGCGCTGATTTTCAGCGATGCCCTGGAAGTAGTTGCATTGCGCCTACAGGACTGCCGTCGTGCTACAATTTAATGTAAAATTTATTAAAAAATAAAGAAATAATAATAATTAAAAATAAAATATATAATTGGGTCCAATAATATATAAATTTTGATATTTAATATAAAAGTATGACAAACTTATTTGGGCGAGCTAAATATAGAAGAATTAAAATACTTATAAATGTTTTTGTTGAACTAAAAAATGTTCTTTTAGTTTTAATTTAAAAGAAACAATAGACTGAAGTATCCGCAGCGGTGGAGGTATATTGTTCCAACATTTAGTAGCCGTATATCGAAAACTACCTCGGAAAGCAGTTGTCCGATGCTGTGGTATCAAAAGCACATTATTAGAATTTCTCAAATCCCAATATTTATCATTTCTGGGAAACTCAAGCTTTTGGTGTAGATAAAGCGGTGTGGCATTTCTAATGACGCCAAAAAGAAGAGTTGCCAAATGCAATTCGCGTCTATAAGACATTTTTAAGATGTTCAAAGCATTTAGGTAGGGGCTTACATGAGCTCGTGCAGGAATGGCATAAATAAATCGAGCACAAGCATTTTGGACTCTTTGAATCACACGCGCTGTTCTCGCGAGCAACCTGGGACCATAAACAGTATCGGCGTAGTTTAGCTTAGATAGAATAAGAGAGTCACACAGTTTAATACGCAACTCCTCACTAAGGAAAGCTCGGATCTGGTATAAAACCTTAAGCCTATAAAAACAGTTACGCACTATCTCGAGCACGTGATTCTCAAAGCGCAGCGTGCCGTCCATAATGAGGCCAAGATTTCTAGCTTCTGCCACACGTTCTACAGGTTCCCCAAGCAAACATATATTGGGATGATTCCTCAATATGCGGTCTATCTGGCATTTTGATCCTAAAACCATGTATTTTGTTTTAGATGGATTAAGCACAAGTGTATTATTTTCGGACCACACAGCAATACTACGCAGATCCTCATTAATTTTTGAGATCGCTATGCTCATTTCACATGGTTTGAATGATAAATAAACTTGTATATCAGCATACATGTGGTATTTGCAATGCTTTATGCTCTTGATTATATCCGCCACGTAAAGGATAAAGATAATAGGGCCCAATATGGAGCCCTGGGGGACGCCTCTCGTTACTGGATACGGATCAGATCTTAAAAGTGTGCCATCATTTTTATACATCTGGATCATTTGGCTACGATCTTTTAAATAACTTGAAAACCACTGAATTGCGTCTTTACTAAAACCGTAATAGTTCATTTTTGCCAGTAATAAATCAATATTGATGCAGTCAAAAGCTCGAGAGAAATCTAGCAGGACCAAGATTGGGCCTTCACCGCGATCCTGTGCCGTCAGTATGTTATCGACGACGTCAATTAGGGCCGTTGGAGGGCTATGTTTTTTTCTAAAACCTGATTGCAAAGGAGGAAATATATTGTTGCTTTCCAAGAATTTTGAAAGTTGAGTGCTGACAAACTTTTCTAATATCTTCGAGATACAGGGCAGTATACTAATAGGACGTAGGTCCTTGTATCCTGTGATATTACTTTTCTTAGGCAGGGGCGTTACCAGTGATGTCTTCCACTGGCTAGGGAATCGAGACGTACGTATAGACGTATTCACAATCTCCGTGATGACACCAAGCGTGCAGGGTAGCGTGGCTAGGAGCATATTCAATGATATCCCGTCTAATCCCAAAGCGTTTGTTTTAAGCGAATTAATTATTCTTGTCAAAGCAAAAAAGTTTAGGGGGGTTACGCCCAAATACTGGAACGCAATTTAAATATAAGTTGCGCTTAACTACGTTAATCTCGATTAAATGTACTGGCTAAGTGGACCGTGCGCTGTTAAGAGCGACTTATTATTTGAATGGCGTTCCAGTATTCGGGCGTCACTTTATTAAAACGATACGAACTTCGAATGTTCGGACGCCGCATGTAAAACTTCACTAAGGTTCCTAGATACTCCACAAAATGTTGGATTCCTCAATAGTAAGTCGCAACCAAACAACAAACAAAAAAAAAAACATTGACTAAGTTCGGAGAAAATGATAAGTATAATAGAAATAGTATTGATGTTTAGAAGTGAAAATCATTGGATCCACGTTCGTTAGTGGTATTATTTGTGCCAATGGAACGTCACAGGGAAGTGATAGGCAGTATCCTATAGTAACTGTAGAATTATGCCAAATATGGAGACCAATACGTTACATTGTAGTAGACAGAGGACATTGATGTTTTTAAAAGCCATTATTGCTTCAAAAGGGTCACGCTATTAACTTTGACCAACAATGCCAAACCCCTACTAGCCCAAAATACAAACGATTCTTTAAAATTCATGCATTTAGGACTATGAACTTTTTTAAATGTATAAATCAGTTCAAAGTCCCTTGGAAACACTACTAGATACTTCAACTGACCTGGTTAGCAATAACGCAAGCTCTGTTGACAGCCTCGGCTTCCACCTCCTCGTCTCTTGAGAGCTCGTGACCCTCGGGACCTGTCACTCCAGCTGCGAGCAGCTTCTCCGTGTTGCGAGCTATGATGTGCCCGTTCTCCGCATGTACCTGGAATTATATGGATATCGGAATTTGAAGATCTCTGGACTCGTTTTTCACCGGATATTAATGTTACAAAACTGAGATAACAGTCTAAGATTTTTAATATACGATTGGAAGTGGTTGGACTATATAGTCCACCACACTGGCGCAGTGTAGGCCGGACTTTACATACTGAAGAGATTTATATGCTATGTTGGTTTCCTCACAAAGATTTCCTTCGAATTTATAGTGCGTGGTGATTGGCTACCAATCAATCGCTATCAGTAAATTTAATACAATGCCAGCTATTTGGGCACATAACTTGCTTTGTAAAATTTTCTCTCATGCTATATTTTAATGAGACCATAGAAAACTATATTATGTGGCTGGTATAGTCAATTTAAATAGTTTTGCGCTTACTGTCACGCGTATTTTGCATGACTGGAATAGATAGCTGTTTTCTTCACTATTATAGTGTGGTGTGATTGACTATCAATAAAAACATGACTACGAAAAGTCAGAGTTGTGCCCTGGGATTTGGACCTACGACCACCGTGCAACTCCAGTCCATACCAATAGGCAGCCATGCACTATTTTACCTACATCATCTTTATCATCATCATCATCAGCGTAAACTGTTGTCCACTGCTGGACATAAGCCTCCTCCAAATTGCGTCCCTGACTTCGGATTGTCGCATCCAGCATCTGCCAGCGACTTTTCGCAAATCATCACTTTACGTAGCTGGTGCATTTTACTTACACCATAAAATAATTAAAAAGACCAAAACAAACCTGAGGCAGCGCCTTCAACTGGCAGCAAGTCTCCATGACGCAATAAAGGTCATAATCGTCGAGCATCCAAGCGTCCTTGTACGCCATGAACATCTTGAAGGAGTTCACTCCGTACTGCTCAGTCACCAGCTGTTCCATCTCCTTTTTCACTGATGGTGACCACCAGGTCACTCCCACGTGTAAGGCGTAGTCGCAACACACCTGTCGAAACATAAAATTAAATTAAATGAAATTAGTTGATTGATCATGTAGGCAATTAAATAGCTCTTATGACAATACAATACATATATACTTATTCTATATTCACAAAATAATGGATTATATCATTATATAAATTACATTTAATTAGTTTTAGTTGCTGCGCTCGCCATACTTTGACACAAAATGTTAAGTCTCAATATGTCCAGTAATCTGGCTACAATGTCCTTCAAACCGAAGCACAACAGTGCATTTATACTGCTGTTTGATGGGAAAAATAGACATCGCGGTGGTACCCAGGCGGCCACCGGTAAAAGTTCGTTCACTCTGACCAATCTCATTATCTTATGTGATTGAAATAAAATGCGTAGGCAAATGGTGTCCGTATAATTGGGATCCTATTGTATATGAATATCAATATTTTGGAATGATAAAATATGAAAAAAATGGAATTGGCTGATAATTATCATCTTTAGAAAACACACGTTATTTATACCCTTATAAGTTGTAAAATATACCATTAATGTTTTGAACGAACCGTAAATTCCACAAAGAACACCTAATCACAGATTATTGTTCCCATAACATTCCTTAGTTAATTTTTTTAAGATTCTAATTATCTGTAACAATATCTAGCAGATCATCAAACATGACAAAAAACGATCTTGTTTAATGATCTATTATCATTTTAAAAGTATAGTAAGTGAGTTAGTATGACTTGAAGATTTTTTTTACAATCATTGAAAAGAGAAGTTATATTAGAGATTCCAAAAAATTGAATTTATTTGGGGCCTACGGACAGCTAATTAATTCATCTAATTTTTGTAAAGTGTTATTGTTTGTAAATGCTGTACATATCACTAAAAGGCGTATGCTTTACTTTTAATTTAATTATTGATAAATCCATTCGAATGTTACCAAGTCTATGTTGTTGGTAGTGTACGGAGGTCTAAATTGATGTTATTACCTTATTGTCAGCCTTCTGTCTCCAGTTATTGTACGCTTCAATAAGCGATTGTCCTTTTAATGGCAGCACGAAGTCGACTGGAAAAGAAAATAGTTCCTTTAATTCCTTAATTAGTTGTTTCTTTTTTTACGAAATGAAATGAAATGAAAATAATTTATTGGATCCATTAAAATGTTCAACATCATTTAGATTCAGTCATTTTTTTATCTACCACCCGGTTCGGAAAGCGGTTTTCACTAGAGAAGAACGGGCAAGAAACTCTAGTGTTGCTCTTTTCAAAACCAGTTTACAATGTAGTGAATTATTACAAAATTAACAAGTTGGTTTAAATCAGAGCAGAATAATAATAATTTGTTGTAAATTTCAAAATAAATATTTTTGATACAAATATTATCATATAATAATTACTATGGCTGAGTGAAGCGAAGTCGCTCAGAACGAAGAATCAGTATGTATACTCTTTTTCGCCAAAGCAGTGAATAATTGCGAAAGCCTTATGTAATCCATCAATGAACCCGTTACAACGTAAGCAAATCGGATACACCAGTCTACGCAAGTTACGTTAAGCAATACTACATTAAGTGTATTTTTCTTTATTTTTATTTGCATGTGTAATTTCTTGTAACTGTTGTACTCCTGTAATTATTACACCATCAGAAATGTAAAAATAGACAACATGTAAAAATAGTGTTAATTTTGTTAATGTGTATACTGTTGGAGAACCTTAATCAAATACTTCTTTCGGGTCTGGATGTTTGTGACACCGAAAAGTGATCGTAGTTCAGGAACTACGAACACTTTTCGGTGTCACAAACATACCCACGACACAAGACTCGATCTAAGTGTAGGACTATGTATGTGACTGTTGGGTATTATTTACAAATAAATAAAATAATTTCAAAAAATCTAATGTTATAAGGAGGGCCTAATAACTGCAACACAGTTAAAACTACTGCAGTTATTATGGCAACAGTTTTACTGTCACTTTTTTTGTTGGTTCAGAAATAAACTTTTTTTTATTTATTTTATTTTATTTTATAACATGGCGTTCAGATACTCACTGACAGTAGTAGTACCACCAGCGACGGCGGCGCGGGTTCCCTTATAGAAGTCGTCGGCAGTGGTAGCTCCCATCATCTCCAGTTCAAAGTGGGTGTGAGGGTCGATTCCTCCGGGCATCACCAGCTTCCCTGTCGCGTCGATGGTGCGGGTCCCACCGGGAATTATCAGGTTACGGCCCACTTGTCTGGAAAAATTATAATTATTGGTATTTTGCGAATGGTGTGGCAGTGGGCTGGGCACGATGACACTCTTAGTGAGAACTGTGTATGTGCCCGTTGGGTGTATTTATCATTGGGAATTACGGGCTTCTTAGCCGACCGCAAAATAAGTGACAGTTTGCAGGAAAGATTCCGATAGAAGCTGGAGCGCTCTTGCTTCGGGTTTCCGGGATCGTTTCAATTGCGCCGAAAAGGGCCACGTGGGATTTTGGTTGGTATGCCGTAGACCAGTGCATCCAATGTAATCGGTCCACTTTCCCCCGAGTTGGGTATTAGCGGTATAGAACGTCTATTGTTGTGCGATTGCGTGGTTGTCATGCTGTTTGTTAAAATATTAGCACCAGATTTTCTATATTTAACGCAATGTTTGAGTTCAATTTTCTTAATATTTAACAAACATTTCATTTATAATCTAATAGTATTTAGCATTTACACGTTTAATATATGTAATAAATTGTGAAAAGAAAAAAATATATAGTCGAATTGAGAACCTCCTCCTATTTTGAAGTTGGTTGAAAACTGTGCTTAATATTTTGAGAACAAGCGTTATGAGACGACCACCACGCATACTAACTACCTACTACCTAGTCCAACCTATACGCGACAGTCGACATCCCAATCTTCGATCGAGTTATTCCCTACTAGGAGTGAGGCGTATTTATCGTAACAGTTCAAAAGAACAGGTAGAAAGCAAATAACAGATAAAAGTTGTTCTCACGGTTAACATATTATATCTGTTCCACAGACCTAATCTGTTCTTTAAAATATAACAGTTGTTATTAACAAAACTGTTCTCATCACCCGTCTCTTTTTAATGTACACACGAATGTCACTTGTTAAAACGAGACACACCAAGTATTTATGCGAAAAAAGCAGTTGGCAGTCATGTACGTAGAAATCGTCTTTGAAAAATGCTTCTTGAAATAGGTCGTGTTACCTGTTATAACGTTGACGCTCGTTGACGTACATATTACGTAGTTGGTCTCCCTCATATCATCTGAATAGGCTTTTGCTAGAACGAGAAGCACCTAGTATTTTAACCATAAATAATAACAACGCGTATCCAATCATACTGGCAAACCGAACTTGAAAAATAACAGGCTGTTATTTAAGAACAGTTATTAGGAACTGTTAGTTGGAACTTGGTAGGAACAGTGACAGGAAGAACTAGGGGTGATGCGTATTTATCGTAACAGTTCAAAAGAACAGGTAGAAGCAAATCACAGATAACAGTTGTTCTCACTGTTAACAAATATCTGTTCCTCAGGCCTAATCTGTTCTTAAAAATATAACAGTTGGTATTAACAAAACTGTTCTCATCACCCGTCTCTTTTAAATGTACACACGAATGTCACTTGTTAAAACGAGACACACCTAGTATTTATGCGAAAAAAAGCAGTTGGCAGTCATGTACGAACAAATCGTCTTTAAAAAATACTTCTTGAATTAGGTCGTGTTACTTGTTATAACGTTCCGTCTCCCTCACACCATCTGAATAGGCCTTTGCTAGAACGAGAAGCACCTAGTATTTTATTTGACAAATACAATATGCAGCGCTAGAAGAAATCATACATACAAAATGATATAAAAATAACAGGCTGTTATTTAAGAACAGTTATTAGGAACTGTGATTTGGAAGGAACAGTAACAGGAGGAACAGATATTGAGTTTGACCTGTTATAACACAACTCTAGGAAGAACAGGTATTGAGTTTGACCTGTTATAACACAACTCTATTCCCTACGGGTCTTCTAATTTTTTAATTTTCTATAGGCTTAGACTGGACTATTAGCCAGCCAAAGCCCTTTCAAGAGAAATCTTTGTTTCTAGAAAACTAGAACGTCAAAAGTAATTTGAAGTATGCTCTCAGAGCTCTTATAGTTTCGTTGTGCACCAAACCATACCGCGATGTAATTTTCAAGTGGCGCCACCTCTTAACGTACTACGTGAACTAATTTCCACTGGTGAACTTCCTGTATTTTTATGGACCAAATCAGTATTTATTTATTGCCAATTATACAACATGTAACAGATTTAAATGTAAAAGCGGAAAGTAGTACGTTCAGAATCAGCTACTGAACCGATATCAACATTTTTTTCGGTAGGTATTTTTTTTCAAAATAATTAGTTAAGACCAAGTAAATTACAGACACTCCTTCGTTTAGTACTCCGAACAAACGAAATTGAAACGTAACTCCAGCACATAAGATCATTTTTAAATGAATCACTAAACGAATACTATAATAAACTAAATAATGAACAAAAATGAACTTTATTTCGATAGTCATAAAGTTTATTTAAGCAATCTATCATTAATCAAACGCACACAACGATAGGCCTCAATAAACGTAATAAGCTACCAAAATAAATAACTATTATATTCTCTTTTCCGCACATTTAACTACAACTAGATAGAGCAGGATGCAGCTATTGTTTAATGCAATTTGATCCATCCGACAAACGATGGCGCGCGCGGCGGAATAGGGATGCGCCGAGAAAAAAATTACTCCCGGTATTTACAAGGCCGGGCGATTCAAATCCCGCGCAATACATGCACTTAAATGAAACAAATTAAATGTAACAAAATCAATATGAAAAGAAACAACAAATAGGTATTTCTATGAAAAATAATTTCGGGGAACGTTAAAATGGTGATTAAATTCGGTTTGTAATTTTGCTACAACGTATGCGGAATCCCGGTGTGTCAGATATCCCGTTATTGCAATCCCTAAATGGGCACCGAATATGTGAAAAAAATCTAGTCGTGCACCGCAGTTATCTGTGTCTACGTGTGTTTAAGTGTTAAGTAGATATTTCGATAACTTTCGCGCGCGATGTCTTTTCGGCATTCGAATATTCAAATACACTGAAATGGTGAGAACTTTGGCACTGTGTGGTGATAATGTATCATTGGCATGTCTGAATAGGTATCTCGATGCTGAGTTCGGAGAGCGCTGGATAGGTCGCGGCGAACCTGTGCAATGGCCTCCTAGGTCACCTGACCTGACTTGACGTCTCTTGACTT
Organism: Hyles vespertilio; assembly: GCA_009982885.2. Taxonomy (NCBI): domain Eukaryota; kingdom Metazoa; phylum Arthropoda; class Insecta; order Lepidoptera; family Sphingidae; genus Hyles; species Hyles vespertilio. The sequence continues at coordinate 5,759,612 of CM042830.1, forward strand.
TTTTTGTGGGGACGTAATAAATCTCTGGTATACTTCAGTGAAAGTACTAATGTGGAGGATCCAGGATGAGGAGGGTAATGTGGAGCAAATTCCTAAAAGTGAAGAGTGACACTGAAGTTTTACATAAATTACGTGAACAATTACGCAAATGTGCATCAAAGTGTATCAAGGTGGTGGACATGTCGAGCATATTTTAAAAAGAAATCGCCTCATGAATGCCATGTAACACGTAAGTTAATTTTGTTGTATTTTTTTGTGTTGTGATTAGGTTGTGATTCCCAATCTAGTATTCGTTGTTAGATATTGCGTTATCTTATTATCTTATTCAATAATAATGCAAAATAAATGACGCCCGTATCCTGCCCGCCTGTAGGAACTAAGTTTAGGGGAAGTGAAATTAATAATATTTTATAGCCGATTCATGCAAAATATTGTCTTATGTTGGGTTCGTACGCATTATATCTAGTAAGTAAAATATTTAGATTTTATAGTTAAAACACAAATGTTATGCTTACAGATTAATGGCCGGTTTCTATAATCCATCTATCTTTAACAAGAGATTTCTCTCGAAATTTCGATATTTTTTTTGCTTCAGTAAAGAAAGACAGTGGTATTTAGATAAGGTGCATATATTTATACATATCTAGGCAAGATAATATTGTATGTCTATCTTTTTTATTGAAGCATACAGTGGTATCGACATAGTAACGATATCCATTATAACCTCTTGTTAAAGATAGATAGGATATAGAGAAAGGCCATAAATAAATAATAATTTGTTTACCAAACCACCCAGTAATCAGTTACGTACGTAATTTGTAATTTGTATTTCGTTTATTGTCAGCTGTTTCTGCCGGCGCGGCGCGGCGCAGCGGTCGGCGACCGGCGTTAGGTACTCGTGTGAATGTGTCTTGTGTACATGTGTGCGTGTCCGGCGAGCGTGTGTAGTAGTACACTCTTTATTTGTAACTCGTAAGGTGACCATGTTAAGTGCCTACATTTGGTATAACTAATTTCATAAATAAAAGATTTTGTAATTATGATAGTACGATTTCAAAGCATAAACTATGATTGCAATAATATTTTAAAGTTGGGGTGTCTGAGGTTGTGAATTAATCCTGTTACACGTTGTATATGAAAATGAATTTATAAAAGAAAATTGGAATACCAAAGTCCAGAATAGAATTTGTCTGGTTACATCAAACATTGTCAGTAACAGCCCCAAATTGTGATAGCAATTTAACAAAAAGGGTAAATATTACCCTTTATCAGCAAACTGTAGGTACGTCTCCGAAAGTTAAGCTTAATAAATTAGATACAAGCCATCATCATTTTCAGGCACGAAGTTTACTAATGAAACTCACCACATATTTTTTAAGTGGCGTCATCTTTTAGCAAGCTACAAAACCTTCTGCTTACATGCATTCTTTTTTTCTACCACTTTTTTACACAAAAATAATGAATGGTTATCAAAAATGCTGTATCACACCCATCATAATACTTGTTTACACCAATCTAATTTAACCAATTGGTTTTTATGTTACGAAGTGTATATTGGGGTTAAGAATCTATTGACCCGATATTTTTGAGTGATGCGGGAACCTTTTTATGGTTCACCAGTGATTCTCAAAAACTATTCTGGGATTTTTTCACTTATGTCTTTGATGTGTTGGTAATTCACAGATATTTTGCTTTTTCATGGCAATATTATAAAAAGTGCGTGATGACCTGTTGGTAAACGGACTAGACGCGACTGCCAACATGTTCACGGTGGTCGCGGGTTCGAATCCCAGCGCACACCTCTGACTTTTCGGAGTCATGTGTGTATTGATAGTCAATCACCACGCACTAAAACGGTGAAGGAAAACACCGTGAGGAAACCTGCATACCATAGCGATTTATAAAAAAATTCTATGGTATGTAAGTCCGCCAACCCGCACTAGGCCAGCGTGGTGGACTATATGGCCTAACCGCTCTCAATCGTACTCTCGATTGTGGAGGAGGCCCGTGCCCTGCAGTGGGACGTATATGGGCTGATACAGATTATAAAATGTATGATTTTTGGAAGGAACACGTATGCCTGAAAACTGTTCGTTAGCTTGATAATGATATAGATAATAGCAAATTTATTTGAACCCGTGTGTTCGTAAGCCAATCCACACATATCTTTGAAGGTAGATGGGCCAAAGTTAACCAACTTATGCCAACATACATAAACTCACGCCTTTTTCCCAGAAGGCAAAGATGCAACCAGGACGTCCACGTTTCGCCTTTATTGCGTCCCACAATATGATAGATAACCTATCGCTATATTGAGTACAAATTTCTGCTTCTGGGTTGATAATGAATAGAAAAATCCAATATCACTTTATCGGACCCGGCATCCGAACCCGATACCTCAACTTTGCAATCATAGCGTGGTACAACTGCGCCACTGCGGCAATTATTATTTTCACTACGATTAACAAGTAACGGTTAAATCCCAAAACAACCGCTACTATGAATATATTTGGCGCAGTCCGAACTGTCAGCCGGTATGGCGCGGGAACGGGGGAAGGGGAAACAGAGGGGGGGGGGGGGGGGGGGGGGGGGGGGCACGGAAGCTTGTTACCGCATTTGTTGTTTCCGGCGCACGCGCGCGCATACGAATGTGCGCAACGGAACGCGTCTGCGTTCCCAATTTAATGGGAATAGGGAGATTAGGGCTGGCGAATTTAGATGTAGTTTTATGGCTGTTTATGAACCCTACAATACAATTGTGGATACAGTTCACCATTCAGATACGGTTTGGTGATATGGATGAGTAATTACTGAGAGATAAGAGAATATTGAGACTTAACATCTTATGTCTCAGGATGGCGAGCGCAGTGGAATGCCAAGCATTGATTTGTGAATCGTGGTATTGTTTGGTATTGCTACTGTCCATGAGCGGTCGTGTCGCTTACCATTAGGCTATTTTTAAGCTGGTGGCTGGTTGATTCTACTCTAGGTCCCATAACATGATTAATAAGATCTAAAAAATATCCTTTGAAGCGGTTCTGGGTGCATCTTCATAAAACTACTAAAATACATCACTTAAACTCCATTGTAGCGGGTGCTAAGGCGTTTAATAAGACAAAAATACTATTGTAAAATAATGAATAACAATTACAGACGCCGACAATTAATCAAAGGCAACGATTGCTACCTTAAAACGGCCAGGCCAGTCATTACACACAAATCCATTTGCCTTAAGTCTGTCACTTCTCACAATCAACTCTACTGTCTAGGCTTTCAAAGCCAACCCAAGTTTCTCTATAGCACGTAGCTTCCCGGTGTAAACTGTAAGGTCATCGCTCCAAGTCTGCGACAGTTGCCGTATTGTCACATGCAAATGAACAGTCATTGACTAGTAAACATTGTTCCCGAGGCATTTCTAACTAGTTTTCTCTTCAACTTTACTCCATCCGTTGAGAATAGGTAAAACGGAATGTGTTGTTTAGCTGCCTGAAAGGTTTGGTTATTTGGTTAAAAGCTTGCTTTTAGATGGTCGTAGGAAATTGGTACCTGTGTGAAGTGACTATAGTAAATAATGATGAAGATTCGGTCACTCCGACCCCACGGTTGAGTATAAAGGTGAGATTAAATGTATTAAGGAATATCCCATTTATTTGTAAGACAACAAAAAGGATTCCGACGAATTGAGAACCTCCTCCTTTTTAAAGTCGGTTAAAAAACGATAACAAACTTCTGTAAAATGCAAACATATCACGCAACTATTAACATTCGATTAAAATTTCAAAGAGCCAAAAACTGATTAATAACTAATGATGGGGTCATTAATAACTACCTTTCTATTCTAATCATAATAGTGAATCAGCATATTTTCTAAAACCTTTATACATGTTGTCTAAAAAAGGATCCGTTACCAAACCCTATACCTACTTGGCCTTGTGTACCTGTTATAAAGAATGAATTCCGCACACCCAAATATATTGAAATGATTCATCGTTTTTTACTTCGTAAATATTATTGCGGGCTCCTCGAGAATTTATTAGGTGGATTACCCATGAATTTAAGAGTGGCTAACAACACAGCATCAATATTTACAATGCTACACTCAAGTAGAAATTTGGTAAAGAATTGAGGATCTTCGGCAAAGCTACTGGCTGAATGAATAAGTTTTGGTCAATGGTCATCAAACACTTATTCTGATGCATTGATTGGTATTACACTAGAGCGGACATAGGAAACAAATTCTCTGGGCATTGTGATGGTGCAAGAAGCTAGTAAAGCGAGAACGAAGATTATGTTTCTCCATAGGCGCGAAAGAGAGAGTAACAGAAGGAGTGGTACGGGTCCGTTGGTACAATCATTTTGTTAGCAGTATAATATAAGAATAATAGTATTATATAATATCTCAATATTCTAAGGCGATTTCGCGATTAATATGCAGCAATGGTTAGTGATAATGATATATTAATAATCAAAGGAATAAAAATCGCTTTAAGGATTAGTCAGATAGTACGCTAATTAGTTCAATTAGCACAATCATACATCTTCAGATCCAACTTTGCAAGGCATAGTGGTCCTATTCCTAGATCGGGAGAACTATGTTATGAAATTAAAATTCGTCTTTTTGAAACAGAAGTAAAGCAATTTATTTTTTGATAAACGATAAATATATGAACAAATATATAAGCAACATATTTTGACGAAATTCTGGCTTAATCCTTAAAATTAATACGATACTCACAATACAATAGATATCGGTTTCTGTAAAATTAGGTTTCAACGAGAAATACTAGATTTCACAAGCGAAACCCTGTTTGTTAATTCCTCGATGAATCATAAAATCCCGAGGATCGTGGATGAAAACCAATTGTTTATAAACACCAGTTTTGATGTATGGCGTATGGGTTCAAAGACGGAATTAATTTCGCCAATTGAGCCAAATTCAACGGAAACCGTCAATTGTACAAATAAATTGTTTTCAGGAAGTACTGCTAAGAATGATAAAGTAGTGTTTGTCCTAATTTATAATGTAATTTTCGTGATAGATGTACTGAAAGCTCGAAATTAGATACTAAAAAACAAAGTTGCTATGGTGACACAATTCGGCCTAATCCAATTAAGCAAATTAACAAAACTGGGAGCGGTTTTAACGGACGGAAAGGTGGATTTAATTACTTTAATGGTAAATTGACCTTTATTTGCGAAGGAATTCATTTTGCTTTTTTTAATTTGTTACTAATACAATTATTTTATTAAGCGTTAAACCGAATCAACCAGTTGTTTGTCAGTCACCCTGGTAACTGTTTTCTTTTATAATAAAGAAAATATATCGCCATACATGGTGTATTATGGGCAAAAGAAAAGTAGAAAGAAAGGGATATTTCATTTCTAATAATCTCATTCTATGTACCAAACACACCAGCATCATGGCTTGACGTCATCACTTAATTTTGTCCATAGCAAAAAGGATCTTGGCGAAATCATAAGTAGAAATATGACGTCAAATATTATGTATTATGTATGCATCTATAGCATACCACATTTATATAACATATCCACATGAGTTTAGCTTAGTATGCTTCTCACGAGCATTCATTCAGATACCCATATAAGTCCAAGAATGATGATAATAAATTCTATTGCACGTAAGGTGGTTGATGTGTTTGTTTGCATAACTTAAAGGTACGGTAGTAATTGATATAACTTTTGAAATGACTGTATGGGTTAACGGAATGCTACCAATATCTCGTAGAATGCTGAAGGTATTTAGTTAAATTTTATTTCTTTATTGCACACCACAGGTATATGAAAAAGTTACAGAATTATTAAAGTACAATATGGACCCTGTTGGGTACGACAAAAACTTAGGAGAGAGGAGAAACCTTCATGATATCATTATCTCATTAAATAATGGCTTGATCGGAAAAGCTATTGTTTTTCCTTCAAAGGACGTCAATGCGTCTACAATGCCTTTAGAGCTTTAAATGTCCATGGGCAGTTAAGCATGATCAATGACCCTTAGGTGAAATGCTAGCTAGTTAGTCGTTTTATTGCCTTCAAAACCTTATATGGACTTAGACTATTAGACTGGTTTCTTTATTTTCAGTCAGTTTAAAACTATCTTATTAATAAAACTCTATGTGTGTTGTAGATCTATACTTTCTTTCTCGATCTCTTTACTATCACAGTTCCATAATATTTATCTGCTCCGTTCAATAATAAATTCCGATAAAACTTAGTTAGTCATTGGTGCTAAAAATACAAGACCTAGAGCAGCTGGCGTGTATACAGCTCGTAAATAAGATATTATTCTCCCACGCGGTATGACCGCATCACCCGTCCCTGGTATATAGGTTTTTACATATCTGTGTCATACATGACAAGTTTTAGGTCTGGACTTAGTTTTATGTAGATATATTTTACCTTAATTCTTAATCAGGTATATAAGGAGTATTCCCTGACTTTAAGGTTATATTTTTATAGGTAAATGAAGATAAATTCAATAAATAAATACACCCAACAATCACATGCAAAGTACTGACTTCATTCGAGTGTTGTGTCGTGGATAATGCGAGACTCTTTCAACTCACAAACCAAGACCCGAAACAAATGTTGGTGGATTACACAAATATTTATGACAGTGTTGGGACTGAATCGTGGCATCCCAAAGCCGGCATATAACAAACTGCGTCACAGAAGCTGTCGGAAGTGATGATTATGCGGTCATAGGTTGTTAATTATCACTTGTTGTAACGGTAAAAGAAGAAATCGTGGGAAGAAAATATGCGTACCTAAGTTTATGGCATTCATAGGTATGTGGAGTACATTAACCCGAACTAGGCTAAGAGTCATAGACTCATAGCCAAGTACAATTGCAGAAAAGCACTGGATAAACGTGGTGGACTATTAAGCCTAACTCTTCTCGTCTCTTGATCAAAATCTCGATTGCAGAGGAGGGCCATGCCTTGCAGCGGGACGTATGGAAGCTGATACAGATACAGTCAAACAGGTGAATGCAGACCATTTCCAACAGGTCACTATGGAAATCCGTGGGGGAGCCCTTATCTTCAACTCTCAACTCAAATCCTTGTCTGAATAGAGTGGCTGGCTTAGTGGATTAAGGCTGAACCATTTAAATGGTTGGACTTAACACGTTGTTGTTTATGTTTTGTATGAGGGAGTGGTTTTATTTGCATTGGTGTGCCAGCAATAGTACCATAGGCTTTAGGTCAAGGCTCAATTAGCTGTAACAATAGAATTAAAGGTGCTAATATCGAGGTCTTTCATGGAATGTATCTGTATCTGTAGCAGCCCATATACGTCCCACTGCAGGGCACGGGCCTACTTTACAATCGAGAGTACGATTGAGAGTGGTTAGGTCATATAGTCCACCACGCTGACCTAGTGCGGGTTGGCGGACTTACATACTATAGAAATAAAATTATAGAAAGTATAAACTGATTTTATTTATTTTATGGTATGATGCATCATGGTATAGGGAGGTCCCTAGCCGTTTCAAAATACTGTACAATAAAGTATATAGAACGTAGAAAACGAAAGAAGAATTAAGTCTCTGGTAACCTGACTAAATGAACGAAAGAAATCACACAACTTTAATTTCCTGTTTGATGTTTGCGAAATATTCATAGCAAATGCCGTTATCAGTTTTTCAAACCTTATTTTAGAATGGACTTCCTCCACGCTCCGCCATATCTGAATATCTTAAACCAATCGAAGTATAGTAAGAAGAACGCACAACCAAATTCCAGAGACACGAGAAATCTCAAAACAATAACACGGCATGCCGTAAATATTGAGATCAAACAAATGTACATCATCACGGCAACAATTTCCCGTTGAGACATCAAAGTGCGTGTTATTTTTTATACCGTTGCGTAACGTGCGTGAAATGTCATGCTACATGTTACTGACATTGTTCGGTTATTGGTTCTTTTGTGCATGACATGATCGTGGTAATCATTTAATCAGGAATTACACACGAAAACTTTAGAAACCTGAAAGTCTGAGGTTTACAAATGCAGTAGTAAGGGGAAAATGCGGGGAAAGAATTGGCAATCTAAGGAGTTATAAAGGCACTGAAGATGATAAATAAATAAATAAATAACACCCAACAGTCACATACATAGTCCTGACCCCACACTAAGATCGAGTCTTGTGTCGTGGGTATCAGGAACTACGAGCTAAGAGATATTGACTGTTTATGTGATATTTTGGAAAATAATAATATATGGTTCGATCTAGATTCAGAAGACAGTTCAAACTCATGACTTTTAACGGAAAATCGTATAATAAAATAAAAATAAAGTAAAATTAACCGATAGCGACTAATTTTCGATTCAATTGAATTCGAATTCGTCAAGACTACACCCACTGATTTTTATTTCTGGGAAGATTTTACCGATAGTGATGTCGAAATAAACGGAACTATCGATTGGCAGGCATAAGATATCCCAATCGCCGCTGGGTGTAAAAATAAATTCAAGACTAGATTGACACGATTAACTTACAGTAGGTAGGTCACGAACGTAAAAAAAAATATAAAAATAAATGTTATTGTAATGGAAGTAATATAAATAATAGAGTAAAGTAAAGACAGTCTTTTAAACATCTGATGAGGCCGCAGGATGTTTTAATAAATCCTATAGATATTTTTTAAGATGACCTGTGTGCAATATTTGAACATTTTAATGATGATGATGAAGAAGAATAAATTATTTTTTGAATTCAGGCCTAATATTAAGTCAACCTCAAAATAAATGTCGACATTAAAAAAAATATCAAGCTCTATTGTGCGATGTTATTCGCAACCGACGCATTGCGTATATTCTAGGAGTTATGAATATAAAAATACGGCACCAATTTTTTTTTATGATCTCTGTTCAGAAACTCCCCGGCACAATTTCATTAGTCCCTTGTATTTCGCGGGCATTGTCACGTTGGCAGCACTGTTGGCGGGAACAATGAAGACGTCACTAATTGGAGCAGTCAGGTGCTTGACCCGCCATTGTTCAACCGAGGGGGGGACGAGAATACAATGTTACCAACAATTAGTACGTTTTCTACACGTAAAAAGGTAAAATCGTACACGCACGTTACAAAACAATCAAGCGTATTTTTAAGGAAGAGATTTTTTTGTTGTCACTGGATTGACACGAACTTGAATGTGATTAATACAACAGTGTGAAGATTACCAATACATGCATATTTATATGGAATATTAGAACAAATATTCTATGCTAACAAATTGTTAATAGAATCCGCAGTCTCGGTGTTACAGTCAGCTTTACGAACTGCGCCACAGATATTTTCAAAACTGTAGAATATAGGTACTGATAATCCACAAATTAGTCCCAAAGATGGTGGCTATGGAATCTTGGAATGATGGGAAAATGATAAACAACAATCACATCAATAGAATATCATAAGTAACAGAACAAATTGGATTTATATAAATGTGAGCACGTGACGACTATTGTCTTGAATGAAAGTATTGCTCTTAATGCTATTGGAAATGTAGTTATGTATTAACAATTTACTTTCTACAATATCTCGGTTTATTCAGTCGAACTAATCGCCACAAACTGCTTGAACAATTGCTATATGCCACCAAACGCGGATGATATCGGACAGAAAACGCCAGTGGAAATCGCTGTTCCGGAGATTGCTTTCAAATCGATGGTAAACGTATTGTTATTAGATCTGTTGAGAGTTTTTCAATGAGATGATGATAAAGCATAATCTACTTTAGTCTAATAGTAAAGTATTTAATGTGAGAATGAATCAAGCTAATACCAAAAATCTAAAGTTTTGTTCTAACGAGAGTTTTCAAATAAAGTGAATAGTTAAATTGCAATAAAGGATCTGATCGCTTCGGCAAGTTATACAAAAACCGAGGAATATAACTTGCCGCTTTGTTTAGCGTTTGTGGACTATGAGAAAGCCTTTGATTCGATCGAGACTTGGGCTGTGCTACAGTCTCTCCAGCGGTGCCATATCGACTATCGGTACATCGAAGTGTTGAAGTGTATATACAACAACGCCACCATGTCGGTCCGAGTACAAGATCAGAGTACGAAGGCTATTCCACTACAGAGAGGCGTGAGACAGGGAGATGTCATATCTCCGAAACTGTTCACTGCCGCGCTGGAAAATGCCTTCAAGCTCTTGCAGTGGAAAGGATTCGGCATCAACATCAACGGCGAGTATATCACTCACCTTCGGTTTGCCGACGATATTGTAGTCTTGGCTGAATCGCTGGAAGACCTTAGCACTATGCTCGAAGACCTCAATCGAGTCTCCCAACAGGTGGGTCTTAAAATGAACATGGACAAAACGAAGATCATGTCGAATGTCCATGTTGTGCCCACCCCCATCGGTGTTGGGGGCTCGACTCTTGAAGTTGTTGACGAATATGTCTATTTAGGACAAGTGGTCCGGTTAGGCAGGTCCAACTTCGAGAGAGAGGTCAATCGTCGAATCCAACTCGGTTGGGCAGCATTCGGGAAACTACGCGACGTCTTCTCGTCCAAAATACCTCAGTGCCTTAAATCGAAAGTCTTCGATAGTTGTGTGTTGCCAGTGATGACTTACGGCACCGAGACGTGGCCTCTCACTATGGGCCTTATTAGGAAGCTCAAAGTCACTCAACGAGCTATGGAGAGGGCTATGCTCGGGGTTTCCCTACGAGATCGAATCAGAAATGAGGAGATCCGTAGGAGAACTAAAATAACCGACATAGCCCACCGGATTAGCAAGTTGAAGTGGCAATGGGCCGGGCACATAGCGCGGAGATCTGATGACCGATGGGGTCGGAAAGTACTCGAATGGAGGCCGCGTAGCGGAAAGCGCAGCGTAGGACGTCCACCAACAAGATGGTCCGACGACCTGGTAAAGGTCGCGGGACGTCGCTGGACACAGGCTGCCTCCAACAGGTCTCTGTGGAAATCATTGGGGGAGGCCTATGTTCAGCAGTGGACTTCCTTTGGCTGATGGATGAAAGGATCTTAAGCTTAAAAGAATAATCTATGATGTTTAAGGACCTCGATATGTAATGGAAGTAATGGCTGTATAAAACAAAAGAAATGTACAAAAGCCGATGTAGTTTCGTCCAAGTACAGCAAGAAAATCCTCACAATTCGAAACAATAAGACGAGACGACTCGTCTATCCGCACTTTATTTTTATCCCAGACAATGTTCTTTTTATCTTCAAAGTTCTCAAACCAAAACAAGGAAACGTTTTCGAGCCATATGTTTTAAACCAGTTTGTATCACGGATGCACCATGCATTGTAGCTGACACGGCTTGATTTCGATTACAAGTCATGTGGGAGTCATCAAATGCGTAGGAAAGTGGGACGCCGGATCATCGTGAACCGAAAACGAGATGTTGTTGGTTGTTTGAAATCATTAGGTCATTATACACCCACTGATCTATTTGTTCTCATTGGATCTATTCCGATGATTTGGATTACTTATATTAAGAGCTTTGGTGGTTTGCAGAAATAGATTTCCGAAGAACACTGCTAGTTTATCTCATTACAGTGGAAGGTAATAGAATTACCCATCTAAAAATCATGCTAGAGATAGGCAAAAGCTTGACCTCTGGTCAATTATACTACAGTTTAGTTTGCAGATTAAACAAAACATTTCATGTTGTTCATTTTGTGTGGCAATGTGTCATATCTGTGAGGTTTGAATCTTTTATTTGTTTTTTTTTTACATATTAACTCATATAAATCTGAGTCTTTCCGCCGTAGAGTAAAGAGGCATCTTAACCGGCCGGCATAATTGTGTCGGATACGGTTTTTGCATGGACGGCATTTAGGCTTACCATCCGGTTCGGTCATTATGCAGGTATAGTATATAAATAAAACAGCGTTTTTTTAATAGTATAAAGTATCCGATACTTATGGGATGTTTTAATAAGAAGTACAAGGTAAACAATAATGTTACTTAATGCGTAAGGTTTGTTTACTTTCCAATCAAGACAATATTGACCTTTTGTGAATTGAACTCTATCGAAGGCAACTTTCATCAGTAAACAATCGAATGTAATAAGTTAGATAACCTCGGTACCGCGTGGGAAGATATTGTGTTATTTTCTCCACAATGTACTGTGATATGGAATCTTTGGTAAGAGTTTGAAATAATCCTCAATTTTAAATTAAAAGTCTTCTTCGTATATATATATTTTTTGCATGAATGACCAGACGAGTATGCCATGAGCATGGTGGTAAGCGATACGACCGCTCATGAACAGTAGCAAAACCAAACAATGCCATGAATTAAAAAACAATGTTTGGCGTTCCACTGCGTTCGACATCCTGAGACATAAGATGTTAAGTCTCAATATGTCCAGTAGTTACTCTGGCTACAATGTCTTTCAATCCGAAATACAACAGTGCATTTAAACTGCTGTTTGGCGGGAGAAATAGACATTGCACCCCATCCCTCTCACATATGAAAGACCTACCACCAGTGATAGTCTATGAACAACGTCTATGGTGTTCACTGTGCAGAATGTAATTGTAAACCAATATACATACAAGTTTTTATGAGCCTTTAATCCATTGAGAGTAATCACTGACCTGCTCAATACAAAAGCGATTGTTAATATGTACAAGTTTTCTAACAAGGTTATATAAATCAATGTTCTGTAGGGACATTATAAATTGCGGAACTAATGAAAATGATTTAAAAAAATAATTCATATCCTTCTTTACTATGCATTACTATAATGTGTAAGACCGGAATAACGATGTCTACTTTGAAACCGATGGTCATAATCTTGGTAGGTCTCTCGTAAGTGAGGGGGTGCCTGGGTAGCTACCACCGCAATGTTTATTTCTCCCGCCAAGCAGCAGTGTAAACGCACTGTTCTATTCCGGTTTGAAGTAACTACTGGACATGTTGAGACTTAGCATCTTATGTCTCAGGATGGTGAACGCAGTGGAATGCCAAGCATTGATACTGTCCATGAGCGGTCGTATTCCTTACTATCAGTCAGCTCGATTCGCCATTCATAGTAATAACAAAAAAACCAGTTGATCAAATATGCTCCAGTGAACAATTATAGAATCCTAAAATAGTTTTGCAGCGAAATTTTCGAGGGATGAATATTGCTGATCTTTGCAAGGATGCCGTCAGCATTGACTGGAGTACGCTCATGGCCTCTGACTGCGTCGATGCCAAAGTCAGTATTTTCACGGATAAACTTATTAGGCTCTATGATGTACATGCTCCAGCCCGTAAAATCAGGCTTAAGCATCGACCGTCACCCTGGCTTACTGCTGATATCAAAGTATTACTTTCAAAAAAAGCTAAAGCGAAGTCCAGGTACAAATGTCGTCCCAGTGATTTAAACTGGGAAAAATATGTGACAATCCGGAATCACTGCATAAAGGTATGTAGGAATGCTCAACGCCGTTTTATTCATAATTCCGTTGAAGATGCTGATCAAGCGAAAGTTTGGAAATTTCTAAAATCTCTGGGAGTCGGAAAATCGCGTCATGATTCAATTTCTAAAAATATTAATTTAAATTCTCTCAACCAACATTTCTGTTCTCCATCAAACTTAGATGGTTCTACAAAAAACAAAACATTACAATATCTTTCTACTTGTAAAACTCCCGATTGTCCCCCTTTCGTTTTCAAACAGCTTGCTGATTGTGATGTTAGGAAGAATATTACGCTAATTGCGTCCAACTCTGTTGGTAGTGATTGTGTTGGGCGTAATATGATTATCCCAATCCTTAATGAAATTCTTCCCATCATTTCCCATATTTTAAACTACTCCCTTACCAGTGGAACTTTCCCTACAGCTTGGAAAGAGGCCCACATTATTCCTTTACCTAAAAAAAGTAATCCTTCCATTTTTTCTGAATTCCGTCCTATTTCTATCCTACCTTTCCTTTCAAAAGTTCTCGAGCGCCTAATCCATTCCCAGCTTGCCGATTTCCTTTACAAAAACCATCTCCTGAACCCTCTCCAATCTGGTTTCCGCCCTGGCCATAGTACCACTACAACCTTGGTGCATATTACGGAGGATATCAGATCGGCCATGGAAGAAGGCAAGCTGACAGTCTTAGCGCTACTTGACTTCAGTAATGCTTTTAATACGGTCGATTTTGACGTGCTACTTGGCGTACTGGGCTCTCTTAACATATCTCCAACAGCGGTTGTTTGGTTTCGTAGTTACCTGTTTGGACGCCGGCAGCGGATCTATGTCGATAACAACGTATCATCGTGGTGCTCGACTTCTGCTGGTGTGCCACAGGGCGGCGTGCTATCTCCCCTACTTTTCGCAATTTTTATCAACTCTATTAGTAATAAACTCCGTTCTTCTTACCACCTTTATGCAGATGATCTCCAGATTTATTCCCAGGCTCATTGGCTCCAGTTAAATGATGCTGTCTCGGCAATCAATGAAGACATTAAGCAAATAAGTGATTGGAGTAACGATTATGGACTAATGATAAATCCAACCAAAACTCAAGTAATTGTTGTCGGCAGCCCCAGGATGATCTCTAAACTCGACTGGTCACTAATACCACCTGTCGTTTGCAATGGAATCACCATTCCTTACAGTGACAGTGTAAAAAATCTAGGTATTTACCTTGACAGATGTTTCACCTGGGGCCCGCAGCTCCGAGAGTTGAGTAGGAAACTATTCGCCTCGGCTGGGTCCTTGCGGAGATTACGTAATTTTCTACCCATTGCCACGAGAATTTCGCTTGCACAATCCCTTCTTCTCCCCATCCTTGATTATGCGGATGCCTGTTATCTTGATATTACTGAGGAGCAACTTAATAAACTTGAGCGCCTCCAAAATTTCTGTATTAGATTTATATTTGGATTACGCAAATATGATCATGTTTCAGAGTTTCGCAGAAAGCTCAAGTGGCTACCCATACGGCTTCGTCGGAATACACACATTCTCTCTCTTCTTTTTAAAATTCTCTTTAATCCTCTCTCACCCCCATATCTTAGAAATAGGTTTGAATTCCTACATGACTCACATTCGAAGTTTCTTAGGTCATCGGAAAACTTAAGACTGAAAATTCCCGTGCATTCCACTTCCTTTGTAGATAAATCTTTCACAGTACAAGCTGCACGGTTGTGGAATGCTTTACCGGTAACAGTAAGAAGGGCCAAATCTCTACCCATCTTTAAAAGGATGGTTAAAGAACATTACTCCCTGGCTGAATGAGGACATTAGTAATTGTATACTTTTTCCTTTGTGTATTTATACTTAATTATATGACCTTTATGTTGTGTAGATATGTATGTATATATATGTATATATATTGTATGTATGTATGTTGGTATGTATATGTGTATATTGTGTAAGTATATTTACATGGGATATTTACTTATGTATGTATGTTTATTTATATATGTTGTATATAGACACTAATATCTACAGATATTATTCGTACACCTGATGCTGCCCCAATTTTCGTCCTTTTCTCTTATATCCATCAAATGGTTGTCTGTCAGAAATTGCCTTGTGCGATAAGACCGCCAATTGTACTTTTTTTTTTCTAGTTTGTATTGTTTCCTTTTGTATTTATTTATGGTGTACAATAAAGCTTATATATATAAATAAATAAATAAAATATAGATAAACCATTCATAGCTATTAATTTATTTTAATTGGATTCTTAATACAACAATAATAAAAGTTGAATATGCAGACGATGACATAATTGAATAAATAAGATCACAACATAGACTAGTTCTGTGAAAAACTAAATATCGTAAACAAATGATTCTTGAAATAGCAATCAGGAAAAATGGTTGCCTGTAAAGTCGGTTTTACGGGCGAAGATTTTACGTGACAACGTCTTTTTCTCGGTAGAATATTTATTGATATGAATATAATTAAATTGCACAATAGGAACAAGGAATTGAATGAAAATAAGAATTGCACAAATTTTAACTATAGAAATATATTTTGTTTACTAAAACATTGTACATGTAATGACGAATCTAAGCACTCCATATTTTCACTACAGACACAGCTGACGATACTTTAACCACACGTGTGAACTTGTATTGTGACGCTTTCTTGTTTTTCCAACGCCAAGAACGTTCGAGAAAGACAAAGACAGAGACACAAGCATGCGCCGATTCAATGCGCCTAATTCTCTAGTGCTGAGCGCGCACCGTTACGTTACCGGGCGTTACACTTTTTCATAAGTGACTCCCAGCCGCAACCTAATTTAAGACGTTGTCACGTCAATAAGAAAAATCGTATTTTGCCTGCTCTCGATTGTCGAGCTCGTCAAGACGATTCCTCTGACTCCAAACACGGGGGGTTTACTTTAAGAAATGACGGAGTTATGCCTGGACAAATATTTTAGGGGAGAGAGGGAGGAATTTGGGGATTTGGTTGGGGCCAATCTGTAGAGCTCACCGAGCCGGTTCCAAAGATACCAAACTCGGTGGGTCTACGATCTATATTGGCCGAGATAGGATTGGGGGGGGGGGGTGAGGTAAATTTTCGGGGTGGGGGTAAGGGAGGGGGGGGGGGGGGGGGGGGGGAGGAAGGTTTCGTGGGGAGGCTAACTTAAATTAATTTTTTGGAGGTAAAATATTTTTTTTTGGGTGGGTAATTTTTTGCGTAATTTGGGATTTCTGGCGGGGTCAATTTGTAGCCCTCACCAAGACGGTTCCGAGGATACCAAACTCGGTGGGTCTACGACCTATGTTGGCCGAGATAGGATTGGGGGGGGTGAGGTAAATTTTCGGGGTGGGGGTAGGGGAGGGGGGGGGGGTAGGTTTCGTGGGGAGGCTAATAGGCACTATTTCGGAATAAGGGTGGGGGAAGGCAGGGGGGGGGCTATGGGACAATTTTGGAAAAAGTGGGTGAAACTGAAAAATAATTCTCTAGTACTGCGCGCGCACCGTTACGTTACCGGGCGTTACACTTTTTCATAAGTGACTCCCAGCCGCAACCTAATTTAAGACGTTGTCACGTCAAAAATGAGTGTGAAATTATTTCCCAGGTGAGAAAAGGACAGCATGAATGTGTGATTGAATTTAAAATGAATGCAACTGATGAAATAAAATCTCGGAAAATAAATACATCAGTCAGCACGCAGTCAATTAAAAAATACGGGTGTCAACGGTTTACTAGCATGATAGTGGAATGAAAACCAGGCTATCAAGATCTCTCCTATGGAATTTAACCGGTAAAATGAACAAGCATTCACCTGAGTGAGCGAAAGGTTTCAGAATTGATGGGCCTCTAGCATCCCATTTGACCTTCGGTATCAAATTTTAATTCCTACCCATTCACCTATTGCTCAATCTTACAATAATTGACAATGTTTTTTTCTAACAGTTCATAAATGCATAGTAACGGCCTCATTTATAGATGTTTTATTAGCTTTCGCTATCGAATTTTTGTTGTATTCATCATCAGCCCATCCGCGTCCACTGCTGGACATAGGCCTTTTCTATGGCACTCTACTGGGCTCGATCTCCAAGTCTTTTTTCTTCTTCGCCCAAACTGAATTCAAAAGTCATTCGAAAGATCGTCCGTAACGATGTAAGTGTTCATAGAGATCATTCGATAGTTCACGATTTAAGCAAAATAGAATCTATTCCAAAAAGGACATTGTAAGTCACTTTCATGTGGTGTAGAAAATTCATGACTTTTCCTAATTTATATGGAAAGTCTGTGTTCACACGTGGAGGCTCGTTATGAATTTTCATGTAAACCTCGCAAATGTATGTAACTTCATCAAATATTCTAGTTCGAGGCACGGGTCTTGTTTGATGTCGCGTGTGTATACATATAGTGTATGTGAAATATTACGTCATTGCCACGGTCGTTGGTCAGCATGTCACACCTTTTAATACGTCGCTTCTTGACATAAAACTTAGATGCATATTAACATTTCAAGCAATAGTATGGTTCAATTCTGTTAGTTATGTGATATAGTAACATAACTCATGTCGCAGGAAGTCGCTAAACGCTAGCGGATTTTGAAAGATATTGTAAAATATTGGAGGAAAACTATGTTCGACAGTGGACATCATGTGCCTGTGGCATTAGTTTTCATAAAAAAAACATCTTGACTTTTAATTCATATATTTAAATCGAAATGTTGAGGAAGCTATAGCTAAAATAAGCTATAGTTATAGATAAAAAAATAGCTCCAATAATAGATTGGATAAAGTGCATCACGCGATAATGTATTGTCCACATATTGGCTATACTTTTAATTATACTTGACTGTTTATTAAGTAAATCGAAGAAATAATACACAATTAGCAAAACTATGCAAGTCATTTACATGAATGTTAATGTTAACAAATAATCTTATGTAATGATCGCGTGATAACTTCTAGAAAGACTCATTCACATATGTGAGAGGCCATCTGGGTAGGTACCACCGCAATGTCTATTTCTCCCGTCAAACAACACTGCTTAAATGCACTGTTGTGTTTCGGATTGAAGGACATTGTAGCCAGAGTAACTACTGGACATATTGAGACTTAACATCTTATGTCTCAGGATGGCGAGCGCAGTGGAATGTTGCTACTGTTTATGAGCGGTCGTATCGCTTACCATCAGGCGAACGGCTTGCTCGTCTCGCCATTCAATGCAATAAAAAAAAAAAAAAATTCAATATAACCCATAAAATATTTTCAGTAAAATAATCCAAATAATTTATAGCAAACATTTCTATTGCATTTTAAGAAAAATCAAGGTCAAACATCTAACCTTGACAATGGCACATCGTACAAAAAGCTGAACTTGAAATCAATTCATAAATATTTTCACAGTAAATATGTAGAAAGAATTCAATTAATTCGTTAATCTAACCTTGTAATAAGGAACACTAGCAAGTATTTACATACACATAATAGATGTTGCGTGCAACCATTGAATTGTAAAGTTCGTTATGAAAGTGAACTTGAATATCTGCAAATTACTTTTACTTTTATGCCATGTTTCCTGTAAACTGCATGCGACGTCATCATTTGGAATTTCTGAATGATTGTTTTATAATTGCGGATGACAACTTGAAAACTAAATCTATGCTTGAAAATAATTCTGTGTTATTCTGAAATGTACTCAATTATTTTTGTGGTTGTAGGTTTGGTTTGAATCGAATTTTATTTTCATCTGGAAGCTAACTTTGCTGAGGTACTTAATTGTATAATAGACGGTAGTTACTGTATATTCTTAATTAATAGTGACGGCACAATAATACGTGTATACAGATTTACTGCAAAAAAGTCTCGAATAATCTCAATTCTATAAATAATCGTCTAAATTGACATGTAGGATGCTCTTTATCGCATTCCGCAGGAAGTTATAAATACCACGAATTTAATTGATCTAAACACGAAACATAAATAACATCATCGAGAAACTAGCGTGGGAATTCAAAACAAGATCATTTTTAAAGGTAACAACTCGATTTCTTATCTTGGCCATAAATTGCTCTCATAAAACCCGAAAACACAAAGATCCTTCAGATAAATCAAAACGTATTGACCATAGCGATCCATTACCAAAATGTATGATGGATAAATGTCGCTATATCCTTATTACATCCGAGACAGCAAGTCTGCCAAAACCATTGGTTGAATCAATAAATTGCAACCCCCATGGGGGTTTCTGCTGTCTCTTTCTGACTAACAACATGTTACGAGTGCGAAAGAGAAAGAAACTCATGGGATTGATCTCGCCAAAGCCGTGAAACGTTCAAGTGGGGGTAATAAACTGCTAGGTGCGGAATTCGTGTGGCCTTTTTGTAAACTTTTGCAATACTGCGTGTTGCATGCTTTTGTTGTGGTTTTTGTTAGTTCGTCGTTTCGTAAGCGTCGTCATATTTATTTTCAGGTAAATAGAGATTTGCAGCTATCTACATATTGAATATGGGTTTCTGCGATAGCTGATCGAACATCGGCCGTCTTCTGTTATTCCAAAAGTATTAATACTGTAAAGTCTAGACAGATTTCTTGATAACGAATATTTATATCCTTGCTATTTAAGGAGATGGCTGTAAATTATGACGTACTGAGTTGTATTACCAAGTCTAGTATATTTATTTTATCGAAGCTCTAACTACCAAGTCTAGTATATTTATTTTATCGAAGCTCTAACAGCTTTACAGTTTATTAACGGCTCCTTATCACTTAATTTATCTAAATAGCATCAGATATCCGATCTTTGCTTGAATACTAAGAGAAACTCTTAGTAACACGTATAAATATAATTATAAACCAGCATTTTCCCAGAGTGGTAATATCAAGAAGAATAATATCACTAATAATTGTGTCAAAATCTCAAGCATACTTGAACGGTATCAGATTATAGTTCGTTAACAATAAAGATGAAATTAGTGAATTATTAAACTTACTTGATGATGCCATCTTCGATGTAAACATCTGCGTCTTCCATTCCATCGTCATTAACAACCCTCCCATTCTTGATGAGAAGACGGTTTTGGGAGCTCTGAAACAAGAGAACATATCAAATTAGTGACGATTCAGTCTAATTGTTGTTGCATAACATACGTAAACTCACGCCTTTTTCCCAGAAGGGGGGGTAGGCCAAGGTGCCAGGAGCCCAGGATACCCACATTTCGCCTTGTATGTTCCGTACCACGATTTGATATGTGGAGAGCCTATGGCCAAATCGGGCAGAAAGTCCTGACTCATAGTGACAAAATGATTTTGGATTTTTCTAATTGTTTTGAATTATTTTTAAACTATTTCAAACAATGGTTATTATGTGAATAATATCTTTATTTGACATGTTAATATTTAGGAATTGCTGGTTGCTTTCTCTGTCCCAAAAATAAACAAACTTAATTAGGTCTGAGTTTCGTGGACTGACAAGTCGATAATACCCAGGATCCGTGTAGTATAGTGAAGTTATGACTATTATGTATGTATGTAGAAAGTATATACTAATATTAATTTAATCATTATTTTAGACCAAAGTTTGTGCATCATCAAAGTAATGGCGTCAATAACAAAAATAAGCAACGATTTATAAATAGCCGAAATTGTCATCGTGGCAAATTTAGCGGGCAATGCTTATTCATCGGAAACCAAAATAATGCTGAGATATTAAAGTATATCTATGTATGTTTTAATACAAATTTGCAGTAGGGATTATTATTTTCATAAGTGATTTACTGGTCTACCACCAGTATCTCTCATATGTGAGAGGCCGCCTGGGTAGATACCACCGCATTATCAGAAGTGTAAATACACTGTTGTATTTCTGTGTGAAGGACATTGTAGCAGGAGTAACTACTGGATATATTATGACATCTAAAGTCTCAGGATGGCGAGCGCAGTCGAATGCCAAGCATTGCTTTGTAATTCAAGGTGTTGTTTGGTTCCGATACTTTTCAGGAGCGGTATCGCTTACCTTCAGGCGAACGGCATGCTCGTCTCACCAATCAGTGCAATAAAAAAGGTGTTTCAAAAGTGGGTAAAATGGCAATAAATCAAATAGATTCTTCTGTATACAGACGGCATACAAACGTTTGAGGACAAATCGCTAATTTCCGACTTTTTGGTTGGGTGTGCGCCGCAATTTACATCAATTGGCGTGAGAGTCACTGGCAATGATAACAAGCGCTCCTTATATAGGATATGTCACATGAGGGAGAAATATGAGTAAGCTATTTGATATATTTATTTATATATTTATATATGCTTTATTGTACACCAAAATAAAAGACGCATACAAAATACTTACAAACTAAAGGCATGGTTACAATAGGCGGCCTTATCGCTAGCTGCGATCTCTTCCAGACAACCTTTGGATGGACTGGATTATTGTGAAATACGTGGAATAAAACTATTATTTACGAATTTTATCGCGGATTTAGTTTAATTTTTACATCTTTTAACTTTTCGTTTCCATTACTTTACAGCTTTTGTGGTCACGAGGCGGAGTTTTATTTCAATGTATATTTGTGTAAATCTAAGAAATCATTATGAAATACGTGGAGTAGTCTAGCGGCAGTGGATGTGAGCTGTGGGGAGTTCGATTCCCGGATTGGGCAATTTGTTTTGTGCACTTGCAATAATGTTATGTAAATGAGGAAGTATACAATTTCTCGATTCAGATGAACTTTTTTTTGTATTATTCATAATAAGAAGCGGTATGCTTTCGACGGATTAATGTGTAAATCTTGGGAAACAAATGGATAACAGTGGGTATAATGATAATAGTAAAATAACGTCACCCCTATACCATATCTCTTTATTTTCCATCTCTTATGTCCATTCCATCGTAGTCGGTAACACATTGCTGCGTAATTATATGGTGTGCAAAAATATAATAAAAATAAATTAATACAAAGAATTAAGTACCAAATAAAAATAAAGAGGTCCCTATCTCATATTAGATCTTGTAATCCCCTAACACAACCACTTGTTTCAAAAGTTATTTAACAGGCGGAAGTAACAGGTAAGTTTTTCTTGGTAAATGAAAAGCAGATTATATCTCCCCGCACCCCTTCCCTTCCGCCCTTCGGGAGGGTGTGGGGTCAACGACTTTTACCCGGGCGCGGAGATTGCATTCGCGTAGATTCTGCCAGACTGAACCCCGTATCCGAAATAAATTAAATCTCGTTGAAGCGCGAAGGATTTTCGGTTTTAATCACTAAATGTAGAGGTTGAGTTCACAAGATTTAAATATCATTATCTAAATATCAGTGTAAAGGTACTATGTAGTGCCCGAGATCAGCACGTGTAAACAAACAAATTCTTAAGATTTTCGATACTATCTTAAGTCTATATAATCACTATAGCGTTCCTCAATAAATGGGCTATCCAACAATACTATGCAAAAAGTTGTTTTGTACTAAAGGCACTAACTAGGTCGCGATTTTAATGCGTTTGGTTATTGTTTATATTTATTTATGAAAATGACTTATATGATGAGAAGGATGCCAGACCTGATAAATATGTTATAAGCAATTCCACTCCATCATTATTATCATCTCAGGCACAGGAAGTACACTGCTGAATATAGGCTTCCCCCAAGGATCTCCACATCAACAATCCACTTCAACCAAGTAAAATTACTAATGTAATGCATTGCATTGTTGCTATGATTAGAACTATTAATCACGTAGATTAAAATTGTTTGTAAGCCATTAAAATTCTTTAACCTTCCAACCTTCTATTTCTAACAGGCGAATAAGACGTGGTGACTTAATTCAGGTGGATGGATTTTACGCGAACTCTGGCAGTCTTGTGAAGAAAAACCCGGACTGGTGTTTTGCTCAAGATATTTAGAATCAAAGCTAGCCATAGTTAACGACGAAAAGATATCTTTCGAAAGATATATGTTTATTGTATGAATCTTTGTTTTGGCAGTTGTTTCTGTACCAAGTTTACTTATGGTAGAACTCTCATATGTGTGAGGCGGCCTGGGTGGGTACCACCACAATCTTTCCCGCCAAATAACAGACTAAATGCATTTTCGTGTTCCGGTTCGAAGGACTTTGTAGCTTGAATAACTACTGAACATTTTGAGATACAAAATCTTATGTCTCAGGGTAGCGAACGTAGTAAGATGCCAAGCATTGCTTTGTAGTTCAGTGTCGCCTGGTTGTGGTATTTATTGCAATAAAAAAAGTAGGTTACTTAAATACAAATGTTTCAATGTAAATAACTCATAAAACACCTGATATCAAGTTGAATAACAGCAGTAACTAGGTAGTGAGATAAGGAGTTATTGTTTCTAGTTAATGCAAATAATCTTAAAGATTGTGGTGCTTGAGGTAATTTTCATGTAGGTTCAATTTTCATATGATTTCACTGAAGGTTTCTATTACGAAGTACACTAATTTTATGATATTATGTTGTATTTAGTTAGTCATTTTATGGAGGAAGGACATTCAAATTATGACTTTACTTACTTTCTTTAAGGAACTACTGGGCAAATTTTGATAAGATTTACAACAAAATATAACATACAGAGAAGACCAAAAGCATATACATAAATAAGAAGGAAATCAATAAATAACATTCACTCTATAGTTCCTGTCGCAAATTGCAAACATTTGTACCAAGACTCAAACTAGTGACGTTTTGTTTCTCGTCAACACATCCGCTGCGCTACAAGTCATAAATATATTATTACGTGCAATCATGCTGGGGACCTGTTTGAGCACCCAGATACAGGTCAAAACTGGGTGGTCTAAGGGATTTTACATTCATTTGTATGCGAAAACAACAAAACTATGGAATTCCTGCTAAGTATAGACGAGCCTTTAAAGAAAGGATTGAAGCTAACATAAGATATATTTTTGTTTATGTCTAGAACTTAAACTTAGACATGAATGGAGTACATAACACGGACAGTACGTAAATATCTAGACTAAAAAACACAAACCGACCGGACATGCCTGTATTCAAGTCTTATAGTTCCTAAAATACCTTTCAAACAATCCGAAAATAACTCACTTTTATATTGATCCCGGACACAGATGTCGCTGTAGCGTCAACTGTCATTTTTCAAATAAAGAACAATTATATTTTGATTCAATTCGCGTTAGATAAACACGCGACGGGCCGCGCGTCCCCCGCGAGCTACGGACTGAAACTGAAAATGTGAATCCTAAAATAGAAGGTATTCCACGTCCCCTCGCATCGGCTGCGTGTTGTATGTTTTTATGTAGAAAGTGACAAAACATATAGCAAACTGTATTGGTAATTAATTTGTCACGCAGGTTCGTTGGCATAAACACTCTGGGGATTTTTTATGCAGCCAGTTATGAATCATTGAAGACAAAACATTCGAATTTTGAAAATGGAACACAGAAGGGTAACTTACTACTATTTGCGTTGTTATTTGAAAACTTATCACTGATTTTACTAGATGGCGTTCGCGTCGGAATTCTTCCTGTTTTACCACAATGAAATTACGCACCACTAATAAAGTATTTTATTACACATTCAGTATTTTTATTACGAAGTTTAGATAGTATGGATAGGTAATTATTAGCTGTTAATATAAGCAAACATAAAGTGAATAAAACCAGAAAAAAGTCTATTCCCATAACGGTCTGTCTAGAAAAACTTGATTAAGGGAAAAGCGCGCGAAATCAGACGCCATTTTACTTTCTTATTCGTTTGAATAGTTTTCTATTGATTGATTGACATTGAGCCGCCAATCCGTCCATTATATTGAAATCTTAACAATTGCGGTCACAATAAAAACAATATACATTGTTATCGATTATGTTGGCAGTATTATGAGGTGCGATATTTTTTGTTACATTGGCATTATTGCCACTGTTTTGTTATGTAGTTTTTCAGGTGGAATCGACGATCAATTAATAACTAAAGATGAAAATAAAATAAAATCAATTATTGAACTTCAAACGGAGATTGATTTCCACGTTGTTATAAAAATATTATCAACCGGAAGTTGATGCATTTGGATTAGACCTATTTATAACGATGAATAGATAATAATGAAAAACCATCGATAAACATATCGATTATTCATACCTGATACCGAATAATTGATAATTACTCCCATCACTCGATTCGAATATCTATTTCATACACTTTATATCGATAAGTCGATACAATAAACTATCATTCGTCTAACCATCTTAAGTGGACACCTCACTCTAATAGGATGGTCGTTGGTAATGGTTTGCACCCTTTTCACTTAAAATCAATAGGCCCCGGATAGTGAATGAATGGTTATATCCTCTCGCATGTAAATAAGGAGGGCCGGAGGGGTCTTGTCAAATCCGACGCAAAACGCATTAGATCGATCTAGTCTTATTAATTTTGTTGTATGTTGAAAATAGGGAGATGTGAAAGTTTTACAAATTGGATGATTGCGGAAAATCCATAGAGTAGGTTTATATAAAAAATATATTAAGTTTTTTGTCAATTTTGAGGTATATTGACGATATAACGTAAACGTGTTCGTATTTAAAATGTTTACATATTATTAATGAACTGCTCTGATTTAAACCACTTGTAACTTTTGTAATAATCACTAAATTGAATTTTGAAAAGGACAACACTTTAACAGTTTCTTGTCGGTTCTTCTCTGGTGAAAACCGCTTTCCGAACCGGATGGTAGATAAAAAAAAAATGACTGAATCTAAATTATGTAGAACATCTGAATGGATTCAATTTTTTTTTTATTTCATTTCACTTGATTTCGATGATAAGAATATTAATCTATGCAAAATACAAAAGCATGCTTTAGAATTATTTTTAGTAGTCATGCATGTTATTATTGTAATTTTGTGTTTTTTGTCAACCGAGACAGTGGTCTTCTCGGATCTTCCCTAGATTATAATTATTTATAATTCAATCACGGCGCAGAAACAGTACCTCCACCAGTAAAAGTAATTTTGTTTATCACTACATAGTATAAAACAAAGTCGCTTTCTCTGTCCCTATGTATGCTTAAATCTTTAAAACTACGCAACGGATTTTGATGCGGTTTTTTTAATAGATAGAGTGATTCAAGAGGAAGGTTTATATGTATAATACGTACATATTATTGTACAGAAATCTATTTGTACCCGGGCGAAGCTGGGCCGGGCCGCTAGTTTATAATAAATCCTCTTCAATTTCTCTCATCTTCATTTTAATTAATAAACTCACGCGTTTAAGAATTTTGATCGTTATACAAAATATAAGAATAACGCAATGTTATAATCTTAACACATTGCAACGCCATCAAAACTAAAAATATTTTAGCATCTCAATGTCTCACGTCTCATACTTCATCTTCCAGACACTTCATATCACAACTCATCAGCTAGCATCCTTTATGTTTAAAGGCTTGAAAAGAATCTCAGTGCAGGGAGTGACGTGTAACTTTCAAGCCACAACAAACCGTAATAGTAACTTGAAACTAGTGAATGCAAGGGGAACAATACAGCACGGCTAGGCAACAAGATGAGTTTCTAATTCATATGCATAGTGTAGGTTAATAATATTATGTTGGTTAGGAGATTTGTGATATGACAAACGTAGGGAAGGTTATGACTGGATTTGTTGCGTTGGTTGGGAGAGTTTAGTAGCTAATATATTATGAAAAACGTAAGGAATATGTTGGTTAGATACGACTCGCCTTTAATACAGTTGGGCGAAACCTTAAGGTAATATTGGTGTTGGTTGGGAGTTTGGAAATGTGTTATGAAAAACGTAAGAAATATATTGGTTAGATATGACTGGGCTTTAATAATTGGCGAAGACTCAGAGGAAAGCGAAAAGATGGCTTGAATCATCAAGCTCTTACAGTTGAAGATGCCAAAGACGGGGCGATGTGAAGAAATTTAGGAAACGTGTATAGGCCGGGAAAAAATACGCAGTGTAGAAAGTGTCGAATCGAAGAAATATAGGAATGGTGTAATCATTTAAAAATGACGGTTCATAAAGAATAAGGAAAGTGATACACAAGGTTAGTCATAAAGGGTAAATAAATCCGAAAGCGGAATGCTAAACTCATAATAATGACCAACTTTTGTTATAGGGCCGAGGGAATTGCAAAAAAAATCAGCTGTTCCATACAAAAATAAACGTTTTAATCTTTACTAGCGGCCCGGCCCAGCTTCGCCCGGGTACAAATAGATTTCTGTACAATAATATGTACGTATTATACATATAAACCTTTCTCTTGAATCACTCTATCTATTAAATAAAAAACCGCATCAAAATTTTTATATGGCTGGTTAGATTTTTATCGTTTTTAAGTATTGGTATCGATTTACATAAGATAAACGACTAGTGGAAGCTTAGATTTTAGAGAAGTGTCGACTTTCTGCTTTGATATCAGTATGTAGGTCGGAAAATCACCTTTGGTGTTATTGAAAAAAAAAACATATTATTAACTCAATATTGAAAATAAATAAACACACCCAACAGTCACATACAAAGCCCTGACCCCACATTAAGATCAATAAAGTATTGTGTTGTGGATACCAGAAGCTACAAGGGCTTTCGGTCCCACAAACACCCAGACTCGAGACAATTACGTGGGCCTCACAAACATTTACCTCAGCGCGGGGTCGAATCTGCGGACTCTCGTTTCATAGGCGGCGTCTAACCAACTGCGCCACAGACGGTGTCAAGAATTGAAAAATATTAAGAAAGGATCTACGACAATACCACCAGATCGTAAGACCAAAAGATACGTAAAACTGTAAACATCTAAAAAACATAAAACAACTTTAGTAAAACGTTGCAGCATTTCAGGAAAAAGTAGAGGAAGACATAAAATTATCTATATGTTTACTCAATCAGTTTACTCAGACGATTGAGAAGGGTTAGGCCATATAGTTCACGCTGGCCTAGTGCGGGTTGGCGCTCTTTATATACTATAGAAATTCTTATGAATCCCTTTGGTTTGCAGGTTTCACCATGTTTTCTTTCACTCTTCTCATCGTACTCTCGATTGTAAAGGAGGCTCGTGCCCTTCAGTGGACCGTATATGGGCTGATATATTAGCATAGTATTTTACACAAATAGCACATTAAGAAGAATTCCTCAATCGTACCTTCGATTGTAGAGTAGGCCCGTGCCCTGCAGTGGTAAGCATATGGTCTGATACAAAATACATCTTTTCTCAGAACTTACATTAACAACCTAACACTTTTTTACTCAACACAATAAAGTGTTGGCTTTACATAAATGAAAATGTGGGTGTTACTAAAAGGTCGAACAATTAGATTCATCTGGCTAATATTTGAGGTAAATATTGTGACTGGCTTGAAACCTTTGATGATACATATACAAGCAAATGTTACTTTCGGCAATAGATTATCTTCAGAAATGAAGACGAATATTGTAAATGTGAAAGTAACTCTAGCCGTTACCATGCATAAAAATGAACTACTCGAGTAATGAACCTTGGCATAAATGTAATGAAGCCTAGAGAAACACCTAGGCTTTTGTTCACTAAATAATTCAACGTTTAAGAGGACGCAGATGTCCTATCTTTGTACCTTGACATTTTCGTTAAAACTTCAAATTTTATATTCGAAAGTTCTTCGAAACACATCATAAAACACGTTTTCAAAACTCAGTATCCAAACTAAAAACGCGTAGGATTTGGAAAAAAAAACATTTTTCTAGTTAAGTAATAGAATAATTGGGTATTAACTTAGGCAATAAAAAGCAAATGATGGAATGAAAAGTAAATAATGCTCCGAAACGACTCTGGGTTGGATCGCTACTATTGCATAAGATGGATATTTAAAGAAAATTTGATGTGGAAAGCTTGACGCCGCATTTCAAAAGATAAAGATAAACCCGATCTCGATGTTGAAATAAGACAATGTTTATCCTACTAAAAGGGTCGCCGAGTTGGCTATTATATTACGTGTTTACTTAGTCGTGTTGGTAGGATTCGTAGCCAAGATGAGAAATTTTGCAGTAGTTAAGTGGTAAAGGATATTTTCACTGACTTAAGCTTCTTACAAATGAAATAATAACACAAATATACGTTATAATATAACATGAAAAGGGCTTCATCACAAAAGACATGAAAATCGTATCAAAAACAAATTTTTAGTTCTCGTAATATTCGCAAAAACATTCCTAATTACACTTAATGAAATTCGTTTAAAAATATAGCATTTCTTGATGGAGTTAAATTCCATTTCCCCTTTTGCGATACCCCTCGACCTATTTCGAATAAAGCATAACTCGTACTCTCGAATGCTATTGAAGAACACTCCGTAATTGGTTCACGTCGACCCATTTATGTTGATTCTACGGAATTAAAAACTGCTTTCTAATAGAACTGTATTCCATCGAATTTATTAACCTTTATAGAGGAAATTCCGAATTGCATTATAAATGTTAATTGAATAATGAAAATCGTTTTGGCCAATTAATTTAAAAGCGTCAATGACAAAATACATTTCAAAGGTTTTTTTTTTATTGCAATGAATGACGAGACGAGCAAGCCGTTCGCCTGATGGTAAGCGATACGACCGCTCATAAACAGTGGCAACATTCCACTGCGCTCGTCATCCTGAGACATAAGATGTTAAGTCTCAATATGTCCAGTAGTTACTCTGGCTACAATGTCCTTCAATCCGAAACACAACAGTGGTAAAGGATATTTTCACTGACTTAAGCTTCTTACAAATGAAATAATAACACAAATATACGTTATAATATAACATGAAAAGGGCTTCATCACAAAAGACATGAAAATCGTATCAAAAACAAATTTTTAGTTCTCGTAATATTCGCAAAAACATTCCTAATTACACTTAATGAAATTCGTTTAAAAATATAGCATTTCTTGATGGAGTTAAATTCCATTTCCCCTTTTGCGATACCCCTCGACCTATTTCGAATAAAGCATAACTCGTACTCTCGAATGCTATTGAAGAACACTCCGTAATTGGTTCACGTCGACCCATTTATGTTGATTCTACGGAATTAAAAACTGCTTTCTAATAGAACTGTATTCCATCGAATTTATTAACCTTTATAGAGGAAATTCCGAATTGCATTATAAATGTTAATTGAATAATGAAAATCGTTTTGGCCAATTAATTTAAAAGCGTCAATGACAAAATACATTTCAAAGGTTTTTTTTTTATTGCAATGAATGACGAGACGAGCAAGCCGTTCGCCTGATGGTAAGCGATACGACCGCTCATAAACAGTGGCAACATTCCACTGCGCTCGTCATCCTGAGACATAAGATGTTAAGTCTCAATATGTCCAGTAGTTACTCTGGCTACAATGTCCTTCAATCCGAAACACAACAGTGCATTTACGTCACTGGTGGTAGGTCTCTCATATGTGAGAGGCCATCTGGGTAGGTACCACCGCAATGTCTATTTCTCCCATAAACAACACTGCTTAAATGCACTGTTGTGTTTCGGATTGAAGGACATTGTAGCGAGAGCAACTACTGGACATATTGAGACTTAACATCTTATGTCTCAGGATGGCGAGCACAGTGGAATATTGCTACTGTTCATGAGCGGTCGTATCGCTTACCATCAGGCGAACGGCTTGCTCGTCTCGCCATTCAATGCAAAAAAAAAAAAAAACGCAGTGTTGTTTCACGGGAGAAATAGACATTGCGGTGGTACCCACCCAGATGGCCTCTCACATATGAGAGACCTACCACCAGTAAGGTTAAAATAAACGGTATTATGGGAGACAGGAAC
Organism: Hyles vespertilio; assembly: GCA_009982885.2. Classification (NCBI taxonomy): domain Eukaryota; kingdom Metazoa; phylum Arthropoda; class Insecta; order Lepidoptera; family Sphingidae; genus Hyles; species Hyles vespertilio. The sequence continues at coordinate 5,790,802 of CM042830.1, forward strand.
TGCCATTCATAATAATGCGAAAATATTTGGTAAACTGAAATAACTTCCATTGCGACTAACACAATTCTTCCTCAATTACATGGAGTTTTAATGCTACGGAATAAATAGTTTCTATACATAATACTCCCTTTTATGGAATTCGCAAAGCATTACACAACGAAGTTAATACATTAGCGATCGTATTTGGGGCAGTCATTCAAAAGTCAACAATGGTTATACATCGACCTGTCTTTTGTTGACAATCGGTATTTTTATGAAGGTCACACTTCAGTTTAACTTATAAGTAAATGCTATTTATAGATATCAGTACACGCACCTTTGACTTTTCGAATGCGAGTATTCATGGTTAATTTAATGCTTGCTTTTTTTATGACGATGAAATGCGAGACGAGCGTGCCATTCGATTGATGGTAAGCAATACGACCGCTTATGGACAGTGGAAAAACCAAATACTTAACACCATGAATTACAAAGCAATGCTTGACATTACACTGCGCTCACCATCCTGAGACATAAGATGTTAAGCCTCAACATGTCCAGTAGTTGATCTGGCTGCAACGGTCAAACCGGAAAATAACAGTGCATTAACACTACTGTTTCGGGTTGTGAGGAAGCCTGCATACTTGACTTCTTGACAAAAACTATTATGTTAGATATTTGAAGTTTACCAGTACATAAGTATGATGATGACCAAACCTAAGTCTTATAGTATAACAATAAACACAAGAGTTTTGATTATTAAGATGAAGGTTAAGATGAAGTCGATGCCCAGCAGAGGGATTATTTGATGGACTAAACGATTTTCAGTTTCCGATTGCAACAATTAATTTCGAACCATCTGCTAGCAAAAAGTCGAGTTGATAGTGTATGGGTACGGCTTTAAAAATCTTGAGAGAGAAATTGTGAATTAATTACCAATTAGGCATGTTTGAAGTTGATATAATTAATTATAAAATGACTCTTATAACGCGTGTAACGTGTTTATTAGTGATTAACTAAAGTAATTTAATATAAACCCAACTTCATAGGAAAATTACGTATTCACTCGATGTCTTTTCTTTGAGCGAAACGTTTTATCTTAAAGAATTACAACCAAGCTAAGGCAGATATGGATAGTTTAAATAATGAACACAAAAATTCTACTACAACGCTTCAGTTCAATGAAGTACTGGAAGCTTAAGCTACTAAAGTGTATTGAAATCTGGAGGTCATATGTGACAATGGCACAACACGTAAATAAATTGTTAGATTTTACAATAGACGACTGCCTTCAGTAACAAATTGCAAAGCACACAAAGAACTGTAACTTTATTGATGTGTTGAAAGTACTATTACTAATGTTTTTATCAGCTAAGCATAAATATGGTAACGATGGCGAAATACTTGTCATAGAAAGTCACGCAGATGGTTCACATTTTTGGTTCATAAATAATAAATTTCACTTGTGATACATAAAGGTAATGTGATCTGACTAAGGTCGCAGGAAGTCGCTGGATGCAGGCCGCTTCCAACAGGTCATTGTGGAGATCCTTGGGGGAGGCCTATGTTCAGCAGTGGACTTTCTGTGGCTGATATGATGATGATGATGATGTGATACATAGGTTAAAAGATTGTGATACATAGCCTGTGCATTGAGCATGTGTATATCCAGTTTAGATAACCTTCAATCATTTTTCGGATGTTTCGTATGATTCTAGATGTTTTATTTAAATTACACTACACTGAACTATCAGACATAATTTAGTTACTTTGTCGTGTTAGTTATAAAAATTACCGAATATTGCTCTACAACCACCGATTGAAATTCCAATTTCTAAAAGGATATGCAAAAATGTTTGTTCTCGAATATTTTAGCAGAGATCAACTCACCATTATGCCGTTCGCACAGAACAATTATAGTCGCAAAACTAACAAGTTCAAGATACGATTGGTATTTATCAGAGGGGTTGAGTGCAATCTATACTATATAAAAAGCGATAGTTTTTTATATGTGTCGATAACTTTGCAAGAATAAATATTGACATCGAAAGAAATATTATTGTTTGGTTATTTAATCATAATATTGATATGCTAAATTCAAATATAATTTTTAAAAACAGTAATAACATACTCGTAAATATATGATTGAAAAACTGACTTATCACATCGGCCCGGTCTTGCGCGAATGTAAAGTAGTAAAAATAAATTATTTTTACTAAAGTCATACGTCACAAATTTCAACTACGCTGGCCATGGTAAATTACGTGGAGTCTGAACACCACACTTTTGCACCTCAATAAATTACATGACTTATTGTTTCACTACAGGAAATGATCTAATCCCGATCACATATTATGTGCCCGAAATAGCAGAATGAATACAAAGTGACCTAACCATGACCTTCGCAATCACACATACAAATTGTGACTAAATTAATACTGTTTATGTAATAATTTGAAACGTTACTATTTCCAAACAGCACGTTATCACAAAAATCCTAATCTCTCATTGAGCTAATGTAACAAACCATCTGTTTCACACGTATTTAAAACTGAAATTATTTGCCAAGCGCACACAAAACAATGAGTTATGTGAACATGACATAATCAGTTAAATGTAAAAACAAATGTTGTGTCACAGCCGTCGTGAAATACTTTAACATGCAAGAAAAATGGCAACCGGACAGTATTTCATAACGTAATTCTGCAATATGCATCAATTTGCCTCTAACCTCTTTTTATATTTGCATGAACTACAATGGACCAAATGGAAAGTTAAGCTGATCATCATACAGTTTTGCGTAAACGCTGTCAAGAGTAGATTAAAGGAGACCCAGTACACCTTCAGTACACCTAATATTGAATCTAGAGTACATACTGTTCCTAAACGATACAGAAATAAAATTTTGTTTTAGGCGAATGCTGTTATTGACCGGCAACCTAAATTAACTGACAAACTGTACACAGCATTGAGCAAAATTATGCTAAGTCGAAGTAACAGGAAATATCAATATTTTTATGTTCTTCCCACCATTTTACATGACCAGTAACATTGGTTAACCTAGTTTTGAGATCCTTAACTCCGTGTTAGTTTTAGATAAGATTATCTAAAGCATGGACGTGGCGTGCGTTAGGCACTTAGATAAATTGATACTGGTGGACTTAAATTGGCTATAACTCGTGCACTGGAACTTCATTGCAGATATTTATTTGATGCCCTTAAAAGATGTTCCTATTCCAGTTCATATACGGATACTCGATTCTACTACTAAATTGATTTACGCTTTGATCATTGATCCATTCGCATCTGTTTTTGTTTAAATTGCCTAATTCTGAGCTCAGGTCTTCTCTATCGCTGAAGGTCCTATGTAGTATTAAGTCTACGATATCAGATTAATTCAGCTTTATGTTTTCGAAATTCTCGTAAATACACAAGTTTCTTCACAATAAAACAAACAAAAATTTACAATATTTACAAGCACTTAACGAGCCATACAATTTCAAATTTGGGATATGTACATTGTAGAAATAACTATCTGAGTCACCGAATTGCATAGCATTGCATTTGAAGATGTGATTTTTATGTAATAAAAAGGTTAAAGAGCAAGCGACGGTTGGTGGATATTGACCAATATCATCCACAAACACTCAGTATCTACTTGAAAAATGAGGATTCCATTCGTCTTCAAAATAATGTATTACAAAATGAAAGAGTAAAGATATTTTGGTTATATCGAATACCGAAATATTCACACACGTTAGTCTCCTCCAGGAAAATTGACCACTTCTATAATCCAAACCAATATGTATTTTAGTCTTACATTTCTAAAAAGATCTTTTAAATCAATAAATAATTATACTACCACCACTCCAGACCATGTGATAACTGTAAAGAAGAAACGACAAACCCCTTTAACGACACAAACCGTCTCCTCTATCATATTTCGATCTAAACCCTTTAGGATTCACACTCCTGTCTAAGAGATATAAATCAGAATTACATTATGTACCGTCGCGTCATTCCGGAGCCGTTGACTCAGTCTAGCCGTACCATATAGGGGGACTTAATGCGACTGCGAATTGTAAATGAGAGGAAGTTGCTAGGGTGTACTTAAAAAGGTATTTTTAATGGGGATAGGTCTGTGCAATAAAAATTAACCTTATTATAACTTTGAATGATAAACTCTGACTTTTGATGGTATGGAAGTATGATTGAGGTTGTAGGAATTGGTTGGCACAGGCTGACAGATCACTGTGGGAATACTAGGAATGACATGATAAAGGAATGGACTATTGTGATTGATGATGATTATTCCGCCGCAGTTCGCAATAATTACGTAACATAGCTAGATATCATCAGATACTATTGTTTTGTTTTTATTTTCCAGTAAATTACACTCGTTTCTATAGCAGTTGTCAGCCAACAAACAAGAATAGTGTTTAGTGATAAATGAACATCGTTTTCCTATAGTATCAATCATTGAGGATTCTAGGTATCTACCTAATCCTTAACTTCTCAATCTTTACAAATGAACAGAGAAAAATAAAGAGACATGAGATAAGAAAAGAATATTATGAGAATTGTCAAACCATCGAATTCTAAATCCATAGTGAAACAGTTATTTCTTCTGTCTGTCATAGCTACATCAAAGGAATTCCATTTTTAACCGACTTTAAAAAAGAGGAAGTTCTTAATTCGGCTGTATATTTTAACAATCTATTTGATGAACCTAGCGTGGCTTTATCTAAATCCCATTTTGATGTATGTGTATCTAGCCTGCGTGGTGGTCAAGTGCGTGGTGGCCTGTTGGTAAACGGACTAGGGACCCTACTATATAAATCCGAAGTTCGAATCTTCGTGACGTTTTTCGTTTCGAAACCTACTCTGTAACACGAAAATCGAAACTTCGGATCGAAGAATGAATGATTCGAATATATCGGCAATCCGAACATTAACATTTTTATTTACTATATTCATCCGAAACGAAGTTCGAAACTTCGGACGAACGAAGTTTGTGACGATACGTATGTAACTACTCTGTAAATGTTCGTATTGCCGATATATTGGAATAATTCATTCTTCGATCCGAAGATTCGAATTTCGTGTTACAGAGTAGGTTTCGAAACGAAAAACGTCACGAAGTTTCGAACTTCGTTTCGGATTTATATAGTAGGGCCCTAGACGCGGCTGCCCACATGTTCACAGTGGTCGCGGGTTCAAATCCCTGGGCACACCTCTGACTTTTCGGAGTCATGTGTGTATTGATAGTCAATCACCACGCACTAAAATTGTGAAGGAAAACATCGTGAGGAAACCTGCATACCATAGCGATTTATAAGAATTTCTATGGTATGTAAGTCCGCCAACCCGCACTAGGCCAGCGTGGTGGACTATATGGCCTAACCACTCTCAATCGTATTCTCGATTGTAGAGTAGGCCCGTGCCCTGCAGTGGGACGTATATGGGCTGATACAGATACAGTATCTAGCCTAGATTTTGAGTTCAATGTATTCTGTACTAATTTTCGTCTGCTCGTCTTGCTAATTACATGCTCATACAGTCTCGGTATCGGTCATTAACATTAAATTAGTCATATTTTATGTAATGGCGGAGTTCAAATAATTTTCCACATATGCGCGCAATATGGGCGTGAGAATGGAGGGGAGAGGGGGAAGTTAATGTATGTATGAAGTTTCCGAGGATTATTATCCAGATGAAAAGTTGCTGAATGATGTAACTTCACGTCGGTTTACAACGTGACAATGGAGCGGCGTATGAAAAGCGTTAAGTATTTTTTTTAATGCCAGATGTAGACTTCATCAACAAGTCAATGTGGAAATCATTGTTCTTGTGGACCTATGTTCTTGTGGACTTCTTGTGGACTTCCTTTGGCTAATGGATAGATGGATGGACGATAGACTATTTAAGATAAAAGTACTTTATGCCACTTTCCGATTCGAAAATTACTTGCGGTTCAACCCATAAACTTTCATATTTATAAATTAAGTAAATACATTAGGGATAAATCATACACCTGTATTACTTAGAAGTAGTATCATTTATACAATATCTTCCTCCATTCTCGTCGCTTTTTCATCAGTACTTTAGAAGCCAGTTCAGACTGGGACGGCACGGCAAGGGATTTCATTTTTTAACAATGGATATTCAGACTTATGTAGCCGCAATAAGACATTAATTCCAATGTTTTAAATCTATGCCGTGGCATCAAAAGGCATTTTTCGATGCCGCGACATCAATTTAAAACATTTGAATTTACGTCGTATTCCCATAAAATAAGTTTGAATATCCTTTAGTGAAAGTGAAATCCCTTGCCATGCCGTCCCGGTCTTATAATTCCTTTTAGTACTTACGTGTCACAACTTTCCCCTTTCCAAGTTAAACTGACCCGTATTTACTGCGGTTATTTTAAGCTTTGCTAATTAAAAATTGACGAAGTGTTCCGTAGGGTGTGACAGGCTAGCCTACTTGGCAGGTTGACGAGGCGATATAACCGACATCCGGTATCGATTTACCTATACCAACTGTTCGCTATTTGTAGCTGTATAAGTATAAGTAAATATTATCATTAATTGCACAACTCTGTTCTTGGTAATTATGTGATTTTTGATCATATTTTAGATTCATGCACATTTAAATTGCTAAAATATATTTTTTTGTAATTATCGCGGCTTTTTGTTTACTTTTGGTCCGCTGTGTGACCATAAAAGGTATTATTAACCTTCAAAACCCCGATTAATCTGTAAAATTAGTTTTATTTCAATATGATTTTTGATATAGTGTTTTGTAATAGAAAACATTATCGAAAGATGTCACGGGCCATTTTGATGAATACTGTATTGCAATAATGTACTTTTTTATATTCACTATGTGTAGTCTGTATTATTACACCTTTCTTTTCATAACTAAAGATATTAAGAAAATATGCTATTTAGATAGCAGTAATACTTAAAATCCACGCTTTTCGTATGATATTTTTTGTTATTTTTTTATTGCAATGAATGGCGAGACGAGCTAGCCGTTCGCCTGATGGTAAGCGATACGACCGCTCATAAACAGTAGCAACATTCCACTGCGCTCGCCATCCTGAGATATAAGATTTTAAGTCTCAATATGTCCAGTAGTTGCTCTGGCTACAATGTCCTTCAATCCGAAACACAACAGTCCATTAAGCAGTGTTGTTTCACGGGAGAAATAGACATTGCGGTGGTACCTACCCAGATGGCCGCTCACATATGAGAGACCTACCACCAGTGGACACATGATTAAGCAACTATTGCAAAGTCTGTCTTTAAGGATAGTATGATGAATATGCGTATAAGCATAGGCATTGTTAGACAAATAGCTCTTAAAATAACAGGCATGTCGACGAGTTTCCTAATTACCGTGACTAACTGAAAGCCTTTGTTATTTAGCTAATTTTCATACGCAGAGAAAGCGAACGAGCTTTGTAAAACCGTTGCTAAGGCCTTTCAGTTTGCAATACGTGTATTCTATTGCGTTGTTTTTTTACACTAGCTTTAAAGTGACATCAGTAGAACTGATGTTAATTGTACATTAGTATACTGTACTGTACTTTATTAGCCCATATAAGTTCCAATGCAGGGCACGGGTCTCCTCTACGATCGAGAGTACGATTGAGAGTGGTTAGGCCATATAGTCCACTACGCTGGCCTAATGCGGGTTAGCAGCCATAATATAGAAATTCTAACATAGTAAATCGCTATGGTACGCAGGTTTCCTCACGATGTTTTCCTTCACCGTTATAGTTTGTGGCGATTAACTAAGATTAATCAAGCCACACATGACTTCAAAAATTCAGAAGTGTTCCCTGGGATTCGAACCCGCTACCACCGTACGGTACGATAACAACGCTGAGGTCTCGAGTTCGAAATCGAATCCCGGGTGGGGCAAAGTGGTTTTGAATCTTTTATGCAAAATCAGCCCAGAATCACAAAGCGTCCGTTATGGTGATAGGTTCGTTTCTATCACATCGCAGGACGGTTGGCAGGGCAGGCAAAGTTTCACTCCTACCTACACATTCTGGGAAAAAGGCGTGAGTTTATGTGTACATATATGCGATGTATTATAATAACAAGGCGACCAATTAAACCAAAATTAAATGTAGCCTCGTTAATTCCGTCATCGTGTTAAAGTAGTTAAAATCAGTGTTGACTCAAATCGAATCATTAGTTCAATAGATCTTAATAGGTTCGTTTACACTTGTAATTGTAATTGATGCTATTTACTCATTGGCCTGTGATGATTTTTTTTAGTGAAGAAGGATATTTTTTATATTGGCAAGACAAACTGAATATAACGCATCTGGTGGTAATAAGCGCAATTCAAATATCCATCAAAGAGAGATGTCATCTTTCAATGGATAACAGGTATGCCGGGTAAATCTAGACTGGGTAGACTCTAAATAGTATTTACCACAATATATTTTTATCCTTCTACCAACAAAGATTTATCAAAAAATACTTAACAGATGATATAGACAAAATAACTAAAAAAAACGTACAAGTTTACAGATTATTGGCTTACATATAATTGACTTACATAAAAGTAAAAATCACCAAATAAAACCAAAGCTTTTCAATAGAAATACCCTTTAAAAACAAAATTAAAAAAATATAACCTTTCAATTTCATTGACGCAAGCAGAAATGCTAAACAGTTTTCCATAAATCTCCATGCTCGGTACTTTCTGCTTGCACCGCATATGAAATAAAATTTTACGCATGCATAAATCATTGTTTACGACCCTGGCGGAAGGGGACGGGTCCATGAAATAAGAATAGACTTACACACGTGATGAGTGACAAAGCTATGTTTAAGTTAGTTTCTTGTGAATTTAGCCCCCTAATACTCGAACGCCATTCAAATAATGCTCTTAAAAGCGCACGGCCCACTTAGCCAGTACATTTAAGTGGGATTAACGTAGTTAAGTGCCACATAATATTTAAGTTGCGTTCCAGTATTCGGGCATATGACACCTAGATGTAAGCTAATGGATGAATGAAATGAAAATAATTTATTCAATCCATTAAAATTTTCAACATCATTTAGATTGTCATTTTTTGTTGTATCAAGAGGTTCGAAAAGCGGTTTTTACTAGAGAAGAACGGGCAACTCAAGTGTTGTTCTTTTCATAACCAGTTTACAATGTAGTGATTATTATTACGTGGTTTAAATCAGAGTAAAGCGAAGTCGCCCAGAACGAAGAGTCAGTATCCTCTGTTTCTCCAATAGAGCATCCATAGAGCATCTAATCGTTTGGACGAGTAGACGGGCGCTGATGATAAGTCTCGCACATGTGAGAGGCCGCCTGGGTAGATACCACCGCAATTTATTTCTCCCGACAAACAGCAGTGTAAATACACTGTTGTGTTCCGGTTTGAAGGACATTACGGCCAGACTGAAGTGCGATTATTGGATTGCATCTTCACTTGGAAATGTACAACTCAACATTTTATGTGTCAGTTACAATTGCGTTATGATTTGATCGTGTTTTTTTATTCTAGGTCAGTACTCAGCAAGTATTTTACTAAATCATCAATTTTAACGCAGTAACCATAAAGAAATAGTTGTTTCTATACCTGAATTTATAAATGCAATAAATATATTTTTATTGATAACTTTAATGTTATATTCAGATGTTTGCAATAATACTTTAAATTTTTTTCGTTTGGTGCATGGATGTATGATGTAGCTTTGTCAGGTCGTCCGTCCACCTTATTATACTCTGCGTTATAAGTGGACGTCTAGCTCTTGATGTTAATATTTACCATAATATTGACATTGTAGGAAATTGTTTATTCGCGAATTAGAAGCCAAACCTGCGAACTCTCGCGCTCACAGCAAAATAAACACAAACTCTTTCACTATAAAGGCGATAATTGGTCCAAGAGTGGTAGAAAGTACACTGCGTCATATTAAGTCGAAATTTATTTTATTCATTATATTTTTTAAAGATCGGACCATTAAACAGGTATATAATGAGATATAATTGAGAAGTAAATTTAAATCGTTTGCTGTTGAAGCTGTCCGATTATGGAACGCGTTTCCTGTTGTGGTTCGACGGGCACAAACCCTGTCATCTTTCAAAAAGCTGGTGAAAGCACACTACCTTTCTCACTAAACAGTTAAAGCATGGTATTATTTCCTCTTTTCGGATATATTTTTTAATTTGTAGTATAATTATAAATTATTATAGATGTTTATGTAATTATTTAAAATTGTTTGTATGTATATACAGGGTATATCAAGACTGCTACCGAAAACGAAGCCGGGTGGTAGTCTAAGCGACTTCAGACACATAATATATTATATGACGTATGTGTATTTATTATGTCATTTATATGTATTTTTTTATGATTATCTATTTTATAATTTATATCTATTGGAGCTTAACTTATCTTTGTTTTACACTGCCCTTTCTTTTTCCTTCTTTTATATCCATCCAAAGGTTGTCTGGTAGAGATCGCTTATTAGCGATAAGACCGCCTTTTGTACTTTTTATAGACGTTATTTCTTTATATCGTTATGTTCTTTTGTATGTGTACAATAAAGATTAAATAAATAAATAAATTTAATGTTTTAACCTTCAGTAATTTTCACATAGCAAAACATCGTACGACACCTTTGGGATAAAATACTAATACTTTATTTTAAAATAAATAACACCCAACAGTCTCATACATAGACCCTACAATTAGATCGAGTCTTGTGTCGTGGGTATCAGGAACTACGAGAGATTTTTCGGTCTCACAACCACCCAGACCCGAAAGAAAAATATGGATAATATCATTAAACCCGCAATGCCGAAAGAAATATTAACAAAAATATATGGATGCCATTAAACCCGCAATATTAAATCATTCACTCGCATTGAACCAACGTGAAAGACAAAACCTAACCTAAGACAATGAATGAAATCAGGAATGAATAAAGAAATGATGTTTTTGTTAAGATCTCTCATGATAACATGTGAAATAGTTTTTGGACGACTGACAATGAAATGAAATCACGAACCGTGTCAGTTTCTTAACTCGTTCATTTAACTTTAATGGTTTCCTTCACTCAAAATTAATTACAGTTTTGGGAAAGTATAAAACGGACCATAATTATACAGTATATTAGAAATCGGTTTGAGGGTACTTGTATGGGAACGTAAGAAAGCAATTGTAAAGAAACACGTATCTTTAGATGAAGGTAGAAAATTCAAAAAAGAAACGTCAAAATCGACGCAAAGCCTTTATGGAAGTACTGTGATTAACCTGTGTGTTTCCAGAAAAAGCCGACAAAACTGACGTGATAAGTAGTAAGAAACGCTACTTGGGGAATACTGTTCTTAAATCGCGCTTCCATTACCATTAGGTGCCATTGCGATTACACTGTCGTAAAAAATCTTCGAAATGGTAGAGACCAGACGTGTCGATCTTTGGACTGTTGCTATAAAAGAATGTTTGTAGACATAAAAACTACGTTGTAAAGTTGATATTACCGTACTGTTTACGCATTAAATCTTAGTCGCAATACGCTACGACATTAGGAAGCAACAGTGTAACAAGTCACTGACCTTAAGAATTTCAATACGGTAAGGTATATGGCACTGAGCTAGCGTGGTAGCTAGCGTAACTATATGGCCGAACTCCTCTCAATCATGCTCCCGATTGTAAAGGGGACCCGTGCCCTGCAGTAAGCCGTTTATGGGCTGACATAGATACAGAAGATATATGGTATTTAGAAAGAGGATTCTGATTATCCGGGATTCTGATATGTTATAATTGAGGGAATGAACCTTTGATTTGTTACAGAGAGAGGAAAGTTACCAAAGGAATCATTGCAACTAGCAGACATGAGACTTCTTCACACGAATTGGCTAAGTATGTAGAGTCTACCAATACTATATTATACGCCTGCAGGGTGAGCTCTTTAGTAAGATAGACCGTATTTACTAATAAGGTTGTTTCAACTTTTAGTAGATCATATCAAATCATAATATCCAATAAACAACCTAAGATATAATTAAAATGTTTCAATCTCTAGTCTCTTCTATATCGGTGAATGGTGAAAAAATCGAATTATGTTTAGAAAGGAGGTACTTTCAAAGTTACATGAGGATAAGCTAAAATACATAACACTTCATGCCAAGAACTAAATAACACGAACACACGATTTTATCACAATTGACATTGCAAAGGAAAAGTTCCTCTTTTTTGGACGATAGCCAAAACATGTCTTACAAGAGCATTTTATTTATTGAGTTTGGTCCAACGGGTCAACGACCTGAAACCCCTTTTCATGCATATTTCATAGTTAAAGAGATAAGAATTTTTCTTCCTGACAGGCTTTTTATATGACGGTAGAAAGACTGAACCGCAATGCAGTAGCCAACTGCGACCCGCACATTGTGGAATAGCTCCATCTAGCGGATTATGGGAAACATTAGGCAAATTTATAAATCCTTATGCGTAAAATGTAATATACGAGCTCATAGTCATTTTAAGTTACTTTAATTTCTTGTCCATGCTTTAAACTGGAGAAAAACATTAAAACTGTCTTCCTTTTCGGTAGGGATCTACGTTATCTGGACGACTTTAGCATACAAATAGTCAAAGCTACCATCCATTTAATCTAAGTCTATTCCAATAATCTAAGTCTAGTCCATTTAATCTAAGGGCTGGGTTTATAGAACGGGAATAGTTATCACGGGTAGATAGAAAACAATTCGTTGGTAGTTATCTCCCTAAAAATATTTTGCTAAATAATACATAACACAATTGATCATTAAAAAGTACTGGAGAATTGCTATTTAGACCTCGATACGTACGTCTTTTATTACCTTGACAATCTCCATTCTATGTACATATATTAAACAGCAAATAAATGACCTTAGGCCTATTAAAGTCCTACAAGAAAATTAATTCAAGTTAAACAAATGAATCCTGTCTTGTTATAACATCAGCATAAATTATGACATAAGAGGATCGAATGACGAAGCGTTTGAGCTGAGTTACTGAATTAAAATTGCGAGTTCAATGGGAACAATGACAAATACTTAAATATACTACAGCTATGCTGGTTCTACAGCGTGATTAGGTCTCCTTATCATTAGGAAAGAAGGTAAGAGGATATTTCTGTCTGAGACAAATATTTATAGTGTTGTAAAAAAAAATTGCACAGGGTTCAATGGGAAACAAAATCAGTGGCTTACACGTCCATTCTACGTAATCTCCAAATCAAAACCAGGCTTTTCACTATCTGCTTGCCCCGATTACTCGATTATTTTGTGAAAAAGGACGTGGATAACCTAGAAAAACGGATAGTTACTGGCAAATTCTAGGGCAAAGGTCCGAGAGGCCAATGGCCCATCAGATGGTCAGACCAAATTACCTCGCCCCTTAAATTCAAACTTAACGCTGCGCTCCACTATGCCAAGGATAGGAAAAGGTGGCGCAGCATAGTTAGAACAAGGATTGCTCCATGTTCAGGGGATCGCGACCCTCATCAATTAGGAAAACGACGCGAGGAGGAGAAGAAGCACGTTGCTCAGGAAATAATCGTATTTACCTAACGGGCATTTGAAAAGTGTGTTGGAAGTCTAACAAAGAGCTGTATTTATTTATTATTCCAAGCCATATCGATGATGCGATCGGCTGACTCATTTTGAATTGTGTCTTAAAACAATTATAGTAAAAATTCTGATTGCTAAGTACTAATTTTGCGAGATTCGAGTCCAAAACTCCACTTTTTAGCAAGTTGTGTTTGAAATCTTAGTTTTTAATAATTTTTATTGCGTAAGAAAACATCTTGACCTTGAAAAATTTCCATAACAATTTCAAAGATATGAAAGTTACTAACCCTCACAATGCTTAAGTGGTGGATTAGGCCGCAAACTGCCAGTTCTGCCTCCTTAGTCTTTGCCATTAACTAACTTTAAAACTACCACACCTTACACCCTACTTATCATCTGACCCCTACGTAAGTTTTGGTTTCCCAAGATACAGACCTCGCCTAGTTTAGAAACCCCTGGTAATATCGATGTATTTAACAACTTCTTTTAACTTTATTTTGATTTCTGTGTAATTTTAATCCTATGTAAAAATTACTATTACTTATAATGAAAATGCTATCAGAAAAATATACGAGATATATAATCTTCTATCTTATTTACATTCATAGATCAATGGGAGGATTAAATAGCCCATACAATCTGACAACATTTGCGCGCCTGATAAGCGTTATCATACAAGTTATAGCGTTATCGGCGCCTCGTAAACATCTTAAGAACCGCAATAAATAAGCGAAATATTTCATAATGTGATTAAAATGCTATAGAGACCACATACTGCATCTTCTGTAAGTTAGAGCTTAGTCTGATATAAGACTACGTCGCTTTACACAAACTCTAGAAATGCTTACTTCTAAGATTTAATACTAATTTATATATTCCATAAGTGCGGAGACGAGTAAGCCGTTCGCCTGATGGTAAGCAATTCGACTGCCCATGAACAGTGGCACAGTCAAACAACACTATGAATTGCAAACCAATGCTTGGCATACCACTGCGATTGTAATCCTGAGACATATGTTAACGTATTCAGTGATTTAGTACAAATTTTGACAATTAAACCGTGGTAATTTTGTTCATCAGATGAATTGCTAAATCGTTGGCCAATCCCTTTAAAAATATGTTTTGTTATAACAACAATGCGCTATCAGTTTATTATCTCATTTTTCCGCGAACAATCGACGCGAGTACAAACAATACCTCAATGACTTCATACTGAAGTGCAGTTAGCAATATAAATAGCCGACTAACTGTAGTAAAGCCGTATATACAGTTATGTATAATAAGCTATATGATTATGTTTATTTTAATTCTGTTAATTAGTCTTGGGCTACCATTTCGAGTTATAAAGATCCTACGTTTGTGCGAGATCGACTGAACATGATTTTAAACATGTTACATTTGGCTTACGATTTTACATGTGGTACGTCGCATCATAACACTAAAATATACAGGGTATATCAAGACTGCTACCGAAAACGAAGCCGGGTGGTAGTTTAAGCGACTTCAGACACAATGCAACAGAAAAAGTTGCAAAAAATAGCGACAATTTTTTTTTGCAATTTTTTTCTTATGACCATATTTGGGTGGTAAATACATTTTTTCCTAAAATAATAGTGTATACCCTTTTATTTATAAATAATCTAAGGTATAAAAGTGTTTGAATTATTATTTTAGCAAAAACTATGGATTTACCACCCAAAAATGAAGATATTTAAAAAATCATAAAAAATAATTGTCGCGTTTCTTTTCCAAATTTTTGGTTGCATTGTGTATGTAGTCACTAAAACTACCACCCGGCTTCGTTTTCGGTAGCAGTCTTGAGATACCCGGTATATTATTAATATTAATTTATATGTATTATTAAGTCGGTGAAAGGCTAGACGAGACGACGCTGCTATTCGCCTGATGGTAAGCGATACGACCGATCATGGAAAGTAGCTAAACCAAACAACACCCTGAATTACAAAGCAATGCTTGGCATTCCACTGCGCACGCGTTCCTGAGGCATAAGATGTTAAGTCTCCTCTGTTAGCAGTTAGGTAAACCAGTATTTTATTATGGGACCCTGTTTGTTTTTACTTAGATTTCCAGCATATTTCATTGTGAAAACTGTATTGAAAAGTACAATCACAAAGATCTGTTCGTTTCTATCCCAAGATTCATTCATGTAGGTTTTCTAGTTAATTTTAACAATGTTTAATTATTAGTGCCCTTGTTTGCAAGACGATTAACTTCCGTATCTTCCCGATGTAGTATCTATAATTTAACAATCATTTCGCCGACCCCCACGCCTTGGTATCGATAGATTGACTCCGGCTTTTTTAAGACTTCACCAAATCACCTGTACCGACAAATTGAATCACTATAATCCGTGTTTGCTTACGGTCTTGTACATAGAGTGTTCGAAAACCTATTTTAGTAATCGTATGTTAACTTATGTAGTCCTCTTCTATAATTATATTTTGTATTCTCATCACTTCTATTGAAAATCCTACTAATATTATTAATGCGAAAGTTTGTGTGTTGTTACCTTCACGCTCAAACAGCTGGACCAATTTTGAAGATATTTGGCAAGAAACTAGCTGACATTCTGGATTAACAATTGGAAGTTCTATGTGTATTAACTTGTCATAAGAGCTTTTAAATTGCTTACGTGACCAATAAATACATTTCATTTCATTTTATTTCAACACATAGGCTACATTTAATACCGTCAAAATGTAGTTTTCCCGTGGGATGAGTTAGGATTTTAAAAATGCATAATTGATACTCTTTCAAATTTTAACGGATAAGACGGAAAAGACGGGAAAGACGAAATGAGACGAGACAGAAAGAGATATAACGGGACGAACAGGATGGGAAAAGCAATACAGTCGAAGGTTGAGTTTAAATATGTTACAGTTAGTACGCAAAATAATATAATATGTTGTTGATGTGGATTGGATTCAAAAAGTATCTGCACCCGGGAGAAGCCGGGCCGGTTCGCTAGTGCCATATATATCATAGACAAGACGAATATTTTGTCCCTTTTGAACGACTATTGAATTCAGTTTCGAGTGAAAAAGACAAAATATTTATTAAAATATTTTTATATACTGTCTGAATATTGCTGTATATAAAACGGCCTGTTATTTACATTATGGGTATAGTTGCATATCCGTCCCCTCTATAACGTGGGGTCAGTAAAATGAGTACAAGTGACGTCACGCCATGTGTCACTGGTACATAAACTACATTAACCTTGAAATAACAGCCGTTGCGCTAATAGTTTGTTGGTTTAACAACATCAAGGATTTCCTTAGTAATTGAATAGTTTTTTAATTATCGGGTCATCAATTACGAACTAAAAAGTATAGGATTACAAGAAGCCAGAAAACGACATGTGCGAGTTCGATTCCTACTGGATAAATGTTTTGGTGAAATCAAAGAATATTTAGTGAATGGTGTATTTGGGGAATATTTAAACCACGGAACCAGTGGTATTCGACCGAATAGCTACCACCGTTCACGATGGTGAAAACCCGACAGGGTGAATCATTCGGGTGTGTCGCATTTTGGCTGGCGGCTCAAAATAGGCAGTCATAGTCGGAAATACTTATAACTGCCTTGGTGAGGTTCCGGATTCGAATCACCGACCGAGGAGAGTGATTTTGGATTTTTCTCTTCATTACCAGCCAGGAGTTAGTAGTGTAAAAAGATCGCTTTCAGTTTGCGATAAATGTATAATAAGAAAATCGGTCTGTGTGTACTGTGTATCTGCTCAAGCCTCATATTAAAAAAAAAATCAATTTTACTTTTGTTATCCCCGCACAAATATTTGATAACTCTAATCCCACTAATGTAAAATACGCATGCTTCGCTCCCTGTTATCAAGGTGCCACCATAATCCCATTAATCTCGTCTCCCTCATGCCGAACCCGCCATTGCGCATGTCACGTACCAACCGAACGAAATTGTATAGCCATTCAATTTGAGGTCACTGTCCGGGATGTGAAGGCAATGCGTCCTGTGGTCTAGCCTAGGCTGTACGATTTATTTCCTTTGCGTACTGTAGGATATGAGGCAAGGCGGTATGAAATGTCGATCTTTACAGAAAAGTATTTTTTTGGATTTATTTTGTTAAAGATTAATTGTATGAAGCTTACATTAGCGTTACATTCTACACCAACAATCTATACAAACATGATAGTAAGCAAATATTATTATGAATATTTGTGCGTTAACCAAATACGCAACGCAGGATTAAAAGGCATCAATTTTTTTTTATTAATCTTAAAGTATTTATTCGCCTGTATTCAATTCCTGAACAACAACACCGCAATCCTCAGTTTCAGGAAATTCATGACATAAATATTTTTCGAAATGACAGCACACTAAAGACCGACATTAATTAACTCTTTTGATCTCTGGCTTTACTAAGAATAAGTAAAATGAGGGCGTGTTTGAATCAATTCGTCTAGATTTCGTAAAGATCCTTTACTGGTTTAGTTCTGGGATCAATCCTAACTCGTCTCATTATTATCTATGTATTATTATTAATATTGGCTACAAGTGCATTACCTGAACTCCCAAAATCCTTACGATTTACAATAAATGCCGCAACAAAAATAACTAAATACAACAAAATCGTAATAAGACATTTCTCCGTCAATGAATATTTATAGCCAACATTCTACTAATAAGTAAATGTATTTTCGGACTTGTTTATGAAGGGTGGCATTGTGTCGCGATCTGATAAGCATAATGGTTTAAGTCAAAGGCATGGAAACCCACACGAAAGTTGGCGTGCCCCCTTAACGATATAACATTGTAATATTCTTTATTTTGTTACAGCCTTATACACAATCAGTTTATAAACCTATTTTAATTATTGGATGTTTTGTCTTCATTGCTCAAACTGAAATCAAAAGTGTTTCGAAAGGGACAAAACATACAATAACTAAAATAGATTTATAAATTGTTTATGAATTTGGCCGTTAGTCTAAGTGTAATTGTTATTTTTGAAGTGAAAACTTCTTTAGCGGCGTTGAGCACTTTTTCTGTAATGGCTATAAAATCTTAAACTCGCGTCACGACACGTGACCTGATCGTAAGACGAAAAGCGTAAGACGGATGGAGAGTAGACAGCTGTCAGTTAGCTGTCAGTTTATAAAGCTTTGATGAATTGCCAATGATTTTGAGTGGAGATTTCAACATAAACTTCGCAGACGATAAAAATCAACTATTAATTGAATTTTTAAATAATGAATTTGGTTTAACTATGTCGAATGGTCGCAATCTTAGCACAACGAAATACAAAACTACTATTGATGCGGTCTTTATTAGACATTTAAATAGGTTCGAATCAAAACTGTTCGTTTCTTACTTCAGCTACCATAAACCTATCGTATCAGTTTTAGAGATTGGCGATGATAGTTCTGGTAATGATGATGGTGAAAAAGTCGTTGAAATTATGGATGAAAGTTGATTTTTCGGAGAGATAAACTTTTTAATGTAAAATAATTGTAATAGTTTTAAAGTGTTAAATTTTTAATGTAATATAAATTGTCATGTTTGTGTACGATAGCGCAATAAATGAATATTGTATTCTACCACATAAATGATAGTACTTTTATACTGATAAAGCAATTGGTGCAAAATTATTCCCTAACCATTCCAAAATATCAAACATGCTCAACGTTAATAATCAAGTTTTTTTTTTGCTAGTTGTATTATACGTTGGAGGCAGTTTCTGTGGCAATGAATTAGAATAGTCAATTGTTTTCGTGAGAGATTTTCGAATATTTTTCGTGAATATCAAAGGTGTATAACAAAATTAATAATGATATCTAATATTTCCTATATAAAAAGTATGAAATCTTGGCGTCAATCAATAGTAGACAGATCCCAAAACGCGATTAAAAAAGCCAGCCACATACTGTAATGGAGTTTTCACATTTCATTGCGAGTATGGCGGACAATAATTGACATGCGTGCTGGATTCGAATACTTTTGCTATAAACTTCAAGGCTGTTTCTAAACAATTTACTTATGTTGTTTTTAAGTAGAACTTTATAACTGAAATTACTGTATTGGAAAAAAGAAACCTTTATATTTCCGGCGGCCAATATTACGAAAAAGTAAAGTAGCAATACTAGTCTGATTTCTAAACCAACCAGCCACATGTGGTAACTTATGAATATTGACCATACCGTCTCCAAAATAATCCTTGTGGGAGGCCAATATTCAACAAAGGGTTACAGTGGCTAAAACTCACATTTTTATAATAAAAAAGTACTCAAACGAATGAACTGTCAGTATAAAACCACTCAATTACAGGCCATTTGTAGAAAAATATACATACGGACAAACCATTTCATTGTGTATTTTTCTTATTGGAAAGATGTGTGATATTTTCCTTGAACTTATATCCAAATCATCGTAGCTAGGTATGTTTTTAATTTTTGCTACAATATCTAAATGTGTCAATGCGTAAGATTCAATTTCATGATAAGCTAAATACATTTCGTAATAAAATAAACGGTACTAAAATCACAAG
The DNA here is from genome assembly GCA_009982885.2 of Hyles vespertilio. Taxonomy (NCBI): domain Eukaryota; kingdom Metazoa; phylum Arthropoda; class Insecta; order Lepidoptera; family Sphingidae; genus Hyles; species Hyles vespertilio. The sequence continues at coordinate 5,810,918 of CM042830.1, forward strand.
AATCAACAGTCACCAGTCGAATATACGTTATGCCGGCGTATGAACATAATATATTTAAGTATGTATAATGTATGTACAAACGTACGTGTCCTAATTATACCTACAATTTATTATAATGGCTAATAGAACACGTATAGTACAATTAACATAAAGTCATAAAAAATTATCGCGATAAAATAGCCAAATCTATAAATAGTATGCATGCACGTTGTTTTATTTGCTCTCGGTGCAAAATTGTTAATTTCCTACGTATAACGTAATTCGGTTATGTCACTGTTTAATTACCGTGAATGAATAGTCCAGAAATAATGATCAAAGCACGTTGTAGCGATATTTAGAGATGTTTTCGCAACACCTCAGCCCGCCAACCCAAATTTTACGTGGAATTAGGTCACACTATTCCTTTAAAAGTTGGCAAAAGACGCCGGTATTTTTGATTCGTAAAGTAAATTGTGATGTAAATTTTTTATTTTATGCGTATTTGAGGCTGTTACGGTTTTTCGTGCGCGAAAACAACAGGTGCCGTTGGTTCTTACCTGCAAATGTATGGGGACTTTCTTTACTGGTGCGTTGGTCATTTTTCACAAGTTTCCCACACTATGCACTAAAACTTTATTTATAAAATTGGTGTAGGCGGCTCCGCGGTTATTACTCGCTAATATTCGAAAGTTATCTACCCACCCGACGAAATACGCTTTCGACAACCGTCTACTGATTATTTTCATTGAGTTTACTACGCTCCCCTCCACGGCGCATGCGTAAAATTCGCCCTTCCGCCGCCAGGGATCCATTCGGTTGGTGCCATGTTGGTGCAGATAAAAGTCAAATTTCGAAGTAGTTTGATACAAAATCGAGAGATGGCGCTGAAACGAATTTTATATTTTTTACTTGTATCAAACAGTCTAAACATTTATTAAACCTTGTTTATGGATTAATACTAACAATTTAATATAGAAATTGTGATTATTTAATAAAGTATTTATTTTTTTAGAAATTATAGTAGAATAAATAAAAATTTAGTCAAAATGTTGTTTCAGGGTCTTACAAGAGATGGCGCTGTTCACAATACTGAACACGATCATTATATGGACGAACTTGTACGAGACGTCCAAAACACTCAATCGAAACATGCGTTGGGCGCCGCTGATATTTCGCGCCCGAATAATTCGCGATTGTTGAGATAGAACTTGCTTATATTTTCACGTAAAATCAATGTGAAGTGAAGTGTTGTTTAAAAGGAGAATATTTCACTCATGCCAACCCTACATCTGAAGCCTGGAATTACGGTAAAAAATATTTTCCGTCTGTTCTGCTCATCCCAGCATATTTTAACGCTTTGCCGTATAAATAGCCCCGAATTGCCGTTTAGATAAATGTATTACGCAGAAAGGGCACACTATAAATTTCCTCTTGATGAAAATATTTGGCACATGAAAATTTTCCGCTCTGGATAAAATAATAATAAATTAAGCGGTATTAGGGCTTGGCAAGATATTGATACTGAACCGATTAATGGTTCTTTTATTTTGTATTCGTTTTAAAGTCATTTCACAACTTGTAGTGATGAAAACTTGTTTTTGAAATATAGTGCGACAAATTTAAATTTCGAATTAATTTGCGACAAATTTAAAGAAAATTCGTCTAGTATTTTCAATTTTCTCTTTTTCATCTTATAAAAAAATGTCTTTATTAGATGACGAGCAGGTATCTTGAATAACCCCTAATCGAATACAAAAAAAGAGTGCAATGACTTTTAAAAATTCACATTATTCCGCCTCGTTTCATCCAGCTGAAAGAAAACATGTGTTAAAAATTTTCCACCATAAAAAAATCGTAGAGTAGATTTTGTTTGCTTTAATTTTAGAGCAGACTGCTCACTGTTTCATTGATTTTTTCGCGTTATTCTAAGCTCAATCAAACTAGAAATTAAGCATAAAACTTCTTTATTGCCATCTATTTTAAATACATAAAACATAACACTTACTTGCAAAATAGTCCATATTTTGGACACGTCGCAGCTTAAACACGACATTATGTTTTTTAATGCTAATACTACAAAGAAAAATGCTTTAAAAAAGTACTAAGCTTAGACTAAATTAGGTGTTGTAATCAACGTGGCTTTTCTTCTAAATAGTTTCTAGTTATAGTCGACAGCACTCAAAATACCGCAGATAACCCTATGAAAAAGGGACAAAAGTAACACCTGCTACGCATAAACCCACCCCTATTTTCCACCCCTGTTGCCATGCGGCTAGACACAGTACGGCCTTGGCTTTTGTAGGTACTTTAAGTAAGTCTGCAGTCGAAAGCACTTGTGTCCAACCGTGGTTGTCTATGGTATGTTTGTCTATTGACAGTCCATACATCTATGGTTGTATAGTATTGGGGAAAAAGAAAAAACCCAGCGCACGCAAAGCTTTCCGCCATTTTTGAAAACGTTTTCGGGTGTGTGTTGTGTTGCAGATGTCCATGGGCGGCGGTGTTCACTTACCATCAGGTGAACCGCATGCTCGGTTGCCCCCTATAATATAAAAAAAAAAAAGAAAAAAAAGGGTGAAATATTCACGCATGTTTCGGTTGAACGAATGAAATGGATTCTTAAATTGAACTCCTTTTAGTTTTTATATTTACTTATTAATAGTACATTTATTTAAAGCCTTTAAACTTTATGCCGCTCATCGATCTTGAAGTCTGAGTGTAAAACTCCAGCTTGTAACTAATTTTAATTTTTGCACACATTGAATGGCAAAATACACTTATGGCTGCCAATGACACTTGAATCACAATGCAGCGAGGGTTAGGGTGGTTTAAAAATAAAAGTCAAATACGCCCTCATGCTTACAAGTTACGAGGAGGGTTCTCAAAACTCCCAAACGATATGCTAGTGAGGTATTCAAGTAAAGTTTAGTTGCTACCATCATGGAAAATGTATTAATTATTTATTTACGCTATTTTGTATAGCGAATAAACTCACGTTAAAAATTACACAAAGAAGTACAAATGGATTTCTTATCGCTCCAGACAATTTCTTGTAGACAAACATGGGACTGAATAAAAATGAGAAACTCTCACTCAACTCACCTCACTTACTGGTGGTAGGTCTCTCATAATTGGAGACTGTCCCGCCCTCACACCCACCACTGTAACTCCTGTAAGCCAGGATCAACAGTGGCACGCAATGTAATGACACCGAGCATTGAAGCTCGGCGTGTCTCCGGGAATGTCTAACTTGTCTTTAACCCGCAACGAAATTAATCAGAAAGTTAAATGAATAGGAGCAGTTGGAAATAAATTATTGTCCACTTCCCTGCGTGTCTCTCATAATTATGTGAGAGGCCGCCTGGGTAGGTACCACCGCAATGTCTATTTCACCCGCTAAACAGCAGTGTAACTGCACTGTTGTGTGTCGGTTCGAAGGACATTGTAGACAGAGTAACTACTGAATATATTGTCTCAGGATTGCGAGGGCAGTGGAATATCAAGCATACATACGTATACCATACATAGCAATAAAAAAATTAAGGGCCACTCTTTGGTGTGTAAATTAATGAAAAAAATATAAATTATAGGTTAATTCAGGTATCGGGTCTGTCGATTCGTATGGCGAGATTATTAGTGCATGTCCAAATATTATGGGCCTCTCGGTGATCTTTGTTTTTGAATCATACGTATCCTTGTTCTGTGTAGACTCTACACGATAGAGTATAGAAAATAGTATTATAATACATCTATATTCTATAGATATGCGTAAAACCTATAGTATGGGCACGCTACCCCATATTTTTCTACGTTGGAAGAATACGAGGCTAAATACCATGGACTTTTACTAAAGGTAGGATTCTAGGTATATATGTTATGGGCCAAGTGATTAATGCGGGCAGTATTCATAATGTCCGGGCAGTATGAATGTTGCCGAGCCATATCGGGCCAAGTGATTAATTACAATCTAAACTCACCTATTTATCACATAGCCCGGGCATAGAGAGACTTTCCCGCCCTCACACCCGCCACTGTAACTCCTGTCAGCCAGGATCAACAATGGCACACAAAGATATGACACCGAGCTCCGGAGCTCGGCGAGTCTCTCAGGGACACTAGCTTGTCTTTAACCCGCATCGAAATTAATCAGAAAGAAAAAACAAAAGGAGGAGTTGGAAACAAATAGCTGTCCACTTCCCTCCGCAGCAAAGCGGGTGACAAAAAAATATTGAGTCGAGAGGTATGTATCCTCTTATATAAAGATATACAACTGGAGAAGCCAGATGTATTAAGCACCACGGGATAAACAAATTACATGGGTCCTATAGTTTGAGCTGCTAAATTTGGGTCCAATAATAGGTATGGCAAAAGCGCCGGAAAGCACGGAAGTTCCTCCTAGATTCCACGAGGTCCGTATAGTATGCAACACCAGAAGTTATTTGCATATTGTTCAACATTATGCCGCGTTCATCGGACCAGCGATCACACTCCCAAAGTATATGATGTGCAGTTTGTTCGTACTCACAGTCAGGTGTAGAGCATTGACACGCAGGCGATTCAACCAGCTTAAAAGTGAATAGTTTGCTCTTAAAGTTGCCATGTCCAGTTAGGAACTGTGATACACAGTGATCAATTTCTAGCCACGACTTTCTTAAGCGATCGCGAACGGACGGAAAGTATTGATATAAGTGACGCCCCTTTGAGGATATATCCCACCGGTTCTGCCATTCGTCAATTAATTCAGTGTACGCAGCAGAATACGGTTTAAATAACCTGCTAATCTTTAAAAAGTCTCGGGATGCAATAAAGTTAGTGTCTATTGTCTCTCTATTTGAATAATATAATGCGGCGCTTCTTTGCACCTCCAGATCGACCGGAAGCACACCCGCGAGAACCGGCAAAGCCTCTGTACTAACGGTTCTGTAAGCCTTACACAAGAATATCAAGGCCAGGCGTTGACTCTGGAGCAACTTCCTACGAACAGCGCCAACAGTAGATCTATCGGCCCAAACTGGAGAACCGTAACAGATACAACCCAAATAAGTTGCTCCATAGATAACTTTCAAAGTATTAAATGATAATCCCCACGTTGCCCTTGATATTCTCTTTAAAGCATAGAAGTTATTTTTCGATTTTTCTCCGACGGTTCTAATGTGTTCAATAAATGAGAAATTTCTCTCTAAAATTAATCCGAGGTAACAAACTGATTCCTTTCTTTTAACTGGTACATTGTTAAATTTAATACGCGGGGGTGTTTTTAAAATCCCTTTTAACAACATTTGAAAAGTTTTTTGAGGTGCGAATGTTAGTCGATTTCGTTCACCCCAGTTCAAAATTAAACGCAGACTCGTGTCAGCCGAACTCTCGAGCCCGGCTCTACTATTGGATTGTATAAGTAGGAGTCCGTCATCTGCGTATCCAGTTAAAGAACAACCCGGCGGAAAAGGAATTGAGAAAATATCATCGAACCCCAAATTCCATAGATATGGACCGATAACCGAGCCTTGAGGGCAGCCCATAGTCAGCGCCTTCGATACGGCATGGTGGCCAAGTTGTAATTTGGTTGACCCATGACAAAAATAGGAATATATCATAGAATATATATTCCTAGGGCAACCTCGGATCTTTAATTTCAATAGTAATATTGGCCACCAGGCATTATCAAACGCGCCGGAGATGTCCAAGAAAATTCCCAATACGTACTTGTGATCCGAGTTGACGACAATTCTTCTAACCGATAAAGCCGCGTCCACAGTAGATTTACCTTTGGTAAAACCGAACTGTAGGTCATGAAATTTTGGACCACCCGGTAACAGACGAGGGACAATAAGCCTTTCAAGTACTTTACCCAAAGATGGTAATAATGTAATTGGGCGATATGACTTAGGGTCTTCAGGGGGCTTATTTCCACTTTTAGGTATAACACGAATGAAACCGCAACGCCAAACCCGGGGAAAAATGCCCTCATCAATACACCGATTAAAAACTTTCAGTATAGTGTCACCCGACGACTTACACGCTTCCTTTATCATTTTATTCGATATTTTATCTTCTCCCGATGCTTTGTTAATTGGCAAAGAATTTACTATGTTAAGAAATTCGTTAAGAGATGGATGATCTGATTTTGGGGAAGAAGGTAGCTCCGAGGCCCAGAGTCTTATTTGTTTTTGGTATTCGGAGTCATTATCGACACAATCGTCAGGTATAAGAGAATTCAAAAGAGTTTCCGTGGTCTCCTCGATACCAGTAGTATAGGTGTTATTTACTTTAATGTTTTCTATATAGGCCAAATTAATTGACCTATTTGCTTTGAATTCGTGGTAAAGAGGAGACCAGGGACCCTCTCTCTCGAGGTGTTATGCCCGGGCATTATGAAAATGGCTACATGATGATCGGGCAATGTGATTAATAGGTGATTTTTTACGTGGTGGGCACATTGTCGCATCTGCGATAGACCCATAAATAAGACAGGTTGATTTGACCTGCTTATTTATATATTGGCCCATAACATATATATTTTATTGCTTTGAATGGCGATGTAATCGTTCGCCTGATGGTAAGCGATACAACCGCTCATGGACAGTAGCAATGCTTAGATTTCCACTGCTATCCTGAGATATGAGATGTTAAGACCCAATATGTCCAGTAGTTACTCTGACTACAATGTCTTACAAATCGTAACATAACAGAGCATTTATACTGCTGTTTGGTGGGAGAAATAGACATTGCGGTGTCACCCACCCAGGTGGCCTCTCACATATGAGAGGCCTACCACCAGCACCTATTGTTGTAGTTGTTTTGATACAAGTGATACAGTTTTATTCATATGGACTGTTATTTTAATAGAGCCTTGTATCCCAAAGTCGTCCAGGTCGAGCCTCAGGAGTGTTCGGGAGACTCGACGGGGCTCTTCGTTAGAGTGACACAAAAATGGGTCACAATTTCTCAGTGGGGGTCGAAGAAAATTTATCAGCTTTCGATAGAGAGAAACTAAATGTTGGCTATACTTCTCATGTCAATGTAGGCAGATAATATTTAAAGATGCTCAGCGGTTGTTGCTTGTTAAAACTTTCATATTCTGTTTACTGGAAATACGGCCGCAAGGAAATTTTGAAAGTGGTCTATTTAAAAAAAGATGATTTTCTCTGTTATAGAACACTTTTTAGCAAAAATATCAAGCAGTGTCTGAAACAATTATTATAAATCGGAATCACTTCCATATTTTTCTATTTCTGCTATTACCACGGATCATTGGTACTTTGGATTGGGGATTCCCTATTGATATCGATAATCTTTACTTGGAATCTCGAGTATAGATTATTGATATCAATAATTAAATATAATCAAACTAAACTATATTGCTGAGTAAACTTTGATATAAAATGACTTTATGTATAGACAATATAATTATTTTCATCGCAAGCTGGGTCGAAAAAGATCATAATATAGTGAGCGATCTTATAGTAAAAATGTTCGGACAAATAGATACAGAATAAACAAACAATAGATTTGATAGAAAAACTCGATAAAGGACAGGGTGGTGTATAATCAGTTTTTTTCGTCCACTTCATAGGTCTGGTTTTCAATTTTAGTGGTTTTGATAATCATATGATTAAATATGCTTTGTGACCGATGGGATTTCCCAGCGCGCACATTTAATAAACGTTTTCACGATATTATTGTTTATGCAAAGTTTGAAAGCAAAATATATTATCAATCTTTTCTTTAACGCTTATAAAGAACAAACTTTTTTAAAGCTTTATGCATTTTTCATTCAAGTTGCAAAGTGAACTCATGTGTAATAATTCATGTTTCTAGATCGGCCGCGGAGTAAATTTTATATTGTCACCCAGCTGTTTCATATAGTTTTAATAAAATCATCAGTAATTACAATCTTTACGATCTACGGTTTTAAAATCAGGGCTAAATAGAAGAACAACGGTATGTAGCGGCTCGAATATTCACCTCACATTGCTAAAGTCTAAAACGGTAACGATTTCTGCCCACTATCCTGCATGCCTACGCGGATAAAATAAAATAAAAACATTATTATTCAAATTAAGAACATTGTATGGAAAAAATCTGCCAATGCGCACGAAAAAAATATGTCTCTTATTTAAATAAAGGATATTGTTTGTGAAATATCCCAATAAAAAAGATATATGGCAGACAGAAACTTTCCTTTGCCCCTTCGAAATTCGAACAAACGAAATCAAGATGGTGGCCTGGCACTTTCTTATATTTATTGGAAGCTATCTCAAATTTTTAATACTAACAAACAAGTCACCAACCTTAACCCGTTTGATAAAGTGCTTATCTAATATTTGCATATTTTCATACCATTACTCCACGTAGCGCTTTAGTAAATGGATCTTATCAGTACTCGTAAATAAAGATAGTAGTCATAGTAACGATTGCAAAAACTGAATATAGAATTATAGAAAACAAATGAAAAACATGTTGTTTTCAACGCTGAATTTCATCAGTAATAGTTTAAGAAACGGAAATTGTAAAAATAAACCAGTTTTTTTTTCTAATCCATTGGGGCTAAATATGAATGTATGAGTTATCAAAATGACTATTGCAACCAATGAATGAACACCTTAGAATTTGAAAAATAGTGGCTATATTAATGGAATTCGAGGATTCATGATAAATTAGAGGAGTGAAGCCTGTGGAAAATTGCTTTCGCCGAAATGGAATTGCCAGGATTGCAAAGCTTTCCTCAGAATATTGGAGTTCATGTTCACTGCCTACGTTAATGGACACTGCAGAATAATTACTTATTGTCCTTCTTTCTAAGATTAATTATCTTATAATTTACCCTTTCTTTCCACTCCTTTCCTTATAAGATTATTTTCCATCCGAGGCTACGAGCCCCTAACGCGAGGTCCTGATTTTGAGAAATCGTGAGCTGGGCCAAAATGATCGAAGGATAAAACAAATGTGCGATATGATATGATGAGATGATATAAAATGCACATACGAGAACATATAAGTGATATGGGATTAATTAAGCACCGATGAGTGCATATTGCAACTGAACTTGCGTATAGCGATATCCCATCAAAAACATCCTGTAAAAAAATTCCAAGTCTCGCAGCTCAGGTTTTCTACCGCAAAAAGTTGTGAGATGCATGTAATACCAAGTCGATTAATTTATTTAGTCCTTAAGGGACCTTCTATATAAAGTTATTACGTTAGTGATTACCATATCAATATTAAAAATTCTTTACGTTTTAAATAAATGGATCGACTTGGCCATCGCATGAAAACATAATGTATCGTACAATTTATACATAATGCTGCTGGCCAAGTCGATCTATTTCTTTAAAACGTAAAGAATTTTTAATATTGATATGGTAATCACTAACGTAATAACTTTATATAGAAGGTCCCTTAAGGACTAAATAAATTAATCGACTTGGTATTACATGCATCTCACAACTTTTTGCGGTAGAAAACCTGAGCTGCGAGACTTGGAATTTTTTTACAGGATGTTTTTGATGGGATCTCACGTCTTTTTGTAGAGTCCTACTTTTTTCCTTTTCGGTACTTCTTACTTCTAGAATATCACTAACGATTTTTCTTAAAGCCTCTGTCTTATGGATTTTTCTTATTTTTGTAGGTATCAATTTATTACAAATATAGCAGATTTGATTATTAATGTTCTTTCTTTCATTGTAATTGATATTTTCGAGCTATTTAGTCTATTTATTTGCAAGTTTTTCTTCGTCATGTTTTTCTACAGGAATGTTATACAGTTTCATGGGCTGAATACACCATTCCCCTCTCTATATCCTCCTGTTATGCCTCATATATATAGATATCTATCTACAACTATTATTCCATTATACAGGGTATATCAAGACTGCTACCGAAAACGAAGCCGGGTGGTAGTTTAGGCTACTTCAGACACAATGCAACAGAAAAAGTTGCAAAAAAAAGCGACAATTTTTTTTTTGTTATTTTTTTCCAATGGCCATATTTGGGTTGTAAATACATTTTTTCCTAAAATAATAGTGTATACCCTTTTATTTATAACTAATCTAAGGTATAAAAGTGTTTAAATTATTACTTTGGCAAAAACTATGGATTTACCACCCAAAAATGACGATGTTTAAAAAATCATAAAAAATAATTGTCGCGTTTCTATGCGAAATTTTTAGTTGCATTGTGTTTGTAGTCACTAAAACTACCACCCAGCTTCGTTTTCGGTAGCAGTCTTGAGATACCCGGTATACGGGTACAATGATTCATTAACTGCAAATGTAACTTTGTAATCCTATACATTTATATGGGATTACAAAGTTATTCACGCAGTTGGTCTATCTAGAAAATTAGACACAAATTATGAAATGTTTGAATTTTCCCTTACTTTAGACACTAAACACTAATTATATTCTAAATTTGAAGGTTCTATGTCTGCTAGAAGTGCCTTTGACTTTTGATGATCGGTCAGTCAGTCAGTGAGTGACAAAATTAAGAAAGTTTGACTAGTTACAATTATTAAACTACTGGTTCAAATTGAATGAAATTTTAAATATACCGTGTTTACACAATTCCTGCTTAGTAACTGAAAATTCAGGCTTCATGCTTTAGCCACAACGAAGTTATAGGGGGTTGAAAATGGTCTGAATTGCTTCGAGAAAAGGATGTTACGGCCTATAGCTCGACTTGGAGGGGGCTCGGCCGCGCCCCCAGATAAATCAATTGACATGATAGGTCTTACGATGCTAAAATGATTTGAACAATGTTCGATAGTCCGTATACACGTCCAGAACAAGGGTGGATCCAGGGGGGAGGTCATAGGGGTCCTGACCCCCCTCCCTGAGCTGGCAACAAAATTTATTAATTATCTTATCCACAAAAGCACAATTAATTCTTTGAAACGTCATTTGTAAGAATTGGAGTATTGAAATCGGACCCAGTGTTCCGACATGAATTATATGACCCCCCTGGCGTAAAATCTGACATGAACTATATGACCCCTCCTGGCGTAAAAGCTGGATCCGCCCTTGGTCCAGAAATGTAAAGAATTTCTAATGATACGCTTCCTATTCGGATCAATACTACAATACAACCAGCGTAAAAGGAAATCGCTTACCTTGATTCGCTGAAACCTTACAATCTCTGTGTCAATGTTAAGGTTGAACAACATCTGTATTGCGGTACCGATTATGTAAACCGATGTCCCAAATTTTATTTAGGTCGTGGACAGCCGGTGCACTGATTTCTAGAGCTTAGCGAGGAATTTGGCTACTGGGGTTAAGTTGCTGAAGTTCAAATTAAGCAGCAGTTTCTAAACTAAGCAATTTTATTTTGCAGAATTTTTGATAAGCTTTAAAGTTTCAGACAGCGGTAAATTCAAATTCTGTGGAAAGGAAGATTTGGACTTCAAAATTATAAGATAAAATCAAATTTGACCTCATCCAGGAAGATATAATGAGAGTGAATAGAAATGTTGACCAAGTTATACTTGAAATTTAATTCTAGTGAAATCTTCTTTACATTTTATTGTTGTTCTTTGCAACGGTTAACGTAATCGATAGTTGTGGCGACGTCTTTTGTTAGAATATGTTGTATCTGTATTGTATACCTATTTATTTGGTTGCTGAAACAAAACAATTATGTAATATTTTACTGGTGGTAGGTTTTTCATATTATGTGAGATGCCGCCTGGATAGGTACCACCGCAATGTGTATTTCTCCTGCCAAACTATTGGACATATTGAGCCTAAACTTCTTATGTCTCGGGGCGGCGAGCGCATTGAAATACCAAGCATTGCTTATAATTAAAGGTGTTGTTTGGTTTTGTCAATGTCCACGAGCGGCCGTATCGCTTACCATCAGGCGAATCACATGATCGCCTCGCCATTCATTGCTATAAAGACTCATATCACCATTAACTCTATTAATTCCCAACGTTTTTATCAACAAGCGAGTTGTTTATCCACTTCGGTTTACAGCTGCGTACTCACTCCATATCGATCGGTCCTTATCTGCGACTGCTGTCTAAATCTATTGGAAACTGCCTGGGCAGCATTGGCACTTACCATCAGGTGCAATGCCGCCACAATGCCAGGCCATTATAAAAAAAAAAAAAGCTCTCCGCCGTTGATTGATTCCAAATGTTTGTTATGGACATATAAATTGCCGCTGGTATATTTGTATGCGCGTTTTTAACAGCAGAGGTTTTCAGTTTAAATATTTGATTATTTAAATTGAAGTGATGATTGAAAACTGAGGTGATAAATGCAATGTTGACAACCTGAAAATAACAAAATAGAGTTCTCTACACACTCTCAGTTATTCAAAATATTCGTTTATAGCTTACATAATACAATACAATATTCTTCATTATAAACCAATACATAAAAAAAAAACAATAAAGCAACATAATGGTGTTACAATTCACGGTCTTACTACAATAATTAAGAAAAAGTTAGATACACAGCCTTCCTTGGCTGTGTATTGAAAATTTGTAAAGAAACCTGCGTATCGAGGGTTTAGGGCAGTATTTATTAAATACGAATCAAACGTTTCTTATATTACTAGTATGATTTAAGATAGGTGCTTCTAAAATACACATTTTAGCAACAACAATACTTAGATGATAAAGCCTTATACGTCGTCAGATAATCTTTTGCGTTGTGTATCTTATTACAGTACAAATATATATTTAATAGCCACTTGTTTTCACGGTTTGCAGCAATAACATCGTCTAAACTAAGGGACACGTTAATGTGTGTTAAAGTAAAAAAAACAATATTGTGTATTACAATTAAATAATAAATAATAAATAATATTATTATAACTTTATTGTATACTAGCTGTGCCCGCGACTTTGTCCGCGTGGAATTTAACAAAAACTTTAATTTTCTAAAATAAAAGATTTTTTCTAAAATAAATGTAGCTTAAGTTACTCCTTGTTATATCAGCTACCTGACAAAAAAAGTCCCGTAAAAATCGGTCCAGCCATTTCAGAGATTAGCCGGAACAAACAGACAGACAAAAAAAATTAAACATCATTTTCGGCACAGGTATCGTGTATACCGGGTATCTCAAGACTGCTACCGAAAACGAAGCCGGGTGGTGGTTTTAGTGGCTACAAACACAATGCAATTAAAAATTTCGCCTAGAAACGCGACAAATTTTTTTTATGATTTTTTAAATATCGTTATTTTTGGGTGGTAAATCCATAGTTTTTGCTTAAATAATAATTTAAACTCTTTTATACCTTAGAGTATTTATAAATAAAAGGGTATATACTATTATTTTAGGAAAAAATGTATTTACCACCCAAATATGGCCATAGGAAAAAAATAACAAAAAAAATTTTGTCGGTTTTTTTTGCAACTTTTTCTGTTGCATTGAAACGGATTAACGTACTTCGATGAAATGATGTATGGAGGTAGCTGACACCCTGGATTTACACTCGGGATACTTTTTAGCCCTAAAATATAGTGTTCCTGTCGAATAAGGAAGCAATTCTTTTTTATACTCAAATATACTACAACATTGGCTTCGTCGACTAATTTATTTTATCATGAAATTGGATTTTAATTAAAAATTCCACAATAAATTACTGAGTCATACAGATCTCTTGACAAGACAGTTGCTTTAAACATAAAACCCGTGTTTAATTGCCAAAATCCATTTCCAGACATTTATTCTAAAACATTGTTTTTCAGAGCATAAATGACTTGAAATTGCACATTAGCTGCTTTTTATTTTACTTGTGCGAATAATTCTACTTGAATGACTTTTCCGTCGAAGTTGTAGACAATAGCTATTAAATGCAGTTGGGAATTGAAAAACTAAGTGTAGTTATCTATCTATATGCCATAAATGTTTTACCCATAAGAAGCAACTGGAAATAATAATATCAGAAAATGCCCTGATATTTTTATAGTAATTATAAAATATGACAAATTTTTTTTGTTATTGTAACTAAGCTATGAGTCTTTGGTACTTGAAATAAAGATTATATTATTATAAAACATCTACGTCTATCCCTGATTGATTGACAAAATTATGCAGGCCTATTCTCGAATATACTTTGGATGTGTACATTGTAAGTGGTTGAGCCATACATGACTGAATGTATGAATGCGTAGGCTCGTCCGGGGTGGTACCGCTGTCTCACAGGAGATCGATATGAAGCAACAGCATTGCTGTCGTGTTTCGTTCGGTGAGTGAGATTGCCGGAATCCAATACAGATGTATTGGCTTCTTTCCCGACCTATTTCCTTCCCGTTTCCCTCCCAATTTGATTGGCCAGCAATACATCCATGATCCAAAGGGGTGTGGATGTTCCTAAGAGGCAGTGATAACGTACCATCAGATGACCTGTTTGCTAGTTTTCCGGACTAATGGAATTAAAATAAATCACTGGTTAATACCAAAAACAGAAAGTTGTGTGAATCACTATCGCGGGTTATAACCGTATGTAGTGAGGTCGCCCTCTAGGCATATTCAAATCTTCCATAATTATCCATATGACTTTAATACCGAAATCGTGAAAAGGTCTATGCCCTATACAGGATGTCAAATGGCTGATAAATGATGATGTTTTTAAACTTTCATGGCAGCATACGCCAGACAACAACGCCAACACCAACGTAATTAATCTAATATTTTACAGCTAAACATTCAGTTAATAAACAAAATATAAACGTAACTGAATTATCTAGTATAGTCAACAGCAGACACAAATGTCTGCTGAATGGAGATTTGAACCTATTTCTTCCTCAACGATGAAAAAACTGACGGAAATACATACTGCTCTAAGAATGGATCGGTTCCCATTGTAGCACAAAATCTACATGACGTTACAGAGTTTGTCGTATTTCAGTCCATTACCGGAAGAATACAGTAAGATATATCACATCTTTCTTCTTCTTCTAGCCCATATACGTCCGACTGCAGGACACGGGCCTCTTCTACAATCGAGAGTACGATTGAGAGTGGTTGGGCCATATATACCACCACGCTGGCCTAATGCGGGTTGGTGGACTCACATACCATAGAAATTCTCATGAATCGCTACGGTAGGCTGGTTTCCTCACGATGTGTTCCTTCAAAATTTTAGTTCTTGGTGATTGACTATCAATACACACATGACACATGATGTATTACATCTGTATCAGCCCATATACGCCCCACTACAGGACACGGGCCTCCTCTACAATCGACAGTACAATTGAGAGTGGTTAGGCCATATAGTCCACCACGCTGGCCTAGTGCGGGTTGGCTTGGTGATGTATTACATCACATCTACAATATTAAACTGTCAAATCAAAAGGAAATATGGAGAATTTCTTCGTTATCTTCGCAACATGGCGCCTTTAATTTAATCTTCATGGTATTATCTAGGTGCGGTCGAGACTCGAGGTCGTAGCTTGTTTACTAAAGAGCACCGTTTAGCTGAATACAAGGTCTGGTAAACGGTTTATCCCTTTATACATATATTTAAAACTTTTTATAATGAGATCACGAACGAACTTCAATATGTTTAATAAACAAATTCAAAATTGGGGACCACGGAGTTTGCACTGTAGTATTTATATTTAGAATAATACATGAATATGTTCTTCGAATAAATAATTCAATAGTAATTAATTCTACATACATATATAAACTCATGCCTTTTCCCAGAAGGGGTAAGCAGAGATTCAGAAGGACACTTACAATTCGGCTTGTATTTTTCGTACCACGGTGTGATTGATTCTTAGTCTTAAAATATACATACACATACAACATGAACCCACGCCTTTTCCCAGAAGGGGTAGGCAGAGGTTCCAGGACACCCACATTTCGCCTTGTATGTTCCGTCCCACATGTGATAGGTAGGAGCCTATCGCCATATCGGGCACAAATTCCTGACTCTGGGCTGATAATGAATAGAAAAAACCAATATCACTTTGCGCATCCCGGGATTCAAACCCCGAGACCTCAGCTTTGTAACCGTACCCTAGTACAACTACGCCACCGAGGCAGTCTTAAAATATGTCAATACAAAAACGATAAGTTGTCGATTTCTGTTACTATTAGATGAAATTATAAGGAAGCTGGCGGTAAGTAGCATAATGTGTGAGAGGCCGCCTGGATAGGTACCACCGAAATGGCTTATTTCTCCCGTTAAACATCAGTGTAAAATTGCCAAGGTAACTACGGTACATATTAAGACTTAACACTTTATGTCTCACGAAGGCAAGCAGAGTAGAATGTCAAATATTACTTTGTAATTCATGGTGCTTATGGTCTTGCAACTATCTGTTTCGCCATTCATTTAATTTAAAAATACCTGCAAGTCGCTCGACTTACGCTAAATTCCCGTCTGACTGCAAACATTATCACTCAGAACTTTTAATTACGAAGCTCTTGGCACTTCACTGCGCACGTGACCCACAATATTGGATTTTAAATCTCTTAATTCCCAGCTATTTCACTGGCTACACATTGCTGTCCATATTTTACTGAATTTACGACGAGTAATATTGTTATGATTTAGACCCGAGACAAGGAGAGTGCCAAGATTAAATAAAGGCTTTATATATTTAATCCATTTTATTGCTTATGACACTTAATTATGAAGTGAATAGAACAATTGCAACGATTTAGATTTTGATGTCACTAATAATTTTTGTACCTACCATATCCTTAAAGTTTTATGAGATCACAAAAAGACTATCTTTCAACCAAATATAAAATTATTTGACCTGCTTCTCATTAACATTTTCAGGCTAACTTACCTGCATTGTTTTTATTGTTATGAATGGCGAGACGAGCATGCCGTTCGCCTGATCGTTAGCGATACAACCGCTCATAAACAGTAGCAAAACCAAACAACACATTGAATTACAAAGCAATGCTTGGCATTCAACTGCCCTCGCCATCCTGAGACATAAGATGGAAAGTCTCAATATTTTCAGTAGTTACTCTGGCTGCAATGTCCTTCCATCCGGAACACAACCGTGCACTTACACTGCTGTTTGGCGGGAGAAATAAATATTCCCGTGGTACCTACCCAAGTGGCCTCCCACATATGAGAGGCCTACCACCAGTAAAAATAAGTAATATACATCCGATACCATTTATTTTTTGTTTATTACTTCTAAAAATCCATTTAAAAATTGTCCCCATACAGCATTCTACTATCCCAACAGAAGCACTCCCTTTCCCATTACATTTCAACCCTATCCAAGCGGTGCGACCGAAGACCCATCTGCCGTCCGCCGATCTAATTGACCCGCAACCTAAATTTCTGTTTGTTGCATCGTAGCGGAATAGCTTGGAACTGTATAGCACTGAACACTCAGACCCGATCGAAACTGGCAGAATTGGTTCTCTTGATACAGAAAATGCATTCGAATTTAGTTCAGTTAAGGATCTTTTGTATGAATGTGTTGTAATAATATTTAGAAAATCTTAAAATGCTTTGTAGATAAAGATTGAAAACACAAAAGATGTTGAATGACACGGGTGTATAATTAAAGTACAGTAACTAAGGCTAGAAAACAAAAATATTATATCAACATTAGAATTAACATTTTTCTACTCTCCAGTGTTATTTAATAACAACCACAGTCCACAACGGAAGTTAAATTTCTCCAACAGAATGTCCAATACAGTTGATGTTTTCTAATAAAGGACTAACTAATGATAACAGTATACATCCCACTGCAGGGCACGGGCCCCCTCCACAATCGAGAGTACATCATTGCATGCATTCATCGGCTTCTTGCAACCTTAACTAGGTCGTCCGTCCACCTTGAAGGTGGGCGTCCAACTTCACAAAAAAGTCTATATTGAACAAGCGACATTTATCAATGAAGTTATCGGGAGAGCTCCAAGTCAAAAACAAAAACAGAGAGAGGTTTCGTTACATCCACTTATCTTCTGCAATGTGTTTTGAATTGCTGGTATCCCTTACTACGTAAGCTTACTAGGTCTAATTATGCTAGAAGGTCACGAGAAAAATATATTTTCAAACCACAACAAATAATATCTTAGCACGGAGATCGAACCTGCTGAATCTCATTTCACAGTTGACTTCTTCCAACTACGCTTTAGTTTCTGTTTAATTGGCATGGTCTGGTTTCTATTAAACTAATAAATATGCATGTAAACAATTTCAATCATTAATTTATTTGAGTATATAGGTATAAACGATATCACAGCTGACTTGCGATACTATAAATTGCATCTAGATTTGTGTTTTCTTAAAGCCTTACTATCATAGCATGGTGGCCTGTTGGTAAACGGAACCGACGGGTTTGAATCTCAAGGCACACCTCTGACTTTTCGGAGTCATGTGTGTACTTTAGTCTCGAGAATCGCCATACTATAACGGTAAAGGAAAACATCGTGAGGAAACCTGCGATTTGTAAGAATTTCTATGGTATGTAAGTCCGCCAGACCTTACTCTCAATCGTACTCTCAATTGTAGAGGAGGCCCGTGTCTAGTAGTGGGACGTGTAGTCTAGTAGACAAGTTGAAAATGGTACAAAATAGAGATACTGCTCTTAAAATTATGTGCGATAGCTCATTGGATCCGGAATGACGTCTAGAAAAATGTGCCACAAGCGTGTATTAGCACATAAAAAATTGCAAAAGTTATAAACAATTAAAGATGAAAAAAAAATGGCATTTCGTTTTTTGCCAATATTTAATAAACAATTAATATTTAAGAAATTTCAAAAAAAGATTCTGAAAGAGGAGGAAATTTCCAATAAAAAACTACTCCCGGAACTCTATCTCCATTATTTATAATTTTAATTTAACGCTGAAAATAGGTCTGCACGTGACATTTTGAGGATGCGCGTGTTAGAATTTTTGTGGGAAAAGGTATATAAAATAATATAAACATGTATATTTCAATAGATTTATCACTTATAATACCACAAGAGCTTCAAAATTATCGGGTATTTCCCGATAGGTTCGTTGCAAACAAATGAAGGAGTCAAAACTTGACGACTTTATTTGTTTGCAGGGAACCTTGAGGGAAATGCCAGATAATTTTGAAGCTCGTGTGGTATTCGGGGGATTATTTTTCCGTCCCAAATTTTAATTTCAAACTCATTTTCATGCAAAGTCTCCAATTTTCACAATTGAATTCAACCCGTCAGTTTGACGTGTGGTTAATTTGACTGGATCATGTTTTGTTTTTTATATATAGCAACTACCAGAGAAAATTTTCAAAAAATTATCAGTATAATACCATGTAGGTTGTACCACGTGACGTCGAATGGTGCAATTCTATTGGTCGATATTTGGGTCGGAAAAATAATCTATAATTATATTTTTTAACGATATGATTTTTAATATTTATCACTTAATATAATGGTTAATATAAGTGTTACAAAATTATCAATTATATTAAATGTTATTTATATTTCTATTTATAAGAATATGGTTTAATTCAACGACAATCGATAATTACAATGTTACAGAATAATATTCAAATATTCTGAGCAATGAGCAACAAAACATCATATTAATAACTTAACTTGCCAATCCTGGTTGCTACCGGCGAGGATAAGGTCCTTCCTCTGTCGTTGTCACTCGAAAAGTGACGATCCAAGTGAGACAACGCTTTATATTACCGATTCCCCACTACTTGTGAATCATACGATGGGTAGTTTTAATAAAATTTATAAAAATTGTTGCGGTATTTTGTGACAGTATTCTACACTAGCCTCTCTTTCTCCTTCCCTTATATCCATCCAAAGGTCGACTAGCAGAGATTGCTCAGAGCGTTAAGACCGCCTTCTGTACTTTTGTATTTAAGTTAATCTTTTCATGTTGGTATAATCTATTATTTAACAATACAGATTAATAAATAAATAAAGTGGTTAATATTTCAACATCGGGAGCATCGTATATACCTAGGTACAAAATTAAACGTCTGAGATACAAAGAGATACTTTCATCTCTTTGTATCTCAGCTAAGAATAAAGTCAAAGAACGAATAACATCTGCAAGTCACGTCTCCTTCAACATTATTAACCCATAAAACGCACGATATACGTTGCTGAGTTCGGTCTTGACTCCGCATACATTTATTTAAAACAATGATAGGCTTTGTGGCACAGTTGTTAAGAAGCTGTCTATGAAATAAGACGCCGCCGGTTCAACCTCTGACATGTTAGTATGATTGTTCATAGTTAATTCAGTTTGTTTTGGGTCTGGAAGTTTGTCAAATGTCTTGAAATTGCTGGGTGCCCACTACTATCCTCGTCCCATTGTAAATCCTTGGCGCTCCTTTCTCTCTTGTTCTCCTCTCGATTTGGTGAGCCGGTAACATATTTATGATCCAAGCGTTGTGGATGTTCATGGCAGTCACCCTCAAATGACCTGTTGCTAGTTTGAATAAAAATAACCTTTTTTAGCGATGTGAATTGCGAGATGAGTATGTCATTCTGTCTGTCTGTCTGTATCAGCCCATATAAGTCCCACTGCAGGGCACGGGCCTACTCTACAATCGAGAATACGATTGAGAGCGGTTAGGCCATATAGTCCACCACGCTGGCCTAGTGCGGGTTGGCGGACTTACATACCATACAATTTTTAATAAATCGCTATGGTATGCAGGTTTCCTCACGATGTTTTCCTTCACCGTTTTAGTGCGTGGTGATTGATTATCAATACACACATAACTCCGAAAAGTCAGAGGTGTGCCCTGGGATTCGAACCCGCGACCACCCTGAACATGTGGGCAGCCGCGTCTAGTCCGTTTACCAACAGGCCACCACGCACTTCCAAATCACTAATAATCAAATACGCTATATTTGTGATAAACCTACAAAATTAAGAAAAAACCATAAGACAGAGGCTTTAAGAAAAATCATTATATATATTCTAGAAATAAATAGTACCGAAAAGGAATAAAGTAGGACTCTACAAAAAGACGTGAGATACCATCAAAAACATCCTGTAAAAAAATTCCAAGTCTCGCAGCTCAGTTTTTCTACCGCAAAAAGTTGTGAGATCCATGTAATACCAAGTCGATTAATTTATTTAGTCCTTGATTGAGGGACGTTCTGTATAAAGTTATTACGTAAGTTATTATCATATCAATATTAAAAATTCTTTACGTTTTAAATAAATAGATCGACTTGGCCAGTAGCATTATGCATAAATTGTACAATACATTATGTTTTCATGCGATAGCCTCTGTTTTCTGGTGTACAATAAAAAATATAAATAAATAATAAAAACAAGATCATTATTTTGATTGAATTACTCTGACGCCTTTTGTATCTGAAACCTCCAAAGTACTGTAAGCGATGGTAATCCGCGCAAATCCCATTACGTTAAATCAACAGATCGATATTTTCGCCTCAATAGGTTTCAATAATTTGTTGTATCAATTGAAACAGATTCAGAATCTCAAAGTATGTTTACCATTCCTACCTATTTTGTTACACGCTTTACTCGTATAATTCACTTCACTTGTATGTTTGTAACTGACTCCTTTGGACGCGATTTTGACCCGACTTTTAACGGTCAGATTTCATTCACACTTTGTAGATTTGTCGAGGACCGATGACAATACAATAATTTAAAGAATATATGACATTACCATATCCAGAACCTATAGGATTGTTTTTATTGAAAAAAATAAATAAAATTATATTGAATGAATTTTACTCCATTTTCTAATCTTAAACTCATTATTATTATTATTTTTTTCTAATATACCTTTACACATCACCACAAAATATTTAGTATTTAAAACTAAAGACTTAGCCAAAGAGACCGCCCCGAACCGTCCCTGGCGAGAATGTACCCATTATACAGGCAACATTGCCACGTTGGATTGCCAGAGATATATGCTGCACCAGGGAGGATTCGGCGCGGTGATCCTGACCATTCCGCCTCAGACGACGCCCCAGTTCACGGACAAAACCCTTAGCCTCCGCGCTCACACCCCACTGACCTCAACCGCGAAGGGAACTAAAAAATAAGCTTGTTCGAGCGTGGCATATTTATGATGCTTTTTAATTATTTTAACTTTTGTAGACCCAACTGGACTAAAAATGTATTCTTATTTTTTTAAACTATGATTGAAAACAGACAACCTAAAAAGGCCTGCAAGAAATCACTCTTCTTCTTCACTTTTCAATCTTTGTGTAAGGACTATGATCAGCAATAGACTTTCTGAGGTTTAACATGATGATGTTGTTATTTGCTTGATTCGTTTTTATTATTAAAGCCAACATCGTTGACGTTGAAAGTTGAAGTACAAGACATTCTTCTTCTTTTCTTCAGCCATACGAAGTCCACTGCTGAATATAGACCTACCCCAAGGATCTCCGCTTCGACCGGTTGGAACCTTTGACGGTTGTAAAGTTGTTCGTCAATTTAAAGTTAAATATTGTTCACTTTAAAACTAAAGATGAAGGGAATCATTAATGCGTCGCCGTGGATGAAATCTACGTTTCGTATTAAAATCCCTGATTGTTAAAATTTTAAGTATATAGTACCTATTCTTTGCGCATGGGATATTTACGCGTAACATTGATTGTCCATCTGTGGTTTTAATTGTGGATACTCCTCTAGCACTTTGATGGAGGGTGTACCTTATCAGCCTGGTAAATGTAACTGCCTCGCTCTAGACGAACTAATATCTTAAAATAGGTCAGAAACTATGCAGATGGCTTGCTTAATACTTAAGCCGTCATTGAGACTAAAAACCAGGTCAAATTTGACACAATGAGACGATAATGGTAAGAATGCTAACTTGCAGAAGGAAGCATCGTTTGTAAATAATGAAATGTTTATTATTTAACAGCAACTGAATCTACGTTTTTCATCACTAGATATATTTGAAAGTATACCTTTTTTTCATTTCCATTACAATCACGGTAGATTCGCTGCAATTTTCCCAGTCATATCCGCCGTGGAATAATTGTGGAAAAGATCGACGTTCAATTTCCTTTTAAAACTGGGGCAACTAGTGAAGTTATAAATTGCATGACCAGGTTTGAACGTGTAGGAGTCTTAGTGTCTTCAAGTGCATGGTATAGAACTTTTCGAAACGGATTTGTATCTAACTTCGCGATTGCATCAAGGTACATTACAATGTTATTTATATGTGGTGTTGTTTTTTAAGCAATAGAGATTCATTCATTCTGTCTTACCCATACTGTCCCCACTATTTAGGTTTTTTGGGACCTCGAATGTAAAAACAAGTTTGTCGTCAAATTACTCGGAGCTATCCATTTTCTTCTATCTATAACCGTTGGCTTTTTATCTAATTTATTGCACCAGTTCAACTACCCTTCATGAATTACATTTAACATCACTTTGGTTTTGACATTGGTTTTAATTACGGTCACCTATTGTGTCATTGTGAAGTACATGGTGGCCAGTTAGTAACGGACCAGACGCGGCTGCCTACAAGTGCATGGTGGTCGCGGGTTCGAATCCAAGGGCACACCTTTGACTTTTCGAAGGCATGTGTATGTTGATAGTCAATCACCACGCACTATAAGGGTAAAGGAAAACATCGAGAGGAAACCTGCATACCATAGAGATTTGTATGAATTTTTGTGGTATGTAAAGCCCGCCAACCAGCACTAGGCCAAAGTGGTGGACTATATTATGATATTAATTCCACACGCGGTTGTAGAGGAGTCCCGTGCCCTGCAGTAAGACGTCTATGGGCTGATACAAATACAGATAAGATCAGTTAATGACATCCCGTTAAACTTATGCTCAAAACACATTGTAGGTTTTCGTCTTACGCATAGAGTAAAGAAGCGGCCATAAATACTAGAGCAACGCGTCTTACAGCGATCTGAACAATGGATTCTTTTGTTGTGTGCACATTATAGGTCATAAGCTTAAGACGTGACCACAGACTACATAGAAAGAACCCTGTACGTTCCATTGTCCTGATTGGTCAGTTGGCCCCGTACTTACCGCTCTTTACTCTATGCGTAAGACAAAAACCTACAGTGTGTTTTGAGCTTTACAGTATTCTCTACAGACTGATGTTCAATGATTGCTTTGTTACTCATGGTGTTGTTTGGTTTTGCTACCGTCTATGCTTGGTAGCATCATTTACCATCAGGCGAGCAGCATGCTCGTCTCGTCATTGGTTGCAAAAAAACAATTGTAAACATTCCTACACAATCGTAATTAACCGTCATTTTTTTCGTCAGTCGTTTACTTATGTGTCAATATAAAAAACCAAGCTTCAAATCGTAAACATTGATAATGCTTTTCTCCTGGCATCCGAATTTACGTCACTGCGGTGCAGAGATCATTCAGTTGTGTTGCCAACTGAATGTATAGCTGCATCGATTCATTCGGAACCAGATTAAGATATTCCTTTTGGTCTGTTTATCTGGCTATAGATAGCTCTGTCTGATACCAATTGAGCTATTTTATTGTTAACGAATGGCAATTTTACGATGTTCAGATCGTTGACTCAATGGCTTCTTGAACTGACGATGTTTAAGATAGTGTTTTAGTTGGTTTTGATATTTGCCGCGTAGCGTCTGTATCTATTGTATCAGCCTATATACTTCCCACTGCTGGGCACGGGCCTACTCTATAAACAAGAGCACGATTGAGAGTGGTATGCCCATATAGTCCACCACACTGGCCTAGTGCGAGTTGGAGGACTTCACATAATATCATATAAATTCTTATAAATCAATATTGCCTTCACGTTCCCCCGTTTAAATTATGTGTAAAAATAGGTTTACACAAAGTTAGATGTATGCTTTTAATGAAGCCATTATACAGAATCTAAGTATTAAGCGTTGGTCTATTTCGATCGCACAAATGAGTGGAGGTGTCACCTTGGTCCAGTTTCACGTAAACACATAATTTTCAAATCAGTTAAGATACGTAAAGTTATTTTAGGAACGTCCGCTAATTTGGTCTTCTTGTATATCCTCGTGACCTTAAATAAATTCATCATTTTATTGTTAAGGATGATTGTTCAAATAACAGTACTGAAACTTCAGATATGTATATGTAATTATTTCTCTGACAGTTTATATCTGACGGAATATTTTGCTCTCCCACAGCTGGTGGAAGCTTACGATTATTCAGCATAAGATATCGCAACCGGAATTGTCACGGTGGTCGCGAAATTCGAATTACAGGATCCGCCAACCCGCACTGTTGTGTGGTGGACTATATGAACTAACTACTCTCAATCGTTCTTTCGATTGTTGATTGGGCCCGTGCCCTGCAATGAGACGTTTATGGGCTGATACAGTATAATACAATGTCAACATATGGTTACCTATCATAAAAGTTACGAGGTAAATCTCAGAAAATGTTAATTGGCTTCATTAGAATGTTTTTTCCTATCCATCATGACTTAGAGGATTTCTGAATATACGAGTAGCTACACCTAGATTTTCAGAGCATGCTATTGAGCATATTCTCGAAATTTACTCATTGCTGCTTTTAGCAACTTTGCGTAATTATAGTTTATCGCTTTTTTATTTTTAATACTTTTGTTCGTAATTTCAAGTCTATTTTCGTTTCTTTGTTTATCCTATCTCCATTCTCCTCAGTCTTACTACGTGTTTCCTCATCTCCCAGTTTAATTATTTGCAAAACAGCATGGTTTTCTTAATACATAGCGAGGTAAATCAGCTAGATATTTAATATTTCAGTAGAGCGTGTTAAAACGGCAATATATCATGCAAATTGACTGGAACGCTCCACATACGTTTTAATATAAATGAAACGTATACTGGCTTCCTGTTTATATTGGTTTTAATAAGAATATCCGTCCGTTTTTTATGTGAAAATAAATGGTGTTAAAATTGTATGTTGTGTTTTGGATTTTTATGAGTTCTTATTTTGCTATAAAGGAGATGTTTTATTTTGGGCCGTATTGTGTACGTCTAGTACAATTTCTAGAAAAAATGTGGAATTCAAATAAAATACAATAATACTGGTGGTAGGTCTCTCATATGTGAGAAGCCATCTGGGTAGGTACCACCGCAATGTCTATTTCTCCCGTGAAACAACACTGCTTAAATGCACTGTTGTGTTTCGGATTGAAGGACATTGTAGACAGAGCAACTACTGGACATATTGAGACTTAACATCTTATGTCTCAGGATGGCGAGCGCAGTGGAATATTGCTACTGTTCATGAGCGGTCGTATCGCTTACCATCAGGCGAACGGCTTGCTAGTCTCGCCATTCAATGCTAAAAAAAAAAAAAAAAACATTTAGATTTCTTGAACAACGGGGGGCTTTATACAAAAATGTGATTGTTTTAGTACAGAAGCAATATTTTCTTCGATAATCTGTCCTCCATGATGCCTAATTGTCATTTCGTTCAAAAATGCGCAAACCCATTATCTTTAACTCGAATGTCTTATTTTAAAAAAATCCCTACTAATTGTAAATATTGTCTTTATTTCTTTTTCTATATTCTTTGCTTTTTAAAAGACGATATATGTTGTTAAAGAAGTCACTTTTATTATTTTATTTATATTGCATGATTTTAGTTTAAGAACGAAAATGTTTAACTTGACAGCAATTGCAAAACTCGTGGCCGTTATTCAAATTATTTTTTATTATTGGCATACATTTCGCCAATGTGTATTTGCTTCTCTGTTGACCTGGCTTTGTTTTATGGATTTTGATTCTCGCAGATGATATATCCTGACGTTTAAACGCAATTACTAGTTCGTATTTTGGTGAGTAAACATGTATATTATTTAGAATGCCACATGTAAGTAATACTTTTATGTTTTTCTATGTTCATATTTCTCTTCTAACCCACAATTCTGCTTTTCAGTATATCAAAAGTGGCGCTTTGCTTGAATTGCACTTCTGCAATTGTTTATATGAAATAGTTTCTATCATTGAACAGAATCTTAGTAACTACATGGGATGCCAATTCACTATCGTGTAGAGTGCTTCAAGACGTTTTATTGCTGAAATAGCAGAACAAGAAGTAAGTATTCTATTTTCTTTTTTCTTCATAAACTTGGGAAATGTATGTTTTATGCCAATTAATCAATGCATTGTGTCCAAAGGACAAGTCTACTAGTACATAAATATGTAAGACGTGATATTTTATATATTGTAGTTTAAATTGTTAAATGAATTATATTTTCTTTTATTTCGCTCTGGATACTCGGATTATCTTGTGTTATGTATAATATATTATATTATTATTATTTCCATAATACCAACACTATGTCTGATGGTAAGCTCAAATGCTGTCCAGGGAGAATATCTAATGGCATCAGACGACTGTCCCAAGACATTTGATACAATTATCCGGCCGGCCTGCTAAGATGCCTCTTTAAACTATAGCGGACAGACCCGGGATCATAGGAAGGAGGGAACAAATGTGACTGCAAAGAGTTATTTATTCATCATAATTCTTCAATATCTTCAATATCTTCAATATTTAATCATTTTTATTTTTTATTTATAGTTATCAGAACAAGCAATTATCTGTACAAACTGCTGGCTGAAAATAAATCAAGCTGTAGACAATGAGCAAGATTTTATTCCAACTCCGCCGTAAGAAGATTGTATCAATCTCGATTCTTTTGGACATATACCGGATATCACAAGACTGCTACCGAAAACGAAGCCGGGTGGTAGTTTTAGTGAGTACAAACACAATCCAACTAAAAGTTTCGCAAA
The DNA here is from genome assembly GCA_009982885.2 of Hyles vespertilio. Lineage (NCBI taxonomy): Eukaryota > Metazoa > Arthropoda > Insecta > Lepidoptera > Sphingidae > Hyles > Hyles vespertilio. The sequence continues at coordinate 5,838,553 of CM042830.1, forward strand.
GAAACGCAACAATTATATTTTATGATTTTTATATATCGTCATTTTTGGGTGGTAAATCCATAGTTTTTGCTAAAATAATAATATAAACACTTTTATACCTTAGATTATTTATAAATAAAAGGGTATACACTATTATTTTAGGAAAAAATGTATTTACCACCCAAATATGGTCATAGGAAAAAAATAACAAAAAAAAATTGTCGCTTTTTTTTGCAACTTTTTCTGTTGCATTATGTCTGAAGTCGCTTAAACTACCACCCGGCTTCGTTTTCGGTAGCAGTCTTGATATACCCTGTATAACACCCACAAGTGCTTCATGTTGAAAGGAACATAGCTGGACACCGGACAGTGGGTTGCTGTACTCATACCATGATCATACTGTGGTATTTAGCCTTTAGGTTGGGCTAGGCAGTAGTACAATATGGGAGCACCGGCATTTTTTCTAGATGTTTTGACTGGAGATTATTTTTAGGCGAATATAAATAAAAAAATATAAAGCAAGATCTGGTTTTACTTGATTGTCTTCAAGGTTTTTTTTTTTTTTTTTTTTTTTTATTGCATTGAATGGCGAGACGAGCAAGCCGTTCGCCTGATGGTAAGCGATACGACCGCTCATGAACAGTAGCAATATTCCACTGCGCTCGCCATCCTGAGACATAAGATGTTAAGTCTCAATATGTCCAGTAGTTGCTCTGGCTACAATGTCCTTCAATCCGAAACACAACAGTGCATTTAAGCAGTGTTGTTTCACGGGAGAAATAGACATTGCGGTGGTACCTACCCAGATGGCTTCTCACATATGAGAGACCTACCACCAGTTTGTTTGATTTTAGTTTTCTTTCATCAAATAATCCTACTTTTTCCTTATGTATGCTCAGAAATAACCAGTTAGAATTAATGTCAAATACATTATTTAAAAAATAATATCTTAGACCTTAGGATAATATTATTTTTAAGTATGCAGAATAGAAAAGTAGGGGTAGACCAAATATAATGTTTAAAATGTTAGCTTGTACAGAAATAATTGCTAGTAAGTTCTTTTACTAGATATTAAGTTATAGAAATATACATGGCTGCTATCAGATTGGATTCCATTTTTATAGCGTATTCATTTGTATGGACTATAATAACTAAGGGCTTATTAAGTGTATATGCATAATAATAAATTGATTATTTATTCAAATGCTAGCAGTCGCAACAAGTGATCAGTCTGTGCCGTGCTGTATCTCATGCCCAGCAGATTTTTATTGTGGATTATTTAAATAGGTTGTTTAGCTGGTATTATGCACCGCACTTACGGCCAGATATAGGTTCACTTTCTAAATATTAAATAACTATAAACATTACGAGATTCTGGCAGACTTGTTGCAATTCTACTGGTGGTAGGTCTCTTATATGTGAGAGGCTGCCTGGGTGGGTACCACCGCAATGTCTATTTCTCCCGTCAAACAGCAGTTTCAATGCATTGTTGTGTTTCGGATTGAAGGACATTGTAGCCAGAGTAACTACTGGACATATTGAGACTTAACATCTTGTGTCTCAGGATGGCGAGCGCAGTGGAATGCCAAGCATTGCTTTGTAATTCAAGGTGTTGTTTGGTTTTGCTACTGTTCATGAGCGGTCGCATCGCTTACCATCAGGCGAACGGCATGCTCGTCTCGCCATTCAATGCAATAAAAAAAAAAAAACTGTATAGACATTATGATAAATTTATTTAGATGATCAATAAAGTATGATACTAATTCCGTTGACGTTAAAACATTAACGAGTTATATAGAGTACAGTAATTTATAGCACAGACGACTAAAAATAATATTTGATTTAAAGGAAAACGAATTACGACTTCATATTTCATAAATGTCAAGTTTTGACATCGGTTGTCAAACATGCCGTTTCAGGACACCATATTGTCCCCTTGTAGTGTTGCTGTTCTTGGCTTGGTATTTATTTTTGTATAAAGCTAATATGCAACGTATAATAGTATTTCATACAGAAATCGAATGCCAATTTCACTAAGTATATTTGGTGTAATGTACTACACATGGCCCAAGGTCCATACATTTCTGGCCCATCTCCTTTGTGAGATTTGTTCAAATATCTTGAAAGTCATCAATTTAAGGGAGATCGTGGTGATAAATATTTTTGTTTCAACAATTTTAATTACTATTTTTTAATAAGTTTATTTCAATTTCGTATTTTTCTTTGAGAGCCCTCGTGGTGCAATTGGTGGATTTAAATGAGAGACCGCGAGTTTAATCCCCGGTACCGAAACCGCAAACAAATATTTGTGTTATCCGAAGGTGTTTATTTCGGGTCTGGGTGTATGCGAAACCGAAAAGTCTCTCGTAGTTTCTAATACCCACGACACAAGACTCGATCTTAGTGTGGGGTCAGGACTATGTATATGACTGTTGGTTGTATTTATTTATTTCGTAATTCGAAAAACCTAGCATTCTCGTTTATAACCACACACTGGTACTTCATCCAAAATCAACAAGAACTATTATATTACAAAAAGATTTGTATAGCTGCCTATCTGCCCAGCCTTAAAATTAAATCAAATATATTCTCAATTTCGGAAAAAAAACACTTTCACGGGTGCATATTCGGCTTAAACTGAGATAGAAAGAAAAAAATATATTTATAGACTCGACTCGTTGATTTAAATATTAAAGAATAACTCTTCAGGACATGTGGAGCTTCAAAAGGTGACCGTGAAAATCGCACTAAAATAAATATTAAATTAACTTAATTTAATAGATTTCGTTTAAACGGTGATAAAAAAATATTATCTTCCTTTTTATTCAACTTTCTGCAATAATACAAATAATCGTTTGAACGATGATTTATTTCAGTAATGCTCCACTAAAAATGCCCTGGAGCGCACGCACCACTTACGTCAGAACACTACACGCTTTCCGCTCTTTCCATATATTTATGTCAATGACTGCTAGACTTACCATCACATGCAAGTTAGGATTTTTTGTTGTTGTTTCAATATACAATATTTAAAATTTACTTGCAGATGGCTCGCTACAAGAAGACCGGTTTTATGGATGAGGATGCTGGCAGCGTCAGCTCCATTCAACTGAACGAGGGTGTTCGCTCTGGTGGGACGCACATCAGATATCATATGGTAAGTAGTAGTTACTAATCATGACAATATATATTGACCAAAGTTTATCATAAAGAAGGTAAAAAGTATAGGAAAACATCGTGAGGAAACCTGCATACCATAGCGATTTTTAAAAAATCTATGCTATGTAAGTCCACCAACCGATACTAGGCTAGCATGATGGACTATATGCCGCAACCGCTCTCAATCGTACTCTCGATTGTAAAAGAGGCAGTGAGACGTATAATGGCTGATACAAAAAAAAAATGTTAGTAACGACTTGACAAGCTATGCTCGGGAAACCCTTCCCTACGAGATCGAATCAGGAATGAGGAGATCCCTATGAGAACTGAACTAACTGATATAGCCCAGAGGTTTAGCAAGTTGAAGTGGCAACGGGCGGGGCACATAGCGCGGAGAACGGATGGCTGTAGGGTTAAATATTGTTGAATGGAGGCCACGTAGCGAAATGCGTAACTGAGGAAATCATTGTGGGGGAGGCCTATGTTCAGCTGTAGACTTCCATTGGCAGATGGATTGATGGATAAGGTCTGACTTGATTCGTTCTTATACACGAATTGTTATTAACTACTAACTAAAACAGTCATTGAAGAGTTCTAGGTTTGATAGCTAGTTTCTACCAGCAAACTAAGTTTTCAGAAGAATAAAATAAGAAGTTCACCCCGTGGCCACGAAAGCTGTAAAGTAATCAAAACGTCAGGAAGTTGAAAAATGTAAAAATTTAACCACATCTCCATAAAATCCGTAAAGAATTGTTTTATTTCAATAAAATAAGAACATAAAGCTTTAGAGCTTACGAAATGCGAGGGTTACGATATAGTAAGCCCTTATAAACGGCAATACCGTATACCAACAATTCCCAAACAATCTAAAGCATAATAACCCTTATGAATGCAGGAAACAATTATAGGCCATTGGCAATTAGTCTCAGAGACAGAGTAACAAAAGATCCATTCTACGTGTCCGCGCCTGTAGCCAGTTGATACTCAATTCTGTTGAACGCGGAGAGATAAATTCTGTTAGGCGTTTGTAGAACTATTCCGAGCATAGATAGAAGTTTACTGTGTAAAATTTTATATGGAACGGCATAGTGACTAAAAATTTGAAATTGAGTGTATTGAAAAGTGGTGGCCTATTGGTAAACGGATCAGACGCGGCTGCCCTATTCACGGTGGTCGCGAGTTCGAATCTCAAGACACACTTGACTTTTCGGAGTCATGTGTGTATTGATAGTCGATCACCACGCACTATAACGGACAACGGTAAAGGAAAACATCGTATTTGTATGGATGCAGGAAATTTGTATTTTTTTTTTCTTTTTTTTTTGTGCAATAAATAAATGTAATAATAAAAAATAAATGAATTATCCGTTCTGAGAATCGAATTTTGTACCAAACGGTGTAAGCAAAACCATGTTGCAACTTATACGTTGTTTTGTTGACTTAATATGTTTATTTTAATACCTAATAAGTATATTTTAATATTCTCATAACGTTTTCAGAATGGCCTTGTTAACAATTAGGAGTCAAACCGTGTCTTATAATTAATCAGGATTCTAGGAAAATACGCGATATTTTTCACAAAATAGACATATTCTAAACAAGACTTCATTTTGATTGATAAATGCAACCTAATTAGTAGAATTTAGTAGTTATATCTAGCCTAGGATGTATATTTAGACTTGGCTATGCATCTGTCAAACGTCTAAGTGATTTTTTTTAAGATTCGTTCGTACTTTGATTTGTGCTATTTGTACTATTTGCCTAAATCCGAATGTCGGGACATTCTTATAATCACTTGCTGAATCAGCCCATATTCGTACCATTGCAAAGCATGGGCCTCCTCTCCAATCGAGAGTACGATTGAGAGTGGTTAGGCCATATAGTCCATCATACTGGCCTACGATTGGAGGACTTTACATACCATAGAAATTCTTGCAAATCGCTATGGTATGCAGGTTTCCTCACAATGTTCTTTTTTCATTATAGTGCGTGGTGATTGACTATTAAATATCAATAAACACATTGCTCCGAAAAGTCAGAGGTGTGTCCTGAGATTAGAATCTTCAACCACGTACATCTTGGCAACCGCGTTTAGGGGGCTACTCTCCGATCCGAAACGAAACTCGAATGTCACGTTGTGTATAAAACCACAGGTAAAACTTTACTAATGTGCCTAGGTACTCCACAAAATTTTCGATTCCTCTATCATACGTCGTAACCATAAGTTAAAGTCGGATTGAATGATAAAATCATAGAGAATAATATTTATTTATGTGTACATGATAATAATTATGATATGTAACAAATATACGAGGCTGGGTTTTAATCAAACTTGGTACAACGTTACCTGGTTTGGTTAGAAACATGTTTAAATTGAATACCGTAAGTCAATATCACGCTATATTTTATTCGCTCACATAGCGACTACCCCAAACTATGCCATAAGCAAAGCAGCCCACCCAAACGTATTATATTCTGGAATAAAGTATATTATCCAGTTACATACAATCATAAAAGCACGTAAAGTATCAATTACTGGCAAGACGTAATAACTTTACACAATATTTCTATATACACTGAACATTAAATGGAGTGACTTTTGTTTATTTAAAAGTAAATAATCTTACGCGCCGTATTAGTCTGTGCATCCTAGTAACAACCGGAAGCAATCTGCCGAGTCGGTGGTCGCGGGTTCGAATCCTCCAATATAAGTCAGTTTACGTCCAAATTAAAATTTTGGTATTTATTTGCCACGCACTTGAAATTTGCTCATAATTGCAATTACCTTAGAATTTTTTTTCTTACTTTCAAGGCTTCATGTCAAGTCAGTCAACCCGTAGAACAGCTAAGCAGACTTTGGCCTAACCTTTCTCAATCGAATTCCCAATTGTAGAGGAGTCCATCGATTACGCGTTGTCTCAGTATAGTACAGCTGATATATAACTGCATGCTCAAGGCGGTAAGCAGAACTAACAATAATGGCACAGTCGGCTCTTATCTCCATAGCAAACTCTAGCCCCGTGATATCGTTATCACAAGTGCACGACCTGGATATCAAACCCAGGACTTTACACTTCACACCCCACGTACGAGCACACCTATTTACAATTTTACATAACAAAAATATGAAAATATATTTGCCAAAAATACGATGTACATTTGCGCGTATGTAATTCACAAGCAAACGTTTGCCTTTGTAATCATGTACCGACAGACAAATCGCACCCGACCTATTAGCGCCATGTGTTTGTGCTACAGTTTAGTGTATCGGACGAAACGTTATTGTCTCATGGGTACATTTCCATTCACGTGTAATTATAGGGTAATGAAGAGGTATAGAAAGCATGGGATACACTAAGATGTCTTGTGTCGTGGGTATCTGAAACCATGGGATACATTACTGGTATCATACCGCAGGTACCGCAATGTCCATTCCTACCGCCAAATAGCAGTGTAAATGCAAGTAATGCTATTTGTAGAGTATTATAGCCAGAGTAACTACTGGACATTTTAAGACTCTTTGATCTTATGTCTCAGCGTTTATTGCTTTGTAATTCATGGTTGTTTGGTTTTGCTACTGTCCATGAGCGGTCGTATCTTTAGCATCAGGCGAATGACAAGTGCGTGGTGGCCTGTTGGTAAACGGACTAGACGCGACTGCTAACATGTTCACGGTGGTCGCGGGTTCGAATCCCAGGGCACACCTCTGACTTTTCGGAGTCATGTGTGTATTGATAGTCAATCACCACGCACTAAAACGGTGAAGGAAAACATCGTGAGGAAACCTGCATACCATAGGGATTCATAAGAATTTCTATGGTATGTAAGTCCGCCAACCCGCACTAGGCCAGCGTGGTGGACTATATGGCCTAACCACTCTCAATCGTAGATTGTAGAGTAGGCCCGTGCCCTGCAGTGGGACGTATATGGGCTGATACAGACAGACAGACAGAATGACATACTCATCTCGCAATTCACATCGCTAAAAAAGGTTATTTTTATTCAAACTAGCAACAGGTCATTTGAGGGTGACTGCCATGAACATCCACAACGCTTGGATCATAAATATGTTACCGGCTCACCAAATCGAGAGGAGAACAAGAGAGAAAGGAGCGCCAAGGATTTACAATGGGACGAGGATAGTAGTGGGCACCCAGCAATTTCAAGACATTTGACAAACTTCCAGACCCAAAACAAACTGAATTAACTATGAACAATCATACTAACATGTCAGAGGTTGAACCGGCGGCGTCTTATTTCATAGACAGCTTCTTAACAACTGTGCCACAAAGCCTATCATTGTTTTAAATAAATGTATGCGGAGTCAAGACCGAACTCAGCAACGTATATCGTGCGTTTTATGGGTTAATAATGTTGAAGGAGACGTGACTTGCAGATGTTATTCGTTCTTTGACTTTATTCTTAGCTGAGATACAAAGAGATGAAAGTATCTCTTTGTATCTCAGACGTTTAATTTTGTACCTAGGTATATACGATGCTCCCGATGTTGAAATATTAACCACTTTATTTATTTATTAATCTGTATTGTTAAATAATAGATTATACCAACATGAAAAGATTAACTTAAATACAAAAGTACAGAAGGCGGTCTTAACGCTCTGAGCAATCTCTGCTAGTCGACCTTTGGATGGATATAAGGGAAGGAGAAAGAGAGGCTAGTGTAAAAAGTACCACCAACATTGTACAACTAGTAGGAATAATATTTAGATTAACATCTTCTTAAAAAAGCTAAAAATTCCTAGAATCAAGTTATAGCTGGAACAGAAATCACCTTAATACACTTTCGAAGTACGCCATAAAGAATTAGATTATGTATGCCGCACGGATTAAAACGGTTGTTACTCTAAATACTCGTAGTTTATCGCGATCAACGATTATTGAGTATTATGCCGTTGGTAATGGCATGGATGGCAATGCCATGCCGATGGTCGAATATATAGATGGTGGATTCAAAGTGTCCTACAAGTGTGTAGGATTGCCGGTTCATATTGTGTGTGGTCAGATACTGTTCTGTATCAGCCTATATACGTGCCACTGCAGGGCACAGGCCTCCTCTACAATCGAGAGTACGATTAAGAATTAGGCCGCAGTTCCCCACGTTGACCTAGGGCGGGTTAGCGGACTTTACATGCCATAGAAATTCTTCCGAATCGCTGTGGTATGCAGGTTTCCTCTCGATGTTTTCCTTCAACACATAGGCCATATAAAAACGCGACAACTTATGTGGACTATTATGATGGTCTTCTTAGTATTGCTTACAGCAATCACTGTCTGGGCAGATTGTCTCGCTGGTGCAATTGTAGAAGAGTAAGATTTCAACATTGAGGTCTCGGGTTCGAATCTCGGGTCGGGCAAAGTGATATTGGATTTTTGTATTCAATGAGGAATCAGGAATTTGGGCCCGATATGGCGATATGCTCGCTCCCTATCACATCAAGGGAACACGCAAGGCAAAACGTGGGTGGTAGCTCCCCTACCTACCCTTTCAGTGAAAAGGTATGAGTATATGTATTTACACATATAATCATATTAAACGAATGAAATAAAATCCGACGCTTAGAAATATTTAAATAACTTAAAATGATCTAAAAAGGACATCACGATTTACCAAAGAAGTATATTGACAAACTACAATGACAAATGAAAGATAATGAACTTTTTACACGAGTATTTCATATAGAAATAATATATTTTTGATGGTTTTCTGTACTCATTTATAATTGTTAATTGATTGTTTATTACATACATACATAAAACACGCCTTTTTCCTAGAAGGGGTTGGCAACGGTGCCAGGACACCCACATTTAAGGCGAAATACTTTCCGTCCCACGATGTGATAAGGGGTGAGCATATCGCCATATCGGGCACAAATTCGTGACTCCGGGAAGAGGATGAAAAGGAAAATCCAATTTCACTTTGCCGGACCCAGGATTCGAACCCGAGACCTCAGCTTTGTAACCGACTACAACTACTCCACCGAGGTAGTCAGTTATTGTATTTATCGTATATTATTTACCAATACCAATGTTTTCATTTAGTACCAATGTTTTCATTACCGAACTTTGTTAATCTTCAACATTTGAGTACAACGTTTGGTCAACCTAAAGTTTTTCCATTTCCTTTCTATTGGATTCCATTGTTCATTATTTCAGGTATGTAAATGTACTATTATTTAAATTTAAAATAACAACTGTATCACAGGTTTAAAACCGATTTAAAAGTATAGTATATTGTCGTTACGCTGCGAGCAAACTTGAATCAAAGATATGTTAATGAAATTCCAGATTTTCTGAAAAATTGCACTAGTGAGTTTATAATTTCTTTAAATTTTGTTTTAATTGAAAATGTTTTTCATACTATCTTTTTTTCATGTATCCTATTTTCATCCAATTCTTGTCTCCTTTGAAATCAAGCCTTTAGATAATAACTGATTTTTTTTTAATAAGTTTTAGCTAATTGCTAAAAAACCATCCCAATATTGAACCAAAACATACCAGAAAGCATTAAAAACATAAAAATAAACACTAAAATTAGGTGATAACAAACCAACCTCAGACACTTGATCTTGATTGTACGGCCGATGCGCGAGAGTACCGCGCAATACGCTCTCCGAAGCGCACGCGTATATCGTAACAAAATGCTCTCAAATCGGTCAAGTTTACGACGGAAATAAACGCAGTGCTATTAACTATTAACCAACGGAACAGATCTAGATGTTTTGCAAATGAAATAATCAAAATATTTTGGACTGACTGACAGCTGAATTTGACAATCTAAATAGATCATTCTATTCGGGAATTAAAAATTTAAATACCGAAAACAATTCAAATATCGAACACATAATTTAAAAAAACGGACATACAATTTTGAAAAATTCGAAATTCAATTTTGAAGATTCCGGACACAGTTTTGAAGTGTCAAAGGCAATAAGGATGTCGTCTTCAGCACCCGAAAGTCCTGCTGAGCCCTCAACCCCTTCAACCCCTTCAGTGACCCTGGAAAACACTCCCGAACCCTCACCAGGGGCAGAAGCGGTCAATAAATTCAACTGGCTGAAGCAAGCTCATGCTAACAGGAAGAATCCGTTCGTGAAGCCACGGCCGTCGTTGACCAGGGAGAGTTCCACGGCTGAGTTATTCTCCAGGGAAAATTCCAGCAATGATTTCTTCCAGAGTTCCAGGTTGAATTTGTTTGAAACTTCTCCGAGACCTGAAGTTACTAACCAGACGTATAAGACGGTAATATTTTGGTCTATTTACAGTATTTTTGTATAGTATGCAGTGTTGGTTTGAAATTTGGTTAGCCAAAAGCAGTTGAGGGTTTTGTCGCTAGATATCACTGTGTGAAAATGACGTATTGATATTATTAGAAGCCTTGTTTTTTTAATGTTGACTCCTTATAAAATAATACACATAGGTACGTATTACAAATTTACTTTCAAATCAATTTCTGTATAATAGTGGCTTAATGTTAGTATAACCTCAAGAATTTAATGAATTGGTCTATTTACAGTATTTTTGTATAATATGCAGTGTTTGTTTGATACTTGGTGTGCAAAAAGCAGTTGAGGGTTTTGTCGCTAGATGTCATTGTATCAAAATGACGTGTTTATAATTTAAAAGCCTTGTTTTTGATTCCATAAGTTAAATACAGATAGGTCCTTTTAAAAATTCAATTTTATATATTTTTTTATATAAAAGTGACTGAATATACCTTCAGGTTTTGTAGAACCTTCCTAACCTCAAGAATTTAATGAAATTCCTAGCTGAATCTTTAGTAAGCATTAGATATAAGATAAAACGCATTATGGTGACTCTAGATAAAAATGCTAATTAACGTGAACTAAACTTGTAAGCAGATTGAAAATTTTGTTTGTTATCTTACACCTACTTTAGCTTTTTAAATGGATGTGTTACTATCTAAATGGGGACAGCAATTGTAAAATAAATAAATAAAGTTGAGATATCTTAGCTAAGCGACTTACTGATCACTCAAAGAAGAATTCTACTAGAACATTCTACTATGAAATTTAGTATGGGTACGAGGATTTGTGTCTCAATGAAACCTACTTTTTTAAGTATGGAAAAATATATATCTTAAATAAATATAAACATTAAGCATCTCGAAGGGGTCCGCAGTGTTTAAAACAAAATGAATTGTCTACTGGAATTGAACCCAAGACTTCTACAACTCAACTCATATAAGCCACTAGACTAGGAGAAAAATGAATGTAATTTTGTAATGAATTAATTTGCCTGTTTAAACGATAGATAATATTTTACTGTCTGAGTAAATTAGAATCCTTACTAATATAACAAATCCAAAAGTACTTTTGTTTATTTGTTACACTTTAGCGCCTTATTTCTTCAAGTGATCATGGTGAAATTTGGCATACACGTTGCCAGGGTACTTTTTACCAGAAAAGTGATAACAAGAATATTAACTTAGATAGTTCGAAGAAAAAAAGGGGCCTAACAGGCTGACATGAATAGTTGCAACGGAATCCCTAATTTACTAAAATAGGCATCAATTGAAATAACTATGACAGATCTAAGTTTAAAAAACCACTAATACCAAAATATTTTAAATACGCGAGGGAAGACAAGAGCATTTATTAGGATTAAAAAAATTACATAAAAATATTTGTACTATAAAATAAAATAGTTATACCTTTGACGTCAATTATACAGACTTTATTTATTAACTCATCAAAATTATTCATGACGTCAAGAAATTTAAATATAACGTTTTTATTTAGTGCGATTCATTTACAAAAACAGTATTATACAAACACGTCACGTAGACTACCAAAAAATGAAGGTAATTTGAAAAAATTGTCAAGGACATTGACTACGTTGAATGATTATTTATTTGTAATTAGCTATTTGTACGATTCAGGAATACAAAACAATTTACTTATTAATTTATAGATGAAGGTTAAAAGAACGAAAAATATCATCGAAAGGAAATCTGTTACACCAAGCGTTGGTTATTAGACCTTCGAAGATTTGTGAAGAGCATCAACCTTCAACCATCATCCACTTTGGGCCAGCATGGTAGACCAAATGTCTTAGTCACAACGATGTTACATAGTAAGATATTTTCTCGAACGCAAAGACGAGTAGTGTTGTGTTGTGTAGCTGTGAATCACAATAATTTATCTCTTTTCGCTTACATTTGCATAAATGTTTTGGACCAGACCTAACCTAACCACACTACAATAACTTAACCATCTTTCGTCGACGGCTACTATTTGAAATTGCATTACTTATTTATTTATTTTTATTTTTTATTTTATTTTACAATTTTAGGAAAGCTTACAGACTAAGTACCTACAGACATAAATATTTAAATTTTAAGTGTGTTACAAATTTGCCGATAACAAGCTTCCACATATACAGTATCTACATAATGTGCACCGATTTTTAAATGCTAGCTAATATAAGTTATTTTAATTTAAGGAATGAACTATTTTTTCTATGACACATATAGAGATATTAATTTAATTATTGACAAAGAAAAGAAAACAAAACAAAAGTAACAATCAAACATTACAATATAATATAATGTTTAAATATACATTTTGAGCTACACAAGGTGTACTTTTTGACCTTTCATTTTTAAGTTTCAAAAAACATATTGCTCATTTTGCGTTTTACTACCGATGTACTAGTGCAAAACAAATCAAAATCTAAATGGCATGACACCTCATTAAATTTACTGGCACTACGTAACAAAAAAGCATTGCGTCTATAATTGGTAGTTGCAAATGCTACGGACAATAATGACCGTTGTCTCAGCGTAGCTGAATGAGCACGGATAAATATCCCACTCAAAAGCTGTTCACAGTCAATGCTACCATTAGCAATGTTCACCAAATAACATATGTCATTAATGTCGCGTCGCAAGTATAATTACACTAACATAAGATGCAATGCCCCTATATTTAAGGTCAGATTAACCTTTGTTAGACTGCAGAGGAGATTCTCACTTACTATACCTTAAGACTCATACGGAATTTCCCATCCTAAATTTAAATAAATAGTTTATACCATCGGGATTTCCTACCATTAAAAAGGAACATATGACTTCAAGCACATAATTAATTCTCAGTACAGACATCACATACAATTGAGTTAAATTATATAAATCTGTTTGATAGAAATATCAAGCACTTGAGTGTATGGAAGCACGGGATTGGTCGCAAACTTAGTATAGCTCTTGTTGAGCGCTCTTTGGAACTAGGTCGGCTGTAAACTTCGCCATATAGCTTCACTGAACAAGTAACTGTATTATCATTTTATAGATTGCTTGTTTATTATTGTCTAGTGGTTTGATGCTTGATGTAGCCAGCTCACAGCTGGGACTTTTAAATAATGTCTTGGCTATGTCAAGATAATACAATTAGAAAACCAACATTTAGATTTAAAACCAAGTTTATCAAATTATCGAGAGCTCAACAATGTTTTGCTAGTTTCCTTATTAACCTTTCTTTCATCAGTGATTAAAACCAGCACCTTCCATCCATCCATCAGCCAAAGGAAGTCCACTGCTGAACATAGGCCTCCCCCAATGATTTCCACAGAGACCTGTTGGAGGCAGCCTGCATCCAGCGACGTCCCGCGACCTTTACCAGGTCGTCGGACCATCTTGTGGGTCAAAGTCACTCAACGAGCGGAGTATGGAGAGGGCTATGCTCGGGGTTTCCCTACGAGATCGAATCAGAAATGAGGAGATCCGTAGGAGAACTAAAATAACCGACATATCCCACCGGATTAGCAAGTTGAAGTGGCAATGGGCAGGGCACATAGCGCGGAGATCTGATGACCGATGGGGTCGGAAAGTGCTCGAATGGAGGCCACGTAGCGGAAAGCGCAGCGTAGGACGTCCACCCACAGCACCTTTAGTATGGAATAAAATACTAAAATTGAAATAAATTTTCATTTTTCTCAACTACTTAGGTCAATTACGGCAATGACTAATTATTGTTTGTAGTTATATTCGTAGTGCCAGCAAGATTTGAATTGACAATGCGTTTACACGTCATGCTAAATTAACGTAACTAGTTATTTCTACAGCTATTTGTCGTTCAAAGAGTGTTTTCCCAGAAGGGATAGGTAGATTTGCTACCAGAACACCCACCCATTTCACCTGGAGCGTTACTTCCCAAGATGTAAGGGCAAGCCTATCAGGATATCGATCATAAATTCATGACTCCGGGCTGATATCGAAAAGAAATATAAAGATGTACTTGAAAAAAAACTATAACTAAACTAACAGTGCACTGTTGGGCATAAACTATTTTCAACGATAAAAACAATTTTCACCCAGTAAAAACATTGCCAAATCCATTCTCTTTGAAAATCTGTATATACAGATTTGCAAAGTGACGTGGTAATCGTATCTCCTGTCTCCGCGTGCCGAACATGCTATTGGTGATTATTTTTAGACAATAACAAGGGGATATCGTATACCGTTCGCTCCATTGTAATCGATAATGTATTGAACGAGTCCATACTGTCTGTATGTAGTAGATTTTTTGTACAACTACATAATTTGGAGATGATTCAAGCGATTGAAAGGGAATTTCGGTGTGTTGTGATGATATTGTAATGTGTAGTGGTGAACGAGTCAATGTTTGTTGGATTATGGAAGGATTGTTATTTTTGGAGATTTCAAAGGTATAAATTGAGGATGTTGGTGATGTAAAGACGCATGAGTATGACGTCTTGGTAAACATAATATTGTGGTACGTGAAATATAAAAGTGCGTGGTGGTAGTAACAGACCAGACGCGATTGCCAACATGTTCACGGTGGCCGCGGGTTCAAATCCCAGGACAAACCTATGACTTTTCGGAGCAATGTGTGTATTGATAGTCAATCACCATGCACTATAAAACATCGTGAAAAAAACTGTGATTTGTAAAATTTTTATGGTGTGTAAAGTCCATCAACCCGCACTGGACCAGCGTCGTGGAGTACATGGCCTAACTACTCTCAATATAACTTTGGATTATAGAGTAGGCCCATGCCCTGCAGTGGGACGTATAAGAGTTGATACAATACAGTACAGTAGTTTGTGAAATATTCTAGAACAAGAGCAATATGTTATAATCATGGACAAATGATAAAACATCTAATAGTGTTTTTTCATATTATCGTTGATAACAATGGTCACAATGAACAGGTTGGAAATAACTTCATCAACTATACATTTTAATGCCAAGTATGCAATGACGAAGTTGAGTTACCTCCCTTGTCAACCATTATCCTAAATATTTAACAGTGGCTATTAAGGTACTTTGTTTATTTATTAATTCAACTACTAAACTTCTAACTTCTAGACACTATTAAATAATAATACAATTAAATACCAAGCGCTACCGTGAAGGCAGACACTTGACATAATTGGATTCAACGTGGCAATTCTCTGGGCGAGTAATCTCATTCCACTACTCTCGTTCTAATACAATCAACTGATTGTTGGACTTGGTAAATCGGTTTCTTACACTATTTATAATGATATATCTATTTCAATGGATGGAAATGGATTCCTATAAGTTCGATTATGAATTAGATTTGTTTTTTTTGTACAAGTTACTACATATTAATTATTACTCTCCAGTATCTGCATCACAATTTATGCATGTCCATGTTTGAGAAGGATCGATTTTAAGATTAAGACATATTATAATGCATCACTCTTTGTTGCGTAGGTCGTAATCAATTAACAAAATCGAATCACTAGTGATTAGTCACACTATTGATTCTTAACTAGATTCTTGAATCTTTGTATTGATTTTAAGTGTCTGATTTTGATCGGCAGAGTTTCAAAGTCAGACAGCTTACACAGTATAGTTAGGATAGTTATATTGAGAATATTAGAATGCAACATAAGGATCAAGAATAGGTGTGATAAAATCAAGAACATTTATCAACACTTTTTAATACCGCTTGTATTAAAAAGGTAATCATCATCATCAACATCATCTCAGCCACAGGAAGTCCACTCCTGAATATAGGCTTTCCCCACGGATCACCAAGTCGACTTGTTGGAAAGACTTTAGCCAAGTCGTCCGTCTACCTTGTAGGCGGACGTCCGAAAAAGTTAATAGAACATTTTATTTCTAAAACGTACTAATTTGAAACGTGTAAATGTACATTATCCATTTTAGAGTACATGTAGTTGAGGCGTGCGTCAATGGCGCTTTCAGATAATTTCCATATGTTTAACGTCACATTAAATGCGATACTAATGACTTGTGTCTGTTGTAAATGTCCTGATAGACGAGGTTTGTGTCCGATCGGGAATTCATGTCTTATGCCAGATAATATTAAGGTCCTTATTAGGAGTGACAGCGATATACTGCAACGTGGAAGGAAAGTTTAATAAATTTTTGGTAAATAAAAGTGGGAATAATAATAAACTTACATAGGATGTCTTAATATTTTTACTAGTACTCTATCTGTCTCTCTTCAACCACAGAAAGTCCACTGCTGGATATAGGCCTTCACCAAGGATCTCTACATTTTACAAGTTAAGCCTTTAAAATAAACCCAGGGATTTGGAAATCATCGCACCTACGGGAAAATTAGTTTAAATAGATAGTCATACGTTGCTTTGCTCCAAGATAAAGACTGTACAACTATTATAATAAAGTTTCGGGTTTGGATTGAACCCGAAATACATAGCAACACGATAAGTATAATAATTATCTGTCACTGATCGAAGCAATTATCCTCCTCAAAACCAGAAATATTAATCTAAATGAAATAATTCCGATGACAAACGACTTAAAGAATCACATGACTGCAAAAGGCATATAAAACACATTCCGAGAGCAGAAATCTAGTCCCATCAAGATATAAAACGGGCTGCAATACAATAGTACTAAAATAGGACAACAATAGTCAGTTAGGTGCTCAATGGATCGAAAATTGACTCGTTATACGTTGTTGTAGAGCGATAGTTTGTGCGATGTATGAGTGAAGAGTGGTGCTTCATACAGAAGAATTTAAATAAAGGTAAATATTTTATTTAAATTATCAATAAAATTGGTTGCATAGATGTGGTGAAATATGATGCCAAAAATGATAGACTGTAGAGAGATGTTGACTTAGATCTAAAGGGAATCCAAAATTTGGGAGTTATAAGTGCATATTAATTAGTTGTAATAAAGAACTTAAATACCATAAAGATACATTTTTCTTGAAAACCTTACGAGAATTTCGACAGTCTTATAAATAATAATTCACAGAAATTTTATATATTAATTATTGTCATGAATATTTATTCCGCAACACTCGAAAGGAAGTTTTAACCAGAGCAACGGGCAAGAAACTGTAATGTTGTTGTTTTTAAACAGTTTTATCATGGTTTAAAACTGAATTATAAGTATTAATAATTTACAATGTATAATTTAAGTTTCCTATGCGACGTATTATTCGTCTGAATGTGTTGTACTAACGCATAATTTCTTTCAATTGAACGAAGAACAAGTTGAAGCAAAAATTATTGGTATTTTAACATAATGGAATATACAACTGTAATATGAAATCACATAGTTTATCCCATGTGATCTAATTTTTATTGAGTTGTATAATCGAGGCCTAAATACGGAATTAAACGGACAAGCACAATTTTCTTAATGTCGATATTAAATTTAGTCCATTAGCTATCCATAATTAAGCGAATTGTAATTAGTCTGTTTGTAATTTGTCTAGACATAAAAATATAATATAAATAAACAATGTAGCGGTGACCGGGCCGTGGTGGCGCCAAGAGTAATGAATAAGAATGCAGACAAACTGACAACTGACTTTATTTGACTTCTTAACTTGTATAGTTTACAACATTGAAATAAAACTATTATTTACGGATTTTATCGCGGATTTGGTTTAATTTTTACATTTTTTGAGTTCCCGACGTTTGGTCCTGTCGCAGATTTCAGTGAGAGATCCCAGCGTGGTGAAAGTCTTTCACTTACGTCTACGCGAGGGCTGAAGTTTGAAGAAGTGAAGTAACAGTCCAGAGTAAAGATGAGACGTATTTACGATACCAGGTTTTAAAACCAGGTATTCACTTCGAAGTACGGCGCCCTGGTACGAGCAGAAAATACTTACAAGTATGAAAGTATTGCCATACGTCGATGCGCAGAGAGCTCTGGAAACTACACATGAAAATACTTGCATAGGAAAACGATCCATAAACAAATATAAATAAGAACCATAATCGTATCTGTCAATAACAAATACTTTGAATTTCAAAGTATTTTTTATTCATACTATTTTGCTCCTTATATATCATAGAAAACGGGTTGAATTCCTATGCAAGTATTTTCAAATTTTGACGCCGCTATAAGTCGGTGCGCGAAGAACTTGGAACACTATACATTTTTATGTATAGTTTTTCTATGGAAGTATTTTTATACTTCCATAGAAAAACTATCCTTAACTTCGTATAAATAAGAAACACAATCGTATTTTGAATAGAAAATACTTTGAAATTCAAAGTATTTTCTTTTATGCTTTTTTGCTCCTTATTAGTTACGGAATACGGATTGAATTCCTATGCAAGTATTTTATAGACGCCGCGCCGCGGCTGGGACGCAAAGGGCTGCCGACGCATACTAACAAAATACTTTCAAGTATTTTAGAACCTGGTTTTGAACCCTAGTATTTTTACGTACTCATACTTAGAAGCCCTGGTAATTAATTTTGCAAGTATATCTCATCTCTAGTCCAGAGGACTTCACGAACGCGGGACCTCCGTGATTGCGGAGGTACCACGCTGTGGCTACAATTCCTAGGCGAAAGCCTTAACGATTGTGGCCTATCTTTGCGGTCCGTAAAGACGGCACCGATCCTGGGGTTATAGTCCGAACGATACGGCCTATGTGAACGCGGAAGAAAATGACTATATTTCTCTTGGCCGGCCAAGAGACCTAGGATGTCTACGTGTGAGAGAGCTCCCGAGGGTGACTGACATGACGCGAACTGAGTCAACACAATTTCCTACCACCGCTTCCTAGTGTTATCGCTGAGTAGAAGAAGCGGCGCAACAAACTTTCAGCAACACATTTGACCAGTTCGCTCGGATCATTCAATCACTGGAGCGTCTCTCACGTTGCGGGCCTATTGGGCGGGATATCGGCAATGTTAGTCGAGATCTCGGCAGAAGCTGAGAGGAGTTCGCGGGGCAACGGCTTGCCGTCCGGTGGTCGGGCGTGCTGAGGCGCAATGTTCGGGATGTGAACCCACTCCGATGCGTCAGCACGCGCGAACATGGAAGTCGCAAGCCGGCGGACGAAATTGTCCAGGCTTTCTATACGTAAATCTCTCTCGATGGTAGCATTGCTGACACCCCACGGAGCTTTTACGATTCTGCGCAGAGCCACCGATTGTACTCTGCGCAGTGCGTCCTTTTGTGACCAGCTGATGAGCCCGTACCAAGAGGGCACCGCGTATGTGATCCGGGGTCGGATGTACGTTTTGTACACCCCCAGTTTCACTCTAAGAGGAAGGTTGGATGAGAGAATGGGCCGCAGCTTCGCGTTTGCGACTTTACCGTCCGCGACGGTAGCTTTGGCGTGCCTAGCTAGTCGGAGATTCCTATCAATGATAACTCCGAGATATTTGGCCTGGAAACCCCATGGGATTTCCTGGCCGAACATCATTAGAGGTTTCACTGCCCTGGGGCCTTTCGTTTTGGCCTTCTTCGTGATTAGGGCCTGGGTTTTGCCTACGTTCACCGACATCTTCCATTTAGAAAGCCAGTCGGAAAGTAGGTCCAGGCTACGTTGGAGCTTGGCGGCGGCTCCTTTCGCGGAAATGGATGACGAATAGAGAGCGATGTCATCCGCGTATAGAGCGAGATTGACGATTGAATTGATTCCTGATGGGAATGTCGTCGGTATAGAGCGCGTATAGAATCGGCGAGAGACAACTGCCCTGCGGAACGCCCGCAGCTATACGACGGTCGCGGGACAGACAGTTGTCGACGGAGACGTGGAAGAATCTATCCGTCAGGAAAGATTGGACTACTTTCGTGACGCGTCGAGAAGTGTCCGTCAAAGCGGTCTTGTATACGAGACCGTTATGCCAGACCCTGTCGAACGCCTTTTCCATGTCCAGGAATACTGCAGAGACAGCTTCACGCCTGTTTTTGGCAACCGTGAAGTGGTGCAACACCCTAGACAACTGAAGAAAGGTGCTGTGATCGGCGCGAAAACCAAATTGTTCGGGCCTCGAAGTCAGGATGGGCGAGAGGTAGGAAAGGAGGAGTTTCTCGAATACTTTCGAGGTATTCGGGAGGAGGGTGATAGGACGGTAACTATCGGGCTTGTGAGGGGGCTTATTAGGTTTGGGAATCATGATGACCCTGCCTATTTTCCACCGAGTGGGAAAGTGATCCGTGCGCAGGATGCCATTGAACAGGCGCGTCAGCGCTACCACTGACTTCAGTGGTAAGCGGCGAAGCGCACTGTTCGGAATGCCATCAGCACCTGGGGCTTTCCTCGGTTTGGACCTTCGGATCATCTCCCGCACCTGGGAAGAAGAGAAGAAGAGAGGATCGTCGCCGGGCCTTATGGGCTCGTCGAAATAATCCTCGAGGAAGTTTGAGACTTCTGTCTCATGGCCAGGATGGGAAGTGGGATTCGGTTGGAATTGGCGTTTCAGGTACTCGGCAAAGATCTCCGCTCGATCTTCAGCCCTGTACCTCAGGTTTCCGTCGGCGTGCAGAAGCGGCTGCACGGGTTCAGGAGTCTTGGAGAGCGCCCTGTACAAACGGTGGAGAGCGGGAGCGTCGCTCACTCACGCCGAGTCCAGGACGCTGTTCCAACCTCCCGTCCTGAACGCCTCGAGTTCGGCCTTCACCCTGTCTGTCAGATACACAGTCTCCGTTTCTCATCAATGAGATCTCGCACGCGGCGAGGGAGTTCCGGCTTTCTGCCCGCGGTTGAAAGCGGGACCTTGGATGGCCTAAGGTGCGTTTCGTTGACTACTACGATGTCAATGTCTTGGGAGCGAAGGAGTGCTAGAAGCAAATTGGTCTTGCCGCGGAGACCATTTGCATTCCAGTGGATGATACGTAGATCTGTAATTATCGGCATTTTGGGGGAGGAGCGTGTATATAATGCGAGCCAGGTCCTCGCCGGTTTAAGGGGCTGTGAGGAGCCGATGCATTATCTGCATAAACTGTTCGTAGCCTAGCACCCTGGGGCCGTGAGGGCTGGAAGGCGCAGGCGCGGGTTTGGGCGTTTCCACCCCCTTAAGGTCCTCGGCCCGCTGGAATAGTGGGTCGAGGAGCTGTAGGGGCGGTGCCTCGGGGTGTTGTTGCCACAACATTTTTTTGATTGAGACTATATATTATTGCCGGAGAATCTTGACACCGCGATGTAGAATCTCTAGTGGCGCCATCTCTTGACGTAATCTTGATCTTATTATTATTGTTTTTACAAATAACAAAGAAAGTATTTTTAAGAAAGTCGTAAAATATCCTCATTCGCATTAACTGCCTCTTAAAGTCCCTGGCGGTAAAGAGCCCAAAATACTGAAGGCATTACCTGTCGGGATGGCAATGGCTTCGCGTCATTTGAATATTTGATGAATGGTTTTTAAACATATGAGTGGTACACAACCATAAAGAGGGGTCTATTCTCATCTACTCATGAAAATACCTAGTCTTTGCAATCAATATTCACATAATTAAAAAATATTAGCTACGTTGTCGGCGATTCAAATTAAAAGTCGGAAGACTAGTGAGGTAGTGTAAAGGAAAGATGGTGATTAAGGGGAAGGGAAAGGTAGGTATCACTGCAATGTCTATTTCTTCCGCCAAACAGCAGTGTGCACAATGGTGTTTCGGATTGAAGGACATTGTAGCCAGAGTAACTACTGGACATATTGAGACTTAACATCTTCTGTCTCAGGATGGCGAACGCAGTGGAATGCCAAGTATTGCTTTGTGATTCAATTTTTGTTTGGTTTTGCTACTGTTTATGAGCTGTCGTATCGTTTACCATCAAGGGAACGGCATGCTCATCTCGCCATTCACAGCAATAAAAAAAGGGAAAGGTTAAGGAGTTTTGCAAGATAATTCTGGCATCCCAGTCGAAGTTAATCGATAATGCTACGGCCAAGACGAACCTTATCTTTCCTATTACTAACAAATATATCGGCTACTGATCAAGTTGGTAGTACTCAATACACTGCAATACTCTTTATTGTAACCAAAGACACACATAACAAAAATAAATACAAAATGAAATAAAAATGAGCACTTGGTGTTACAATGGCGGTATTATCGCTCAAAGCGATCACTTCCAGACAACCTTTGTATGGATAGTATCAAAAGGTTGCGGTGCACAATAAAGAAAATACAAAGGATATTGCTGAAAGAATCTATACTTCTACACTCATATTTAAAGCTGAAGAGTCTGTTTGTTTGTGCCCGTTAGTCTCAGAAACGACGAGGAATGCTAAAACTGTAACATCACGCTATGATCAATAGGAGCAAAGCAGCAGTGAAAGATCTTTAAAAACCGAGTAAATTTTATTCCTTTTAAGAGCTCCCGTTGCGTGTACTGTGTATAAGGTTGAAGTTACGCTTCAACCATGTTTGTCGGGATTGTTCCTTTTAAAAAAGTTTAACGAGATAGGACGAAATTTAATGGGACGGTATGTGCAAAACAGTAGAGTATGGTAGTCACGTTGAGTTTTAATATAAACCAATTAATACGCGAAATATGTTTCTGATGTGGACTGGAGTCAAAAAGTATCTGCACCCGGGCGGAGATACTATTATATATCGTATCGTCGTATATTAGTATCTATAATATATACTAATATACTATACCGGGTATCTCAAGACTGCTACCGAAAACGAAGCCGAGTGATAGTTTTAGTGACTTCAGACCCATCGCAACAGAAAATGTTGAAAACAAAGCGATTTTTTTTTTGTTATTTTTTTCCTATGGTCGTATTTGGATGGTAAATTCATTTTTTTTTCCTAAAATAATAGTATAATATACCCTATTATTTAAAAGGACTCTAAGGTATAAAAGAGTTTAAATTATGATTTCAGCAAAAACTATGGATTTACCACCCAAAAATTACGATATTTAATAAATCATAAAAAAAAATTTTTTGTTGCATTGTGTTTTTACTCACTAAAACTACCACCCGACTTCGTTTTCAGTAGCAGTCTTGATATACCCAGTATAATAAAATAAATGCACGCATATATATATATTATATTGAAGTTGGAATATAGGAAAAAAAACAAAATAGGAAAAAAATATTAAGTAAAATTACGAAGATAGTGCGTCTTATACGAGAAGTTTACAATTGTGTGTACATTTTGCGCGTCCGATCCCCATCGTTAGTGCGTTTCAAAGTCCTCATATTAGTATCTTTAAAATCACCGGAGACTGCAATAATAAAATGCAGCTCACGACAGGCGACATATTAATCACTGTTTGGTTCTATTATTTATTTATTTATTTATTTATTTATTCGAGGACATCCAACGGCAATTACAATGTTTTTTAAATCTATTACATAATTGATTCGGTATCATGCTTAAAGCATTGCCTGCAGGTGTCACAACATGCATAATATAATTTTGGAGCATTAGACAGACTTAACATTAAAATTAAGGTGAAATTAACAAGGTTAATGAGAACAGAATAAAAAACAGAAACGTGAAAACTCTGCGAATGACAATCATACTAAACACAATATAAATAATATTAAACAATATAATATTTGATTACAAGTAATTAAACACTTAATTAAATGGAGCGTATGACTTTTAAAACCGACTGATAGTATTTACGTATGATCTCATTAACTAAATATAGATCTGAACCTTGTTGTGACGTGATAACTGTATTTATGTTCAATCAATGACTCTCTGTTGGAGCATCCTTGAGAACATGAATAACAGATCATTATGTTCGTTTCCGTGTAGTTTATTTCGCATGATGTATCAAGATGCTGATTGATGCAGTGATTGACTCTCTCTGTTATTTTATATAATCTATTCTAATATATTAGGACTCTAATATCCTAGAAATTCTACTATATTAGAAACTAGCGGCTCGGCCCGGCTTCGCCCGGGTACAAATACGATTCCAGTCCATATTTTATTTAAACTCAACATGACTGCCGTTCTCGATAATGCTTATCCAATTTTGAGACCAATAGGATCAATAACAAAAAAGTTCAAAATGGCGGCCAAAATTTCCGATTCCGACTATGAATTTGGATTATTTACACATAGAGTATCTCAGGTATCGATTTTGACACCTATTGGATCAATAACTAAAAAGTTCAATATTTTATCCCTTATTTTACCCCATGTGCCGTTTTTCCTAAATTGTTGCACGCCATTAATTTGCGTTTGTAATAAGGAGCTAAAATATAAATTTTCATAAATATATATTCAATAATTTATATTTTCCATTTCCTTTTCATTTGAAAACACGAGTAACATAGGCTATATATTTATATAGCCTATGTTACTCGTGGATAGTGTAGCTTTCGAATGGTGAAAGAATTTTTAAAATAGGTCCAGTAGTTTTTGAGCCTATTCATTACAAACAAACAAAGTTTTCCTCTTTATAATATTAGTGTAGATTAGGACGTGCAGGAATCGTCTTGCATTTAAAGTGAAGGTTCGAGAACTTTTATTAAAACAAATGGCAGAATCGTCAACTTAAGTTTTCGATTTTATAACATATATTTTCAAATATATAAAGTTGAAGAGTTTGTATGTTTGCTACCTCTAATCGCAGGAACGACTGGTTCGATTTGTAAAATTATTTTAGTGTTGGATAGATCATTTATCGAGGAATGCTAGAGACTATATATAATCATGCTATGACCTATAGGAAGGAAGCAGTACTAAAAATCTAGTGAATAGAAGGAAAATTTACTCGTTTTTCCTGGTCTGATTAGTCGATATTCTAAGCTGATAGTCGGAATTGAACATTTTGGCCGCCATTTTGAAAAGTGTATGTGCACCCTAGTGATAGATGATACGCGGACTTGCATGGTTTATAGATTTGTATGTTTGTATAAAGTTACAATAATTCATCTGATGGCTAATGCGTACTGGAAAGCGTCTCCATCTAAAAGGTCCCCGGGAATCTCATCACAGAAAGAAATTCAACAGTAGACCAGTTAGTTTACTTCGGTTTTCCATGGGACAGTAGTATATTAGCCTTATTGACCTGCAGCGTAGCTTTCCACTTCCTAGTTTTAAAGACTGAATGACGTAGATTTCTGGTGCTTCGGCTTAGGAAAATGTTAGAAATAGTTTTGTTTACAACATAAGAGTGAAACCTAACAATCCTCTTACCTCATAGAAAAAAATCCATACACCTTGAAAATGGTAGTTGTATTAGGAGCCTTAAATTAAAAAAATGGTACAAATATAAACACGGATTTTATCAAACCTGTCGCTTCTCTAGACTCTTCGTGACTTTTCTATGAAACGATGATGTAAACCTTTCCATTTGTAGTCTAAATTGGCTCATAAGGCTCTATTGACAAAACATACATTATTATACCGTCAAAACAATGACAGAAACTGCCGTCCATTTAGAGACCAATAGAACACCTATAACTAAACAAATATACACACAAACTACTATTCCTTTACTCACCGCTCACCAGTGCAGTTCGTTTTAGTCAGACTCAAGATCTACGTAAAGTATTGACGCCGAGCAGTCTGAAGCTAGGTGAGTCTATAAGACCTATAGTAGATTACGTTAAACCGCGTCACAATAAATTACATGCTAAGAATTAACGGGAATTGGAAACAATTATTTGGCAATTTACTATTGAAGCCTGCCAGCCCGTCATTGGCTAGTATAGCGTGGTGGACTCTAACCCTTTCGATAAACTCATAATCTCTGGCACAACACTGAGCAATAGGATTAGTATTCGAATTTACTTCATTTTTAGTGTATTTGTTTTTATTTTTTATTGCAGTGAATGGCGAGACGAACATGCCGTTCGCCTGATGGTAAGCGATGCGACCGCTCATGAACAGTAGTAAAACCAAACAGCTTGGCATTCCACTGCGCTCGCCATTCTGAGACATAAGATGTTAAGTCTCAATATATCCAGTAGTTACTCTGGCTACAATGTCCTTCAATCCGAAACACAACAGTGCATTTGAACTGCTGTTTGACGGGAGAAATAGACATTGCTGTGGTACCCACCCAGGCAGCCTCTCACATATGAGAGACCTACCACCAGTGTATTTATCAAAAGGTATCCATATCCAAAATCCAACAAACAAAGAATTTTGTAAATCCATTCAGAATTATGCAAGTTAGAAATATTTAAAATCTTGTAAAAGAGTAAAAGAAAAGAGATGCAAAACAAAACCTGTGACGTCATTAGGCTCAACATGCAGGCTCAAGCATACAGTTAATAGTACTAGATAATATTCGCCTCATGTTACAAGCTTCTATTATGTTTGGAAATAAATGTTTTATTTAATAATGGTATTTGTGTTTGGGCGCAAAACAGTACAAAAATAATCAATCATTCCAAAATACCCTAATAAGTTACCGATATAGACAGCAAAGAATAAATATCGATTTAAAAAAATCTCCAATAAATATCTGGTTGCAACAAATAAAACAATGACAGCACCGGACCCCTATCTATTAGATGGTTAACAATATAATCACTGGACAACGCCCTGCCATTGGCCCGGCGACACTCCACCTTCATGAGGTTAACTTCAATCGATTAAGCAAGGATATTGTGATAGGCAATGTGATGGGGTGAGATTCGTCCTTGGTCCATCTGGATTGTTTGTGAATCTATTGTAATTGACTAACTGCCGTACACAGAACATTTAATGCCAATTAAATCATTACTTAGTGTAGATTTTACATACAAAATCTTTATCCGTTCCGTTTGCACCGTTGTTTTTTGCACGGAGGGAAGTGGACAATAATTTATTTCCAACTCCTCCTATTAATTTCGCTTTCTGATTAATTTCGTTTCGGGTTAAAGACAAGTTAGCATTCCCGGAGACTCACCGAGCTTCAATTCTCGGTGTCATTACATTGCGTGCCACTGTTGATCCTGGCTCACAGGAGTTACAGTGGTGGGTGTGAGGGCGGGACAGTCTCCATACAAAATCTTTACTAAGGAACGGTTTAATTGACATTAACTGCCTCTGAGTAAGGCCGAAAGAGTCGTTTAAAATAGATTTTTTGTGGGGAAAGATATGAATGAAATGTTTTGTTATGCTGGGTTTGGAACCTTTTATGCAACAAGAGAGCATAGATATCTTGAATTACATACCAATGCTTGGTATTGCACTGTACTCGCCATCATGAGGCATAATATGTTAAGTCTATATATGTCCAGTAGATACTCTGGCTAATTTCAGCTTGATACTTTTTGCGTTCCGTCGAAAAACGGTTGAAGGACAGGCAAATAGGTAACAAAGTTACCCATTTAAACAGTGTTAAATCAAGAACACCAGTCTTTCCCATTTATTCAAACGCAATCCAAAACAGACTAAAGAAACTATTTTAAAACCTCCCAAATGTTTTTGTTTATAATCGCTTTTATATTGTGCGCTCATGTAAATACACAACGCGTTTCGTGGAATCTTTGTGGTATAAAGATTGGATTTAGATTATAAACAACAGCCGTGGGTTTCACCGTTTATATTTGCGACATAAGTAAATAAATAACACCCACAGTCACATACATAGTCCTGAGCTCACACTAAGATCGAGTCTGGTGTCGCGGGTATCAGGAACTAAGAGAGACTTTTCGGTCTAAAAACACCTAGACCCGAAAGAAATATTTGTGGGCCGCACAAACATTTCTCTCGGTGTGGGGATTAAACCCGCGGCCTCTCGTTTCACAGGCGGCGTCTAACCGCTTTTGCCTTCGATCAAATATACACTAGATACAACATGAGCGCTCAGAAAATGGCACCAAAAAGAGTGCTTTAAGCACTCTTTCGCCTTCAGTCACGCATCTACCGTTGCTTCTAAAACGTCGCAGAACTTTAGACAATATTATGTGAAAAGCTACTTTAAGCTCTAGGAATAAGGTGGAATTTGTGTTAATATATTTGGAATATGTGATCTTTTTGTTTACTTTTTTTCATGTCATGCATCGGTGCCACTTTTTAACAGAACTTTTACAGGGCACTGTGTATCTAGTGTATATTTGATCGAAGGCCTTTGCCACCTATGAAATAGGAAGTGCTGTCATGAAAAGTTGTCAATGCCGTATTTGCCTGCATTAATTACTTAGCCAACTAACAATAAAATCTGAGGAGAATTAACTTATACCACGCTTTGGATAAGAACACAATCTTTAGATTCTCTGTTTTATACATTAGGTCTGTAAGCCAAGTTACAAGCGCTCCTAATCTATTGTCTTTCTACAATCATTAACGCCTTGGCGTAATCAATAACATTTCGTTTGCGCTAATCAAATTCGAACTTAGATAACATTGCTCTGGGACTTAGCGTTTGGTGTTGTAAAAAATGATAATATGTATTTGTCACTAAAACTACCACTCAGCTTCGTTTTCGGTAGGGGTCTTGATATACCCTGTATGGCCAGTACTGAAATCAAAATGAAGAACATTGTGTAAACGAAAATAATTAAAATGGCCCTTGGCAGAGGTGGCAAAACGGAATAGTTTGTTAATATTTATGACTCAATGAAAGCCTTGACAGGCGAAGGTATAGGCATAAATCAATAAAACCATAAAACATATTTAAATTATAGTTTATCGTTATAAAACGTCGGTTAACCACAGAATATTAACTGCTTCTACGTGTCGGTTACCCACAGCAACGTGGAAAAAGCAAAACACGTTTTTATTATACATGCAGAGGAACTCATAGTTTTAAGAGCTGATGTCGAAATCGATCCTATTTAAAATTAATACGATCCCGACGAAATCGACGAACTTTATGCATCGCATAAGTTATTAGTTCGGTCTGGGGGTTACTCTATACTCTGACACGAAGTTGGAATGTTCGGACGTTGAACGCCAATATAAAAGATAAAAGTTTTTCACTTCTAAAAATTATTTAGTCTCTATGAAACTTATCATCCACTTTGAACTTAGTCTAAGAGACGTACGATACAGTATTCGAACATTTTGTAAAGTATTTAGACATTCGTACAGTTTTTCGAGCGATGTTCGAACATTGGGCCCTACTATATTCATCCGAACGAACGAACGAACGAAGTTCGAAACTTCGGACAAACGAAGTTTTTTATACGATACGAATGTATATATTCTGTAAAAGTTCGAATTTGTATAACGTACACCGTAACTATAAGTCTATGGTTACGACCATAAATCAATAACGACCATAAGTTTTATGTAGGTACATTCGTATCGTATAAAAAACTTCGTTTGTCCGAAGTTTCGAACTTCGTTCGTTCGGATGAATATAGTAGGGCCCATTGTCCGTCATGTCGAAATACAGAGTAACCTGGAGTTTTAATGCATATGAAATGACCGAACATCGCCCTCGGTTATTTTAGTCGATCTGCATTGTGTTATGGGAACCATGTCCATTATTACAATAACAGTAGTATAGGAGCTAGCAACGTTTTCGAGAAAGAATTTTAGGTCAGTTGATTTTGTGATATGTCGTCCTTCTTGCACTTTCGGTTAGAGTCTGGGCTATCTGGCTGGCGGTAGTGGTTGCGTTCATTAGTGCGCATCCTACCTGTCCAGGTAATAATCCTGGATTTTAAAAGCATTTTAGAAGGCGTAATTTTTGATTTTTTGTTTTTAAATAAATCTCTCTGACATACTTTTTTTATTGCCAGACATCATTGACAATGCTAACTATGTGCCATACGCGATTTTTTTTTTTATAAAAATTTCAAAGTATTTTATAATGTCTGTAATTTTAATATTATGTTATTTCAAGATAAGAAAAACTTAAAATAAATTTGCCAGACATTAATTCGATTGTTAAGCCTTAAATTAAAATTAAAAAAATGGTTGCCTGTAAAGTCGGTTTTACGGGCGAAGATTTTACGTGACAACGTCTTTTTCTCGGTAGAATATTTATTGATATGAATATAATTAAATTGCACAATAGGAACAAGGAATTGAATGAAAATAAGAATTGCACAAATTTTAACTATAGAAATATATTTTGTTTACTAAAACATTGTACATGTAATGACGAATCTAAGCACTCCATATTTTCCATGATATTTTCACTACAGACACAGCTGACGATACTTTAACCACACGTGTGAACTTGTATTGTGACGCTTTCTTGTTTTTCCAACGCCAAGAACGTTCGAGAAAGACAAAGACAGAGACACAAGCATGCGCCGATTCAATGCGCCTAATTCTCTAGTGCTGCGCGCGCGGCAGACCGATCATAGTTGAGTGGGAGAGAGACGCAAGGCATTCGGCGGGCCTCTCTCTCGTTCGGTGACTCATCGTAACGTTACCGGGCGTTACACTTTTTCATAAGTGACTCCCAGCCGCAACCTAATTTAAGACGTTGTCACGTCAATAAATTTTTTGGAGGTAAAATATTTTTTTTTGGGGGGGTAATTTTTTGCGTAATTTGGGATTTCTGGCGGGGTCAATTTGTAGCCCTCACCAAGACGGTTCCGAGGATACCAAACTCGGTGGGTCTACGATCTATATTGGCCGAGATAGGATTGGGGGGGTGAGGTAAATTTTCGGGGTGGGGGTAAGGGAGGGGGGGGGAGGAAGGTTTCGTGGGGAGGCTAACTTAAATTAATTGTTTTGTACGTAAAATATTTTTTTTGGGGGGGTAATTTTTTGCGTAATTTGGGATTTCTGGCGGGGTCAATTTGTAGCCCTCACCAAGACGGTTCCGAGGATACCAAACTCGGTGGGTCTACGACCTATGTTGGCCGAGATAGGATTGGGGGGGTGAGGTAAATTTTCGGGGTGGGGGTAGGGGAGGGGGGGGGTAGGTTTCGTGGGGAGGCTAATAGGCACTATTTCGGAATAAGGGTGGGGGAAGGCAGGGGGGGGGCTATGGGACAATTTTGGAAAAAGTGGGTGAAACTGAAAAATAATTCTCTAGTGCTGCGCGCGCACCGTTACGTTACCGGGCGTTACACTTTTTCATAAGTGACTCCCAGCCGCAACCTAATTTAAGACGTTGTCACGTCAAAAGTCATGAAAAGTATTGCAGTATGATGCTAGTAGTCCGACAGAGACAGCTGAAGTCATCCAGTTTGCCACCCTGTAAAGTGGAATTGCAACAGCATTTATTGAGGGTTCGTTACGTCACGAAAATTTGGAGAAATGCTCACTCAAAACATCCAACATCTTTATCTCCAATGGCTTTCGGTTGGACCATTAAAGGTGACAAATATGATTTTGTCTGGTTTTTGAGAGATCAATTACCATCCTCAGTTGCAGATATTATTGTTCAAAGTAAGTGTAAAATGGAATATTTATCAATAATAACTAAAATGTTTTATAACGAACAAGAAGAATTACACTGTTTATTTTTTTTCTGTTGCAGATGATAGAGTTTTAGAAGATAACGAAAGTTCCCAAGAAGATGATATGAATGACACTGACAAAGACAGCAACGATGATGATGATGATTATAAAGATGCCTCTTTTTTTTGTGACGTCACTATGGGCTGAAACAACTTGAAAAACTTAATATTAATTATTTATAATTTACATTTAGTAATCAGAACAATTTAAATAAAAAGTGTTGTTTTTTAAATTTTAATCTAATTTTATATTCCTTTTTATGCTTAATTTTTTTTGGAAACTTGCTCTGACTAGAATGATTATTATTATTATTATTTATATGGTATTTAAAATAATTTCTACTATTTCTGGCGAAATAATCAGTTACGCAGGCTTGCGGCCAAAACGAAACTGATAATGAATAAATGATAGTTAAAACACGTAAGAAATAGAAAAATAATGGATGAGCTTATTAAAATGTTTCTATTGACAGGAATTTACGAACTATTCGGCAGGTATTTAAAATGACAGCTTTTTGCATGAGGGTATATGTTAGGGGATGTATTTGGAGTGTCTTCAAACTTTTATGAAGATACTTAGGAATTACACCCATAGTTGACACCACAATTGGTACGGTCCGCACGGAGTCAACTCGCCACTGTCTTTTTAATTCTATAGAAAGGTTATATTTTGCTATTTTTTCTATATATGTTGTTTGTAGGTTATGGGTATTTGGTATAGCTATATCAATTAGAAAAACTGCTTTGTTTCTTTTATCGTGTAGTGTAATATCCGGTCTATTGTGATGAATTGTCTTGTCTGTCATAATAGTCCTGTCCCAGTAAAGCTTGTAGTTGTCCGATTCTAGTATTATTTTGGGTGAATATTTATAATATGACGTTTTATTTGTTATTAACTCGTATTTGTATGCAAGATATTGGTGTACTATTGCAGCTACTTGGTCATGTCGATGTTTGTAATCCGTCTGGGTTATAGATTTACAGGCTCCGGTTATATGTTGAATTGTTTCAGGACTACTATGACAGTGCCGACAGAGATCATTTTGGACTGTAGTATCTTTGATTATGTGTTTCCTATAATTTTTTGTGTCGATTGTCTGGTCCTGGATGGCAACCATGAATCTCTCCGTTTCGGGAAACATTTCGCCTCGCTTAACCACGCGTTTGACGCTATTTTGTCAACGATAGGATTAGTTAAGTCGAGGCGGTGTCTCCCGTGGAGAGATTTTTGTGTCCAGGCATTCAGCTTTTGTGTGTTAGTGGTCGGGTTTAAGTCCATCATGGAATCTAACAGGTTAAGTGGTGTATATTTATGATCAGCTCGTACTACAGCTCAATGTAGTTCTGACTCATGGGATTTGGAATGGAAAAATAACCGTAGTGTTTGAATATTATTATTATTTTTTATTACATTTACAGTGACAAGTAATTTACTTTTGTAATAGTTCTCTGTATCATTCTTGACTTATTCTGCAACTGTCTCTCTCCGAATACTAGCATTATACTGCAATACTTTTCATGGCTTTTTCATTTTAATTCCAGACTTAACAATCGAATTAATGTCTGGCAAATTTATTTTAAGTTTTTCTTATCTTTAAATAACATAATATTAAAATTACAGACATTATAAAATACTATGAAATTTTTATATAAAAAAAATAAGATTCGCGTATGGCACATAGTTAGCATTGTCAAAAATGTCTGGTAATAAAAAAAGTATAGGTAGACTTATTTAAAAACAAAATATCAAAAATTACGCCTTCTAAAATGCTTTTAAAATCCAAGATTATTACCTGGACAGGTAGGATGCGCACTAATGAACGCAACCACTACCGCCAGCCAGATAGCCCAGACTCTAACCGAAAGTGCAAGAAGGACGACATATCACAAAATCAACTGACCTAAAATTCTTACTTTTCAAACGTTGCTAGCTCCCGTACCACAGAAACTGCGGATGCAGTTCCTGCGAGACCCGCTCAAAGTTTAATAACTTTCCACCAGGGGTTTTGAGAATAAATGAAATATTATTTAGTGTTGATGCGTATCACACTATTTTGGAATTCTTTTGAATTGAAAGTCTTGACATCAAGGAGGCAGCTCGGGACCGTGCGAGATGAAGAGTCACTGTGAATGCCCTTTTCCCTATCCAGGGGACATAGGATCTGTATGATGACATTCACAGACAGCGCAATCTAGCCCGATAGTGGACCTGTCATACAAATCCACGCAAGTGTTTTGCGTTTGGAGTGACACAATTTTTCTGACCAAATATCTGATAGATATTCTGTTTGAACCTACACAGTTAACTTCAATAAAAGGTTAAAGGAGTCATAACCGAAAACAAAAAGTGTAACTGCCGTATCCAGAGACATTTAAAGTCAATCAAATCATTACTTATCGTAATTTTTTCGAAGAGAATCTACAGGAACAATTGATTTGACATTAAACGTCTGACTGCAGCCGTAATTCCATCATACCCGTAAGTAAATCATACTCGTTTGTTCCAGGGTATGACGTTCATAGCATGGCACCAACGCACCAGGCTGGAGCAGGCCCTGCTGGTGATCACCACGTTCCTTTTCCTCGTGGTGATACTGACCAGTATCTTGCTGCTGACTGCGAGAGGACCCACTGACTTGCCGATGCCGCCTTGCTACCAACCTGAACCTCAAGGTAGGTTTCCACAGTAAGATCAGGGACTGTTATAATGGTATTAATTGAATCAATTATGGAAAGCCTCCATGGCGCAGGTGGTTAGACTCTGCCTGTGAAACGAGAGGCTGCAGGTTCGATCCCCGCACCGAGAGAAATTTGTGCAGCCCACATGTACAGCGTATGTGTGCAGCCCATATGTGACTGTTGGGTGTTTTTTTTTAATTTAAATAAATAAAACTAAACTATTTATGTCACTGTTGGGTGTTATATTTTTATTTAAATAAATAATAAATAAATAACACCCAATGGTCCCATACATAGTCCTGACCCCACACTAAGATCGAGTATCGTTCCGTATGTATCAGAAACTACGAGAGAATTTTCAGTCTCACAAACACCCAGACCCGAAAAAATATTTGTGGGCCGCACAAACATTTCTCTCGGTGCGGGTATCGAATCCGCGGCCTCTCGTTTCAAAAGCGTCTAACCGAATGCGCCACAGAGACTGTCGAAGTCTGTTATTTAAAAAATAACGTTATAGTATGAAGCCGAATCCAGTATAGCAGAATCTCCAGATATCAATAGTATACTTAAAAAAGGTCAAATTGTTTAATTTGTTTACACTATGTTGGCTTAAAACTAATTTCCGATAAATGAGTTTGATTTAGCACGCTTTCCGAGATTATTGTTCACATTGCAAATGTGATTCAACGTTTCTTATCTCTAGCCTAGTTTTTAACTTTATTTTGCTTTTAAAGCACATGTCTCACGATTGTTAAAACTAGGGTCACCCACTGACCGCTGTCCATCTATACAAAAACACTTACTTTCTTATTTGTCTGATACTCTGAACTCGTAAAAATCGAAATTTACCAAACCGTTATCAAACAACTCGCCTGTAACAGACGCCCTACGTCGAAACCTAGACGTTCTATTTTAAACTTCCCTTGAGCTTGGTAATTGTTTGCAAAGCTAACTCAGTGTAGGCAGGAAAACAGATCGATTTTTATTAGCACAGCATTAACACGCGCGTTGCTTTACATTGTATAAGCCGCCACTCCTTAAGCTAAAATGGTAATAACATTAACATAAATGGAAACGATATTCATTTCCTCCTTACTAAGGAGTTTAGTAAGCTGATGTTCTACAAAACCGCAATGTAGAGCGTATCTCATAACGTTGTTGATCGTTGACGTCAATTTTCATTTTCGTGTTGTGGAATAATTTGGCTTGTAATTTTACGACGGTTCGGCGGGTTGAAAACTACCGTATCGGGATTAGAGTTTGCAATCCAAATTTTGGAGTTTAGTTTAGCAAATGCGCCTAATACGGTTTGATCGACTCGTTAATATTCAATCCCATGACAAACTTATGAAACTGATAAATTTATATCCTTTCTGATTAAATTTTTGTGGCATAAAGAAAACTGAATGTGAAAAAATCCCCCAAACTAGCTTGGGTGTAAAATCATTAGATTTCATTCTTGATTTTAGCTAACTCGAGTTGCAAAGGTAGATGTGGGTGGTATAATTTCCAAAATATCTAAAGAATTTAATATTCTCAGATATGAAAGTATCCTTAAGAAGTTTCGCCTATTAAGCTGAAGTCACTTGATTTATTACAGATGTTTCCTCAATATGTGACGTTTTGTTTGCCAATTTGCTGAAATATTTTGCACAAACATTTGCTGTTTCATACTAAATTGTCTTAGCATAAGGTCGTGTACACAGGAACATTATATTTAGGTGTTAGAACAATTTGTTTCCTTGTTCCGATCTGACTTCTTTCCGGGCTTTTTATTCCGCCTTCTTGTTTCGTCCCCTCTTAACGTTATTTCTCACCTTGAAAGCTGTTAAAGCTTGAATTTAATACCAAATTATAGTCGATTGTATTTATCGATTCCCCTGTATTTTATAGGGATTTTTTAGGTCACGAAGTCTTTGTGTTTTTATCACATTTCATTTAGTAATTAATATGCTTGTTGTCACAGCTCAACTGGCTTCTCTGGCTTTTCAGTCTTTATCAGAAGTTATTTATCGCTTAAGTCCATTGATTTGTCTACCGCTTTGCTGCGGAGGGAAGTGGACAAAAATATATCCGATTCGCCCTATTATTTAACTTCATGATTAATTTCGTTGCCGGTTAAAGACAAGTTAGACATTTCCGGAGACTCGCCGAGCTAAAATAAGTGTTATTAAAATGCGTGTCACTGTTGATCCTGGCCTACAAAGTTGCAGAGTCGTATCTAAACCGTCTTTGTTATAATATGCTTCTTCTTCTCAAACCTCTCTCTCTTTACATCACCCCATATATGTCCCATCGCAGGTACGGGTTTCTCTACAATCGAGATCCAGTACGGATTGGCGGATTTTAAATATCATGTAAATTCATACAAATCGGTATCGTATGCAAGTTTCCTTACAAACCAAGGAATGCAGAATGATTTTGCTTTTAGTTTAGATACTTTGCCCCCAAAAATACTTGAATTGTTAAGTTACTACGTGTCGTACCGGCGTTAAACATATTGACATACTAATGAAAGACTGCACGACTTTTTATTTTTATATTTTGAAAGGAACACTCCATTAGCGTGGTGTGTTCGTATGTAAGTACAAATATACATCTTTTTACATCACAAAGATATTATAAACAAGGATTAATACTAGAATGACGGGGAAAGCTAACAAGAAATTTTGAATACTATTAACTAAAATTGTGGGATTGAAAATTGACTTATTGAATAAATTAAATACTGCGAAAGACAAGTACGTAATTTTTCCCTGCCTAAAAGAGATGCTAAGCTAGTAATTACTAGTTGTCATTTGATAATTTAGGAATCATTGAGATAATCAGAAATATGGATAGCTCTAACTCCAACCCGCACTAGGCCAGTGTGGTGGACTATATGGCCTAACCACTCTCAATCGTATTCTCGATTGTAGAGTAGGCCCGTGCCCTGCAGTGGGACGTATATGGGCTGCTACAGATGGATAGCTCGAGGTTAGGATAATTGCACAATGTCAGTTCATTCAAAATCTTTGTTGAAAATATTTGCTATGTTAAATGTGTGGGCAAATCTTATGTTTATATCATTTCAGCCTTTAGCATGCCTGTGCTGGACATGCTAGGTTTATCCAAAAGCATATCACAGAGTGCAGTTTCCATTTATCTGAGCCACTCTAAAAATATTTGCCTTACTTAGCTAACAGTCCATTTACACGGGGAGAGTATTTTCTTTCGGGAATCGTATACCATTATCGATAATCTCTATAAGATCGATGGCTGATGCATTGACAAGTGTTCCGACGTAAGTGGTGTGTGCACTCCATCCAGTACTGAAATGATTAGCCGTTGCTCGCAACGATTTTGAAAATGCTTGCTTGTATTATCACAAGAGTTTAATGTAGATGAATGTACTATTTTTATCTCTGTTCAGGCGAAATCTATTAATTGATTGAAATCTTATTTTATTGAGATTTCACGCTTTTGAAAAATCTCTTGAAACTCCAAATGTACTTAAGGGCCTGTCTATAGTTTTAAATCAATGGATTGATGTATTTTATTGTTAAGGGCATATCTTTACACTATGCATTTTTTTATATTCGAACGATAATCGTATCTTCCAGGCGCGAAACTCTCCCCGAGTTAATTGAGCTTAAGAGTGTAAAAAACTATATATATTTATTCTATTAAATCCCTCATATATTCTGCTATTTTATTCACAGAATCAAGCGTCTGCCTCTCAGGATCCTGTATCTACACGGCCAGCGAAGTGATCAAAGCGTTGGACGAAACCCAAGACCCTTGTCAAGACTTCTATGAGTTCGCATGTGGTGGCTGGATACGTAACAACCCTATACCTGAAGGGAAATCCAGCTGGGGGATCTTCAGCAAGATTGAGCTTCAGAACCAGCTGACTATTAGATATGCTTTGGGTAAGTTCCTTATACATATATATATAAACACACGCCTTTTTCCTAGAATGGGTAGGCAGAAATTCTATTAGAACAACCATGTTTCGCCTAGTATGTTCCGTCCCACGATGTGATAGACTCGTCCCCTGCGAGTCTATCGCCATATCGAGTACAAATTCCTGACTCCAGGCTGTTAAGTAATAGAAACGTCCAATATCACTTTGCCCGACCTGGGGTTCGAATCCGGGACCACTTCTTTACTAACAACTACTCCACCGAGGCAGTGTTTCTAGCATAAACTGTAATAAATGGTCAATTTATAGGAAAGTCCTTTCTTCCACGGTTTGTTGAGGTTAACGTATACTCAAATTATAAATGTACACACTGAAAGATACCAGTATTATATATTTGAATTTTTCAATCTCACAAACGTATTGGTGTACGAAACCGCAACAAAACCTCAAATAACTTCTTAATGACGTACAAAGAACAATATTTCACGATTATTATTTTTGTATTCAATGACGTACTGTATCAACTGTACTAAATAGCCCACTGCTGGGCATTGGACTCGTCTTCAATCGATAATTTAATTGGGAAGGCTTAGGCCATAGTCCACAATGCTTGCTTAATGCGAAAATATGCAAAAATTTGTAAAAATATCTATGGTATGCAAAGTTCCTCACCATTTTTTCTTTCATCTTTAAAATTCTTGGACTATTAACAAGTGCCACAGCAAAGTCAAAAATGATCCCTAGAATTCGAACCCGTGACCACCGACTCGGCAGCCGTATCCGATCCATTACCTAAATGCTACGCACGTATTCTATGACGTAGGTATTATAAATCCACAAAAGGAAAAATACTGAAAAATAAAAGTTAACCCGATGACGCAAATCATCCCTTATAAGGACTTTGCAAACAAGCAGAAATCTTTATTTTTAGCACATCCATTTACTGTTTATAAATGTTCGTACCGGCCAGACATTCTCCAGAAAATAATGCTACAATAGTTATTCAATACTTTCTTGTAATTTGAGGTCTGTGCGATTTTAACTGATTTTGAAAAAAACAGTAAAAAAGGAAAATTAATAAATTCCATTGGCATTTGATAAAGATCTCCTTTTCCTCAGGTAATGCCATCGTTTATAAATGGTGGCAATGTATTTGTAACTCATCTCTTTTCTATAGGCGTGTGGTTAAATTTGGAAGAAAAATTGAATTGAAAAAAATCTATATTTAACGCATTGTTTGAGATATGTTTTCATAATACAAACAAAAAGTATTTATACTCGTAATCTAATAGTATAACCATGTCCAAAATAATAAAATGTGAAGG
Source organism: Hyles vespertilio (assembly GCA_009982885.2). Lineage (NCBI taxonomy): Eukaryota > Metazoa > Arthropoda > Insecta > Lepidoptera > Sphingidae > Hyles > Hyles vespertilio. The sequence goes on from CM042830.1 coordinate 5,878,155, forward strand.
GAGAAAAACCTAATATTTTAATAAAAGCATGACAACTACGCATTCCAGCGCCAAAAGATCGTAGACAATCTATAACTAAATACTGGCAATGTCTACAATATTCAGGGGCGGTGATGAAAGTTTGTGATCAAGTTGAACACAATTTGAACTTCTTGGTTATAGGATATGTGTAGTGGCCTGTTAGTAAAGGTTTGGAGGTTATCAGCCAATACTTTTATACTCATTTCATGGTGAAGAAACCATTTGACACTATAGATATAATTTCAAGAATATCTGTAGTAGGTGTAGCCCGGTAGCTTGCAGCAGGCCAGCACGCAATTGGGCCTAAACGCTAAGCCTTAAAGTGCGACATAAAATTATATTGGGAGATTTACTTCACAGTTTTATTGTTGGGATAAAACTTGGTCAGTCTTACAAACCACAATATAATCACAAATATTTAAGGAACGATTGTCCTTTCAATGCCTACGTGCTCAAATATTTTTCTCTGTCTATTCAAAATCACAATACAATAAATTACATTATCCACGATATTGGTATCGAATTAGAACAACATTGCAAATGAACTCGTTTACCATGTTTGTATGTGTACAAAAATTAGTGCCTCAAGTGTGCGGATCGAATTTGTTCAAATCACTTATGTTGCTCGTGCGAATTATGCTGAAATACTTCACAGAAAACCAGTGTTTTTCATATTGTTCTTTGTATCAATTTGGAATTCAAATCCGGATGAGTTACTTCCCTATATATCTTAATAATAATAATTTTAGTCACAGGAAATATTTTGGTGTATGTATAGGCATGCGTTTAAATTTCCTCAACAATCTTTTTGAGATTACCTTGCGTTATTTCGACCTGTCCAGTTTGTGTCCAAATAGATTTAGATTTTTGGAAAATCTCTCTTTGATTGCCCAATTGTAGATAATAATCTAATAAATATGTCAATTATATTATATTTATGAAAATGACTTACCGGACGTCATTATACATATCTACTTTCTCACTGTTGGATACAAGATTATATATTGTGTAAATACTAATTATAAATAATTCGTCTATTATTATTTTATTGGAGCTTGTATCCTTTTTTTTTCTAGACTCATCTTTTCTTTTTTTTTCTATCCATCCAAAGGTTGTCTGTAAGAAATCGCCTAGAGCGATAAGACCGCCATCTGTACTTTTTTTTTCATTTGTAATATATTTAAGTGTTTATCCTTTTTTGTGCAGTTAAGAATAAAATAAATAAATAAATAAATAAGATTCCTCCATAACCATCATTATCCAGGGGATGCCTTTAACTGGCAATACCTGAAGATCTATCTCGAAAATAAAGTTACGTGTCCAATAAATATAATTCTATTTTTAGGATCGATGTATAAGTATCGAACGAAATTATATAAATTTCGGCCTGAAGTAGACTGACTACCTGAATCATCTTAAATAAAACTAAATCACCTTAATCGAAACGTTAATCTCGGGAGTTTCATATATCAAAAATTGTTTATTTTAATTTTCAGAAAAAGTGAACATATCAAACCCAGATGACGCGGAGGCAAAAGCAAGAATTTACTACGATGCGTGCATAGACACAAATGAGACAATAGAGAGACTAGCAGAGAAGCCGTTGGTAGGAGTCATCAAGAAGTTGGGAGGTTGGCATATCCTTCCGAATACTCTGATCAAACAGCAGAAGTTTAACCTGCAGAAACTCGTACAAGATGTACAGAACACGTAAGTATAGAATTTAGAACTAGAGTCAATCTTAGTGCCATGAAAATGAAAATAATTGAATCCATTAAAATGCTCAACGTCATTTAGATTAAATATTTTTTTAACTGCCACCCAAATCGAAAAGCGGTTTTCACTAGAGGGCAAGAATGGGTAAAAAACTCAAGTGTTGCTCTTTTCAAAACCAGTTTACAATATAGTTTTTATAACAAAAGTTACAAGTGGCTTAAATCAGAGCAGTTCTTTTGTTTGTCAATATTTTGTTATAACATCTTACCACATTAACGTACTATCAGAGGTGTTAATTTAATGTTTTAGTTAATAAACGTGTTCATTGCGACACTATTTCTAGAATACATTCAGAGTTTCAGACAGTGCGTTAAGAGACCTACTAGCATTCGTAACCGTCCTAAACCATAGTAAATATATCATGTTAACATTGTTGATACATCTCTCATATGTGGGTGGTCGCCTGGGTAGGTGTGTGTCTAAACAGCAATGTAAATGTACTGTTATGTTCCGGTTTGAAGGCCATTGTGGACGTTTGAGACTTAACATCTTAAGTCTTAGGTTGGCGAGCGCAGTAGAATGCAAAGCATTGGTTTGTATCTCATGGTGTTGTTATGGCGTATGAAAAGCTCGTTGTGCCATTCATAGCAATAAAAAAAATATATTTTACGCGCCACACTGGCTGAAAGACTCCATGAAACCGTTTAGATTAGTTAATACATTACAGTTAGGGATAGATTGGTAATTCTAATTACATATTATACTTATTAAAATAGTTGTTCTAAGTATTGTGGTTACTTAGATTTCACGAATGTCATTCATTAAAATAAAATTATAATATTATTTAAGGATTTTATCGATTCGGATTGGTTTAATTTTCGAAGGCCCCCCTTCCCATGACCATGAAAGCTGTAAAATAATCGAAATGTCGCGTCAGGAAGTTCAAAAATGTAAAAATAAACCAAGTCAGCGATTTGATCTGTAAATAATTGTTTTTTTTTTGTTCTAAGAATTACTTATAAAATACAAATTTTCTGCAGGACTATTATAACAGTTGTCTTTTTGTTTAAATAAACGTTATCCAGTTAGGCTTCGGTACTCCTTTGCAGTTGCGTAAGAAATACGTTACTTGATTACTTTAAAGAAATCGGCCAAAACTAAACAGAGTTGCTTAGACGTCTACTAAACCAAAATTAAACTATAAATTTCATACTATAAAAGGATTATTTTTAATACAATCGTAAGATTGAACTGCTAAAACGAAATAAAACAGATAATCCAAAGATGATTCTTAAAACCTGTTATTAAAAGAGAAGTCTACAATATTTCACGCCGTTGAACTTTTAGCAACGGGTATTAAATTCATATCATATTTGTACCGCTCCAGTTACAATCTGGGTGGGCTGTTCAACTGGGCTGTGACAGAAGACGATCGGAACTCATCCAAACACGTCATCGTGGTGAGTGACACGGATTTTTTTATTGGTATAGGTCAAGATGTTTTTGGGTATCTAGAATAGTGTTGCTGGAGAATTGCATTTCGTTTTATTGGTGGATTAAGTTTACAAAGAATGAATATCGCACTTAATTTTTAAATGATTTGTACTGTACAGTTAGCTTGTACAACAATTCTACTGAAATAGAAGCATATGGAACTAATCGATTTGTAGAAAATAAAATAATATTGTATAGTTTCAAGCAAGTAGGTATGTTCTTTTGCAGCAAATTATTTACTTTGTACCCATACTGTTTCTTCCTTCTGTTAAAACCTTTGGTGATTCGCTCTTGGAACAACAGGAGATATCCAAAAGACATTGATTATTGCATTAACAATCTTATTATAGTATTAATTTATTTATCTTATCCCTTCTACATTTACTCTCAATTTACATTTTCATTACAGCTGGATCAAGGAGGTCTAAACCTACCAACACGCGAAAACTATCTAAACAAAACAGCTCACAAGAAAGTTCTAGACGCCTACCTAGACTATATGACGAAGATCTGCGTCCTTTTAGGAGCTAATAAGACCGAAGCTAGGGCTCAAATGAGTAAGGTCATACAGTTTGAGACTGATTTGGCTAACATTACAACACCGTCTGAAGATAGGAGAGATGAAGAAGGACTGTATAATCCGTATACGATTAGTCACTGGCAGAAAGTCGCGCCTTTCCTCAACTGGACTATGTTCTTTAATGATGCTTTTAAATTGGTTAATAGAACGGTGAGTACTGTTTTATATATGAATCGTTTAGCAAATTTCCATGTTTAGCTCCTTATTCATAAGAAACCGCTAATCAACCTAAATTAAATTAGTTGTATAATGCTAAGAGGAGATAAGTTTGGCTATTGATAATGGTTTTCAACATATTTTTGGTAATATTGCCACTTCACAAAAAAGTGATTTCATTCACTTAGCGGCAATATTAAACGTTTTGCTGAAATGCATGTGCCATGTTTCTGATAAAATTTGCATAAACAAGGGTTCCGGCAATTTTAAATTCAATGAGTTATTAAATAGCTGATTTTTGACGTCTATGAATAACGTTTTAGAGTCATATCACGGCATTAAAAAAACTTTGCGTTAAATCCTTATGGATATGGGGGTTAAGTTAACTTTAGGGACGTGTAGAAGATTTTAAAAACACGAATTTGTAGATACCCGTATTTCGGAATACAGTTGCATAGAATGGAATTCTGAGTTAATTTCAAATTAATATTTTTAGATAAAAGACTCCGAGAGAATCGTGGTATACGCGCCTGATTACTTCAAAAACTTGACGAAGATAATACGACGTTATAATAAAACCGAAGAAGACCAAAGGTAAGTCATTTTACTCTTGTAATTTTAACATCAAGTATAATAATTAAGCTAGCATTATTGTTCGTTAGTCATTATTCATATTACATATACCGGGTATCTCAAGACTGCTACCGAAAACGAAGCCGGGTGGTAGTTTTAGTGACTACAAACACAAAGCAACTAAAAATTTCGCAAAGAAACGCGACAGTTATTTTTTATGATTTTTTAAACATCGTCATTTTTTGGTGGTAAATCCCTAGTTTTAGCTAAAATAATAATTTAAACTCTTTTATACCTTAGATTATTTATAAATAAAAGGGTATACACTGTTGTTTTAGCAAAAAATGCATTTACCACCCAAATATGGTCAAAGGAAAAAAATAACCAAAAAAAAGATTGTCGCTTTTTTTGCCACTTTTTCTGTTGCATTGTGTCTGAAGTCGCTTAAACTACCACCCGGCTTCGTTTTCGGTAGCAGTCTTGATATACCCTGTATGATTGTTTGTGAGACCGAAAAGTCTCTCGCAGTAGCTGATACCCACGGCACAACAGTCGATCTTATTGTGGGGTCAGGACAATGTACTCTTATGTGACTGTTGGGTGTTATTTATTATAATTAATTCTAGGCAAGCAATAAGCGCCAAGGTGGGAGTTTGGTTTTCTTTACCGGCAGTTACTGTTTTGATCCATCCTCTGATACTTGTTTGTATGGCATATCCACTAGGCTAGACTAGGCTTTTGTGCAAATATTTTAATATTAGTCACAATCCGAGAAATATTATAGTAAGTTGTATGATGCTAAATAGGGGTCACTCGACTGTCGTGAGAATTTGTTGTTTAGATGATACGAAAAAAGGTTCTTCATATAAAAAGAAAAACGTCTACAGCATTTTGAAAATTACAAAAAAGCAACTATTAAGAGCTAGCGCGCACTGGTGATTTTTGTCACGGTGACTTTAAAGTGTTTGTCATTGTCACGTCACGTTTCCAAAGTGGAGTGCGCTCATGAATAGAGATGCTCTCCGGTTTTTTTGAATAAAATAAGAGTTCGGGATCACTCGTTGTGTGAGTGTGGTCTAGAAGAAGGCACTGTGGATCATATTTTTTTTAACTGCAGAAATCTCCACTCTTCTTTATATAAGTTTTTAAATTCTGATATCCCTAGACCAGTCAATATGTCTTTCCTTCTTACTCTCACCAATACTTCATTCATTCATACTCTTGTTAAATTTATTGAAGTAAATAATATTAAACTGTAATATTTTGTTGTAATGGTATTTAGTCCAATGGTTAGTTATTTTTTCTCTTTATGTGAATAATTTCGCTATGTTTTTAATTAAATGTATAGTTTTTTTGTGTTGTTGTTTTAGTTTCATCAATGTTTTATTGTTTTCTCAATATTAATTAAGTTTATAATTTTTTGTTCCGTTTTTTATTTTTTTCCCAATTTATACGCTTTTTATTTAATCTGTGCTTTCCAACACTTGACATTGGCAAAATTGTCGAATCTGCGACAGAGCCATTAAAAACAAAAACTGAACTGATGAATAGAGACAGTGACAAAACATTTTCGAAATCGAAGTGTCATTTGCCACTGTGGATTTCGAAGAAACGGTCGCTCTCTGTGAACTCGTGAGACTCGGGAGAAAAAGAAAGCAAAGAGAATACTGGGTACACCCCCTTTGGAGTGACAGGCTTCTACGTGGAAAGTTCTATACTATTTATTATAAACTTTGAGAACATCCTAAGAAATCATTTAGATATTTCCGAATGAGTGCTAGAAGCTTTGATGAATTATTACGCACTTTAGGACCTGCATTGATATATGAAAATACGTGACAAATTTGTCGCCAGTGCGCGCATTGCTATGAAAAAACGTAACGGCGCTGACAGTTTCGTCACGGACTTGTTCGCCGGTCGGCGTACACAAATGTCACCCAACTGTCACGTCGTAACATGCGCGCAACTCCATACATATTCACGGACTTGACTTAAGAGTGACGAAACAGTCACCGTGACAAAAATCACCAGTGCGCGCTAGCTCTTAGTCTCGGAAATAAATGGAATAGATGCAAATGAAGATTCCTCGTGGAATTTTGTCAGTCTTAAATTGTTTATTGATTTTTGCAGAATTATAACAAGTTACATGATGTGGCAAGTATCAAGATCTCTGTCTGTTTACCTCTCGAAATCGTTCCGCGACGCCACCAAGATTCTGAGGAAGGCGCTCTTTGGATCTGAAGGCACCGAGGAATCCTGGAGATATTGTGTCACTGACACCAATAATGCTATTGGTAAGCCTATTAACTAGCATCAATTATTTCACACATTATTACCAATTTAGGAACATTTCATTTACGACTTTGCGAGGGGTCATATTAAAGTTTAATCCTTACGAAAGGATATTATTAATGGGTCATGTGATGGAATTATGGATATGAGTATACTCATACCCACAATCCCGTCCGATTTTAATAAATCACCTGACCTGAGAAATCAGAACTTTAGCGTAAACAATAAAAAGGTTATAAAACGTTTCTGGATAAAGGCTGTTCTCAACAGGTCACAGAAAACCTTGGGAAGACCTTTTTTTGCCCTCGGCCCATCTTTAGTTGAGCATAACGAATAACAAAATTAGATATGAAAAAAAGACAGAAAATATATAGTATTTATATGGAAAGGTTGTCTGAAAGAAATCGCTGTGAGTGATAAGACCGTCGTTTGTTACACGTATTTATGAGCTTTTTATATAGGTACTGGGCGGCATTATGGTATCGATTGGCATGGGACTGCCGTCTGATTCTGCCTGGACGGCATTTGCGCTTACCATCAGGTGCAGTGTGGTCACAATGCCGTGCCAGAATAAAAAAAAACTTTATGCCTGTATGGTGTACAATAAATTATGTATAAATAAATTAATTAATTTCCAGGATTCGCAGTAGGAGCAATGTTTGTCCGTGAAGTGTTCCACGGGGAAGCTAAAACCCAGGGAGAGATAATGATAGACAATATAAGAAACGCATTCAAAGAGAACCTCAAGAGTTTGGAGTGGATGGATAAGGAAACAAGAATCGCTGCTGAGACCAAGGCTGATGCTATTACAGATATGATAGGTAATTTTATTGTTATGTATAATTTGTTTATTGTGTAATAATGGTTGCATGGAGTAAAACATTACATACAAAAAGTGTAAAAAATTAAGTTCAGTGCCATTTTTCTCTTCTTTTTTCAACCAGTTCATTCGGTTTACGCGTATTATTTTTATGAATTTTAGTGTTATCAGCTTCGATCAAATATACACTAGATTATAAGTAACGGCCTAAATAACGGCAGAGAAATAAGAGCACAAATGAGCGTGTGCTCTTATTTGATTTTAGTATGGTCTAAACCATAAAAAATCTTAATTCAAAGGAATAAGGTTTATTGTTACCTGAAGTTGATTATAATTTATGACTTTTTGCTACATCTCGTATTTCGAAATTCAAATGTAGAGGTATAAGCAACCTCGGTTACTTTTGGCGTGTGGTTTTGTTCCGGACCCTGTGTCTAGCATATATTTGATCGAAGGTTATCGGCAAACAAATGGATACATTTTGGCCATATTTTAACACTTTCACTAATTATTAATTCGATCACTCTCAAAAACAATATTTAACGTCACTATATTCCGATTCCTTTCCAGTTGAGAAATTATGGCTGATATTTTTAGTTATTTGTCTATGTTTTTCCAGGTTTCCCTGACTACATTCTTCACAAAGACCAACTTGATAAGCAATACGCGGACCTCGTAGTTAAGCCTAATGATTACTTCGAGAACAATATAGCCTACAACATATTCAGCTTGAAAAACGATCTCATAAAACTGGACAAACCTGTCAACAAGACTAAATGGGGTAAGTTCAAGAAAACTTTATTTTTTAAATGTCATGAGGAAAATGAGGAGTAATTAACTCCTCATTTTCGTGCAATTCCTTCGAATAATCGTTGTTTTTTTTTTTTTTTGTTGTGTTATACAAAACAGATTGCAAGTTCAATACGGTTACACCGTAGAGAGCAAATCATCAGCGAAAACTAACTATATATCATGGGTAACACTCCCGTTTGGTACCATTTCGAGTTTTCCAGCAACATGTATGGTGGTCGCCTTGTGGGCAGGTCTAAATATCCTATCACAAGGTTCTCGGTCTTTTTCTTATTCACAATTGAAACGCTATAGCAAAGTAGTTTCCGATGCCTATTGCCTAATTTGTACCACAACTTTAATAACGATGGCTGAGTCAATCTATTTTATTTAAAACATAAAATATGAATAATATAAATTAATTAAGTGATGGGATTACAGGGATCTCACAATTTTTTGTCGTAGAACTAAGTTGCGAGACATGATTTCTTACAAGTTTTGTTTTTGATGGGATTTACTTTTCACTTCAGGTATGACACCGTCAACAGTAAATGCATATTACACCCCAACTAAAAACCAGATAGTGTTCCCTGCTGGTATACTCCAACTACCCTTCTACGACGGAGACAACCCTAAGTGTGTCAACTATGGCGCTATGGGGGTTGTTATGGGACACGAATTGACCCACGCTTTTGACGACCAAGGACGGGAGTATGACAGGTGGGGGAATATTTTGATATTTTTTTTTTGTTTGACGAAAGTATGGAATGAGTTTGTGTTGGTATTACATTTTGTGTGAATGCTGTGTTGTGTATTGGAAAGATCTCTAAAATGTACTGTCTATTCGTTGTGAACTCGATATTGAGTTGTTGCAAATAACGTTTCGTAAATTTTGGTGTAATAAAAAGCAAATATTTTATATGCCTTCGCAGGACGAATAATTTTCTAAAATTTCAAATCATACAATCATTTCCGAGTGCGAAATAAAAATATTTTCATTGCTGTAATACTTCATAACAGGTCGGGTCTAAAGTCAGTTTTATTGCACGGCAATTAAATCGACGAAGACGTAGGTATAGAGCCACAAAGTTATCTGGCCCGGTGGCCAAAACTGGAAACAAAGACGTCATTTGAAATTGCCAGTCGCTGACATATCCGCCATTGGTTGTTTACTCAATGTATTTATTTTTCCTGCATTATTTAAAACTAGTGAAAAATGCCGAAAGCTTTAAAAAGTGATGCTAGGAACGTTATACTTCAGGTATTAAAGCTTACGTAGGATGAAAAGCGTCTTCCGACATCAATAATACCCTTCGAAAAATTGTATTAACGCGTAGCTGCCACCAAAGGTTTGTGTTGTCACCTTTATAAAAAAAAATCCACGAAAAAGTATAATGTACGTACTAGTAGAATATAATATGTAAGTTCATATCATAAACTAAAATGTATCTTACTCGTCTCATTTTACGTTACGTGCGTGGTGGCCTGTTGGTAAATGGACCAGACGCGGCAGCCAACTTGTTCAAGCTGGTTGCGGGTTGGAATCTCAGGTCACACTTCTGACTTTTCGAAGCCATGCTTGTATTGATAAAAACGCACTATAACGGTGAAGGAAAACATCGTGAGGAAACCTGCATACCATAGCGATTTATTAGAATTTCTATGGTATGTAAGTCCACCAACCCGCATGAGGCCAGCGTGGTGGGCTATATGGCCTGTGATATGGCCTAACCCCCCGCAATCGTACTCTCGATTGTGGAGGAGAATACAGATACACTTTTTTAAGGGTTTTGGGGAGCGATTTGTTAGAAATCGTGTGAAGGAAAAATAATATGCAGATGAAACTGGTCATTTTCTCGACACAATTGATCGGATTGAAAAATCTTACTGTACCCCATTTATTGCAATATCTATTTTTAATGGCAACACCAAATTCGATTACAGCGACTCTCTCACCAGGTCAGATAACTTTGTGGCTCTATACTAACCTCAATGTCATCAATACATAAGGCTGTATACGTACTATCAACGTAAATTGCATTAATGGAATGATGATAGTTCTATTCAATAGCTCAATTACACGGAGAGAGTGTCTCGCGACAATAATTGTATGCCATTATCGCACGACATAACCGCATTAGGTTATCGTGTTCCGACCAATGTTTACACGATGCAACTTTCTTATATCACTCACCGTGTAAATAGGGAATTATGCAAATCTCGATGCAAAGTTTCGGGGATTACAGGTATATTTGGAAAAAAATAATCTTTGGTAAATTTAAACTTTAAACTACCGTACATTAAAAAGTACGTGTTTTTGAACAGGTTTGGAAATCTTAACCAATGGTGGAACAACGCGACAATAAAGAAATTCAAGGAACGCGCTGACTGTATCCAAAAACAATATTCTAATTATTCCATTGATGGACAGCGATTGAATGGAAAGCAAACTCTTGGTATGTTACGCATTTCGACAGTGCTTTTAGTTAAAAGCATTATTGTATTTTAAAAAGCAATATTTTTATGAGTCCTGTTGTGTTTATAGGAGAAAATATAGCTGACAATGGAGGACTGAAAGCATCATTCCATGCTTACGTGGACTACAGCAAAACTGCCAAAGTAAACCTGACGCTACCAGGGTTGAAGTACAATCATAGACAGCTGTTTTTCATCTCGTTCGCACAGGTTCGTTTTATTCTTGTTTTGTACTATGAGTATATTTGTATTTAAAAAAGTGTTTTATTTTACACAAAAACTCTTTTATATCCAAATTCTACTGGTAGTAGGTCTCTCGTATGTTACTGGTGGTAGGTCTCTCGTATGTGAGAGGCCATCTGGGTAGGTACCACCGCAATGTCTATTTCTCCCGTCAAACAACACTGCTTAAATGCACTGTTGTGTTTCGGATTGAAGGACATTGTAGCCAGAGTAACTACTGGACATATTGAGACTTAACATCTTATGTCTCAGGATGGCGAGCGCAGTGGAATGTTGCTACTGTTTATGAGCGGTCGTATCGCTTACCATCAGGCGAACGGCTTGCTCGTCTCGCCATTCACTGCAATAAAAAAAAAAAAAAAAAAAAAAATTCTCTCTCTCTCTCTCTCTTTCTCTCTTCTCTCTTTTTCTCTGATTTCTTCTTAGACGGTGGTAATTTTAAGGGCCATTCGATCAAGTCTAATTGATCCCGATATAGCCCGCTTGATCAAACGATCTTTACTTGGTTTATTTAAGGTAAAAATCATAATCGTAATTTCAGGTATGGTGTTCGGCTATGACTAAGGAGTCGACAAAAATGCAATTGGAAAAAGACGACCACACAGTTGCCAAATACAGGGTGATTGGCCCAATATCAAATTTGAAGGAATTCTCCGAAGAATTTTACTGCCCAATAGGTTCCAATATGAATCCTGTTAAAAAGTGTGAAGTCTGGTAATACGTATTGCTATGTATGTTAGAAAGAGCTTATGCTTGGGCTGCAATATTTATTGAAAAGCAGCATTGTAATAGCGAAAGATCTAAAACCGAATATTATGACGTTGAAAAAAGGTGACAAGATCTATAAAAAAGCCTTACTAGAAAATTGATAACAATAATTAGAAGCAGGATTTTTTATTTCAATACCCATAAGTGATTATAAAGATTTTGGTGTAAAGCTACGAATTTGGGTATCCTAATGTGTAACTGTGTTTAGTAAGGGCTTAACAAGGCAACAATTTGCAGTGAAATATAATTTACAACTTATATTTTAGTTGGTTTGTTTTTCTAGTCGGGCTTTGTGTAACCAAATTATAAGTACATAGATAAATGATCATTATTGATTGTTTATAATTTATAAAATTTAATTGTTTGTGATACCGTTATATGTGTCTCGAGATATTTAAATGTCTATTATTTATAGTATGCATATACCATATGTATGTGAAAAAAAACGGGTATCTAATATACACCTGTAGTGAGAATAAGATATATTTTAAGATACAGGATTGATTAGAAATAATATAAAAGGATACAAGAATCTCAATGTCAATACAATTCTACGCTAAGTGCCAATTATATTGGGCACAGGAATTTATCGGCGGTAGTAAGTTATTAGCCCAAGACAAGGTATTTTCAGCCCTTTATATTTTCTTGCTAAATTAAAAAAGGTGAATATAGCTTTATTTTTAAATCATTCATAACATTTAAAGTACCTAATAAAAATTATATTATATAGTATAATATTTCTAAGCAATCCTGCCCAAAATTTTCTGTCTTTGCCAAATCATACGGCTTCCTTCATATCTAATTGGAAATCTTTTCCATTGCTTTTTGTGTTAGTAATTATAGCAGAACACCGCCCACATACACAACTCAGTATTTAAATATTTTGAAAGTTTATATTATATTTTATAGAAAATATGGTTGTATGCATTGACTTTAAACATAAATATTGAAGTGTTAAACTGCTACTACAATTTCAACTGATTTGATGAAAACACGCCATGGTACTTATTTTTAGTAAACGGCAATAACTGTGGGCGGTTACTTTAATGTCTTTAAGCAAAATCCATTTTATAATATTTAGACGTACTTAATTTTATCTAAATGTATATTTATTATAGTGCCATTAGCCAAGCCAGAACAAATGAGCCGTACAATCGTACATGTTTAGTTAAAGGCGTTTTACATATATTTAGTAGAAAACATGCTGGTCATTTAAGATAAAATATAGTCGAAATTGGTCATCCGGTGGAAATCGTTACCGCAATTTTCATTTTCCCTCATTTATGGGTAAATATACTGAAGAAGTTTACACATTTTAGACAAAATTAAATCTAGATTAAATAAAGTTTATCCTGTCCAGATATTATAAAAAAATACTATCGTATATTTTTAGAATAAAATCAATTTGCACTGCTAAATATATACGGATAATACTTGGGAATTTGCTAAGCAAACATTCTTTAAAAAATGGTTTTATTGTCGTAGAAATGTATGTAACTGTGATCAATTTCGACTATATCTTAGTATTTTATTTTAGTACATAAATGTTGTTAGATTGTGTGATATAGCGCGTGTTAATGTTACGTCGTAGGTGTATACAGCTACAAAAGATTGTACCTAACACTTATCCTTTATCCCATCATGCATAAGAGGTATATTTAACTAAATATTTTAAGACCACATCCATTCTTCGAATTATAGTCCCTTTCGCCCTTGTAATATATCTTTTTTTAGTTGATGGATATAAAAGCATATACTATTGAAGTTACAGTTGGCACTATCGGAATTTTTATTATTAGTATCGCTTGTGCATGGAAGGGTAAAATACATAAATATATATACATATTGCTTTCGTGTTGGTATTATAAAGTTTTTTGATATGTGTGTGGGTACATACTTTTAGGGACCAGCTGTAATTATTTTTTATTTTCTACATACCAGTGAATACTTAGTTTATATCTTTATCCATATCATAGAAGTACAAATAGATGAGATTTGGGAAAACGCATATTATTTTTTTAAAGTGAATTGAAATCTTTTAAAGGTTTTGCTGGTAAACACAAATCGTTTTTTTTATTCTTTAAATTATTTTTTGTATTTGATGGCTCTTACACGAAGAAAACTTAATTTGGCCATTTAAAAAGTCTTCGTGTTTTTTTTTCCAGTAAATAAGTTTTACTAACTTAAAAATTTATAAAATATGACAATAAACACTGTATTTGTCATCCCTTATATCTTCCATTACACAAAACTTCCACTTGTCGTAGATATTATCATAACTCAATTTTACCATTTTTTAGCAGAATACTGAACTTTCTTTAAGTCGTAATTACAGTATTTATGTATCTATACTCTATAGCTGACAAATGTAATTCATAAGGACGTAAATATAAAGTAAAATGACTATACAATCATTAAAATGCATTATCTTGACATCACCGCTACTCCTTCTAAATTCATATTTTTGTATGAGTTTATGATATCTTATTTAATGCAATACATACAGCTTTCAAAAATGATAGTACATATATAACAGTTAAGCATTGCTGCCACTCGCTACTCTTTATGAATCTTTCTCATATACCTTTATCTTCTTGACATAAGTAAACATTTTTAAATCATCTTTGAAGTGCATTTTCATGTTTAATATTTGCATATCTATTAATATCCTAATAGATAGTGTAGTGCCAGACCAAATATTTATATTATAACATTTAGAGCTATAGGCAATATTTAATAACAGTGTGTGCCTAACCCAAATAGAAAAGTTAAGCGAATTTTCTATAGCAAATATGTTAACATGTTTGTTTAAATGTTTAATATTTACATGTAATAATCATAATAATAAGCCACTAAGATTTACTAGGATTTATTACTATTTTCAATCGACTAAAAACACAGGAGATTATTGTAAAAACAAACCATTATTTTTTAACTATTTTATGTGTTTAAAAAACTTACTACTTTATTTGCTATAGGAGATTTGTTTAAAACATCCCGTAATAAATACAGATTAGTAGGGAAATCACAGTATTAAGCAATACAATAGTTTTAACATACTTTCAGCTATTTGTGTAAGTAGAGATTATATGAAACAGCCGGCCGGTTTTGTATGATTTATAATAAATACATTTTGAACATTTTAACAAGATAACAAATACAAGAGTCGTTTCGCATTTAGCTTATTATTTTTGATTTTATAAATGTATGACTGATTTGTATTACCTATGTTTGATGTTTGTAAAAAATAAAGTTGTGTTGCCCACACTTCCCAGTAAATGTTGTTTGATTTGATTTCACCAATGGGTTGAGATTGCATTTTTTTATTGCTATGAATGGCGAGACGAACATGCCGTTCGCCTGATGGTATGCGATACCACCGCTCATGAACAGTATCAAAACCAAACAACACCTTGAATTACAAAGTAATGCTTGACATTCCGCTGCGCTCGCCATACTGAGACATAAGATGTTTAGTCTCAATATGTCCAGTAGTTAATCTGGCTACAATATCCTTTAATCTGAAACACAACAGTGCATTTACACTGCTGTTTGGCGGGAGAAATAGACATTGCGGTGGTAACTATCCAAGCTGCGCCTCAAATATGAGAAAACTACCACCAGTGATTTTCATTAGTTGTTTAGTGGTATGATGGTGCGTTGGTAGTTGTTGGAGTGTGGATCAGGTGGTAAAAATCACGACACAGTCTTTAAGTCTCAACACCGTATAATGTCACAATAACACATATAGGTACATACACACTAAATACAGCACAGAAGAAATAACAGTCATAGAGAGAAAGAAAGAAAGAGTTCAAGAGCAAAGCGCGGAATATAACAGCGGTAGGCAATCAATCAATGTACGGAAGCGAGCGTCATGCACCGAGCGTCAAGCGTAGGTTCCGACAGTAATAAAAATATACTCTATGGTTCCGACTGGTGAGCCGCGCCGGCCGTTGGCCGTCGCACGCGCAGTGTCTGCGCGGCGCGGGGGCTATCGTGGCTCGGGCATCTCCGCCTCGGGCCGCCGGCGAGGGGGGCTCCGCTCGGTAGCGAAACCGTCCTCGACGATCGGCCGGGCGTCAGCTGAGTGGTGCGAGTTTGTGCGTACGCGGGTTCGAATCCGGATGTGTATGCTTGAATATGTGGAATGTGTGAATGTGAGGTTGTTTATTGTATATGGCCAGTGTAGGCAGACCACAGTTGCAATGATTATATTATTAAGATATTATTGTTTAAATGCAAGTTAAGAAGCATTGATGTTTTAAATGCACTATTCGCAAATTCTAAAATGTTAGTTTCGCGAATTCTGAGGATTTTTGTATACATCTTATTTATCTGGGCCAGTAATTATGTTTAAACATTCCTATTGACTATAACCATTGGCATTAATCATTAGATAACTACAAACATCGTCTATAACATCTCTGTATGGAAATAAGGTTTTTCATTTTTGAGTGTTACTGCTGGCACCTTTGTTGACTTTTTCAGGTCTCTATAGACCTAACGTAACGATCAGTGGCGTAACAATAGGGTGGCAGAGTGCGCAAAATGCCACGGGCCCCCGGCCTTAGGGGCCCCCGGCCCGGCAGAACCCTGGCCCGACAGAGTCTCAGGCCCGACAAGGCCCCGGTTCGATAGGGCCTCGGGCCCAAACCCGACTGGGTGTAAGCAGAGAATAATGTAAATCAATAACGAAATTAATTAATACAATAATGACAAACATTTCACGATAATATTTGATTTAAATGTTTTGTTTCATCACAGTATAATATTAGTTGGAAATCAATAAATTACAATTTAATGAATATTAAGGTAATAGTTTCCAAATAAATATAGAAACTATTTCAGTGGTAGCGAAGACCGAAAGAGAAAGAAGAGTCTGAAGTGAGGCTCAATACTTTGGGAACCAATTCATTGATGAAAAGGCGAGTAAACAGAGTCCCAGAAACGAACGAATGAATGAAACTAAAAATTCCATTATAGCAAATCTCGGCGATAAGGAATATTCAGACTCAAAACTATCACAATCAAGTACGAACAAAAATAAAATTGAACCATATTTATAGGAGTGGAAGATATTAAATCTCCATAATATGTTACACAAAATATGTGTAATTTAAAAAAATTAAATGCGATGTGAAACTATTTGTAATTGAGAAAAGTCACTGTAAGCCCAATGGCTCTTTTTATGAGACAGTGACAATAAATTAATAAAATGATAAACGAACGTAGAAATCGACAGTCAGTTCAACAGATGCTGCATGACCTGGCTTCAGCCTCACTGCGAATAGATCATAAAATTAACTTCGACAAAACCAAAGTAATGATCAACCACCACCTTGATCCAACCTTTTGCTGTTTGTGGCCACCAGCTGGAAGTTGTTTCAGAATATGCCGAGCTGGGGCCGACCCCGAAGGTAGAAACAACTTTGAGAAAGACGCTACGAGGAGGTTCCAGCTGGGCTGGGCAGCATTTGGTAAACTACGTCCAGTCTTCACGTCACCTTTACCACAAAGCTAGAAAACAAAGGTTTCAACCAGTGCGTCTTACCTGCCATAACCTACGGCGCTGAGACTTGGACACTCACAGTACGACTGCTCAACCAGCTCAAGGTTGCTCAGCGAGCTATGGAGCATGCTATGCTCGGTATCTCTTTGAAGGATAAGATAAGTAATGAGCTTATCCGTCCGAGAACCTAAGTTATAGACAGCAAACAAGATTAGTAAGCTGAAGTAGGCGGTGCGCTGGCCACATCTATCGAAGAACCGATAACCTATGGGGTTTAAATATTTTTGAGAGGAGACCGCGTCTTGGCTAATGTAGTGTAGGACGCCCTCCAGCTAAGTGGAGTAACGATTTGCAGAAGGTCGCTGCCTGATGCTGGATGCGACAAGCTGACGACACGGTGAAATGGCGTAATTTGGAAGAAGAGTATGTCCAACAGTAGAGAAAAAATGGATCAAGATGAATAAATTTCGGCCTCTCGATGTGCGGAAAGCCAATGGTCCGGATGGAATACTGGTTGTGGTTCTAAGAGCTTGTGCAGCGGAGCTGTCTCCTGCATTGACTCGTCTCTTTCGAGCGTCCTACCACACAGGAGTTGTGCCTGAATCTTGGACGGAGGCCAATGAAAGCGATCAGTGAAATCGATCCCCAGAAAGGGTGATCGGTCAGACCCTACCAATTATCGCCCTATCACTATAACCTCAGTGACTTGTAAGGTTATGGAGCGGATCATAAACGCTCAATTGATCCGCTACCTGGAGGATCACTCGTTGATCAGTGACAGACAATACGGATTCCGTCAAAACTGATCAACGGGTGATCTTATAGCATTTGTTCTGCATCCCTGGGGTGAGGCGATTAGACCGGCGTGGCGAGGCTCTTGCTGTGAGCCTCGATATAGCCAAGGAGTTTCATAGGGTTTGGCATCGTGGTCTTCTTTCTAAGCTTCCAGCATACGGTCTGCCCGACAACCCGTATTTATGGATTTCCGGCTTTCTGCATGGGCGTAGAATACGTGTCGTCGTCGATGAACACGCTTCGGCGCTCATGTCGGTAAATGCCGGAGTTCCTCAAGGCTCGGTGCTGTCGCCCACCCAGTTTATTCTGCATATCAATACGTTAGACAACTTAGAGTCGCTATAACTGCGACGAAATTTCATGAAATGATTTATGTTCAAAATCCGATGATAAATATGAAGCCATCATTAAAAAAGTCTGTACTGTACTGTATAAGCTCATATTACCTGAGTTCGTGGCTATATCTAGTGCAGACTGGCGGACTTAACGTAACATAGAAATTTTTACTAATCGCTATGGTATGCAGGTTTCCTCACGATGTTTTCCTTCACCGTCATAGTGCGTGGTGATGGAATATCAATACACGCATGATTCCAAAAAGTCAGAGGTGTGCCCTGGGATTTGATCCCTAGACGAGCATGAACATGTTGGCGACCGCGTCTGGTCCGCTTACAAATAGGCCACGTTAAAAAAAGATTCATAAAAACGAAATTACATTGTTAAGTTTTTTTTACATATACGAAGGGCCCCATTTGATGAAATTTGCCACGGGCCCCCGATGGGGTAGTTACGCCACTGGTAACGATAGCGTAAGTTTATTCATGTGTGTATATACAATAATAAATATATCGATCAGAATAAATGGAATCAGTACATCGATGATTCCACTATGTTATTGTAATATTGTTTTGTCATGGCACGACAAAATGTCTGCAAATTACAATACATCTCATAATAAGTGTAGTACAGAGGCGTAGTGTAATCTGGTGTAATCGAAATAAAGTATTGGCCATATTGTACAACACAATACTGCAATTAGAAAAGTTATCCAAGCTCTCAAACTATTTAAAAATCGATAGGTCCCAAAAGAAACCCATAAATGTTCGCAAAAAATGAACACTTTTAAAATAATTTTGTCTCTTTCAGAGATAAGCTATTGATCGTAATTATTGACTACACATATAATTCATTGAAACTATACGATATAAAAGTGCGTGGTGGCCTGTTGGTATACGGACCAAACGCGGCTGCCAACATGTTCACGGTGGTCGCGGGTTCGAATCCCAGGGCATACCTCTGACATTTCGGAGTCATGTGTGTATTGATAGTCAATCACCATGCACTAAAAACGGTGAAGGAAAACATCGTGAGGAAACCTGCATACCATAGCTATTTAAAAGAATTTCTATGGTATGTAAGTCCGCCAACCCGCACTAGGCCAGCGTGGTGGACTATATGGCCTAACCACTCTCAACCGTACTGTCGATTGTAGAGGAGGCCCGTGCCCTGCAGTGGGACGTATATGGGCTGATACAGAATACGATATAAGTTATCGTTATATCGTCTAGTTTATCGTATTTAACTGTCGGGTGTAAAAACGGTTTAAAGAAAAAAAATAACCCTTAATATCAAAAGTATATTATGGACTGGGTCAAAGTTACATAAATTAAATAAATGAATCAAATATAATGTTTGTGAATAAAACTGACAGTCTACTTCAAGTTTCAACAAGTGCGGCACTATTTTTTTAGTATGCGGCGAGCCTAAAGTGGTTCGGAAATCAAAATGGCGTCCAAAACGCAACCTCGTTACCGCATTGCTGCGCTTGTTGACTGAATATATTCGGAGTTTCGATCAAAAATCAGCAGCGGAGCCGCCAATATCAAAATAAACATTAATAATTAATAACTTAAAAAAATAAATATATTTAAAAAGTGTCGTTTCATTGTGAAAATTGTATTGGGTAAGCGTCATTCCAATTTGGATTTTTAATTTACAACCATTTGATTTAGTAAAAAAGTTATGCATGTAACAAGATTCAGATTATTTCATTTCTGAAATGGTTTCCGAATACGCCTAGTGTATATTTATTGTTGAAATGATTATGTTCGTCAATGTAGAAATGTCATTTACAAAACGTAACTTGCTAAACAGTAACATAAATAAATCCCTTTCATTATTAGTTCTGCTATTCTATCATAGTATTTTGAAAATACTCAATAAAAAAGTTGATTCATGATGATTGTTTGGTTTGATTAAATCGTAACTTCTTGGAGAATGTCTCCAGCAGAGGATTTTTGTAGCAAGAGTTATACACACAAGTTGTATTGCTGAATATTCGGGACATTTATGACTATGAATGCGTACTCGCATTGTTCTGACCATGTTTATCTTGTGACTCTCACATGCTTAAGGTTATTACTACAAATATAACAAATAAAACATTAAGATGATTGGAGTGTGTGGTGGCCTGTTGGTAAGGGATTTAACACAACTGCCAACATGTTCATGGTGTTTGCGGGTTTAAATCTTGGGCTTAAAACACCAATTACTTTTCAGAGTCATGCATGTATTGATATTCAAACATCATGCACTAAAACAGTGAATTAAAATACTGTATTAAAAAAAATTACTCTGCACGGAGCAACAATATAGAAATTACACAATAACAATAGTTCAAGTGGCAGCCTAATCACACTAGGTAATTTATTATTTCCTTTAGTAAGTGGTCTATTAACTTATGTTTGTATTTTAGATTAAACTACCAAAATGGAGCAGGTGGTAGTGAAAACGGAGATGCAAAACAATGGCGAGATATTACTGTTCTATGTTGATGGTAAGTTGGACTAAATTGGCATGATCATAATTTTATTCAACTCTTAAAACATTACCAATATATATGTTAGTAAAAAAACTAGTAACACCAACCCGCACTAGGCCAGCGTGGTGGACTATATGGCCTAACCACTCTCAATCGGTAGTCGATTGTAGAGGAGGCCCGTGCCCTGCAGTGGGACGTATATGGGCTGATACAGATGTTAGTAAATTAAGGAGCAGTTGTCAATAGTGAACAGACAAGGTAATAAATTAATATACTGTACTTATAAACCAGAGGTTGCTGGTTCAACCCAAGGCAATCCTTTGGCTTGTCTTCTGGCTTAAATATATTTTCAAAATCAAGTATAATGTTTGTTTGTCTTAAGATAATAGATTTTGTTCCTTTATTTTATTGCTGTGAATGGCGAAACAAACAAGCCATTCACCTGATTGTATAGCTTACCTATACAACAACTAATAGATTGTATAATAGTATCTCTACAATATTTAAATGTATGTCCACCAACCAGTGTAGTGTATTAAGATCTAAACGGGTCTTAGGTGACACTAGTAATTATTATTTAGTTTTGTACATTCAAAGTTTTACATAGTGAACTATTAATTCCAAAGTACTGGTTTTATTTTTCAGAGAATGGAGAAAATGAGGAGGGTGTCTTAACAACTGTTGAGAATATAGAAAACCCAGACATGCAATTAGACCATAGCAACTCATATATCATTCAAGAAAATGCTGAAGTTACCTTTGAAGTACCACAGTCTCAGGAGTTTTCAGTGTCAAGGGACCGATGGACGGATGAAGAAATGCAGAGACTTATGGTCTTCTATAATGACAACAAACAGACGTTCCTCACTGGATCAACTAAGAGAAGGCATTTGTGGGCTGTAGCGTGCAAGACTATGCTTATGAACAAAAATCCTACATCTTGCGACATGAAATTGAGGCATCTGAAGGCCAAATATGTTGAAATATGTAAAAACAGACATCGAATTGGTGAAATAGGTGATCAATTGTTTGACCTATGCCATCAAGCTTTCAGTGATGATCCACATTTAAAATTTTTGTTGGAATCCACAAGTGAAGAGAGAGAAATTAAACTTCCTATAACCCAAAAATTTAATGATGGAATAGTGGTTCTCAAAAAGGTCAATACCCACAAATCAACAGACTCAAAGGTTGAAATGATGTTACAGTTGTATATAAAGTACAAACAGAGTTTTCAAAAAGAGCATTTTACGAGGAATTTGTGGGAGACGATTGCTGTAGAATTAGGTACGGAAGATGGATTGTACTGGCAGAAACGTTTTCTGAACTTCAAACAGCATTACATCAGTTTGCTTGAGAAAAGAAAAGATGGAATTTGTGAAATAAATTGGCCATATATGAAACTGTTTGATGAGATATTTAAAGATGATGAAGATTTTCGGAGAAAGTACCCTTTTATCCAAGAAGAAATTATGGCTGAAGAAACAGTACCGACAGGACATGATTACGATTGGTTGGAGACTGAGAAAATGGTACTCGTCAAATACAACTATGACTGTTTTGAAGATTTTCAAGATCCGAAAATACCCAATCATTTTCTATGGACAGAAATTGGGAGACTTCTTGACAAAAGTCCGGATGTATGCAAAGATAAATACTTTGAATTAAAACAGGAACATTATATTAAGTATTTGGAAGGAGGATATGATTTGCGTGAGCGAAAGCCTCTTGATATCGTTTTTGATTATATTATATCCAAGGAAATTGAACTTGAACTGAGCAAGAGCTACATAAGTGAACCTGGTATTTGGAAAACCGAAGAGATTGATGAAATTGCGCAGTTTTTGTATGATAATGTTGAAATGTTTAAAGATCCTATATGCTACTTTGTATGTTGGGGTATAATTAGTAAGAAGCTGAAACGGCCTGTAGGCAGTTGTAGGCAGCAATGGCAAGAACTTGTTACTTTATACAAAAGTATTCTTGATGATAAGAAAGAAAACCCTGATATGCAAATTGATTGGAGGTATATAGAGTTGTTTGACAGAATATTTGATTATGGCATGGACACCAATCTGTTAAATGGGTATGAGAAAGCTAAAGAAACAAATGATGACAAATCTGGTGGTGAGTTACTATTTTTTATTGTTTAATTAAAGATACGAACTAATAATATAGTAGATAATTACTCAAAATAATAAATCCATTTGGAGGTTTTTAAATAATTTGTTCCTGCAAAATCAACTTGATCATACCTCATGGCAAATGTTAAATGAATGGCGAGATGAGTATACCATTCGGTAGTAAGCGATACGACAGCTCATGGACAGTAGCAAAATTACAAAGAAATTTGTTATTCAGAACTTTGTAAAAAAAAAAAAATATTTAGGGACTTTTATCCATCGAAGTTAGTTCAGTCACATCATACACTAAACAATGACAATCAGTAATATAATATAAATATTTTTTATATTTCGTTTCAGTAAAGAGAGTTAGTATCAACCTGAATGATTTGAAAACAGAGAATGGCACTGACGATGACGAGTCATTCGACGAGAGAGGGTTCCCGAAACGCTCTAGAAGTTCATCCGGAGATTCTAAAGCTTTCAAAATCCTTGAATACTACCAAAAGAACAAGGACAAATTCTCAACTACCAACCGAAATAAACACAGTCTTTGGGAAGTTCTAGCAAGGCAAATAGGCATTACTGCCACACAATGCGCCCACAGATTCAGAAATCTAAAACAAGTGTACACAGCATATGTACAGAGAGAGATAAACAAACCAGAAATGCCCATAGTATGGCCGTACTATGCTCTATGCAAGAAAGTCTTTGGCTACCGAGCAATAAAGGCCAAACTGAAGAATGGTAAAAACGATTCAGACACTGAAGAATGGTCTGCCAAAGAAATCAATAAGTTGATCAGTTATTTCGCACAGAATTTTGATGAAATATCAAATAATGTTGATGATATGAGCAGGTGGACTGCGTTGGCAACTGATTTGGACAAATCTGAGATGGCTTGTAAAGACAAGTTTATGGAATTGAGAAAGTCGTACAGGAAGTTGAAGACACAGATAACAAGGAACCCGAATGTGAAGATTTCTTGGAAATATTTCAATACATTTGAAGAAATTTACAATTCCCGGGAAGAGAAAGCGAATCAAGTTGTGATGGAAATTGATGAACACGAACATTATGAAGAGGTTAATGAACCAGATGGTAAGTTTTTTTTATATTCTTACAAAGAACCAAGAAATTAGTTAATTAGTTTATTTCTATAAAGACAGGATTGCTTTCACCAAATACCATTGTTTGGTAAATATATGTAAAGTTTATAAGTTTTTAAAAATTGTTGTTGATAATTAATGACTCGCAACAATGACATTTACCTAAAATAAATCGGGAAAATCTACGACTTAATAAAACGACATTTATAATAGATCCTTATTTTTTTGTTTCTCTAACAATGTAGTTGTGTGTTTTTATTATTTTGTTTTCTATATTTGGGTCATACACAAAACGAGGCGAAAATTTGTATAAAAAAAACATGGTCGGGATTTTTACGAAATCAGTCTCATTTAATATGATATTATCAGAATATTAAAATTAAAATATAAAACAAGATCGTTTCCTCGATTAGGCTAAAAAATTAAATTATAATATTTTTTTTTCGAGCACAGAAGGGTGTTGTGTTTACACAAAAGAACAAACACATCAAAAATAGTTACAAAGCAAGTGTCTCCATCGCTGAATTTATTTTTTGTTTTTTCGATGGTGCAATTGAGTTACCTGAATCACTAAAGTTAAAGAATGATGAACGGCATTCACATAATTCGCTATCATATGGAACATGGTTTTATTCCGATACTGAGTAATAATTTAATATTATTATAAGCTAAATACATTACTATCGAGCCCACAGCACTCCACGTCTACGTTTACAGGCAAGCAAAATACTGCTTTACTTGTTAAATCATTATTACTTATTTTTTTCTGTAGACATTGTCTTTCGTGTGGACTTATAAATCCACAGAAAAGATGTCCACAGAAAGGAAATTCTTTAAAAAAAATTAGCAATGCTAATTTAGTTTTGAGGGTAGCCAAGTAGGTAAATTTATTCCACAACTACTCCCCTTAAGCTATTTCGGCAGCATGTGAATTAATAAAACTAATAATTATTTACTCAAGTACACAAGGAACAGAAAAGAAGCACCGATCTTTGACAATAACACTATTAAAGATCTCAATATCTTAATGAAGAACCTACGCTGGGCTCAGTCATTAAATCCAATGTGACCGATGCCACCCGTGAGTGTGGCCAGGTTAATTTTTTTTTTGTAAAATAGTATTTTATTCAGGCCAATTTATTCGGTTGAATTTAAGGTCCACAGAAAAGTCGCAGTACCGTGTAACCAACAGTTTATTGAAATTTTTGTGGAGTCACTTTAACATATATTAATTTACTCAGTAAAATTTTAATAGTCAGTATATATACTAATGATATTTAATATAACTTAAATAGATAACGCATATCAAGTATGAGAAATATCTATCAAAACATGCCAAGTGCGTTTACGAACAGTCCACAGAAGGGGACATTTGAGGAAATTTTTGTTGTTATATTAATCATTTCTGAAGATAATTCATTATTTGGTATATGTCTTAATAGTAATACTTGTAAGGCATTTACCAAAATTAAGTCAGAGAATCAATCCAGAAATTTGAAGATAATATTCATTCTGAACATGCGTATGTGTATGACCCATTTACGTTATAGTCTAATTGAGTATATCCTGTAATAACTGTGTGTGTGTTGATTATGTAAATAAATAAATTAAAAAGTAATAGAATTCTTCAAATATCAACACTAAGTATTATTATTTTTCAATTACAGAAGACGATTATCAATGCATCATAGTAATTCCCGAAGGCGCAGATATTTCTAACATCGACAGTTCACAAATAATTGTCGAAGAGACTACAGAACAACCAACAATGATGGACATCACAGAAACAAAAAAAGCACCCAAGAAATGGACAACGCGGGCTAAAAAACGACTCATTATTCTATATATCAACTACATAAGGTCCAACAAAGGAAAGGAAATTAATTCTAAAGAAATGTGGCAAGAGATTGGAATGAAGTTGGAGAAACGTCCAGTTGTGTGCAAGAAAATGTTAATCAGACTGAAGAATGTTTACAAAAAGATTGCCAGTAGTGATGATGAACAGAAAAAGAGTACACCATTGTACCGACTTATGGAGAAAGTAATGAAATTAAAACCTAAATTTGTTAAAGTTGGTCAAAACAACACACAGCAGGAAAAAGTGTACAAAGATATAACAATAGACAATGTTAAAGTAGACAATGCTCTAAAATATTATTTGCAACACATTGAAGACTTTGTAAACCCGAAATTTGAGAAGAAATTCCTATGGACAGAATTAGCTAATTTCATCTCGGAACCAGTAAATAAAATTTACAATAAAGTGGGTTATTTAAAGCAAGCATACAATAATGATGAAATAAATCAGGACAACTTACAATTCCTTGATCTGATACGAGAGATAACAGCTAAAGAAATAGCAATAAACCTCATTTCTGATATTGAAAACGATACTGTAAAAGACTATCCGGAGAGAGATTGGATTGATGAAGAAACTGAACAATTATTGCAGTGGTATTTGAGCAATTTAGACAAATTTAAAAACCCGAAGTTTGTCAGAAGCTACCTTTGGATCGAGGCTTCTCATATTTTACAGAGGAGTCCTTTGGATTGTTCAAAGAAAATGTCAGAAATAAGGACTCAGTACCGTAATATGGTGAAAGAGAATTCTGAAGATCTTTATAATTGGAAGTTTTATGACTTGTGTCAAAAGATTTATGGAACGGGGAAGAAGGCTAACCCTTCAAATGCTTAACAGGAGTGTTCAACCTCCCTATGGAGGTTCTTGCAAGGGCATTATTGTCCTACAATGTGCAATGATGACTTTTAAAAGTCTCTTTACAGAATGATCTTTGAAAAGACAAACTGCTGTATTTGGTTTCCATAAGGTCACATTAAAAATATATTGGAAAGATGTACATTTTAGGCTTTAAAATAAATGCTTTCTACTTTATTTGTAATCGACTTTAAATGTTGCCAGAGTTATAGATACTTATTCAGCCCATCAATATATTTATAAAAAATAACATTCAAATTGTATTGCTAAAATATAATTATGGTGAACACTTCATTGAAAATAAATGTGATTTAGCATAAATCTAAATGTGTCATCTTATGCTGACTATTAGAATTAGCACAGTTAGGAATCCAATTTGGCTCGATTATTTTATACCTAGTATTTTATTGTCATTTTGAGATACATACACCTATTTGAAGAGCTTGAAATATTTGTACTCTAATGGAATTAATAAAAGCTAATGGGTAAATTAATAATATGAAATGTTGGGATATATTGCCCATTGTCACTGGCTAGTCCAATGGCATTTCAAAATCAAAATATTATTTATTCAAGTAGTCTTTCACAAGATCTTTTAAATTGTTAATTACTTCTACCACCGGTTCTTTATAATTTTAAAAACTTGAAAAAAAAAACAGAATTAATTCCAATTAATAAAAAAAAAATACAACCACCTGTCCATTAAGCAATACTGGCAAAGTATACATAGTACAGGCAACGAAGCATTTTTTCCTGCATAATTTGCCAGGAGTTTTTTGTTTTCATGAAGAGGAGGCATATGACCCCACTAAGTTAAAAACCCAAAATACTTACAAAAATGGCGTCCGCTAGAGCCGCCATTTTGGAAAACGCGTTTGAAGCCATATCTCCGGAACCGTCCACTTTAGGCCCATCATGCTAAGGACCTTTTTTGTAGATAATTAAATTTCCCATCTTTTTTGTTCAATATTTTTTTTTCGTTCGCGATTTACAATGTTGTTAATATTCGTTTCATGCCTTTTGCCGATATCTTTGTTAATAATTGTTTAAACAAAAAATTGTTAATGACTAAACTTTTAAATCAATAAATTCTTAACAACTTTTCACCCATACTTTTTTTCTCTAAAATCAATATTTTAGAAGTTATCGCGCGTTGAATGGTGTACTACCGAATCAAGGTCAATGGAAACGAAGGATGCATAGCGTAATTATGAAATCCAATGATTTCTCCATGATTATCACGTAATTAATTAAATACTGATGGCATAAGGGAACAAAGCAATGAGGAAATAGTAAATTTTGTTAAAAATCCATGTAAAATTTATTGTAAAAAAGGTATAAAATGAAAATTAATAACATTGTAAATCGCGAACGGTTAATGGTACAAAAAAAATTATTGAACAAAAAAGATGGGAAATTTAATTATCTACAAGAAAGGTCCTTAGCATGATGGGCCTAAAGTGGACGGTTCCGGAGATATGGCTTCAAACGCGTTTTCCAAAATGGCGGCTCTAGCGGACGCCATTTTTGTAAGTATTTTGGGTTTTTAACTTAGTGGGGTCATATGCCACCTCTTCATGAAAACAAAACTCCTGGCAAATTATGCATTGCGGACAAGAGTAACCCGTTGCTTCGTTGCCTGTACTAACAAGTAAATGTGAAAAATGCATTTAAAAATATATATTACATTCAACTGTTTTGTTAATTATCAGTAAAATTGATTTATAGTATGCTAACATCTTGATGGTCATTTTCATAAATTTGGTTCTGGATAAATTTGTTTTTTGTGCTGTATATAAATGTATTAAAGACGTGATTATAGCAATAAAAATTGCGATATATTTTACTAAAATGGTATGGATTTGTTAGTTGTAGTGGAATGTAGTAAAATGTAAGTTATCATGTTTTTGTCTATTCTGGGAATATAGTTTAGTATTAAATTATAATAAAAAAATGAAAACAAAGCAGAATATTTTATTTAAAAATATTATCAATAATTACTAGTTTTTAGACCATTTCTTTTTTTTTATTGCTGTTAATGACGAGACGAGCATGCCGTTCGCCTGAGGGTAAGCGATGCTCATGATAGTAGCAAAACCAAACAACACCTTGAATTACAAAGCAATGCTTGGCATTCCACTGCGCTCGCCATCCTGAGACATTTATTTATTTATTTATTTATTAAATGTACAATGCAAACTTACAGCATAATGTGCCAACACGTTTACATTAAATGAGCTTAGTACTATTCTTAACACAAATAATTTTAGACATATAAATTGAAATATGTACCAGTAACACATTATTAAGTAAATATAAAGAAATACAAACAATAATACTATTTAAAAAAGCATGAGCAATTTAACAGAAGACAATAAAAATCATAATATAAAAAACAAAACAATCAACACATTTTTTAACCAAATTGTTCAATTGCATAGGTAACGATTTTTTCAAGCTTGTCACAAAAAATATCAACACCTTGGACCTGTTCAGTAAGTGCATTTAAGAGATTTATATCTCTGGCTGTTGGAGTATTGGTAGCACTACCAAGCTGCATAGGGGCTGGACATGCGAACAACCGATGTCGACGTCGACTGCCTACTCTAACATAGTGCTGAGGGACGTAAAGATATATTTGCTCCAGCACAACGGGGTTATCTATTTTATTCCTCAGTAAGAGACAATAATGGATAATTACTGATACTAGACGTCTCAGGTATAAAGTATCTCTACCTACCATGCCAGATACAAATAATGAAGGGTACAGAAATGGATAGTATCCATATATCCTTTTGTATAAATGCCGGGCGAATTTACGTTGCACTCTTTCTAACATAACTGAGTACTTTTTTTCATGTGGGGCCCACAGAACTGCGTTGTACTCAAGAATACTACGAACGTATGCATTAAATAATAAATTTAGAACCCTGGTATCACGCAATTCGGATGACATACGTATGATGAAGCCAAGGGCCTTATTAGTTTTACAGCATGTGATCTCAATGTGTTCATGAAAATTGAGAGCACTATCTAGGGTTATGCCCAAGTCCCGAATTAATTTCACTCGTTCTAAAACAACTCCCTCTACTTCATATGTATTAGTGATAGGCTTTTGGGACCGAGTGAAGCTTATAATTTTACATTTAGAGTTATTTAGTGGCAATTTGTTTGCTACACTCCACCTAGAGACCGCATTAATATCTTCTTGCAATCGTTTGCAATCCTCATGGTCTCTGATTTGCAAATATATTTTCAGGTCGTCAGCATACATAAGACACTTTGTATATTTAAGAACTTTGGGAAGATCATTAATCATTAGAAGAAACTGAGTCGGGCCCAATGTACTCCCTTGACTTACACCGGAATTTGTAAAATAGCTAGCGGATTGGTAATTCATTAGTTGCACGTACTGTTTCCTATCTTTGAGATAATTAGCAAAGAATCTAAGAAGCTTTGGACCAAACCCTTGGGAAGCGAATTTCTGAAGTAATATTTCATTATCTACTAAATCAAAAGCTTTTTTGAAATCGAAATATGCTGCATCTATTTGTCGACCACCGGTAATGTGAGTGCCTATGTAATCAATGTATGCTATGTGGTTAGTTAAAGTAGAACGTGCTGGTCTAAACCCATGTTGGGATTCATCTAAACGATTGGCTAACTGCTTGACAATAGAACGATTAAGAATTGACTCGAACATTTTAGCAAAAACAGAAAGTACAACAATAGGTCTAAAGTTACTGATGTCTCTAGATGGTCCAGTTTTTGGCACAGGAGTAACTCTAGAAACTTTCCATTTATCTAGATAAACACCTTGATCTAAGCACATGTTAAAGATATGTAATAGCGGTGCTTCTAATACAGAGATACAGTCTTTAATTAAGTAGGCAGGAATAGCGTCTGGTCCGGGTGCAGCAGAGGCTTTGAGCCTTCGTACTGCATAGATCATATCTGAATCTCTAATTTGTCCAACACTAATCTGGAGAGGGTTGACTTGTTCTGCTATCGAACTTTCAATTAGTTCTACCTCTAATACTGGGGAATTGTTATGGAAAACTGAACTGAAATACTTTGCAAATTGATCTACAGCCTCCTGACCTAGAAGTGTTACACCCCCAGAAGTAAATTCGTTATGACTAAACCTATCCGTTCGTTTGTCCTTAACATATTTCCAAAACCTAGCCGGATCTCTACATATATTAACTTCCAAATTGTTTATATATTCTTTATGAGCATGTTTAATGAGTTGTTTCACTTTAGTTCTGTAGTATTTATACAATTCTTTATTGCATAGCTGGCCGTAACGTTTAAAATTAGTCAAATTATAGTATTTTAATTTTATGTGCTCTATTATTTCAGGAGTGTACCAAACTGGATATGTATATTTATTTTGGTTGTTTCTAGCAGCTATTTTTCGAACTGGGACATTGTTATTGACAACCTTATTTAATGCAACATATAGAGTTTCTATTGCTTTGTCTACGGTATTTTGATTCAATAGGTCCGTCCAATCTATATTACTGATATCGGTATATAAGTTATGGAAATCGGCTTTCCGAAAATTCCAGTCCGGCGCAAATCTATTTCTGGTGGGTGGTGGACGTTTAATGTTATGTGACAGTTTTCCACTAAGATTTACTTCTATTTGGAGGGATGGGTGATAAGCATCTTCTGGAACTAAAGGTTCATCATCTCGTGTTACAGCTATGTTGTTAAAATTATTATTGACTAAAACGAAATCCAAGGTGTCCCCATATATATTTAGAATATCGTTAGACTGACGCAATTTACAAAAATTTATAAAACCATTATAATATGTTATAGTTGTCTTATTACATGATTTCAAATTAAAATCACCAATTATAACAAACCTTAGATCAGAATATTTACAAATGGCATTCTCAATACAGTCTAGAACATCGCAATACATTTTTTGAATATAATTAGGAGGGATGTAAACTACACATATTATTAGTTTAACATTTTTCCAAGTTACCATTGCAAATAACAGTTCTTTATCATTAGAGAGACCATCAACATCCGTAATTATTTCAATAGAATATGAGTTCCTGACTGCTAGTAAAACTCCTCCCCAACCAACTTCTCTAATTTTATCTCTACGCAGTACGACATAGCCTTGAGGAAATAACTCACCATCAGACACGGAACTATTCAGGAAAGTCTCAGTTAAGGCAATAAAGTCGTATGATGTCTGTACTAAATTATTGTAAAATATGTTTGTTTTAGTTCGCAGGCCACGTACATTTTGGTAGTAGATTTTAGATATTTTGACTACATTATTGTCCCTGTTGATATTTCCTTTTATTTCGAAAAAACTGTCTCCAAGGTTTAATAACAATATCTGTAGCCCAATTAGTAGGAGACAATACGGTATCCACTAGTCCGATAGGAACGCCTAGTTTAAAAGAGGCGTAATTTCCTCGAGGCTGTAGTTTATTAACAGTACATATATTTTGTCGACATACAGTATTTAAATGATCTAGTACTTGCTCTTCTGTGGTGCCAACCTTTACGTAAACCAAGTGTAGATACCTCAACCTTTCAGATGCCTCTAGATTTGTGGAACCTGGTGCAGCAGTACCTCGCACGATATCATTTCCTGATGCCTGTAGATTTGTAGGACCTTGTCCGGGTGTACCTGACATCATTAAATCACCAGGTGTGACGTGTTGGGTTGGATAAGAGGAATTGACCTCGCCGCGACGTTCTGCAGTATGGGATGTCTGTTTATTTTTAATCATGGGCGTTTTCGGTTGTTTTTCATTTATAGGTGCTCGTGGTTGGTGTCTTTTTTTAGTTGCTGGTATGAATGATGTCTTAATTGCAGATTTTTTTGTAACTATGTGAGGAGTACAAGTCTCTTGTGAAGTTGTATTGACTTCATTACTTATAATTGTTGTGTTAGAGTCTTCACCATTATTTGTGTGGCTTTCAGAAAGGGAAATACCGTTCATTTGTTGCTGGTCTTGGGGTTCTTCACTTTGTTTTTGAAGCTGGGTAATTTTTGTTTCCAAAGAACTTATCTGGTCCAGTAACAATGCAAAGCCATTATTCATAAATGTCGTGAGACGCTCAGCGACAGTATTACTTATCAAATTAGCTAAACTCTCATTGACTACATACTGAATTTCATCACGAATAACTTGGCGCATGCTATTTAGATAGCTTGTGTCTTCAAATATAGATATATTTTCAGCACTGAGATTTTCTGAGCTATTTTGTACTTGACTAGGTTTTTGTTCCTGATTATTAATAATTGTATCTTTAGGTTCTTGAGTAACGGTATTGTTGATAGTTGGGCCATCATCGTGAGTAAGAGTTATAGATGGGTTGTCGTGTTCAATATTTTCTTCGTCGTTATTAAAACAGTAGAGTTGTCTAGACTCTCCTATCAATGGTCGAATAGGGGTGTTAGAGTTATCAACTTTGGGTTGCTTACACTTGCATCCAATGCAGAGCCACTTACTCTTTTGTTCTCTTGTCATAATTACGCTGAACGCCATATCCGACACATTACTACACATCAAATCATAAGGCTGTTTACATTGACAACAACGCAAATATCTTCTTGTCTTGATTGTATTAAAGCAACCTGCACAGGTCATGCATTTAGTCGCCATCTTCTGGCTTTAATGCTTACTAAATATTCAATCAATATATAAGCTTCTAATTTGAATTTGGGTTACGGCAGTCTTCATTTTGTCAATTATTGCTAGATGGCGTTAATAATTATAT
The DNA here is from genome assembly GCA_009982885.2 of Hyles vespertilio. Taxonomy (NCBI): domain Eukaryota; kingdom Metazoa; phylum Arthropoda; class Insecta; order Lepidoptera; family Sphingidae; genus Hyles; species Hyles vespertilio. Next base: position 5,911,917 of record CM042830.1, read on the forward strand.
CAAACAAATTTGAAAATTTACAAATTTATAAAAATACTATTTGTTGGACAGGACTTGAACATGCAACCTGTTAAAGAACTGCTCAAAACGACATGACAGGCCAATTTTGATTACGGCAGGTTGTCAAATTAACGAATCAATATAGAGTCTATCACAATAATTATACTTGTCCGTTTTGTTTTAAATGTTTGTTGTTTACACAATTAAAATTTGTAACAGTTTTAGTGAAAGTCAATTATTATTGAAATGTATGTGGAATTTCACTTATTCACTGTAAATAGGTAAATTAAGCACAGCCGTATTAAGTAGGTATTATATTTATCACAGTTTGACACTATTTGACTGTTTTTAGCACTTGTTTATCACAAACAATCTCTGGTCTCTTAAATCACTAATCTGTTAAAAAACAATTAGATAACATTTGTTCACACTTATTGAGGGTTAAATTTTCACTTTTTACTACTTTTACAAGAAACTAACTGAGATAACTATTTTTAATTAAATATTTTAAAGCAGGTGTTACTCCCGCGCCAAAGTGTTGCCGCGAAAAAGATAAAACATATAGATGTTTAGTCTCAATATGTCCAGTAGTTACTCTGGCTACAATGTCCTTCAATTCGAAACACAACAGTGCATTTAAACTGCTGTTTGACGGGAGAAATAGACATTGCGGTGGTACCCACCCAGGCAGCCTCTCACATATGAGAGACCTACCACCAGTAAACTATTTCCCACTAAATGCAAAAGAGAAGAGAAAAAAGATATGAATCACGTGTTTTAATATTATTATAATTGATATTGATAGCTCTAAAGGCTTTTCAAAAATCTTATTTTTCATTTATCTCTAATTCAATGACATTCTGGAATATATATATTTGATTGAATCATACACCGTTTTTTCCGGTAGCATATTTTTTTGTGTTGTCTTTAGATCTATGAAATAAAAAGACGTCACTAAGATTCATTTCTAAAAATTATGAGGCAAACGAATGCACCTATGTTATACATGTTTCAAGTCATCTAGGCTTGCAGTTTGAAGGATATATTCAGATTTAACATCCGGAAATATTGAGACTTAATATCTTAATATGTCTTAGGATGGCAAGCACAGTGGAGTGCCAAGCATTGCTTTGTTATCATGTTGCTTGATTTTGCTACTGTTCATGAGTAGTTCTATCGCTACCACACACATATGGCAGGCGAAACTCGCCATTCAAAGCAAAAAAAAGAGGAAGTAATTCAAGGATGACAGAAGTACATAATTTACCGTAAACTATAGCATATAGAGCGATTTTTGTTCTGCAATAGCGCGTCAAGGCCCGCGTTTGACACGAACGCACGCGCTACGTTAATCCTGTTACGGCTACCGGACATAGGGCTTGGTTTTATTATAAGAGATATATGCTAAATTAAACACTTATTTAATTATACATGCGTGGCTGTGATTTTGTTTGAAATTTAAAAAAAGAATTAGGAAAAATGTCTACGCCATATTGGCGCCCAACGTGGTGGAACAAGGCTTTACTCTAAATCCCGTAACTGTATGAAAATTATCCATAATTATACATATTATATATTATTATATATAAAGTCAGAGGTGTGTGCACTAAACTTGAATTTTCTATACTTGATAAGTCCTCTACCATTCAGTTTATCGCTCGCTTATTATTGTAGGTTTACATTAGAAAACATGATGTTATCTCACTTTTGCCCATTATTGAGACATGCAATTTCTTTTATCTCCAGTTTCTTGTGCCCTTTAGACATCGTGTGTGTGTCTCAAGTTCTTTTCGATAGGCAAAGGAATATTTTTAACAAAAGGTAACAAAATCGCTCCCGCTTCCGCCCTCACTCAGTCCACACCCCGATTAATTTCTACTCTTCACCAGTACACTGTCAACTTTAACGCAAGGCAGTATATTCAATATAATCCATCAATAATGTTTAACAAAAGTGTTTTGAGGTATCAATTTAGAATTATACTTTGACAGTGGTTACTTTGTTATTGACTTGAGTGAAAATAATTTCAGTGTTTAGTTTGTATTTATTAAAGGTAAAAGTTATGTTTGGAGTGTTGTCTTTATTGTTGTATTTATTTTATGATTTATTAAGATTAAATTAATTTAGTTTTCTCTTCATCCGATACCGAAAGTGTGTTAGTAGGTAAGTTTGTTTGATTTTTAGAGACCATATAATGTGTCGATATTTGAAATAAAACTATTATTTACGGATACGATATTTACTATTAAAAGATTGAAACAATAATATACTCAATTGTTGATTGTACAGTTCTAAAAGAGTTGTGATCTATTGTATTTATATGTATCTGCCTGTCGTACCCTCTTACATTATCTAAATCAAGGCCACGTGAATTACCTACATGCATAATTAAATGCTTACCTCTGCTTACCTGCCTAGAATGAAAAAGATGAAGTCAACCTAAAACGTTAATTTTTGCCAAAATTTTATTGACTAATGCATTTCTTACCAATTTTTAAATCAGAAGCAAATACAACTTAAGATGTTTTGAACACTGTTCCACTAACGAAGGTACAAAGGGGTTCCAAACAATTCCTTCCAGCGCCCAAAGTGACTTTATTTATTTATTATTATCATTTAAAACTTTATTGTACACCTAAAACTAACAATACATAAATAATAGTTGGACACCGACACCGGTCGGTCGCTAATTTATCCAATGGCACATCGCCAGTAGGTAAAGTCTAATCCATCCCATGGTTGGTTGTCTGGAAGAGATCGCTTAAAGCGATAAGACCGCCAGTTATATCACCAACTTTATTTTTCTATAACTATTGTTTTCTTCTTTTTTCTTTTGTTTTTGTCTTTTGTTTATCTTTTGTATATGGTGTTATAATAAAGAGTTATTATTATTATTATTATAATAGATGAAAAAAAAATGTGCAAAAGGCGGTCTTATTGCTCGAGGCGATCTCTTACAGACAACCAACCATGGGATGGATTAGACTTTACCTACTGGCGATGTGCCATTGGATAAATTAGCGACCGACCGGTGTCGGTGTATCACCGCAGAGATAGTAATGAAATGGCAACATTATGAGGTTTAGTGACGTCATTGGTGCAAGAAACTAATATCAGCGGTCGCCATCCCGTCTGCCACGCTTGGGGAGTATTCGCAAGCCCCCCGAAATAAGTCTTAGGGGATAATTATCATCAATGGACTTCGTATGGCTAAAGATGATTTTCAATAAAGCGCGATATTCGTAATTTTACATTATTTCCTAGTTTACAAGCAATTTATCTTTTGTTCTATATTCTCGCTGAGTTAAACGTTATTCTGATATTCTAGGTCGAGCAAAATCTATTAGGCAAGGAAACCTTAGAGGTGACTTATAAATTTCTATCTATAGTTCCACCGTATGTTCGGATTAGCGCAATCAAACATAAAAAGTGTTTAGTGCTAACACTTTAGACTGGGTCTAGGCCATCTTCTTAATCTTCCTTTCTGTCGTACTAATATGTTTTGGGATACGGTTTGTATATTCAAAGGAATAAATAGTATTTTTGTATATAAGTTAGGTACTGTATGTTTTCAGACGCATCACTTGAGGAAAAATTGCCAATGATTTTTTTAATAAGTACAGCAATAACCTTCAAAATATAAATAAACTCATTTTCATATTCGAATCTTTAGTAGTTGCCATCGAAACGTGTAAGAATCAAGAAAATGTTGTTAAAGAATTTTCAAAAACTATTTCTTTTCATTTTTTTATCAAAATGCGATTTTGAGCATCAATGCTATTCACTTCAATTATAACTAAATATTGATGACTATAGTTTTCAGTTGCCTCTCAGTTCTGACGTAACAATACTTACTAGACTTTAGCAATATATCTAACATTCCCGTCATCAACTTTACTGAAGATTGGTTTTCTTTCTCGACTTTCGTCCGAGCGGATATCGTCACTTGCACTTCCTAGATAAAATCCTACATAACCATGCACATAAGGTGTAAACACTGCTAAAAGGATTACTACTTGTAAGTGTGTAAGTCTTCAAATCGAATAAAAATATCTATTTTATTGCAGAAGGCTGCTTCACCACGTGAACATGACACTGGTCGCTCAAAAATATTAAAAATAGATTTTAAAATGTATTTGAAAGTGTCGTTTTTGTTGTTGTTTGTTGTGTTCTTTGATGTTGGTGATGCTGGGAGGGTGCAGGCAGCTGTCAGTTTTCTGTAAGTATAATGATCCTTGGAATAAAAGAAAGTTTTACTATTCTGTCCTCACATCTGCAACAATAAATCCTAAGCAAGGATTAATAGCGGCATGCAGTTTATTGACATCGAGTAATGAGCTCAGAGACTCTAGGAATCTCGAAGTTTTAATCCGTAATGAAATTAATCAAGTAGAGAAAATAAATGGAAGTTAAAAAACAAACGATGGTCCATATCACTTCGTAGTAAAGTGAGAGACAAACATTATAAACAGACAGAAACAGATGTTGAGGTCAAGATTTTCTTGTTTGAGGTCTTGGAGTTGATGATTCCACAAAGCACCTTGATGTTGTTGATATTTACAAAACACGTTTTAACAAAAACTCTTGTATATATTTATTAAACACAAAATTTCGATAATCAGTTTAAGTGTTGAATTGCCCAACGGCTATTCAACACTAATATATGGGGCTTCTTTGTCGATTATTAGAATCAAATGAAACATATATGTGTAAAAGGAAATAAAAAATATATCGAAAAATTAAGCTCCTAATAGGCAGCTCTAGCGGTAACAAACTATGAATGATTCTACGAATTCTCTATCGTGTTAAATAGAGACAAATGTTTGTTACCAACAAATATTTGTTTCAGGTCTGGGTGTTGTGGGGCCGAAACCCACCACAAGAAAAGACAAGTACCAAACTGTGGGGTTGGGGCTATGTGTGTGACCGATGGGTGTATATTCAATTATTATTTAAATTTGTAAGTTAAATATACATTGATTTTCAGAGCCAACGCGTCCTACCAAGAAATTGAGCTTAAATCTGAATCAAGTCTTTCTCTCCGTGATATTCTACCAGTCAAAGCTAAATATTATGATAAAAACAGGGCTCCGAAATTGTTGGGACAGCCTACTGTTGTTTACTTTCACGTTACCGTGTTGTCTTTGGACTCCATTAATGAAGAGAGTATGGTAAGTATCAATGTATGTTTTTTAATTATTGCTATAAATGGCTAGAAGAGCATGCCGTTCACCTGATGGTAAGTGGTACGACCGCTCATGGACAGTAGTAAAACAAAACTCCAAAGCAATGCTTAGCATTCCACTGCGGTCGTCATCCTGAGACATGATATGTTAATTCTTATGATGTCCACTAGTTACTCCCCCTACATAACCCGTTCTGTTTAACGGGTTATAAAGACAACTGTGCATTTACACTGCTGTTTGGCGGGAAAATAAGAGATTGCGGTGGTACCTACCCAGGCGGCCTCTGACATATGACCAACCACGAGCTTGTGAAATTATCCTTATCTACAGTGGAAAATAGCATGGCAAAGCAATTATACCTGAGGAAGAGATATTCCTCTATAGTCCATCAGAACACCTAATAATTATATGATGGGATTATAATCAACGCCATGTGATTTTTCCAACTGTTCAATATTCGGCTGTCGATCTATAATTGCATAGACTACAAGCCAAGCAAAAAGCGATGGGTCAAATGAACCACCAGGATACCTATTTAGTAAGATACAGGGGCATAAAATAATAATATTCAGCACTATGCCGTCACTTGTAAGCTGTCCGTCTCAGTGCAGATGAGACTTCAAAAGCATCAAGGAGAGGGGTTCATTTTGGTCATTTGTTTTTATACGGCATTCCTACCATCGATAGGTACATGAAAAATAATAAAAGAACACGTAGTGCCGTACAAAAATAGTGCGTCACAAAGTCGGAAGATCGTTAGATATTCCGGCAAATTTGTCGGTTAATTTGGTCATTTGATTTTAAACGGCATCGGTTCCATACAGTCGCAATACCTCTTCTAAACCATTGTTCCGCAACGCCGCACAAAAACCATGCGACAAGGGAGAAAAATCAGCGGTTGCAACCCACTCCCCTTCAGTGGTCCAGGAGGTGATTTGACACAACATGAGATTAATTTATTTTGAAAGTATTTTAGACATAGATAACATTTTTTCACATGCCGTACATTTTTTGGTGATCCAAAGGTCTGTAGAGCGGAAAATAACTCTCAAATAATCCATGTAACAAAACATACTTTAGGGTGATATTTAGTATGATATTTACTGTACATCATTTAGACACTTTATTTGTATTTAATGCAATCGTCTATAAAAAGTCAATGCCGTACATATCTGAAGGTTCACATTGATAAAAGGTAATAAACATAACAATAACTTATAATTATTAATTCCTTTTTTTAATTTTATTTGTCCGCAAAATAAGATGACACATATTCATGTTTCAGAAGGTGATCGAGAAGATGATTCAGACGTCGATGAAGACGTTGATTCAGATACCGACTCAGTCGCTAATTCAGATATTGAATTAAAATTTGAAAGACATACCTACCTATTTTTTCATTTTTGTATAAATCATTTAGTATATTTAATAACACAAAATTTCAAAAAATATGTCCATGTTTGAAGTATATGACATCGAAAAGTTTACAAAAATACTAATACTAAGCTTGATAGTCTTCAATTTTTGGATATAATATACACTCAGTTTCACTTTAAAAGCTAGCATAATGATTTATACATGTTATCAATTATTCTCTTAAAAAATATGTTAATGCCGTATAGTATCACATGACCATAAAGTACTCTTGAAATGGTGGTGCCATTTTAATGAGCCAAAAAATTATATTCTGCATTAAAATGTACGGCATAATTTTCTCTGCATTCGTTTACCTGAGAACTATTTAAAACAACAATAATATTTAGAAAGTTGCTGCATTTCACTAATCTACGATAATTTTAACTTTTGAAACCTTATATTTATTTTCCTCTCAAATTCTTTTAAACATTTTTTATTGAATGGCAATACTATACAGGGTATATCAAGACTGCTACCGAAAACGAAGCCGGGTGGTAGTTTAAGTGACTTCAGACACAATGCAATAGAAAAAGTTGCAAAAAAAAGCGACAATTTTTTTTAAATATTTTTTTTCCTATCACCATATTTGGGTGGTAAATACATTTTTCCCTAAAATAGTAGTATATACCCTTTTATTTTTAAATAATCTAAGGTATAAAAGAGTTTAAATTATTATTTTAGCAAAAAATATGGATTTACCACCCAAAAATGGCGATATTTAATAAATCATAAAAAAATATTGTCGCGTTTCTTTGCGAAATTTTTAGTTGCATTGTGTTTGTAGTCACTAAAACTACCACCTGGCTTCGTTTTCGGTAGCAGTCTTGAGATACCCGGTATAACAATTGTATTTAGCAATATCATGTTAAAAAATAGGTTGCCGTACAGGATCAAATGACCTTTCAGCTTTAAAAGTCAAATTTATGACAATGTATACATTCAAATTAACAATAATTTAGTGACGGCTTTTTTTGAAATAGTAATTTTGAGTGCTACGTAATGTTATGAAACCGATGCCGTACTTTTTCAAATCACCTCCCGGACCACTGAAGGGGAGTGGGATGCAACCGCTGATTTTTCTCCCTTGTCGCATGGTTTTTGTACGGCGTTGCGGAATAATGGTTTAGAAGAGGTATTGCGACTGTATGGAACCGATGCCGTTTAAAATCAAATGACCAAATTTACCGACAAATTTGCCGGAATATCTAACGATCTTCCGACTTTGTGACGCACTATTTTTGTACGGCACTACGTGTTCTTTTATTATTTTTCATGGACCTATCGATGGTAGGAATGCCGTATAAAAATAAATGACCAAAATGAACCCCTCTCCTTGATGCTTTTGAAGTCTCATCTGCACTGAGACGGACAGCTTACAAGTGACGGCATAGTGCTGAATATTATTATTTTATGCCCCTGTATCTTACTAAATAGGTCTCCTAGTGGTTCATTTGACCCATCGCTTTTTGCCACGGGCTTGTAGTCTACAGCCAATTGACGAAAAGTGTCTTCTAAAAATAAAGAAGAAAGATTTGATTATTCACTCTTTCCTGTGATCTCAACTTTAAAACTCTCATTACTTATTTGCCCATCAAAATTGAACCAAAACTGATTAGACCCATTCTTGGCAATGTTCCTTTACATGACTACCACAAATCTTCCCCAATTTTCAGACCTACGTAGCAGATATATTCCTGGCGCAGTCCTGGAGAGACCCTCGTCTCCGCCTGCCAGAGAACATGCACGAGGAATACAGGATCCTAGATGTGGAATGGCTGAACAGCATCTGGCGGCCTGACTGCTTCTTCAAGAACGCCAAGAAAGTCACCTTCCATGAAATGAGCATCCCCAACCATTATCTGTGGCTGTATCATGATAAAACTCTGCTGTATATGTCTAAGTGAGTTGTTTGTTTAAAAGTTTATATCTTCTAAGTTTGCTAGAAGGCTAGTGACAAAGTTAGAAGAATACTCGTACTACAGACAGCCTCCGAGGCGCAGATGGTTAGACGCCGCCTGTGAAACGAGAGGCCGCGGTTTCGATCCACGCACCGAGAAAAATGTTTGTGCGGCCCACAAATATTTGTTTCGAGTCTGAATGTTTGTGAGACCGAGAAGTCGATACCCGCGACATAAGATCTGATCTTAGTGTAGGGTCAGGACTATGTATGTGACTGTTGGGAGTTATTTATTATCTATACATATAAATAAAATTGAGGTTTCTGTTTTAAGAGTGAAAATAAAAAAAATGTCCTACTACATATCGTTATATACACGATACCTGTGTCGAAAATGATATTTAAAATTTTTTGTCTGTCTGTCTGTCTGTCTGTCTGTTTGTTCCGGCTAATCTCTGAAATGGCTGGACCGATTTTGACGGGACTTTTTTGTCAGGTAGCTGATATAACAAGGAGTAACTAAGGGGACATTTATTTTAGAAAAATAAAGTAATGATGCAATGCTCGCGCGCAGCTCACGCGTATGCCACCACTGGGCCGTCACGTCGGGCGCCTCCCACCACTTCTCCCATCAACGAATCAATATCACATTAACAGTAAGCCTCAACATACGGGACGTTTCGGAAATACTTATGGTCGTTGTCTTAAATTGGACCCAAAACAAGCCCACTGAGTCTTATTCGCTGGATATACTCAGGATTGGGTCGCGTCGCGTAGTTCCAGTGGTAGTGTAAGCCCACTGAGTTTGTTTCGCCGGATCTTCTCAGGAAGGGCCGCGTTGGATCCGGTGGTAACAATAAACCGCTACGCACCGTTGTAATAATATTCATGGTCCATTAATTAATTAATTTAATTTAATTTAATTTGACCAACGTACATATTGTATTTCTTTGAAAAATAAATTACCATAAAGTCATAACTAATACTTTAAATAAAATAAGAATAAAAAGGAAACAAATAAATAAAACTAATGCTAAATAAAAATAAAAATAATTTAAAATAAATAAATTACATAAATTAATTAATTAAACCAAGAAGTTAAAATAAGTAATACTAAGTATAGGAAATATATTGTTTATAGAGATTAAGTTCTATGTGTATTGACTTGTCATAAGAGCTTTTAAATTGCCTACGTGACCAATAAATACATTTCATTTCATTTCATTTCATTTCAAAATATTGTATATGAAGACATTTTTCAATAAAGCTAATACAAAAAACTGAAAATAAATGTGTAACGGGAGTTTACCGCCGCTCGCTAAGAGATGGCGCCACCGTAGAATTAGATCGCGGTATAATTTCGTTACAAAGTTGATAATTAAAATAAAAATGCAAAAACCAAAAAAAAAAACTAATTAACTTTTTGTTAAATTCCACGCGGACGAAGTCGCGGGCACAGCTAGTTTTATTTATAATACCACTGTGGAAACGACGAGTGCTGGAATTGATGAATTAACTAATATTATGTTTGGTAGAAAAAAAACGATTCTATTTCTGAACCCACAGACGTTTAGATATCCCTTTGGCACTATGTATAAAAATACAAAGATTTAATATTGTTGATGAATTTAACAAAAGGTTTTCCTAATTCCAGATTAACGTTAGTGTTGTCATGTGCGATGAAGTTCGAGTCATACCCACACGACACCCAGAGCTGTTCTATGATGATTGAGAGTTGTAAGTATAGACCTTAAGTTAGGAGTATATTTACTTCTTAAACGGGCATATATTTATTATAATGAATGAAACGACATATTTTTGTGAAAACTTTTAATAGACTGTTTTAATCTTCTGAACTAACAACAATATTCTATGTAGCTGAGCTTATTTAGTGTATACTGTACACATTGATTTTAAACCAAGGATAGGCCGTCAGTAGGCACATTTCGAGTTGCAAAAAGATGTCCGTGAAAATCGCGCTAAAATAAATATTAAATTTCTTTAATTTAATGGATGTCGTCTAAACGGTCATAAAAAAATATTTTCATTTTTATAAAAGTTTATGTCATAATTTAAGCAACCATTTTTAAAATCGTTTTGAATAACAACTAATTTTAGTAAAGTCATGGAGAAGTGTGTCGATGTTCTAATTAGGTCAGTCCAGCGAAAGGAGATCTGTTTCTAAACTTTTTTCCCTCCACCAGTATAACCGTATATTCAATATGTTTTCAGTATCTCACACGGTACACGACCTAATATTTATATGGAATCTCACCGATCCTCTAGTGGTCAACCCGGACATCGAACTCCCTCAACTGGATATAGCTCATAATTACACTACTGATTGTACTATTGAGTACTCCACAGGTAAGAACGGCATGATATTTCTTTTTTCGATCCTCTTCGATTCTTCCTTTGGCTCAGCTAACATTTAATTACGAGGTGTCATTTGCGACTCATGATGGTGGACCTATTTCTATTTCAAGCTGAGACCGAGGGAAGAAATCACTCAAATCGGAGTGACTAATCCAAGATTCGTTTTCGGGATCATGATTTTTGTCTCATTTTCTGAACGACATTGGCTTGCCACCTAACAGGGAACGCAATTTCCATACTTTGAAAAACAGCGATGAAGTAGAAAAATTAACTGTTTTGTTGCAGGTAATTTCACCTGCCTAGCGGTGGTTTTCAACCTACGGCGCCGCCTAGGATACCACCTCTTCCACACCTACATACCATCAGCCCTGATCGTGGTTATGTCCTGGATATCCTTTTGGATCAAGCCTGAAGCTATTCCTGCAAGGGTAACGTTGGGAGTCACTTCTTTGCTTACTCTTGGTAAGTAATTGTTGAACCATAAATGTCTACTTTTTGAGTTTCTTGTATGGGCTCAAACTATCTGAATATTCAATCATTCATGAGATATTTGTATTTCCACTCCCAGTGAAGAGGATAAATACTAGCTTACTTTACAAATAGATTAGTATCTAATAATGGGTATTCTATTGGACCTTAGATCTGTATCAGCCCATATACAATAAAGATTACTATTGAGAGTGGTTAAGCCATATAGCCTGCCACGCTGGCATGATGCTGGTCGCCAGACTTTACATACCATAGAAATTCCTACAAATTGCTATGGTATGCAGATTTCCTCACGATGTTTTCCTTTACCGTTATTGTTATGTATATATTATTCAATCACTTTAAGACCCTTATCAGGTAATTCTTTTTTAATGTACAGCAATACCGAAGTGCGTGGTGGCCTGTTGGTAAACGGACTAGACGCGACTGCCAACATGTTCACGGTGGTCGTGGGTTCGAATCCCAGGGCACACCTCTGACTTTTCGGAGTCATGTGTGTATTGATAGTCAATCGCCACGCACTAAAACGGTGAAGGAAAACATCGTGAGGAAACCTGCATACCATAGCGATTTCTAAAATTTCTATGGTATGTAAGTCCGCCAACCCGCACTAGGCCAGCGTGGTGGACTATATGGCCTAACCTCTCTCAATCGTACTCTCGATTGTAGAGGAGGCCCGTGCCCTGCAGTGGGACGTATATGGGCTGATACAGAATACCTAAGTATAGCAGAGCACTGAGTACTTTCTAACGCTGATAGTAAATATTTTATGTTTCCAGCGACCCAAAACACACAGTCTCAGCAAAGTTTACCGCCAGTATCGTACGTGAAAGCCATAGACGTGTGGATGTCGTCATGTTCTGTGTTCGTGTTTCTCTCATTATTTGAGTTTGCCGTAGTCAATAATTATATGGGACCAGTCGCCACGAAGGCTATGAAAGGGTACTCGGATGAAGATTTGTCTCGAGATCTGGACGCTTTTAAGGTTTGTAATGTTTTTAATAATAATATCAGCTGTTATTCAATTGCCTAGTTTCTTATTTGAACGAAAGTAGTTTGAGATTCCAATAGACCTGGTCAGCCATTTCTAGATTGTTAAAATAAAAGAACTGCCAAATTCTTATGGTATGGTAGTTGTTCTATTTGGTTTTCTAATATCGAATGTTCATGCATAAAATATGCGGGTATAACGGGTTCGATAAAATATGTAGGATCCTGATTACAACAGTTAGTCGCCCATGTGCTCAATTTTATGCTTGGTACCGGAGTTTTTCATAATTATATCGACAACTGGATCAGTCAGTAAAGCAGGGCGCGAGTCTACTCTACGATCGAGACTACGATTAAGAGGGGTTAACTTATACCGGGTATATCAAGACTGCTACCGAAAACGAAGCCGGGTGGTAGTTTTAGTGACTACAAACGCAATGCAACTAAAAATTTCGCAAAGAAACGAGACAATTTTTTTATCATTTTTTAAATATCATCATTTTTGGGTGATTAATCCATAGTTTTTGCTAAAATAATAATTTAAACTCTTTTATACCTTAGAGTCAATAAATAAAAGGGTATGTACTATTATTTTAGGAAAAAAATGTATTTACAACCCAAATACGACAATTCAAACAACCCAAATTCCTTCATTGATCGTTATTTTAACTGGTGCTAGGTTTAGACCAACTGGGTAGGCACCACCACAATTTCTATTTCCCCCGCTAAACGGCAGGATAAGCGCCCTTTTGTGTTCCAGTCTGAAGGACATTGTAGCCAGGGTACTAGACATATTGAGACTTGACACCTTATGTCTCAGGATGCAAGTGCAGTGGAATGCCAAGCTTACTGTCCATGAGCGGTCGCATCGTGAATCAGGCGTGTGGCATGCTAATCCTGCCTTCCATAGCATAATAAAAATAACTTTTATTCCTTAATTCTTTCAGCACATATTCCCCGGCGCGGAGCCTCGTCCAAGCGCCGCGTCTGTTCCTCAATACGACACCTTCTGCAACGGTCGTGAAACTGCTGTCTATATCGACCGTTTCTCCAGATTCTTCTTTCCATTCTCCTTCTTCATCTTGAACGTCGTCTACTGGTCCACCTTCTTGTAGTTTAAAAATATATTGTTAGTTGAGTCGTTGCATTTTATTATTACCTTTTGTGCCTTTCCTTATATGGGGTCTTTGTAAATAGTACATCAGTGAATTGATATGCAAGGGTCATATAGGAAAGGTTAGGAAAAAAAGGGCGATGCTATACTTATCATAATGAACAACTTTTACTATGGGGCCAACCCCGAAATCGCGAAAGAGAATTAGCTATTCCATACAAAAATGATCGTTTCATTCTGCAAAATGTAACGACTGCTACGGTGGTGTAGTTGTGCTACGTTACGGTTACAAAGCTGAGTTCTAGGGTTCGAATCCCGGGTCGAACAAAGTGATATTGGATTTTTCAATCCATTATCAACCCGAAGTCAGGAATTTGTGACTTGGCGATAGGCTCACCCCTATCATATCGTGGAATAGAACATACAAGGCGAAATGTGGGTGTCCTGGTTGCAACCCGGCCCACCCCTTCTAAAAAAAGGCGTGACTTTATGTATATATGCAAATTACAAGATTAGTAAATTGGAAGGTATTTCATACACCACTTAGCACATTGCTATTGCCATTTGCACATTGGAACATAAGGTGAAGCGTTTATTTCCTCTCTGCCTACCCCTTCTGGGAAAAAGCCGTGAGTTTATGTATTAATGTAGCAATGACAGGTGAAATAATCAAAGTTTTGTGCAATTAAATGCATTGTCCTATGGTTTAGTGTATGACATTTTCATGTCCTTGACGGGCCCTTGCGACTAATGTAAGTCCAAAAATATTCACATTCAATTGACCTTACCAATATGGACGGTAGATGGCATAGTGACTAGTGTTCCCAAATGGCAACTAGACATCGTCTGCCTATCTAATTAGGCGTATTGAATGCATTGTTTTGAGTCTAGACATTTTTATTAAGGCCAAGTTAATGATAACTTTATAATTTATGTAATGTATATTGTATTGGACTGTATCAGCCCATATACGTCCCACTGCAGGGCACGGGCCTCCTCTACAACCGACAGTACGATTGAGAGTTGTTAGTCCATATAGTCCACCACGCTGGCCTAGTGCGGGTTGGCAGACTTACATACCATAGATTTTTTTATAAATTGCTATGATATGCAGGTTTCCTTACGATGTTTTCCTTCACCGTTTTAGTGCGTGGTGATTGACTATCAATACACACATGACTTCGAAAAGTCAGAGGTGTGCCCTGGGATTCGAACCCGCGACCACCGTGAACATGTTGGCAGTCGCGTCTAGTCCGATTACCCACAGGCCACCACGCACTAAAAAATAATGGAAATGTTTTAGGGGGCAAACTGGTATTCGATTCCCCTGATAGTAAGTGATCACCGCCACCCATAAACATCTGCATTACATATACATAGAGATACGTTCCCGACCTTAAAGGCAGAGACAACGTGTATGTAAGAATAGGTAAACACAACTATTATCTATCTGAAAAAATCAACGTGAAACAAGGGCTTTAATGTCTTGTTTAATTCGATTAGTGGGATAACAGGAGAACAAAATCCAAGGACGGAGGAAGCTCCGTCCCTTTGCTTACATACTTTTTGATGAAATTATTGAATTGAGAATAAAATGATTAAAGCAAAAGATATTTTATTCAAGAGAGATTTTTTACATAGAATGACAATAGCATCAAAGACAATTATTGGAATAGAACATTAGATTTAAAATAAGCTATTTTCTATTCCATAGTAGGAAACATAAAGTAGGTCAAAATTAATTATTACAACACTTTGCCCAATATTGAAAGATCTACAATGTGCTTACAACTTTAGTCTCTGGTTTCTAAGTATATCTTTGGTACACTTCTTAAGAACAGAAACACCTTTTTTCCCCCTGTAAAACTTCCCCTTAATCCGAACTATACAACGAATACAAAATGGATTGCCAAAAATCGAATGACAATTAAACATTTGCATACAACAAGCTGTTGTCTAGACTGTACGTGATGGGAATGTATGTGGATGATATGCAACATGCACTCGGGTCATTGAACTCGCACTGCCTAAATTTTTATAGATTTTTTGATATGTGCTAAGCAAAAATTAGAGAATGTCCTTCAATATTTGTTATTGCAGTTTTGATAATGGCCAAGGAAAAAATATCGAGGAAGTATGCTTACCTAAAAGAAAATTCACGGTAGTTTCAAAATTAAGTTAGCCTACCTCCAATTAGCCGAGTGAAATAAAAAGTTTAGACTGCGAAGTAAAAGTTAATTTTCCATACTTGGTATAAAAACCTAAGATAAAAATACTTATAACACTATAAAAATACTAATGACTATTTCACTTTTAGTTTGTAATAATTCAAAAATAAACATTGGAATTCTACTTAATTTTAAGGAGTTCCCCTCTCCAGGTCCGAAGATATCCATCAGATTTTCACCATATTTTTATGGGACAAGCACCAGCTTTCAATCAAAGAAAAAATGGACGAAATCGGTTCACAAAGTACAGAGAAACGAGGTAACAAACATAAAAAAGCAACATACAGTCGAATTGAGAACCTCCTCCTTTTTTTGAAGTCGGTTAAAAATAGTAAAAATCTATTTAGCACTTATACTGCATTAGAAAATAACACTAAAAAATACAAATAAAAATATTAATTATTTTTAATGAAGGAAGAAACTACAAAAAAATTGGAGACAATTGGAGGTGCTGGGATTTGAACCCAGGACTTTCAGCATGCGAAGCAGACACTCTACCACTGAGTTACACCCCCAGGTGTATAGATTGCCGAAATAATTGATCAGTATCATAATTAATTTCTTACCGGTTTTATGTTAAAAACTGCCTATCGAACTGGTTGTTAAGAATAAAACATGACTGAATCTAAATTATTTTAGGGATTCAATAAATTCTTTTCTTTTCTTTTCTACTACTTTTAATATTGTTAACATTGTATAACGTTTGTGTTGTCTTAGTTTCGTCTTCATTAGTCAGAACGCTATGGTCAAATGAAATGAAATGAAATCAAAATATTCTTTATTCAAATAGTCTTTCACAAGATCTTTTGAATCGTCCTTTTCTGCTACCACCGCTTCGGAACGTGTTGTAGCTGTGAAGAAGAAGCGGCGCAAGAAACTCCCTCAGCAACACGAACTGTCTTCTTTTTTCTTTTTTTTTATATAAATTGGTTCATGTCACAAGTTACAATAATGTCAGTTTGATGCAAAACATGATAAATTTATTCCCAAGCAGTTTTATCTTCCACATAATCTGAGATTCTATAATATGCCTTTTTACACAGTTTAACTTTTATTACTTTTTTAAACTTAATAATTGGAAGGAATTAATTGGAACTGTTGGGAAGCTTGTTAAAGAAGTGTACACTTTGACCCATAAAAGAATTATTTATCTTGTGGAGACGAGTAACGTGTGAGGCAAGATTATGTTTGTTTCTAGTGTTCTTACTATGTATGTCACAATTACGCTTAAATTGAGTTATATTTTTACGAACATATAGTAAATCTTCATAAATATATTGAGATGCAACAGTAAGAATATCTACTTCTTTAAACCTTTCTCTCAATGAAACTCTTGGACCAAGTTGATAAATGGCCCTAACAGCTCTTTTTTGTAGAATAAAAATAGAAGAAGAAGAATTCCCCAGAGAAGAATTCCATAAGACATTATACTATGAAAATAGCTGAAATAGACAATTCTTGCCGCTGCCTCATCCGTTAAACGCCTAATGGTTTTAACTGCATATGCCGCTGAACTTAATCTACCAGATAGTGAATAGGTCTAGTTCTACTATAATTGAGGGAGTACAGTAGAAAAATACTATCAAGTATCAACCTTTATTGTATTGAAATCTATAATTGTGTACATTCCGCGTTGGAGATCGATGGAATAAATAAAATAAAATACTTTTCGAATGAGGATGCTCCAATATTATAATTATCTTTTTTTCAATAAAAAGTAATAGTAACATACATAGTCCTGACCCCACTAAGATCGAGTCTTGTGTCGTGAGTATCTGTTTTTTAGAGACTTTTCGGTCTCAGAACCGAATAAAATACCTGTTGATCACACCAACATTTGCCTCAGTACAGGGATCAAATCCGAATTGAAAAATTTAATCATTGTTTTAGCTAAAATATCATTAAAAGTGCATTTTAGTAAAATACAGTGGGTGCTGGTCTGTTGATATCGGACGCGGCTGCCAACATGTTAGCGGTGGTCGCGGGTTCAGATCCCAGAGTACACTTCCTTCCTTTCAGAGTCACGTGTGCATTGATAGTCAATCACCACGCCCTATAACAGTGATGGAAAACATCGTGAGGAAATCTGTATACCATGGCGATTTGCAAGAATTTCTATGGAAAGTAAAATCCGCTAACATGCACAAGGCCAGCGTGGTGGACTATATAGCCTACCCCTCTCATTCATATTCTCGATTGTAGAGGAGGCCCATGCCCAGCAGTGGGACTTAGATGATACATACATACCTACATCCAACTGTAAAAAGGATTAAATCAATGCTTACAAAATATTTCAACTACAAGTTTGTACATTGGAAATTACCTACTTCAAACATCATCTTGCACATTGCCCTAAGTTTAATCAAACATTGTATCAATATGAATATGAAACACGTGCAAAATATTTTAGAAAAATATACTCTTTTTTTTGTTTTCTATAGTATATATTGTATAGTAATATTTTCCTTTTAATTGTTTTACCAGGTATAGTATTTTTTTTTTATACACATAATTATTACTAATTTTATTCTTTTGTATAGCATTCTTTGAACTGCTTCCGATTTCCCTGTATTATGTTCTTAATTTTGTTAATGTAATATTTTACTTGTCTCCTAAATTGTTAACACAACCGGCAGATGGATGTAAGTAATAGTTGTAATCAGTTTTAAAGCTTATATTACTCGTAGTACTATTTAGTTTTTTGTTATATATTTATTATTATATTTATTTATTATTACCTATTTAATTAATATTTGTAACCAATGTCTTCGCATAGTAACAGTGACAGTGAAGAATTTTTCTCAGCCTGTAGTGAAGATAGTTTTGAGAGTGTACCTTCGCTTGCTGAGACTCTCTCGGCCCAATTCTCCGATGTCCCTAGAAATTTCAATGTCGTTCATTTTAACGCCCAGAGTATTCCGGCCCATTTCGCGGATATACTGGCAAGTTTTGACTGTACACATATTCATGCTATTCTTGTATCTGAGTCCTGGCTTAAACCCTGTCTTCCTTCCTCTGCTTACAATCTACCTGGTTTCCACCTCATAAGAAACGATCGTACGGTGGGTGGTGGAGGTGGTGTGGCGATTTATCTCCGAACGCACATTGCATTTTCTGTAGTCAGTGTGTCGTCACAGCCTACACCACCGAACGCCGGAGAGCATCTTTTTCTTGAGGTGGAACTCTCACACCAGAAACTCCTATTAGGTGTCTACTACTGCCCCTCACGCCGCGTAGACTTCTTCCCCTCATTTGAAATAATTCTTGAAAACCTAGTCTCCTCGTACAGTCAAACCATAACCATGGGTGATTTTAACACCTGTCTCCTTAAAAATGACTCCCGTTCTTCCTCTCTTCAAACTATTGTTCAATCCAACAACCTTTCAATTCCTTCACTTTCTGCCACTCACCATTTCCCTAATTGTACTCCTTCTCTTCTCGACTTAATGTTTGTCTCGTCGCTAAGCCATGTTGCCAAACATGGTCAATGCCCTGCTGATGCCTTCTCCTACCATGACCTCATATTTTTATCATATCGTGTCCGTCCACCCAAAGCCTCTCCCAAAATCCTCCTGCAGCGAAATTTTCGGGATTTGAATCTTGCTGATCTTCGTAGGGATGCCGTCAACATTGATTGGAGTGCGCTCATGGCCTCTGACTGCGTTGATATCAAACTCAATATTTTCATAGACCAACTAATGAAACTTTATGATGTGCACGCGCCAGTTCGTAAGGTCAAACTTAAACATCCACCTTCACCCTGGCTTACTGCTGATATAAAAGCTCTGCTTTTAAAAAAAGCATCAGCGAAGTCCAGGTTTAAGCGACGTCCCAGCGATTTAAACTGGGAAAAATATGTGACGATCCGGAATCACTGCAATAAGGTGTGTAGAGATGCTCAACGCCGATTTATTCATAATTCTGTTGCAGATGCAGATCCAGCGAAAGTTTGGAAATTTCTCAAGTCACTGGGAGTTGGAAAATCGCGCCATGATTCAATTTCTAATAATATTAATTTAAACTCTCTTAACCAACACTTCTGTTCTCCATCAATTTTAGATGGGACTGCTAAAAGTAAAACAATACAATACCTTTCTTCATGTAAAACTCCCGATTGTCCCCCTTTAGTTTTTAAACAGGTCGCTGATTGTGATGTTAGAAAGAACATTACGCTGATCGCTTCCAATGCTGTTGGTAGCGATTGCCTCGGACGTAATATGATTATCCCTATCCTTGATGAAATCCTTCCCATCATCACCCATATCCTCAACTATTCCATTACCAGTGGGACTTTTCCAGCAGTCTGGAAAGAGGCCCACATAATTCCTCTTCCTAAAAAAAGTAATCCTACAACCTTTTCCGAATTCCGCCCTATTTCTATCCTACCATTCCTATCCAAAGTCCTTGAGCGCCTAATCTACGCCCAACTCGCTGATTTCCTCTATAAAAATCAACTTTTGAACCCATTCCAATCCGGTTTCCGTCCTGGTCACAGCACCACCACAACCCTTGTTCATATTACGGAGGACATCAGATCGGCCATGGAGGTAGGCAAGCTGACAGTATTAGCACTTCTTGACTTCAGCAATGCGTTTAATACGGTCGATTTTGATGTGCTACTGAGCGTACTACGTTCGTTTAACATATCTCCAACAGCGCTTGTTTGGTTTCGTAGTTACCTGTTTGGACGCCGGCAGCGAATCTGTGTCGACGATAACGTATCGTCATGGCACACGTTGTCTGCTGGGGTGCCACAGGGCGGCGTGTTATCTCCCCTACTCTTCGCAGTTTTTATCAACTCTATTACAACCAAACTTCGATCTTTCTACCACCTTTATGCAGATGATCTCCAAATCTATTCTCAGGCTCCTCTTCACCGGTTAAATTACGCTGTCTCGGCAGTTAATAAGGATATTGAACTGATAAGTGACTGGAGTAAAGAATATGGACTTATGATAAATCCATCCAAAACGCAGGTCATTGTAGTCGGCAGCCCCAGGTTGATTTCTAAAGTTAACTGGTCGCTTATTTCACCTGTCATCTGTAATGGAGTAAGTATTCCCTACAGTGACAGCGTCAAAAATCTTGGCATCTACATTGATCAAAATTTCACCTGGGGTCCACAGATCCGAGAGTTGAGTAGGAAGCTATTCGCCTCGGCTGGGTCCTTGCGGAGATTACGCAATTTTCTACCAATTGCCACGAAAATATCGCTTGCTCAATCCCTTCTTCTCCCCATCCTTGATTATGCGGATGTCAGTTATCTTAATATCACCGAGGAGCAACTTAATAAACTTGAGCGTCTTCAAAACTTTTGTATCAGATTTATATTTGGATTACGCAAATATGATCATGTTTCCGATTTTCGTACAAAGCTCAAGTGGCTACCAATAAGGCTTCGCCGGAATACACACATTCTTTTTCTTCTCTATAATATACTTTTCAATCCCCTCACTCCCTCATATCTTAAAAATCGCTTTGAATTTCTTCATGATTCACATTCGAGGTCTCTTAGGTCATCGGAGAACTTAAGGCTGAAAATTCCCGCGCATTCCACTTCCTTCACAGACAAATCTTTCACCGTACAAGCTGCCAGGTTGTGGAATGCTTTGCCAGTAACGGTGAGACGAGCTAAAACTCTGCCCATCTTCAAAAATATGGTTAAAGAACACTACTTACATGTTCTATGAGGATATTGGAGTTGTTCACATTTTACTTTGTTGTTATATATATATATTTATATATTTATAGGTGTATATATTATATGTGTATTTTGTGTATTTGTATGTTTATTCAACATATATATGTATGTATGTATATATGCATGTATGTATGATTATTTATAAAATTAACAATATTATAAATTGTAATACTCGTACACCGGAAGCCCCAACTTTCGTTCTTTTCGTTTATCCATCCCATGGTTGTCTGGCAGAGATTGCTTCAAGCAATAAGACCGCCACTTGTGCATATATTTTATTTCATTTAGTTTTGTCTTTTTATGTATATGGTGTACAATAAAGTGTTAAATAAATAAATAAATACTCAGGTCGGTGTGTGAAAGAGAATTGCCTGATCTGGGAACCGAACTCAGGGCTCTTCACAGGCTATGTCTAGTACCACCGGACCAACGCGGCAAATACAGGAGCCTCATGTACTTATGTGTCGCAGTTTCCAAAGAAAATGAAGGCCCTATTAATATTTTTTATGGGATTACAAAATTATAAATATATCAAAGAACTTCCTTTTAAGTATTGTTTTATGTTCATTCAAAGAAGCATCAAAGTGCGAAATATACTATTCATAATCAAACGCAATGTTTAGTCACAGTTCATAAACCGAAAGCAGTAATTCAAAAAGTATTTAAAACCGTTTATTACTTTTCTCTTTATGCAGTGATTCTTGATGCAATTTATAAGAGAGATGCGATTTTCATCAATCCATTTAAAATGTATTTTTATTGTCCAAAAAGAGAAAATATTAAAATCATTCTCAGTCAAGCAAGTACATAAGTGATGGACCAAAAAATTCACAGCAACCGTTCTTCTGCTAGGATTTTCCTACGGTCTTTACCAGTGAAACCTTTTTCTTTGCCATGAAACAAGAAAAAAATATATTGTAAAGGCCATAGGATGTTTCGCTACCGAACAAAACTCGTCAATTTTAGACACTAAAAAGCCGTACGTAATCCTGACCCCACACTGATATCGAGTCTTGTGTCGTGGGCATTTGAAACTACGAGACGCTTATCGGTCTTACAAACACCTAGGCCCGAATTAAATAACTATGAATCACACAAAAAATTGTCTCCGTGCGAGAATTAATCTCGCAAAATATCATACAGCCCCTCTTTTTGCGTCAGAGAATTGAAAAATCTATTTAAACTACAGGGTTTTTACATGTACCAAAATATAGCAGGAATAAAATTCGTTCCCAAAGAGTACTTTGTTATATAGGAAATTCGTTCCCGTTTTATCTTGTAACTTAAATTCCCTACAGACAGCCAACTCCTGTGTCCGCGTTCTGTGAAAACTATTGAAATGACGTTTACGATCCCGCCATTATTTACTCCTGGTTGAACAAACTTATAAAAGAGATGTGTCTATTTGCGGACTTAGGGACAAAAACCATACAGTTTATTTGCGAATGGCGCTTGTCAAGTGAGATGACAGTAAAATAATCGTTAATTTTGTATACGAAAATACCAGTGTAACTGTGTCTGATACCTAATTCATTGTACATTGTACTCTTTGGTAAGAGCATTTAAATGTGACAAAATCTCACTGTAGCTACCTTACATAAATAAAGGAATTAACTTTTTTGATGGAGATCCACTGATGTCGTGATTATTTCATTCAGTAAAATTGTGGGAGACACATGCCATTCCTCCTTAATACTTTTATCCCTGATTCTGAAGGACTGAAATGTGACAATAAGCAGAAGTATGGTAAATCCTTACCCCTTTGTTTAATAGAAGGTCCGGCGAACGAGCAAAGCGGTTATCTCATGGTTGGATCACTATCGTCAATTATTATACATCATAGATATGTTGCCAGCCCAAGAAACTGGGAGGGAAGTGGCAATAAAAAACTATGGAAGGGTTATTGGGCATCCGGCAATTAAAGCTTATAATAAATAGAATAACAATACCCAATAATAGGATGATGATAAGCACAGATTTACAGAAATAGATCAAAACACATGTTAAAACAAATTGAATAACAATACAAACTGCACAATTAATAAGGTTTATCACTACAAAGCGGAGTTAACGAGCTCCTGTCTACAGCTGTCTGTCAAATTGATTTACAGAGTATTAATAATAGAATCATTGTTTCTCTGCTGATAATGTAATTGACTGTGTTTAATTATAACGGTTGTTCAACAAAAATTACGAAAGCTTACTTGAAATAGATTAAAAAAGAAATGGATTAAAAGAGGCTGAAGAAAGAAGTTTAGAAATGGCGATGTTGCTGAACACAATGTTGTAAGAAGCATAAAACAACTTCTTGCTTAAAGTTTTTACTTTACTTTTAGATTTCATAAGTTCAATAGTCGTTTAGGCACGAAAATCGACTAATCATAAGAATTAAAAGGTTTCCAGAAAGTGTTGATATCAGGCAGGTCGTCAAACTTAGCCATTAGCCAAATCGTTTTGCTGCATGGATAAATCTTATTTAATGCGTGAACTCTGTGCAAATTTAGAATAAGGGCAGACAGTAGACGATCATGCAACCTTAATAAATATATTTTATCAATAGTTTCGGTAAATATAAGTGATCTCGGCCACCAAAGAACATCTACAACGCTTGTACAATGGATGTGTTGTCTCGTCAAATCAGGAGGAAAGTGGGTAGAAAAAGGATGGGAAAAGCATTGGGTATCCAACTTTAAAAAGTCGTGGAACATGGTTATAAAAGTTATTTTAAATAACCCGTTAAAGCTTAATGAAGACATCACGTTCAGTTTATTTTAGTCGCGTGAATGGAGAGTCTCTGCGTCTGTTCCCAGAATATTCACAAAAAGTGTGGAGACGAGGCCTTGAGACGCGAATTTGCATCGCCGCGGGCCAACGTGGGCTGCATTTGCATGTCAATATCCTGTGGCGCTTTTTGTCTGTCTAGGCCAGATGCTGGCAACATTTTAGCAATTGAACTAAGAACAGTGAAGAAAAAGAAAAAAAAACACTTGCAGAATTTAAAACTTCTTCGTAAATACTAATAAGAAATTAAATTAGTAAAAGTGATTATAAATACATAAATAAAATTAAGAAATAACTATAAATATTTTTTGTATAGAGCTTAAGTGCTATGTGGATTGACTTGTCAAAAGAGCTCTTTAATTGCCTACATGACCAATAAATAGATACATTTCATTTAATTTCAAAGGTTTTCAGGAATTTGAAAGGCCACCAATACGTATTAAGTCAATATAAACTGTAAAGAATTAGTTAAAAGTCAAAATAATAGTTTCAGCTGGCAGGAAAAAATGGTTTGTTGCCAATAGGTAATTTCCTTTACGATATCACACAACATTGGATGCAAGATAGTTAACATCCGATTTTAAAAAAAGTAATTCTGAAAGATAGTGAAATAAAGAATTAATATTTTAATATTGCACATAATATTAAAATATTAATTCTTTATTGAGACGTTGAGATAAATTATCAAGGGGAAATTATTTAATAATGATTTCACGTCATTACAAACAATTATAGATACGCCAAATTGCATTGCATGATTATTTGGAATTTAATTCAATTATATCTTGAACCAATTATTGTTTCTTATGGCCTAACCACTCTCAACCGAACTGTCGATTATAGAGGAGGCCCGTGCCCTGCAGTGGGACGTATATGGGCTGATACAGATACCGATATCTTCAACATGTGCCAAAAGTTGCTAATACCTGTCTAAGGAGCTTATGTGTACCGTTACAAAAAAATTTGGCGGATGATTGTCTGGTATCTAACTTGCAATGTATCGTTACTGAATCATTACTAATTCTATGTTCGATGTTAGGTCTTAGGATAGACACAAATAGGTTTTATAATTTTGAAACGAAAGACGCGGAATTGATTTTTTACAGCGGCTGTACTTTTCTCTAATTGTTCAACCTCATAAAACAATAATAAATAAATAACGCCCAACAGTTAAATACATAGTCCTGACCCCACACTAAGATCGTCTTGTGTCGTGGGTATCAGGAACTACATCATCATTATCATTATACGGTATCATTGTTCCATACAGCGATACAGTCAAAAATCTTGGTTTATATATAGACAAATGTTTCACCTGGGGTCCTCAGCTTCGGGAAGTTAGCCGAAAGGTTTTTGCCTCAGCTAGGTCTTTGTGTAGGTTACGCAATTTTCTCCCCATTGCCACGAAAATTTCTCTTGCACAAACTCTCCTACTCCCCATCCTTGATTATGCCGACGTCAGCTATCTCGATCTCACCGAGGACCAACTTAATAAACTTGAGCGTCTTCTAAATTTCTGTATTAGATTTATATTTGGTCTGCGCAAATATGATCATGTCTCTGAGTTTCGTACTAAGCTCAAGTGGTTACCCATACGACTTCGTCGGAATGCTCATATTCTTAATCTTCTTTACAATATTTTGTTCAATCCTCTCACTCCATCATATCTCAAAGAACGATTTCTATTTCTCCATGAGTCTCATTCAAGGTCCTTGAGGTCGTCGGAGAATCTGAAACTGAGAATGCCTATGCATACCACAACGTTCATGGATAGGTCCTATACAGTGCAAGCCGTTCGACTGTGGAATGCATTACCAGTTGTCATAAGGCAAGCTCAAACATTGACATCTTTCAAAAAAATGCTTAAAGACTATTATCTTTCTCTCTAAGTAGCTGCATTAAGAAGTTTTTATTTCCTCTTTTTGTCTCAATAGGTAATTTATAATTTATATTTAGTATGTATATTTATGTCTATGTTTATCTATAGAAATATTTATACATGTATGTATATTAAGTGTATTATATAATTATGTATTATATATCATGTATATATTCGCTATAAATAATTTGTTTACCTATTCCTTATAAGAGCATGTTTTTAGTTTTCTTTAAATTCTATACTGCCCTCTCTTCTTATCCTTTTCTTATATCCATCCAAAGGTTGTCTGTAAGAAATCGCCTAGGGCGATAAGACCGCCAACTGTACTCTTTAATCTTATATGTAAAATATTGTATACTTTTTCACTTTTTGTGTGCAGTAAAGAATGAATAAATAAATAAATAAATAAACTACGAGACTTTTCGGTCTCACAAACCCAGACCCGAAGCCAATATTTCTGAACAGCACAAACATTTATCTCGGTGCAGGGATCGAACCCGCGTCCTCTCGTTTCACAGCTGTATGGATAACTTTAAGAAAATATAAATGATGTTTTTCAAAATTTGATTAGAACTTAGGCAGTTCCAGTCATTAACATACCGGGTATCTCAAGACTGCTACCGAAAACGAAGCCGGGTGGTAGTCTTAGTGGCTACAAACACAATGCAATTAAAAATTTCGCCTAGAAACGCGACAATTTTTTTTTATGATTTTTTAAATATCTTTATTTTTGGGTGGTAAATCCATAGTTTTTGCTTAAATAATAATTTAAACTCTTTTATACCTTAGAATATTTATAAATAAAAGGGTATATACTATTATTTTAGGAAAAAATGTATTTACCACACAAATATGGCCATAGGAAAAAAATAACAAAAAAAATTTTGTCGCTTTTTTTTGCAACTTTTTCTGTTGCATTGTGTCTGAAGTCGCTTAAACTACCACCCGGCTTCGTTTTCGGTAGCAGTCTTGATATACCCTGTATACATACGTTCTTTATTTAGAATCTCTAGATACGTAATATCTTGAATTTTATAATTTAAATATTTCTTATTCCTATTTATTTAACAGCCTCCGAGTCTATATATATCGAGTATAGCGCCGGCTATGAAACGTAAGGCCGCGGGTTCGATCCTCGCACCGATACAAATATTTGTATGATCCACAAGTATTTGTTTCCGAGATTGTTGGTAATATTTGAGACCGAACAGTCTTCCGTAGTTCCTGACACAAGACTCGTGTCTTCGTGTGGAGTCAGGACTATGTATGTGACTGTTTGGTGTTTTTATTGATTTAAGTACCTATTCTAACTTTATTGACTTAAATTTTAACTTTATTTATTTATTTCAGTCGGCGAATTCAGACTGCCTCCAACAGGTCACTGTGGAAATCATTGGGGGAGGCCTATGTTCAGCAGTGGACTTTCTTTGGCTGATGGATGGATGGATTCTAGTTTTAAGATATTTTGTCAGTACCTACCAATTATGTACGTCAGATGTTGTTA
Organism: Hyles vespertilio; assembly: GCA_009982885.2. Lineage (NCBI taxonomy): Eukaryota > Metazoa > Arthropoda > Insecta > Lepidoptera > Sphingidae > Hyles > Hyles vespertilio. The sequence goes on from CM042830.1 coordinate 5,939,478, forward strand.
AAATAAAATCATTTTTCTTTCTATTCTTTCTTTCGTAATTAAAAACTAATATTTTAAAAGCTCTCCATAGTGTTCAGCGTTAAGTAAGTTCGGCGGAAGTATTCGTGTGCGGTCGCCCGCATACTGTCGTTCCCATGTCGATTGTAAGAGACACAAAGACCACACATGAACCTCGTTAATCCGACCTTTTATATGGACATTTTCTATCACAGGATACGTTGGTTTTGTCATCGGTTCAAAAAGTCAATAGCCTTAAAAGCATGGTGAATCAAAATCTTTAGAGAATAGGAGGTTAAGTTAACTTGAAAATCAAGCCGTATTTTTTTTGACAGCCTCCGTGGCGCAGTTGGTTAGACGCCGCCTGTGAAACGAGAGGCCGCGGGTTCGATCCCCGCACCGAGAGAAATGTTTGTGCGGCCCACAAACATTTCTTCCGGGTCTGGGTGTTTGTGAGACCGAAAAGTCTCTCGTAGTTCCTGATACCCACGACACAAGACTCGATCTTAGTGTGGGGTCAGGACTATGTATGTGACTGTTGGGTGTTATTTATTTATTTATTTTTAACATGCATTTATTATTTTCGTCTCAATGTATGTTAGGGAATCTTTGACAATAAAAGAGAGGAAAATGTTTGACATAATAATAAAAAAAAATACATACATAAACTCAACGGGTTTTTCAGAAGGGGTAGCCATTTCGGGAACAAATTCCTGACTCCGAGCTGATAATGAACGGAAAAATCCAATATCACCTTGAACCTCGATGGCTTTGTTGTCACGGTTACAAAGCTGCTCAGCTTTGTAACCGTAATTTAGTACAACAACGCCACCAAGGCAGTCCAATATGGAAAACCACGTACCTATTTTTAGCAATAAATATAACGTAAATAAAATAAAATAAATGGTCGAAGAAAATAAAATATAGAGCCTTATGTGCCATTTCATTGTAGTTACAATGGAAAAAGACCTGAATGAGTAGGTAAGAAAACAATGCATACAACTTTGTAGCTGTTAAATATTATTTACTTAGGTAAACACGATTATGACTAATGTCCTAACTAACGCACTAATGGACCAAAGAGGTGAATATCCTTTAAAATAATCGAGCTGTGCAGCCTATAAAAATCGGTTTATCACATATTTGTTGTAGTGATTATCTTTTGATATCGACTATCGACATACTGATTTTTAAATTAATTTTATTTCTGAATTCCTGGTAGTATACTGCGTTTTTTCTGATTATCCCAGTCACGTCGGAAAAAACTGTTTGCAATAATAAATAAGTATCTAGATACACCCAATAGATACACAGTTCCTACACTAAGATCGAGTCTTGTGTAGTGGGTATTAGAAACAACGAGAGACTTTACAGTCTCACACGGTTTTCGAAGACTCTAGCTACACTTACTTTCGTGCCACTCTAGCTTTCGTGGTCCGCTGTAAAGTAATCGAATAGTCGCGTAGCGTCGAGAAGTTAAACAAATTAAAAATCTAACAAAAGTAAAAAAAAAAGAAAAAAGAAACGATAAAATCCGTAAATAATCTTTTTATTTTTCGAAATCAATTTCGAAAATCTAAGAAACTCTAGTCTAGTTCATGTTTTTGTATTTTTTTAATGGTTTTACCACGTCTATTTTACTCCACAGCATCAATATATCATCTTCATTCTATATTAACACACTACCTGGCACATTTCCATGCAAAACTTACATGTTTCCATTTTGAGAACAAAACGTTCCTTTTTCAACCAAAATATCGTGTATATCTTTCTCTTTCACTCTTTTAACTGATTATTATCTCTCCTTTTCACCCGCACACGTTGTGTTGGTACCACCACGCAGTGTTAAGCCGCGTGCACATTTGAAAAAGGATAATCGATTAATCGAAATAAAAGGCTAAGGAGTAGGAAAAGAACAGTCTAGTCATATTACTCTAAATAATCTTTTAAACAATAAAAAATCTTCTATACATAATAGTAATAAAATGATCTGCACTAACGTTAATAAACGAAAAGGTCATTAAAATGCCAAGTCTGAAGGTTGAATTAAAATTGATTTAACGCGACTGAGTAATTTTAATTCTGGATGTCCTTTAACTGTTGTCATTAACTTCATCCTTAACTCATGTCCATAAAGCAGTTTTAACGAAGTGCGGTTCGATTCGAGTAAATGAGAAATAGATCGGCCTAGTAAGGGTTGCAGGAAGTCCCTGGATTCTAGGCAAGTCTATATTTAGCATTGGACTAGTGGGTTAAGGGAGAAGGAGTGTGAGAGAGGCGTATTTGAACCATCTTATAATAAATCGATTCGGGCTTTCTATGAAAGTCTCATAAATATAATACAGGCAGATCAACTAAATTCTCAAATGGTAACATTGAGAAATTGATCGTATACCAATAGAAGCCTTATGTGAAAACCTACATATGCGACGGCTTGGCACAACACACCTTATCTGTCAAAAAAAAATGGCGACACGCTATTTAAAAATCGAATAACCAATCCATTTATATCGATTCCACTCTGTGGACTGTGGAACCACCCCACGGCCGGCTGCACTCGCGCACCGGACGGGAACAATGTCCTTCACTAGCCTTGGCTCCATTTTATCGCAACATCTCGGTTTGCAATCAATCAGGGCTGTCAAGCAACGTGCGGGCACACTCTTTATTATTCTATGTGAAATTGAAATTTATAGATTTGACACATTTGTTTGTGGGTTGTTTGAATTGGCATTTACGAGGGGACGTAGTTTAATGCGGATTTTGTGCCTGTGTGGACTCTGTAACTTTATTTATTTTGTTTATTGTCTATGATTATAGATTGTGGGTAATTTGAGATAGAGTTTTGGTGGTTCAACGATTGTGCTACATAAATCTCAATGAAAATACATTCGATTATAATCGATAGTGAATTACAAAGTTACGGTTGCAATCGCATCCTCGCTCACACAGCCAACCATACAAAACGACAATACATATAAATCAATTAATTTCGCCCGACCCAAATTCGTTGGTCAGCCGAAAATTCAACGTGACCCATTTTTTTTAAACTCTCGCCATCCTGCGTTCAGTCCGCGAAAAAGAAAAAAAACAAGGTCAAAGACCGCAGGCGATTGGCCGAGGTCCATCCGACCATTTGCATTATTGTTTAACGGGTCCTTAATGGAAAGATTGAAGAATACGCACATAATTAAAAATGATTTGTTGTGAGAGGGCGAATGACCTTATTTCTCTGTAGTGTTGTGGGGACATGTCGATGAGTTTTAATGCTTGTATTTGTGAAGTTTGCTCTAGTTTTCAGTTCGTGATATATGGAGTACCTAAATGTTCGGCAATTTCAAAAGAGTTTACTTATCGATAAGCTTTTAAAATTGACTACATTTTATAAATAGACAAACTGGTTGGTTTATTAGTATTGTATACCTTAACATGTATAAGTGCGTGGTGGCCTGTTGGTAAACGGACTAGATGCGACTGCCAACATGTTCACGGTGGTCGCGGGTTCGAATCCCAGGGCACACCTCTGACTTTTCGGAGTCATGTGTGTATTGATAGTCAATCACCATGCACTAAAACGGTGAAGGAAAACATCGTGAGGAAACCTGCATACCATAGCGATTTATAAAAAAATCTATGGTATGTAAGTCCGCCAACCCGCATTAGGCCAGCGTGGTGGACTATATGGCCTAACCACTCTCAATCGTACTCTCGATTGTAGAGGAGGCCCGTGCCCTGCAGTGGGACGTATATGGGCTGATACAGATACAGATACCTTACTAGTTATTTACTTCGCGCCTAGTTCGAAATGTGTCTTAATTTCCTTACAATACGAAGATTAACGGACATAAATCTAAATAAAAGCAAAAGAACATCACATTATTATGCCTCAATTTATTTATTCTATTTTTAAACTAATCATAACGGTATTTTTAAATTCCATTTGAATTCTTCGCATGTTTCCTACGATGTAACTGACCAGACAGCATGACGCCGTGTATATCAAGTGACATAATTTCCTGTTTTTTATCTCACTCGCACTTGTCTCCCTTATGTAGATGAAAGAGACAAAACATACTGAATCCTGTAGGATCTGATGTTTGATAGCTCGTTTTGTTTTTTATCAGTATTTGATCTAAAGGTTACGTCATGCAGTTTAAGTATAGATTATGATTTTGCGTACTTTTATGTGATTGCCTGAATATTTTTATGTGATTTCCAATTAATTTATTTGTTTCACTTTTGTGTATGCAATAAAGTGTTTATAAATTAATACTCTCTGTCATTTACTTAACGTACGTTCTTTAAAAGTCGGTTTCTAAAAATGGTAGAGTCACGATTTTGTCAGTCATGACTCAGCAAGAATAGGCAGGCTCGTCTGTGGCGGTACCACTGCCGCATAGGAGACTGCAGTGAAGTGACAGCGTTGCTGTCACGTTTTGTTCAGTAAGTTAGATTGTCGAATGCCTAATATCCTTCCCTATTCCCATTATTTTTCTTTGCCACTCCCCTACCGTTTTAAAGTAACATCACGTTATGGATGTTCGTGGGCGGCAGTGATCATTCATCAGATGACCTGTTTGCTCGTTTGATGTAATTATTTTTTTTTGTATCCAAATTATTGATACTATCGATACACCTTTTTTCCACGAGGAAAATCCTCTTGGATTCCCGCACAAGGAATGCCGGATTTTTACCGACTAAAAACCCCATCTTGCTCCATCAGCACTGGAGAAACACCGGGACCTCACAAAGAACACGCCAAAATTCCTCCAGTACCCAACTTGTACTCAAAAGAACTTGTTTATTCCGCTTAAGCTTTTATCTAGCCTAGGGGTTAGTCTATAAAAACGATACGAAATTCGAATGTTCAGATGTTCGACGCCCGGAGTAACTTATAAGATTTCCACTTCTAAAAATCAATACTATTCTGTATTATACTTGTCATTTTCTCCGAACTTAGTCTACGGTTGCGATGTATGATAGAGGAATCCAACATCTGTGGAGTATCTAGGTACATTAGTGAAGTTGTACGTAAGGCGTCCGAACATTCGAAGGATCGTTTTTATAGAGTAAACCCCACCGCACTATCGATACACCTTTTTTTTGTTCAAGAGGAAAAGCTATTCAGATACTAAGGGGGAGGCCGAAAGGGGTATGTCAGTGTCTCTGGCCTTTCAGCTCGGTACAAACGCGAATATTGTGGTCGAGCTGGGTCCCTAGCAATACTTACGCCAGTATACTGACTAAAAATCCTTCGATAGTCGTAACGGGACTATTACTATCGATACACCTAACAAACGATTGTTACGTACATCGAATATCGATACATCGATGGAACAGTAGCATCCCTTTGCATCTGGTAGTGACCGCGGCATCCGGGCGGGCGCCGTGGGAATGAAGCCGCTTCCCTTCAGCCGGCCTCTCGCTCCTCTCACTGTACGGGGATGAAACTGGGATACACTCCTGTTATACCGAATATCCCGTAATAGTTTCAGGGGTTGATTAGGAGAGATATTTAACTAAGTATGGAAATTTTGGATGTTAATTTTAATTATTGTGGTGGATTCCTTTATATTGAAACTTTTTAGAATGAAAATTATTAACAACTAGCGGCCCGGCCCAGCTTCACCCGGGTACAAATAGATTTTTGTACAATAATATGTACGTATTATTATTATACATATAAACATTCCTATATAGGCACGCTGCCGCCGCGCCGCCCCGGCCGGCCAGTACCGCCGCAAGCGCTACGTCCCGCAATTTTTAATCTGTAATATCTTCGAAAATATTCATTTAAATCTTGTGCTGTAAAGGACCACATAGATCTATATTAAATCAAACATTTATTTAAGCTATTTAATTGGATAAGGATTAATGCTGTATTGGTTAAAATCGCTTCGAAAATTAGCCATTATTTGTCGTAAAAAGTAAATTACAAAAAAATGTTATTGTGGGATATCCATAAGAGATAGACACATACCATCGCGGAGTTTTCTGTAGACCTTTTCAATGTATACAAATATGTAGTCCATTATTTTGATAAATCTCGTAGGGTTCAGCCTGCGTTTGCAATGTAAGCGGAAAAATATTGATAATTAACGACATCACATTAGAAACCTCAAAAATAACAATATTTCTCCACTATTTAATGGATATTATTATACATATAAACCTTTCTATTGAATTACTCTATCTATTAAAAAAAACCGCATCAAAATCCGTTGCATAGTTTTAAAGATTTAAGCGAACAAGAAAAATAGGGACAGAAAAAGCGACTTTGTTTTATACTATGTAGTGATTAGTTCTTTTCATTAGCTTACATAATTTATTATACGTTATATTTAAATGAAGTGTTCGTAGTTTCTTGTTTTAAGTAAAATATTTGTAAGATGTTAAGGAATTTTCACACCATCCATGGATTTGAAAATGTTTAAACACGGTTTCTATACATTGGCTGAAGGGAGTACGAAAAAAATTAAATATTTACATACATACATAAATACATAATCTTACGCCTTTTTAACAGAAGGGATAGACAATGGTGCAATTAGGACATCCACATTTCGCCTTGTATGTTCCTTCCACGATGTCATAGGCGTCGAGCCTATCAATATATCTGGCACAAATGATTAAAAAAAAATGTTTTTTCATTGTATAGGGAAACGAGCATACGGTTCACGGTATGTTCATGGTTGCGTATTTTCATTGTTTTTAAAGTAGAAGTCAACAGATGCATCGAACATGTTCAAAAGGAAATAGTTAATTGTATAATTAGTTAATGTGATACCTGGAATCGTTGTAGACAGTGCATCTTTATCCCTATTTTTATAATCTCCTTAGTCGCAAATTTATTTTTTCACTTAAATCTTTCTTGTACACATATAACATTATACATAGGAAAAAAACACAAAACAAAAGAATCATAATCGTCAAATTAATAATTATGTTTTATTTTTATCTATCTCAATTTTATTAAACCAAGTCATGTATATACCTCCATTAAAATATTTTTAGGAAATTTATAATCATTGCAATGACTGAATTAGCCTTATTCATAGACAGTTTTAAAACGTATATTAGTTATCTATGTTTGTCCCTTTCAAACGACTTTAAAATGCAGTTTGAGCGAAGAAGACAAAACATTCGGTTGCTAAAATAGATTTTAAATCTGACTTTCTTTGGATTATGAGGACGTTATATTATATATATCTTCCGTATTAGAAAAAAATAAAAAATAGCCTACTGAAACCCCGCAACGCCAGCATCCCAATCTACCAATTCCAAAACCAGCATTTAAATACGAACCTTTTGCAATGCTTACGAATCATTCAATACGTTATATCAGCGATGACTTTGAACTTTGGGTACGTATTCTTTAACCAATAAATGCAAAATTGTTTTGCTGTTGAGATTTCGCGTGCTCATCTCTGCAGCTCTTATTGTAAACGAATAAGGTTTTATATCGCGTGGTGTGTTGTTTGGGAGTAGTGGGTGGGTATTGCAGTTTATTCATATTCTGGCCGGAGATATTAGGCGTAATTGTCCAATGTAGTTTTGGCGTGTGATGGGACAAACGCGAGCGCGCGTGGCCTGTAAGAAATCGCCATTTTGCACTCATCGATAGAATATGTATAGAGGTCGGATTGATTAAGTAAATTAAGAATCAATTTTGACTGGTAACTAGCTACTAAACGTCCTATGGAAGGAAACAAGGCCCAGCAGTGGGAAATAAAGAAAATGTATTTAAAAATGAAATAATGTTCGATTTAAAAGTAGGTGTTCATTTTAATTGTACTATAGTAGGAATGGGTTGGCTAGACCAGGATGGACCAGTCTCACAGAAAATCGACGTAAACTTTTCCTCTGTCGTTTTAAAGAGTTGTTACTACCATATTATCCCGTGTTGCTTAACATCTGGCTTCTCCAATTGTATATCTTTATTTCGGAGGATAATGCCTCTCAACTTAATATTTTGTCACCCGCTTTGCTCCGGGGGAAGTGGACAATTATTTGTTTCCAACTCTTCCTATTTATTTTTCTTTCTGATTAATTTCGATGCGGGTTAAAGACAAGCTAGTGTTCCTGAGAGACTTGCCGAGCTACGTAGCTCGGTGTCAATTCTTTGTGTGCATCTGTTGATCCTGGCTGACAGGAGTTGCAGTGGTGGGTTTGTGGGCGGGAAAGTCTTTCCAAAAGCTACCATATTTATGGATCAGTTAAATTGAGTGATGCCACTGCTTCATTGGCGGCTCGTGTCAAGTATAAACTTTACCGCTGTATTTCTTTTAATGCAGGACATACCTAGAGACCGTAAAGCTGTTGGAACTTGGAATTCTTGTCAGGTTGGATCGCGCCGATGGTACAAGGTAATGGCTAGTTCATCAAAGTGAAGCAACCAGACTCGAATATGAAAAACACGAACACGAAATTATTGATGGTCGCACAAACATTTCTGCCGGTACGGGGATCGAACGCGCGGCCTCTCGTAAAATGCCTCAAAGTAGGCCTTATTACCCAGCATGGTAACCGTCATTTATTAAGATAAATGCCTATTTGGCAGAAGCCGGTTTTTTCCATTTTTAAACTAAATAAACTTGCATATAGATAAGTGGTTTAGTGTATACACAGAGTGTATAGCATAAAAATGTGATATACAGGGTGTACAAAGAAATGGCGCATTTTCTGATATAAAGTTTAATAAATCGTGTTTGCGTCTATATTAGGATGAATTTTCGTAACTTACTGTGACAACAAGGATGTCGACAAATCAAGAATTAACATTACATATGCTTCCCCTAAGTTCTAAAATTTCATGACATCGCCTATATGTATATTTTATAATTTTGTTCTTAAGCCATTGCATTTGCTTTTAGGCGAAAAAAGGGGTGATAATACTTAAAACTTTAAATGGTCATCACTCCAAAACGGATAGATATTTTCCGAATATTATTTCTTTATTATCATATTAATATTATGCTCTTATATCCAACTTGGCAAGTGCTCCATTTTCCTGCACTCTCGGTATAGTAAGCTATATCTTTTGGCAAATATTTGATGAATTTAAAACTTGTCAAATACTGTCTAGTTACTAGGCAGGAAATGATATGTCGAGAAGATTATTTAACGCTAAGATAAATGTTAAAGACAAAGTCCTTCGCATACATAGTTATCTTGTCATATTCTGTCCTCTTTTATTACATTTGCCTCTTTTTTATTGGTTGTTGCTAATAGTCTAACATTAAAAAAAGATGTTTTCATACGTACTTATAGACTAATAAATAAAACACCCTACACTGGAGTCCTGACCCCACATTGAGATCAAGTCTTACGAATGGCTATCGGGAACTATGAGAGAATTTTCGGTCTCACAAACCCCCAGAGTTGTTTACTTATGGTTTCCATAAACATTTGCCTCGGTTGTCGAATCCATGGCCTCTTGTATCACAACCTAACCTAACCAACTACGCCATGGAAGATCAAGATATTTACCCCATAATTTTATAGTCATAATGACTTCCATTTGATTCCATATCGACGTCAAAATCTGAGATGCTTTATTAGCAGTCCGTTGCCCCCATACAAGCATATCAATCGTAAGATATAGTGGAGTATGGACAACAGGAAGTGAAAAATTCGTGAGCCCCTTCTACGCAGCAATCACAACAGAATTCGTATGATTGATACATTGAACGTTTCGGAGTAATTGCATAACTGAACTAAATTTGACCTCTGTTACCGCATCACGCGGGTCGTAGAGGTAGGCAGAGCATATATATCATAAAACCTATATATAATAAAACTATTATTCACGGATTTTTATCGCGAATTTGGTTTGATTTTTAAATTTTTCAACTTCCCGCCGCGCCGTTTCGTTTACTATACAGCGTTCGTGGTCACGGGGCGAAATCTGTAAATAATAGTTTTATTTCAATGTGTAATATTCGGGTAAATCTGAAAAACCTTTAGGTAGAGCCTATGGGTTGCGGTTGCATGCTCGCGCGTATCCCACAACCCTTGTTCTAGAAGAGATAGCGGTATATCACGGGGTTTTAGGCAATAGGACGTTCTATTGACCTTATATTAGAACGGTGAGTCCGACATACCTAAATGGATCCGTAAAGGGATTCCCTCGTGTAAGAAAAAAAAGGTAGAGACTATAGTTAGAATACATACGTACATAAACTCACGCCTTTTTCCCAGAAGGGGTAGGCAGAGGTGCTAGACACCCACATTTCACCGTGTATATTCCATCGCAGTATGAGAACCTATTGCCATATCGGGCACAAATTCTTGGATTTTTCTATTAATTATTTTATTAATCTCTCTCTTTTAGATATATACGCAACGAATCTTAACGTGGTCAGTCTGATAAATTAACAAACTGTTTACTGTAGTCTCCTATTACATTTGTCTTGATCTTAAATTAATAATATTTAAGAATGAATTTCAGTGTGTAATCGTTGTTGGAGATACAAATAACATTTGAATAAGTTTAATAAAACTGACGGTTAGTGGTGTTTTGTTCCGTAGAAATAAATAGGTGATGTTTCGCGCAAAACTATTTTTTCTCTTCATACCCTTAAAATATGCACAATTCATTTGTATTTATTTAATCCTTTTTTGCACTGTATATATACTATCAAGATATTACACAATAAAAATAATAGTACAAGTGGCGGCCTTATCACACTAGGTAGTTTTATAGTTGGCTACATCAACTTATTCTTATCTGATTAACACTAAAACGAACTGACTTTATTATTTCAAGTAAAATCAATACAACAAAAAAGCAATATCGTAATTAGTTCGCAAAGAAAATGCTCACAAAAGGAGCGATTCTATAGCAATGCAATACTTCTTGTGGAGATTTCTAATTGGATTAACTCACTTAAGAGGCACATTTCTAAGTAATATAAAAGGTATTTTGCACTCATATTTTCCATTTCTATCAGTAAACCTGCAGAAAAAGCGCAAGCAACATTGTAAGAAGGTATGGTATATAAATTAAACGAGCATTTCTCAAGAAATGATAATTGTTAGGCTACAACTGGGTTGAGGAAATAGGAATTACTGTTTCAATTGCCGTTTTTATATTTGTCATACGGGTATTATGCGACCAAAATCAGATGTTTCTGAATGACTTTGTTATTTGGGTATATTGACGATCATTGTAGTCAGATTTTCTGTAAAATTTTGACGCAGAAAATTTACTAAGGAAATCGAAATTTGTTTTAAATTTCACAATTACATATTCCAATCAATATACAGATCTATTAAAAGGACTATCGCCTCATGATATTTTAATTAAAAGATTTGACATGCGATTTACGATCAAATTTCAATTTCACGAAATTTACCCCACTTAGAAATCTAACCCAGGACCACACAGTTCTCAGCTCATGTTCAACCAACTCACCATCCCATAAACCATGACAGAATATTTACCCCAAAGATTAGCCTTCGTGTACACGAGCACAAATCTAAAAATAAATGGCGTGGAGAGAGCACTGTGATCGAAATTCCCGGTCATTGTCGTGGCGACCCGCGCGCCGGTGTACTGACCCTTACAACGCCTGTCCAAACTCAAACAAACAATTGTAATTGATTTTTATTCTGTATCAGCCTGTATACGTCCCACTGCTGGGCACGGGCCTACTCTACAATCGAGAGTACGATTGAGAGTGGTTAGGACATATAGTCCACCACGCTAGGCTAAAGCGGTTTGGTGGACTTCATACTATGGAAATACTTATAAATCGCTATGGTATGCAGGTTTCCTCACTGTGTTTTCCTTTACCGTATCAATACACACATGACTCGAAAAAGACAGAGGTGTGCCCTGGGATTCGAACCCGCGACCAGCGTGAACATGTTGGAAGCCGCATCTAGTCCGTTTACCAACAGCTCACCACGCACTTTTTAATTTTTATTCCAAGCAACCTATTTATATGACGATGGTGCTGGTAGTTATACAGCGTATTATATCAAGACTGCTACCGAAAACGAAGCCGGATGGTAGATTTTGTGAAACCAAACACAATGCAACAAAAATTTAGTGAAACATTTCTTTTTACTTTTTTCCTAACGTCGTATTTGGGTATAGTACATACATAATTTTACCTAAAATAAGAATGGAAGCCCTTTTATTTTTGATGACGGTATGGTACGCAAGAGTTTACATTTTTATTTTAACAAAAAATATGGATTTACCACCCAAACACGATGATAATGAAAAAAAAAATCGCCTTTTTCTACGTTAACTGCATCGTGTTTGTTGTCACTAAAACTACCATCTGGCTTCGTTATCGGTAGCAGTCTTGATATACCCTGTATTTATGAATAAAACATTTATTCATAAATACAGGGATTTTAATAGAGAACAGAGTTGTAAATGGCTGAAGGATGGCCGAGTCTGAAGATTATTACGCTGTGATTGTTCAAGAGTTAACATTTAAATATGCAAGTTGTATGTTGCAGAGAGCCTTGTGTTAATGTATATGATATTGGAAAAGAATAGAAAAATATGAGTACACAACCTTTGTATTATTTGGAGTTTATCATAATGTTTACTTCTTTACGCTTTTCAATATATCAACAGATAATTACTTCATTTAAATGCAAGGTGATTGCAAGGTTTAACACTTAACATTTTATAGTAGTCATTCTTGTGGACATCATTATGGAGCATTATCATAACGCGGAGATATTATGGCCGATGGGGTCAAAAAGTAGGCAAAAGCAGGCAAGGGCCTCCTCTACAATGGAGATATTACTGAGGGGTTTAGCCGTTAGGCCATATACTGGTAGTGCACCACGCTGGTCTAGTGCAGGTTGGTGGACTTTACGTATCATACAAATGCTTACAATTCGCCATAGTATGCACGTTTTTTCACGATGTTTTTCTTCACCGTTATGAGCAGACTTTAATTTATGCTATTTCCGCTGACACGCCTCAATATTACATCAATGAATGCGTGCTTATGAATTGTTTGCTACGATTTCAGGCCTTTTCTTAACTAATCATAATCTTTTCCATGCATTTAGTGTAAAGGTAATATCTTAAATATAGAGTACAGATCATGGACGTAGAATCAAATTATAAGTGAATAAAATTGGTCACACTTTGTTTAGAAGTCCGAGAATTAACGGAAGGAAGGAACAGATATTGAAATAAGCTAAAAAGCCAACCTCTTTGAACCAAAGAAGAAAGAGGTCAGTATTAACGATTTCTTTTTAAAACAGAAAGCATGATGCTGATAAAAAAAAAGAATGACTTAAATCTGAGTTAATTAAATTTTAATGCTACCAAACATCAATATTGTGATTAAAAATTAACAAAAACGAATATGTATTTACTATCAATTGACTAAAAATAAGGGATATTATTTCAGACAATATTATAAACAATTCTGGAAAAGTAGCCTACAAGGAAATGAGATAAATGTAGGTTTTAAAAATGTGGCACCGAAAACAGACAAACGTAATAAATAAATATGGCGCGTAACGGAAAATTGTGCCTTAGAAATAAAGATGGCGCCTAATAGAAAAACGTTACGTCATGTGCCATACACCGATAAAGAAGTTTTCTTTAAAAAAATATAACTACGGAAAGTAAAGTTAAAATAAATCTACAACAACGTGACAATTCCCGCCAAATACAATTCCTACTGGGTTCGTTTTCCAAACCGCCCACTAAAGAATCACAACTTGTATGAGTACGTTATTTATGGTACATGACCACACACAATAAACACTCACTTAGCGTTTAAGTGTAAAGTCCAATTTATAAATTGAAAAGGACCCAAAGGGCAACTCGATTCATAAACAATGCTCATGTTGTGAAGTTTTAATGTCACTGTTTTATGTGCTGGCAACCCGGTTTGCAAAGATTATTTAATTTTTACCTATATGGATAGACCATTTATAGATCACCTACGGTCTTTTGGCGTACGAATGAGTGGTTTTCATCGTGTTGTCCAAATATTAGAAAGAAAGAAAGAGTTTTTATTAACACGATTATAGCACCACAAATACAGCAGAATTACAACACGTAGAATAATAATAAATAAAATACAAACAAAAGGAGACTACAGCTACAAAGAGAAAACAAAAGATGTATTTATATACATAAAAGTATAAAGTATGTATTTATATACATACTAGCGGCCCGACTCAGCTTCGCCTGGGTGCATATATTTTTTGATTCCACTCCACACCAAATACATGTTATTTTTCGTATAAACTCTTGTATACATAAACTTGACATAGCTATCCAACTGTCCGGCTCAATTCCGTCTCATCCGTCTGTTCAGTCTCTTCCCGATCCGTCCCGTACTTTCTCTTTATTATCCATCCCCCCTTATAACTTGCATTTACATTTCGTCCTACCAAATCTGTCAGCTATTTCAGCCCTCTCCCGTACCTTCCACTCTATTATATCCCGTCTCTCCATATACATGTACATATAAAGATTGCCTTATGAAATTTTGACATTAAAAACTTTATCGTTTTTTATTGTCCATCCAATATTCCTTCCCTTATTTCAGCACCAGAATGGTGTTTTTCCAAATAATATTGCACGCCATTACTTTTTGTTAGTAATAAAGTAATAATAACCATTTAAAAAAAAGACTTGGCCAAATTGGTCCAGGCGTTGTTGAGTTATGCGCTTACCAACACATTTTGCGATTCATTTTTATATTATACTCGTAGAAGAAGATATAGTCCACCCCGCTGGTTTAGTGCAGGTTGGCGGATTTTATTTCACGTAGAAATTAATCCGAAAAGTCAGAGGTGTGCCCTGGGATTTGAACCCGTGACCATCGTTAACTTGTTGGCAATCTAGTACGTTATCATATACAAATTAATAAAACCTTCATACTGCCTTACCAGGTGACGTAATAGAACAAATATTAAAAAATATAAAACTGCATATCGTTTCATTATAATGTCTAGATACGGCATCAACGTACCAATATTTTTTTTATTCTTGAGTTTGAAAACAATACTAAAGCGGAATTTAAATTTGTCCCCCAGCGCATCTAAAAGTATTAATTCAAAAAACAATGTCCTTTATGAAAACGAAAAATTATAATTAGATATAATTTGGTGTACTCCGGCAAAACGCTTCGATAGAGTATACCTTGTTTAAAACTGTTGCAATAATCTCAAAAAACAATGGGCTATTTTGGTAGATATGGACATCGTTTTATTTTACATTTAACAAAATTACGCGCAAGACACCGTATCTAGATATATATACACGATGTACATTTTGTTTGAATTTTGTTCTATTTCGTCAGCCGTCAATGAAAGACAATGGAAAGATAGATCATTTTAGGTTGGATGGTAGTTGAAGCTTGACCGTCTTTTACATCTCCCATCAAATAAACAAAGATCATTCTATATTGGCTGGACTTTTCACGCTTGAACGGTACCCAAAAAAAGGTTATTTTTATATTATAGATGATTCATCTTTTATAATTATGTTTTCGTCGAGTTTTCATTATTTTTAAGATTAATTCTGCTATTCGGGGCGGGGACAAATCCAACGAACCAAAAACTATGAAAATTGGTCTAGCCGATCTCGAGTTATAAATGTTGTAACAAACCCGACTTTGTTTTATATACCGGGTATATCAAGACTGCTACCGAAAACGAAGCCACAAACACAATGCAACTAAAAATTTCGCAAAGAATCGCGACAATGATTTTTTATGATTTTTTATACATCGTCATTTTTGGGTGGTAAATCCATAGTTTTTGCTAAAATAATAGTTTAAACACTTTTATAACTTAGATTATTTATAAATAAAAGGATATACACTGTTATTTTAGGAAAAAATGTATTTACTAACCAAATATCATACAGGGTATATCCAGACTGCTACCGAAAACGAAGCCGGGTGGCAGTTTAAGCGACTTCAGACACAATACAACAGAAAAAGTTGAAAAAAAAGCGACAATTTTTTTTGTTATTTTTTTCCTATAAAGAAATAATAGTGTATACCCTTTTATTTATAAATACTTTAAGGTATAAAAGAGTTTAAATTATTATTTTAGCAAAAACTATGGATTTACCACCCAAAAATGACGATATTTAAAAAATCATAAAAAATAATTGTCGCGTTTCTTTGCGAAATTTTTAATTGTATTATGTTTGTAGTCACTACAACTACCACCCGGCTTCGTTTTCGGTAGCAGTCTTGAGATACCCGGTATATGTCATAGGAAAAAAATAACAAAAAAAAATTGACGCTTTTTTTTGCAACTTTTTCTGTTGCATTGTGTCTGAAGTCGCTTTAACTACCACCCGGCTTCGTTTTCGGTAGCAGTCTTGATATACCCCGTATATAGATAAGTGCAATAATTCGCAATGGTGCCAAAAGGATGCCAGCATAATTGGTAGATTATTTGGAATTATTAGAAACTTTTTGTCTTATTAATTGAGATATGTTTTATATTATATACAACGAGTATTAGATTACGATCTAATAATATTAACATACCCAATATAATAAAATGCGAAAAGAGAAAATCTGTTAGTAATATCTTGACAACAGTATGATAACACACCAAAAAACCGTAGAACTTTAAATT
This sequence comes from Hyles vespertilio, assembly GCA_009982885.2. Classification (NCBI taxonomy): domain Eukaryota; kingdom Metazoa; phylum Arthropoda; class Insecta; order Lepidoptera; family Sphingidae; genus Hyles; species Hyles vespertilio. Next base: position 5,956,074 of record CM042830.1, read on the forward strand.
TTTTGGCGTCCGAATGCCTTGTTGTCATGCTGTTGTCCAAATATTAGCAGTTTTCTCTTCACATGATATTATGTTGAATATGTTAATATAATTAGATGACTGGTATACATAATTGTTGTTTATATTATAAAACATACCTAAATCAATGAGTTGAATAGATATTTTTGAAATTTAACTAGTAGTTTCGAATTTCGCCACACGCCAATACAATTTTGATTTCGTCATTATTTTCTTTTTCGCCTATTAATAATTGTAATTCACAATTAAATGCAATTTACCTGATTTATTTTATAATATTTAAATAGTATATATCTGCACTAGTTATCTATAAATCAGTAAATGACATTAAATTTATAATTATGGATGACTAATTGTAAATTATTCCCCTCTGCCTATCTTTTAACTAATCGTAAATTATTCATGATATATACTAAATATAAATAACTCTGAAAGGAAATCCGGCTTATATTATTCGGAAACTCGATGACTAGTCCAATTCTCTGCCCAAGTGTTTACATTGATTTATATAAATCAATTTCGTTGAAATTATCGACTTCAGTGCATATAATGACTAAGCGAATTCACAGTAAGTTCTAATTTTAACATCTGTTGCATCGTTTGTATCGAACGGTTATTATTAATCTGAAGTTATAGTTCAATGGATAAGGACATTGGAAACGATTCCTGGAGACTATAATGTAATAAATAAATACAACCAACAGTACATACATAGTCCTGACCCCACATTAAGATCAATTAAGTCTTGTGTCGTGGGTATCAGAAATTACGAGAGACTTTATGGTCTCAAAACACCCAAACAAATATTTGTGAGCCGCACAAATATTTGTCTCGGTGTAGGGATCGAACCCGCGGCCTCTCGTTTCACAGTCGGCGTCCAATTCACATCATCATCTCAGCCACAGGAAGTCCACTGCTGAACATAGGCCTCCCCCAAGGATCTCCACAATGACCTGTTGGAAGCGGCCTGCATCCAGCGACTTCCTGCGACCTTAGTCAGATCGTCCGTCCACCTTGTAGGCGGGCGTCCGACATTTCGCTTGCCTGTACGTGGCCTCCACTCGAGAACCTTTCGGCCCCAACGGCCATCGGTTCTACGAGCTATGTGCAACTTGCCAATCCTATGGGCTATGTCGGTAACCTTGGTTCTCCTACGGATCTCCTCACTTCTGATTCGATCTCGTAGGGAAACTCCGAGCATAGCCCGCTCCATGGCTCGTTGAGTGACTTTGAGCCTTTTAATGAGGCCCACAGTGAGAGGCCACGTCTCGGTGCCGTATGTCATCACTGGTAACACACAACTATCGAAGACTTTCGATTTTAGGCACTGAGGTATTTTGGACGAGAAGACGTCGCGATGTTTCCCGAACGCTGCCCAACCGAGTTGGATTAGACGATTGACCTCTCTCTCGAAGTTGGACATGCCTAACCGGACCACTTGTCCTAAATAGACACATTCGTCTACAACTTCGAGAGTCGAGCCCTCAACTCCAATGGGGGTGGGCACAACATGGATATTCGACATGATCTTCGTTTTATCCATGTTCATTTTAAGACCCACCTGTTGGGAGACTCGATTAAGGTCTTCGAGCATAGTGCTAAGGTTTTCCAGCGATTCTGCCAAGACTACAATATCGTCGGCAAATCGAAGGTGAGTAATATACTCGCCGTTGATGTTGATGCCGAATCCTTTCCACTGCAAGAGCTTGAAGGCGTTTTCCAGCGCGGCAGTAAACAGTTTCGGAGATATGACATCTCCCTGTCTCACGCCTCTCTGTAGATTTTTATTTATTATTTATTAATTTTATTTATTACACAACAAGAACTTAGGTCTAATTACATACATATATACCCTACAAAACCACCTAAGTGGTTTGACTGTAGGTCGTAGAGCCTCTAATAAATCATTTAACTTGACATTAATATGATGAGAGTGGATAAAAGATGCGGGAAAAATTCGAAAAGGCGACAAAATGCTGGCTGTTAAAGAAAAAATATAGAATTTAATTTTATGATTTCTGAGGGCATCCCTTTCAGGAATAAAGACAGAGCTTTTCACCCGGCGCGCGCGGTAACTGTGGGCTTGTTAATTATTATTATTTTTTTCAGTGTCCTAACTTGTACTCTAGCTATAGCATCATAAGTCATAACCGAAGCGAAAGTAGTGATCAAAATGAGATAAATAATAAATATAAGTAGCTCATCAATTGTTGCCGGCGGAATTTCACATAAAAATATAATAATAAAACTTTGGCAGTGACATACTTGTGCTACATCGGCCGCGCGATAAGCTTGCGATTCGGCGTCAATTTGTCTCATACATGCTGTCATACACACACATACGCGCATCAACATCTGTTGCCAATCTCTATTTGTGTGTTTTGATAATGCGTTGGTCGATGTTTTTCCAGCCAGCATTTTGTTAGTGCTTCGAATTTTAAATATTTGAAATTCGAATACCGCTGTTATTTTTTAAATTATTTTATTTCTCGTTTAAATTTTACAATCGATAGGATATTCAAATCGATATTTTAATTGATTTGCAAATGCGTAGATTTTATTTTTGTAAATAAAAACGTATGTAATTTGTAGACGAAATCTTCTTGAACATTGAGATTAGGATAAGCGCAACTTCAGAAATCTACTTACAAGTGGAATAAAGATGTCATAATATATTTTTTGGAATTCGCCTGACGCAGGTCGCTTCCAACAGATCCTCTAGGAATTCTTAAGGAAGCCATTTGTTTCACAGTGGTCTTGGATTATCTCATACATATTCCTCCTTCCTAATTCAACACGAGGGCCAATATTATAACGATATCAGCATTATTCATGTCATCAAGTAATGTAATAACCTATGACCCCTTAATCAGTGTTTTTTCGTGTTGTATTTATTAAACATGAAATGAGATAACAATGAATTTTAGTTAATTTGTGCATAATAATGATCAAGGAAATGTGCAGAAATGTACGCGTATATAAGTCAGATTACGTAAAATATAATTAAATTATTAATTTTAATCATTGCATTTCCATCCATCCATCCATCTATCCATCAGCCAAAGGAAGTCCACTGCTGAACATAGGCCTCCCCCAATGATTTCCACAGAGACCTGTTGGAGGCAGCCTGCATCCAGCGACGCTTAGTCCGGTTATTTAGTAACTACTACATTTTTATTTACATATTTTTACGTGTATGTGTTAAAAGCTTAGAGTATATATATATAGAAGGAGCACTGGTACTTCAAAAACGTAGATAAAAATGGTGGTGCCGGGGCCACCTTTTTCTTCCCCACATCCAGTATAAATTGTGACAGCTTTGAATACGCATGAATTACATGAAAAAGAAAAAGAAAAAAATGTAGTTTAGCGCTATCGAATTTCATCCAAATTTATTTTAGGGGTTAATTATTAACTGTGTATTCGTTTGTCACCGACAATAAGTCCAATTTCTTATTAATTATTAAGAAATGATACACATCAATTTAAAGAAAATATTCATATTTTTAAATTATCGAATGCCTTTTTATTCAATGTTGCAAGTAATTAGATTTTTGAAATTCCGAAAAACTTCCGGAACAATTTTAGGTAGAAAATATAAAATATTTGAATTTGGACCGAAATTAATTATAATAACGCAAGGGTGAGTTTTACTTTATATTTATTATTAATATGATGTATGATGATAACTAAAAACAATCTAACGTGAATATGTTAATTTCCATTTATTTATTTATTTATATATTTTTCCAGGAAAAGTTATTTATTGGTGACATTAATATAGGAGTGCTACCAACATTACGAACAAGAAAATATCTACGTTTTTGAAGTTGCAAATGTATGACAGTGCTCCCCAAGAAGCTTATACCCAAATGGAGATTGCATTCCGTATATAAATGAGAATGAATGAAAATGACTTTTTGTTCATTCATTGTCACTCGAAAGAAAAGGATAGCAAGCAGTAGCAACGTCATTCAATGTCAAATTTTTGTGCTTCACTTTTATATACGGAATGCAATCTCCATTTGGGTATAAGCTTCTTGGTGCTCCCTCTATATATAAATCTTAGAGTATACAGGGTATCTCAAGACTGCTACCGAAAACGAAGCCGGGTGGTAGTTTTAGTGGCTACTAACACAATGCAATTAAAAATTTCGCATAGAAACGCGACAATTATTTTTTATGATTTTTCAAATATCGTCATTTTGGGGTGGTAAATCCATAGTTTTTGCTAAAATAATAATTTAAACTCTTTTATACCTTAGATTATTTATAAATAAAAGGGTATACACTATTATTTTAGGAAAAAATGTATTTACCACCCAAATATAGCCATAAGAAAAAAAATAACAAAAAAAATTTGACCCTTTTTTTTTAAACTATATACCCTGTATATATACAGGGTATATCAAGACTGCTACCGAAAACGAAGCCGGGTGGTAGTTTAAGCGACTTCAGACACAATGCAACAGAAAAAGTTGCAAAAAAAGCGACAATTTTTTTTTTTGTTATTTTTTTCCTATGGCCATATTTGGGTGGTAAATACATTTTTTCCTAAAATAATAGTGTATACCCTTTTATTTATAAATACTCTAAGATATAAAAGAGTTTAAATTATTTTTTTAGCAAAAACTATGGATTTACCACCCAAAAATGACGATATTTAAAAAATCATAAAAAATAATTGTCGCGTTTTTATGCGAAATTTTTATTGCATTGTGTTTGTAGCCACTAAAACTACCACCCCGCTTCGTTTTCGGTAGCAGTCTTGAGATACCCGGTATAGAGGGAGCGCTGGTACTTCAAAAACGTAGATAAAAATGGTGGTGCCGGGACCACCTTTTTCTACATCTACATCCAGTGTGAATTGTGACAGCTTGGAATACGCATGACTTACATGAAAAAGAAAAATCAAAAAATGTAGTTTAGCGCTATCGAATACCATCCAAATTTATTTTAGGGGTTAATTATTAACTGTGTATACGTTTATCATCGACAATAAATCCAATCTCTTATTAATTAACAAGAAATAATTTAAATAATTTTACAGAAAAACATTCATATTTTTGAATTTTCGAACGCCTTTTTATTCAATGTTGCAAGTAATTAAATTGTTGAAATTCCGAAAAAGTTCCGGAATAATTTTTATGTAAAAAATATAAAATATTTGAATTTGGAGCGAAATAAATTAATAAGCCAAGGGTGAGTTTTATTTTTCATTTATTATTAATATTTTGTATTATGACAGCTTAAAACAATGTAACGTGAATATGTTAATTTCCGTTTATTTATTTATTTTTCGTGGAAAAGTAATTTATCGGTAACATTAATATAGCAGTGCTACCAACATAACGAACAAGAAAATATCTACGTTTTTGAAGTCGCAAATGTATGACAGCGCTCCCTCTATATAAAAATACTCTAAGATATAAATACTCTAAGGTTAAAAGATAGGCAGAGGTTCTACTAGCGCCATCCATGGTAAGTTTAAATTCAGATAGGGGATAATTGACAATCACGATGACCTAACGCCACAAATACCAGTGAGAACGTCTATGAGTGAGAACGATTTTTTCAAAACTTAATATAGACAAAATGAATTTCGAATTTGGGAGTAGAATGTTAGACATCACGTTTTACATATATATAAACTTCAATGAAATGAAATGAAATGTATTTATTGGTCACGTAGGCAATTTAAAAGCTCTTATGACAAGTCAATACACATAGAACTTAATCTCTATAAACAATATATTTCCTATACTTAGTATTACTTATTTTAATTTCTTGGTTTAATTAATTAATTTATGTAATTTTTTTTATTTTAAATTAATTTTATTTTTATTTAGCATTAGTTTTATTTATTTGTTTCCTTTTTATTCTTATTTTATTTAAAGTATTAGTTATGACTTTATGGTAATTTATTTTTCAAAGAAATACAATATGTACGTTGGTCAAATTAAATTAAATTAAATTAATTAATTAATGGACCATGAATGTTATTACAACGGTGCGTAGCGGTTTATTGTTACCACCGGATCCAACGCGGCCCTTCCTGAGAAGACCCGGCGAAACAAACTCAGTGGGCTTACACTACCACTGGAACTACGCGACGCGACCCAATCCTGAGTATATCCAGCGAATAAGACTCAGTGGGCTTGTTTTGGGTCCAATTTAAGACAACGACCATAAGTATTTCCGAAACGTCCCGTATGTTTAGGCTTACTGCCGGATCCAACGCGGCCCTGACTGAGAAGACCCGGCGAACAAACTCAGCGGGCTTTACTTTACTACTGGATACTACGCGGTGCGACCCATTTCTGAGTAGATCCAGCGAGTCAAACTCAGTGGGCTTGGTTTTGGTCAATTTACTAAAATAAATATTTGTGACTTGTCTTACAAAGATTTGCCATATTATTATTTTTATTTGTTTTCTCGATCGGTCGTCATATGATTTTAATTGGCATTAATTAATCATTATATATTTAGTTATAATTTAATTGATTAATTTAATTGTATATTGATCAATTTTTAAGTTTAAAATTTTTAATTATTTAAATTAGGGGATGTAATGAGTGAATAGTGCAGGGCCCCAGGAGGTCGCAATGTGCAAGAGAATACCTAATCCCAGGCTTTTTTATCCTCAATATATTCCTTAATATTATAATAACCCCTAGTCATAGGTTTGTTTTTAATATGTGCCCTAAATAGTTTATCCGGTAGCTGCGTTATCCTATTGGGAAGTTTATTATAAAATTTAATACAACTACCAAAGAAAGATTTTTTGACTTTTCTAGTCTAAACGAGGGTATTGCAAGTTTATTTTTATTCCGCGTATTAATAGTGTGGGTGTCACTGACCTTATAAAACTTGTTAATATTTTTATGAACGTGCATTATATTCTGAAAGATGTATTCAGATGACACGGTTAGTATATTGCTTTCCTTAAAAACAGATCGCAAAGAATCGCGGCTCCCTAGATTATAAATAACACGGACTGCTCTTTTTTGTAAGATGAATATGGATTCGATATCAGCCGCTGATCCCCATAAAATAATGCCGTATGACATTATACTATGAAAATAAGCAAAATATACCAATCTATCCGTTGCAACGTCAGTTAGTTGTCTTATTTTTCGGACCGCGAACGCTGCGCTGCTAAGTTTAGCTGATAATCTCTCAATTTGTGGACCCCATTGTAATTTTTTATCTAGAGTGATACCTAAAAAAATTGTGGAATTAGCTAAATTTAGAATTTCCGAATTTAATTCGATACGCGTGTTTACGCTTGCCACGTTCGGTAAAGCAAAACGGACGCATTTAGTCTTACTAGCATTTAATAGTAAATTATTAGCAGAAAACCAATCCGAAATTAAATTAAGAATATTGTTAGGTGTATCTAGATTATCGTCTTTCCGATTAACTTTAAATATTATAGAGGTGTCGTCAGCGAATAAAACTATGTCTGACCACTTCTGAACCATGCAGGGAAGATCATTTATGTAGACTAGGAATAAAAAGGGGCCCAGAATGGAACCCTGCGGAACCCCAATTTTAACTTTTGATCCTACCGAAGAGAGCCCGTCCAAACCTTTTGTTCACGACCCGACAAGTAAGACATTACGAGATCCAGTGACGTATCACTGATTCCGTAGTACCTTAGCTTCATAATAAGTGTTTGGTGGTCAACACAGTCGAAAGCCTTGGAGAGATCACAAAAAACTCCTAGAGCATCTTGAGATGCCTCCCGAGCTTCTAAAACCGACGTGATTAGTGATGTCCCGGCATCTTGAGTTGAGCGACCCTTTGTGAAACCAAATTGATTCCTATGTATTAACTTATTTTCATCAAAATGTGCTAGCATTTGATTAAGCAAAAGCTTTTCGAAGATTTTGCTAAGAGCCGGTAGTATAGAAATGGGTCTATAATTCGACGGATTGTTCGAACATCCTGACTTAAAAATGGGTACAACTTTACTAATTTTCATTAAGTCGGGAAAGATACCGTCACTTAGGCAGGAATTAAAAATAGTAGCTAATAACGGTGCAATGTTAACAATAATAGCTTCTATAGCTTTAACAGATAGTCCCCATATATCTTCCGTAGTTTTTATTTTAATTTGCTTGAAAGCCTTTATTATTTGACAAATGGTTACCTTTTGAAAGTTAAACTGAGGCATATTTCCAGGAACATTTTCCTTTAGAAAAGATTCCGCTAAATCTACTGATGAATCTAAATGTTTAGTTAAGTCTAATGGTATGTTAGTGAAAAAATTATCAAGATAATTGGCAATAACAGATTTATCTGAAATAAGATCGTCATTTATGCGGAGAGCAATTTTGTTGTCATTTTTTTTATTACTCCCTGTTTCAGTATTAATAATTTGCCAGGTTGTTTTTATTTTATTATCTGACAATCTAAGCTTTTCACTTATATAATTAGATTTAGCCTGCATACATACTTTTTTAAATAATTTTGAATATAAACTGACATATTTTTTAAAGTTGACATCAGGTGTATAGGACCTTTTGTCATATAGCTCATACAAAATTTCCCTACTATGTCTAATGCCTTTAGTGGCCCAAGCACAAAATTTTATTTTAGAGTTAATTTTAATTATTTAATTGTACATACTTGGTCATACTCTTTTCGTATAATTTTAAATAATGACGAGTACATGTCATTTGGACTGCCATCAAGTGTAATATTATTTATTTTTGATTGTACTTTACTGTTAAATTGACCTACGATGTTCTTAGATAACGGCCTAAAAGTTATTAATCTACTGGTTTTGTCACACATTTATGGTCAGATCTAACCCCTATTTTTACACCTTTTTCAAGTACAGTGTAATCTCACTAGTCCGCCACTTCAATAGACCGATACGTCCAATAATCCGGCACCCTCTGCCCCCGCCTTTCTCGCAAGATGCGCAAAAGTAGACCTCAGTTAAAGATTATTGTAAAACTACGTAATGTACATGTCAATATTGAGATATATTTCATTTGCTATAAAACCTGGCGATCAAGAACACAAATATGTACATGCATACATTATACTTATTCTCTTTACGAAATGACTTTATATATTACGTTAATTCTCTATAATCCAGTAATCCAAACATTCCAATAAACCGGCACCCTCTAGTTTTAAATAGTGCCGGATTACTGAGATTTTACTGTACTTCGAAGTTGGTAATGATATTGTCAAAACAGCTCGAAGTTTCAGGCGTAATTCTAGTAGGCTCCGAGAACAAACATGTAAGATTAAATGAGCCGAATAAAGACACAAACCTACACTTATCAACCGAATCAACTAGTAAATTAATATTAAAATCCCCACAGACTAGAACTTTTTTATTACTTTTAATTTTATTTAAAATATCCTCCATTGTTGATAAAAATAGTGAAATATTTGATGAAGGAGGTCTATAGACACACAATATGACATAAAAATTTGTTTCCGCACATGCGACCTCACACACTCGTTCAACAGAGAGGCAAGCGATATCCTTTCTTTCCCTAAATGTGATATGATCACGTACTAGAATTAACGAGCCTCCACCTTCCGCCGAAATTCTGTTAAACGAGCTGGCGACCCTGAAGCCATTCACATTGAAATTCATAAGGTGCGCCTTCAACCAGGTCTCTGTGAAACATAGTATACTAATATATAAAATGTATATGATAATCAATTATTTATGTCATAACAATTATTACTTAGATAATTAATTAGCACATTTTAGAGCTTTCAATCAACGTGTATTTAATTGCAAAACGTGTCTCAAAATTATTTTAATTTGCACTTTACTATGATTCCATACTATTATAGACGTTATGTTAAACACTTATTACAGAAATGTAAGAAATTTTCGAGAAAACTATCTTAAGATTGATAATGCCAAGAACAGGGTTTGGAGTCCGATTTCCGTCCGACAAAATAAATTTAATCTATAGGATATATTATACAGGGTATATCAAGGCTGCTACCGAAAACGAAGCCGGGTGGTAGTTTAAGCAACTTCAGACCATATTTGGGTGGTAAATACATTTTTTCCTAAAATAATAGTGTATACCCTTTTATTTATAAATAATCTAAGGTATAAAAGTGTTTAAATTATTATTTTATCAAAAACTATGAATTTACCACCCAAAAATAACGATATTTAAAAAATCATAAAAAATAATTGTCGCGTTTCTTTGCAAAAGTTTTAGTTGCATTGTGTTTGTAGTCACTAAAACTACCACCCGGCTTCGTTTTCGGTAGCAGTCTTGAGATACCCGGTATAGTTAGTATTCAACAAAAACAAATAGATCACATTGCACCAGATTGTAAATCCATACACACAAACTCACGCCTTTTTCCCAGAAGGGGTAGGCAGAAGTGGGCCCACGGTTTTGCCTTGTGTTTTCCGTCCCACAATGTGATAGGGACGAGACTATCGCCATATCGAGCATAAACTATTGACTCCGGATAATAAATATGAAATTTCAATATCATATTTTATATATCTCTCGTGATTTAACATCGTTATGCCGGCCTACTGAAAGTTAAATATACACAGGCTGAATTCGAAATGGGACCCACATTGCTAATATTTTTATGTTAGTAAATTGTCTGGAATTTAAACAGAAACTGTTATCTAGAAATGTTTGTATACTATTTAATTAGTTTATTTTATTTATTTCGTGCTTTCTTTCTAGCCCGTAGGAGACAAGCCTGTGAATTGGATAAGAAATCTAAAAGTAAATTCTTATGACCGGCCTTGGATTTCTTATATTTTTCACACAAAATTTGCTCCAACAATAAACAATTATATTCTAGAATGAAAAACAATTATCTACCACATTATCTATAAATAAACAAGTAGCTATTAATAGTTATATTATCAGTGTATGTTTTTGTTATTTTTGTCGCATTACGCCATGTTAAACCCAGGTAATCTACAACATAAAATAAACATAGAATTCATTTGTTCTGGACTTTTCTACAAATATTTGATCTGTGAAACTATATGGCTTTTAAAATTGGCTATAAAACATGTTCGCGGTGGTCGCGGCTTTGAGTCCTAGGGCACATATCTGAATTTGGGAGTTATGTGTGTATTGATATCACCACGCACTATAAGATAAAAGGGAAACAAAAATACTAAAAAATGAATACTATAGCGATTTGTAGGTATTTTTATGGTATGTAATGTCCGCCAACTCGCACTAGGCCAGCCTAGTGGACTATATGGTTATTCGTACTCTCGATTGTAGAGGAGACCTGTGCCCTGCAGTGGGACGTATATGGGCTGATGCAGTTCAATACAGTTGATATAAACATTCGTTTGCGATTATTCTTTCTGATTTATTTCTATGCGGGTTAAAGACAAAAGACTCGTTCGCCTCGGTTCGATCAAATGTATATATTTAGGTAGATACAGGGTCTGGAACAAAATCACACGGCAAAAGTGGCCGAGGTTGCTTATACTTATACATTTGAATTTCGAACCACGAGATGTATCAAAAAGTCTTAAATTACCTTAGAGTATATACATATAGAGGGAGCGCTGTCATACATTTGTGTTTTAAAAAACGTAGATATTTTCTTGGTCGTAATGTTGGTAGCATTGCTGCAGTAGGATTGCCGTTTAACATATTTTCCCCAACTGTATCAAAATTTAATTACGTTTTTTGGTCGAATGAAAAATTGTGGCGACAATTTTAACACGTTTATCTATAATTCCGAATACGTTTTCACTGCGAATACGAAGTAATTTTACCTGTGCGTTATTATACAATAGCATTGCAATATTGAAAATGCTTGTTGGTGAAATGGTAAATGTTTTAGTCCCTATGCTTCGATAGCCGAGCTTCGTTCGTATTCGGTATTGAAAGTCGTGGCCGCCATTTTGAAGTTTTTACTTATTGTACCGATTTATCTCAGAATCAGTATCTGGGGGTATCTCGGCACCAATATGCCAAATTTATAGTAAGGTTTAAAAAAACTGTAGCCACCATTTTGAACTTTTTATTTATTGAACTAATTGCTCTCAAAATCAACATCTGACGTTATGTCAACACCAATAAGCCAAGTATGTACATAAACAGATTTAAAATAACTGACCGCAATTTTCAACTTTTTAGTCATTGAATCGATTGCTCTCAAAATCAACATCTGAGGATATCTCGGCAGTCGGCACCAATAAACCAAATTTATAAGTAGATTAAAAAACTGTGGTCGCCATTTTGAACTTTTTATTTATTAAACCGATTGCTCTCAAAATTAATATCTGAGGGTTTCTCGGTACCAATACGCCACATTTATAGGTAAAGTATTGAAATGAAAAGAATATAATAAATATTTTCATTTCATTTCAATACTTTATTGAAAGTATTGTGGCTGCCATTGCTCTCAGAATCAAAATCTAAGGTTCTCTCTCTGTCTCCCTTTCCCTCTCTCTCTCTCTTCAGCCATAAAAAGCCATAGGAAGTCCACTGCTGAACATAGGCCTCCCCAAGGATCTCCACATTGACCTGTTGGAAGTGGCCTGCATCCAGCGACTTCCTGAAACCTTAATCAGGTCGCCCGTCTACATTGTTGGTTCACTACGATTTAAAAATTAAAAATGTATTCTCATCATATTAATTATAATAAAAATATTTTGTAGCTATCCAACAGTCTTCTAAACGACTCCTTCTTATAATATTAACGCTTTGGCGTCTTATTTTTTGATCCAGGGGTATCCTAAAATAAAATTATATAGATTTGGCTGTTTACATATCTTTAACAGATAGATATTGATTTTGAGAGGTTAAAAACAAAAAAGTTCAAAATGGTGGTCAAAATATACAATTCCGTCTATGAATTTAAGTTACCGGTACACGAGGACGGCCGTTAAATATTAAATATATACCTCCTACCAGAAGTCGAGCTAAGGCTCTAAAATTTAAATGGCAGCCAATATTCACAATCCGGATTAAAGTCAGACAGATTTAAAAATTATGTCCAATTATATAAGATCAGAGAATTACAATATATTTATATTACAAAATATTAATTTAAATTAATTACAAAATATTTATTTTATTTTGTACTGATAAATATATAAATGTCTCTAATATTAAAATTTTAGAAATAACAGTAATAATGTGTATGTTCCATTTATTATTAATTAGAATGTAAGTGTTTTGGTTAAAATACTGTAAACTTGCATTTTCCTTGAAATAAATAAATAAATTACAAGTCATTTTTAGGCACAAACTTAGTAAATTTTAACTCATTGTCATATTAAATAAATGATGGCAATAATTTTATTTTGTCGGTTTAATATAACGTAAAATTGTTTTTTTTTTTCATAAAATTTATTTATAATAAAAGACAGTGTAAACAATTTACCAGGATATCGAGTTAATACATTTTTTATAAATTTGCAACACTGAAAAATATGTCTATAGAAAGCGCGCAAATTCTATTTGTTTTTTGTAAAATTCCGTCGATTATATCTCTCGATATATTAATAAATATGCAATGTTACCTATGGTAGCTAATTATATACTTATTAATTATGCGTTTAGTAGAATTTGGGCACAATTTAATAACGCTAAATGGCATTTTAAGATTTTTCTTTCTAGAAGATTTCATGTGTACCCCACGCTGTCTGAATCCATACTGATTGGCGGGAAAAAAAAGGTGGCCCCGGCACCACCATTTTTATCTACGTTTTTCAAGTACCAGCGCTCCCTCTATATGTATATACTCTAAGTAAATTACCTATAATCAACTTCAGGTAACAATAAACCTTATTTCTTTAAATTAAATTTACTATGGTTTGGACCATACTAAAATCCAATAAGAGCACACGCTTATTTGTGCTTTTATTTCTCTTGCCGTTTTTTAGGCCTATACCTTAGAGTATATACATATAGAGGGAGCGCTGTCATACATTTGTGTTTTAAAAAACGTAGATATTTTCTTAGTCGTAATGTTGGTAGCATTGCTGCATTAGGGTTGCCGGTTAACATATTTTCCCCAACTGTATCAAAATCTAATTACGTTTTTTGGTCACAATAACAATATCGATACATAATATTTTTAAAGAATGAAAAATATTGGCGACTATTTTAACACGGTTATCTATAATTCCAAATACGTTTTCACTGCGAATACGAAGTAATTTTACCTGTGCGTTATTATACAATAGCATTGCAATATTGAAAATGCTTGTTGGTGAAATGGTAAATGTTTTAGTCCCTATGCTTCGATAGCCGAGCTTCGTTCGTATTCGGTATTGAAAGTCGTGGCCGCCATTTTGAAGTTTTTACTTATTGTACCGATTTATCTCAGAATCAGTATCTGGGGGTATCTCGGCACCAGTATGCTAAATTTATAGTAAGGTTTAAAAAAACTGTGGCCGCCATTTTTAACTTTTTAGTCATTGAATCGATTGCTCTCAAAATCAACATCTGAGGGTATCTTGGCAGTCGGCACCAATAAACCAAATTTATAAGTAGATTAAAAAACTGTGGTCGCCATTTTGAACTTTTTATTTATTAAACCGATTGCTCTCAAAATTAATATCTGAGGGTTTCTCGGTACCAATAAGTCACATTTATAGGTAAAGTATTGTGGCTACCATTGCTCTCAGAATCAAAATCTAAGGTTCTCTCTCACTGTCTCCCTCTCCCTCTTTCTCTCTCTTCAGCCATAAAAAGCCATAGGAAATCCACTGCTGAACATAGGCCTCCCCAAGGATCTCCACATTGACCTGTTGAAAGTGGCCTGCATCCAGCGACTTCCTGAAACCTTAACCAGCTCGACCGTTTACATTGTTGGTTCACTACGATTTAAAAATTAAAAATGTATTCTCATCATATTAATTATAATAAACATATTTTGTAGGTATCCAGCAGTCTTCTAAACGACTCCTTCTTATAATATTAACGCTTTGGCGTCTTATTTTTCGATCCAGGGGTATCCTAAAAAAACATTATATAGATTTGGTTGTTTACATATCTTTAATAGATAGATATTGATTTTGAGGGCAATCGGGTTAAAAACAAAAAAGTTCAAAATGGTGGCCAAAATATGCAATCCTGACTATAAATTTATGTTATCCGTACCCAGGAACTGCCAGATATTAATTTTGAGAGCAATCGGGTTGATAACAAAAAAGTTCAAAATGGCGGCCAAAATATTCAATTCTGACTATAAATTTATGTTATCCGTGCCCAGGGACTGCCAGCTATTAATTTTTAAAGGACTCGGGTTGATAACAAAAAAGTTCAAAATGGCGGCCAAAATATTCTATTCAAAATTCAAAATTCAAAATTCAAAATTCTTTATTTCACTTGTGATACATAGGTACAGGGTTGATACATACATAGTTAGGTGCTCTATGATCTGCCTACAAATTGGCATACAAGTGTGACTTCCGTCAGTTTTTATTCCGTCAGTAATTTAATTCGAAATACATTTTTTGTAGTCATTATAATTATCAAATAATTAATATAAGAGAAATGACAAAATATAATTAATGTATAAAATCATGTCTAATTAATGAAAGTCGTCGTTCAGAAAATCTAATACATCATATTTATATAATAGCATTTAATAACTAAATATTTTTAACTTTTCACTTTAATTTTCCTAAGTCATCAACAAGGAATTCATTAATTGTATAGTAACACCTGCTAATTAGAAAGGCATGTAATTGTTTTTTAAATTGTATTGAGTTTAACTGTTTAATTTGATATGGTAAATTATTATAGATTTTTGGAGCCATACAAAATGTGCTCTTGTGGAGTAAAGCTGTCTTTGAGGGTCTTAAAGATATGTCATGTAAATAGTTGTGTCTTATGCTTGTATGTTGCTCAGCTACTTTTTTAAAATACTCGCTATTGTTTTTTACAAATAATGAGCTTTCGTAAATGTAAAGGGAAGGCAATGTTAGGATTTTAAGTGATATAAAGTGTGGTTTACATGTATCTGTCATTTTAAGTCCGCAAATGGATCTGATGCATCTTTTTTGAGCTTTAAAGATAGACTCTTTTTCAGACGAGTTACCCCAAAAAATAATTCCGTAACGCAATATAGCGCCGATATATCCATGATAGGCAGTGAGGACGGCTGTTTGGTTAACTACTTTATTGAGTTTATAGAGAGCGAACGCAAATTTGTTTATTTTTTTCACTAATACTGATGCATGTTCTTTCCAGTTTAGTTTATTATCTATTGTTAGGCCTAAGAATTTCGTACATGTTACTTCTTGTATTGTTTCATTATTAAAGGTCAAATTAATGGTAGGGTTATTCATTCTTTGTTTAAAAGTCATAATTTTAGTTTTTGTTAAGTTAAGTATTAGGTTATTTCTATTTAGCCATTCTACTGATTGGTGTAATGCATTCTTAATTTCTTTATCGTAGTCAGTGTTTTTCCTTTGCCTTATAATAAGAGTACTATCATCAGCAAAAAGAACCATAGGATATGATACATGCTTTGGAAAATCATTTATATAAATTAGAAATAACAGCGGTCCTAGCACGCTGCCCTGCGGAACTCCGCATGATATATTGCGTTCATTGGAGACAAATTTAAGTTCTTTTTTTCTATTAATACAAACTCGTTTTATTTCTGTAAATTGAGTTCTATTGCTAAGGTACGACTTTATGAGCGATAGAACATTACCTCGTATACCATACGTATAAAGTTTTTGCAATAGAACATTATGGTCTACTAAGTCGAAAGCTTTTGTCATGTCCATAAAAATAGCACTAGTGGGAATTCTTTCATTCATGTCTGTCATTATCATATTAAGAAAGTCATATATTGCCATGTTGATGGAGCGATTTTTTCTGAAACCTTTTTGTTCTGGAATTAGAATATTATGTTTGGTGAGGTAAGAATACATATTTTTATAGATGATTTTTTCAAATAATTTAGACATCACAGAAATAAGAGCAATAGGCCTATAATTATTTACATCACATTTGTCATGTTTTTTAAATAGAGGCTTGATAATGGTCGGTTTTAATTTATGTGGATAAACACCAGAAGAAATGCATGTGTTAATTATGTGACTTATAGGTCCCGATACCACTTCTGAAGCGAACTTTAAAACTTTAGTTGAAATGCCATCATAACCTACACTAACTTTATTTTTTAAACATTGTATAGTTTTGCAAATTTCCTGAGGTGTAGTTGGAGCAAGGAACATAGATTGACAATAGATATTAGAACTCATTGGATAAATGGGCAGAGTAGACTTAGAGATTAATTTAGCTTGGTCAGCAAAGTGATTGTTAAAAATGTTTGCTATTTCTGTGGGATCCGTTATTAAATCCCCATGATTATTAATTTCCAGTATGTAGTCATATTGGAAGTGTTTGCTTTCGTTAATTATTTTCCATGTATCCTTACTCTTATTTTTTGACGTACTTATTATATAATTATTTTTTGCTTTTTGTGTTAGTTTTACAATTTTTTTGAGTCTATAAGAATATCTCTTTAGCTGTATAAGGTTATAATGGTTTGGATTTAATCTATACTGCCATAGAAGATGTCTTTTATTTTTACTACAACGTTTTATACCAGGTGTTAACCAATTCGGATTCCTTTTTGATTTAATTTTTACACAGATCATAGGAAAACACAAATCATAAAATAGTTTGAATATTTCAATGAATGAATTGTAGGCGGCATCAACATCTTCTGAGGAATAAACATCGCAAAAAGATAAAGAACTCAGGCAAGTTTTAAATTTGACCAAGTTTTCATTACTATAGTCGCGCATTTGTATATTCCAACCATTTAGTACACAGAATTTTTTTACAGGAATTTTTATGGTTTGCGCTGTGTGGTCTGACAAATTCAAGTCAAGTACGCTAGGGTTACATTTTTCTGAGAAATTGATTGCAATGTTGTCGATACAAGTGTGGCTTTGTAATCTAGTTGGTTGGTAGAATTGCAATTTAAGGTTATAGTTAAGTAGGTAATTTTCAAGTTCAGCAGCCGTTTTGTCTTTTTTTAACATATTAATATTGAAGTCACCACATATGACAACTTTTTTCTGTCGTTTATAGCAGATTGATGATAATATATTATCTAGTATTGTATAAAAAGTATCAAGGTTACTTTGATTTGGTGTTCTATAGATACATACAACAATAACGTTAAGATGTTTTATCTCTATTGCACAACATTCGAATACTCCTGAAAATGAATTGTTTTTCACTTTTTCCAATTCGTTATATTGATGTTCGTTTTTTACCAAAATGCACGCTCCTCCTCGTTTTGTTTCCCTAGAAAAGCATGCCGCCAATTTATATCCCGGTATATTTAGTAGATCCTCATGTCCGCTTTCCATAAAATGTTCAGTTATACAAATTACATCCACAATGGTTGCCTGTTGTTCTAACAGTTCCTCTAAATGTATTATCAGTTGTTCCGACTTATTTATTAAACCAGCAATATTTTGATGCATAATTGTTAGGTGTTTATAGAAAAAACATATTTTTACTCACGTTGGTTTTGTAATTGTTCTTATTCGCTTCACTATTAAGTATTACATTTTTGATGTTAAAAAAATATTTTCCATTCCTGCGTCATTTAACCGACCTTGTCGTCCTGAGAACATTCTATAGTCATATGAAAGACCAGCATTTGAGTCTAGTAAAGTGGCATATTGGTGGGTCATGTTATCCAGGTATAGCATATTATTAAATATTTCTATTCTTTTGTTATAAATTGTTGTGAAGGAGCCACATTTGTATGTAGGAGCGCAAATTACAATGTTAGTATGGTTTACACGTTGAATATTGTCTCTAATATAAATGATTAGATCATGGTAGTTGTAAGTTGTGCGGAAATCTGTTTCGCCTATTAATATTACACAATAGTCGGCTTTAGTAAAATCCTTAATCTTTGTATTTATTCCTTGAAAGAGCTGTTCAATTCCACCCTTCGGATATATGTAGTGACAATAATCATACGTCATAAAGGTGTTTTCAATTATTTGCAAAGTGTGTTTGTATTATTGCTACTTATGACACAGAGCTTTCTTTTTGGTCCTTGTGGCTGAGTAAATGACTGCTTTTGCTTCTTCTTACTAGGGGTCTCAGTTATGTTGTTACACTGGGTTGATTTATGCCTCATTACGGGTGGATGTCTCACAGTATTACTATTATTCTCTGTGAATTCGGCATTATTTACAAGATCATCTAAATAGATTGTTGTGGATGGCATTGCACCGTCTGATATTACCTTTATCGTATCATTTGGTTTCTCCGTATATTGTTTTTTGGGTGTATTTCTATTTTTTGTTCCATCATTATTATCATTATAACGAATATTATTTACTGATTTTAAAATTTCTATCTCACGATATGCTGTTTCTAGTTTCAAAGTTAATTCCTTTATTGTGTCTTTCAGCTTTAATATTTCGTTGCATTCTTCATTGTCTGAGATATCAGGAAAACCGTCGCTACTCGTGGCGCCATCTAACGTGTTGTCGCCTGTTATGTTTATATTATCAATCATATTGTATCCAATTCTAAATTCATTAATTTTCTATGAATAATATATGAAAATTCCGTCTATGAATTTATGTTACCGGTACACGGGGACGGCCGTTAAATATTAAATATATACCTCCTACGAGAAGTCGCGCTAAGGCTCTAAAATTTAAATGGCGGCCAATATTCACAATCCGGATTAAAGTCAGACAGATTTAAAAATTATGTCCAATTATATAAGATCAGAGAATTACAAAATATTTATATTACAAGTCATATTTAGTCACAAACTTAGTAAATTTTAACTCATTGTCATATTAAATAAATGGTGGCCATAATTTTATTTTGTCGGTTTAATATAACGTCAAATTGTTTTTTTTTTTCATATTAATTTATTTGTATTAATAAACAGTTTAAACAATTTACCAGGATATCGAGTTATAAATTTTTTTATAAATTTGCAACACTGAAAAATATGTCTATAGAAAGCGCGCTAATTCTAATTTTTTTTAGTAAAATTCCGTCGATTATATCTCCCAATATATTAATAAATATGCAATGTTACCTATGGTAGCTAATTATATACTTATTAATTATGCGTTTGGTAGAATTTGGGCAGAATTTAATGACGCAAAATGGCATTTTAGATTTTTCTTTCTAGAAGATTCATGTGTACCCCACGCTGTCTGAATCCATACTGATTGGCGGGAAAAAAAAGGTGGCCCCGGCACCACCATTTTTATCTACGTTTTTCAAGTACCAGCGCTCCCTTTATATATATATATATATGTTATGGGCCAAGTGATTAATCTGGCATTATTCATAATGTCCGGGCTATATGAATAATGCCCAATAAGCGCGGGCAATGTGATTATAACCAATCAATTTATCACATCCCCCTCCCCCTCCACTCCTCCCAACCCACCCCCTCGTTCTGCCCTATTCTAAATTCTACCACTTCGCTCATTGTTTTGATTTTGATTCGCTTTACATCACTCTGCCCAATAGGCACTTGGCATTATTCATAATGCCCGGGCAATGTGATAAATAGGTGAGTTTAGATTGTAATTAATCACTTGGCCCGATATGGATCGGCAATATTCATACCCGGGCAGTATGAATACTGCTCGCATTAATCACTTGGCTCATAACATATATATATACTCTAAGGCCGTTACTTATAATCTAGTGTATATTTGATCGAAGGCTCAGTGCCAATTTTTTGCGTGCTGCTGATCTTCGCTGACAGCAGTTGCAGTGAAGAGGCTGTCGGCGGGAAACTTTCTGGTAATGCTTGATAAATTCTTATACTAGATTGGCCAATCTGTAAAAAGTGACTTTTATAGAAGGAGATAAGAATCTATCTGATAAATCCCTTTGTAACATGAAAATAATTTCGTAACCACATAACTATCTATAATTGTTTTGCAAGTCGTCAAATTTACAGCACCAATGGGTGGGGCCACTAGCAATCCGGATGGTATTTCTATTTTACTGACCCGACTTACCGAATGCCTCGGTGGCGTAGTTATTTTTTTTTATTATTGCAATGAATGGCGAGACGAGCAAGCCGTTTGCCTGATGGTAAGCGATACGACCGCTCATAAACAGTAGCAACATTCCACTGCGCTCGCCATCCTGAGACATAAGATGTTAAGTCTCAATATGTCCAGTAGTTACTCTGGCTATAAATGAGATCTTGGGTTTGAATCCCAGATCAGGCAAAGTGATATTGGATTTTTCTATTAATTGTCAGGAATTGCTCGATATGGCGATAAGCTCGCCCCCTATCACATCGTGGGACGAAACATACGAGGCAAAATGTGGGTATCCTGGTACCTCTGCCTATCCCCTCTGGGAAAAAAGGCGTGAGTTTATGTATGTATGTAACAACGAGAGAAAACTATATAAATATACTTCGACAGTCGGATTGTACGTACTGCACTCATTATCAAAAGCATCGTAGTCCAAGCCAGTATACAAAAAAATCTGTATCCTCATTTAAGTTTACAAAATAAGTCAATGAATAAAAAATGAATGGACTTTTTTATATGCAATTTATTGTTGCGACCATAATATCAAAATCTAAATTACATAAGTGTCTCATGCATATTTGTTCTTATGTCCAGCTGTTTTCCTGCTTTGGGTAATCTATTAAAAAAAAATTGGAACTTCACGCAATAGTGCGTAATTATAATGTTTATGTCTACACCTATATTATGCTCTTAATGTCCATAAAAAAACATCATTTTTTTATATTACTTATGCTGTTTACTTTTCGACCTTAGCTGTGATAATGCGATATTTTATTATCATAGGAGTAATTTAATAATTATTCGATTAGAATAGTTTTTATTGCAAATAGATCCAAACAATGAAAAGTAAGTACTTTTTCTTGTGGTAGAAAAACGACATCTAGATAACTCAATAATGGACTCAGCGCCGAAAATCCAACCAACTTTTCTCCAATTAAAACTAAATTGATAAATGAAAAAAGGTAAATTTATTTTGCGTTTCCGCTCTTCCAATATCGTTCTTATCGCGTGTGTATAGAGCTGATTTTTTGCAATTAAAAAATCGCGAGTGCATGATTCAATATGAACCCACGCATTTTAGTTGTCTCAATCTTCCCAGCACATCAGTGTTGCGCTGGCTGTTAAGGGACGCGCGCGTGCGAATTCCCAAAATGCGAACCGCGAATACGAATTTCGCATTCGATCTATTATTTCGCAGTGCTGTGTGTTTATTATCGGTGCAACTATATCGACTACAGGTATTATTTTTTCATTTGCAAATACTAGCCGCTTTTGTTGTGTTTTATAAAGGTTGGAGAATGTGACTTTTTTTTTGTTAAAAAGGTTCTATTTTTGAAATTTTTGCGTTCAGTTTTTTGTGTAGTTTTGTTAAAAATATTGATTTTTAATTTGTTTTATTTAACTAAAATTCTTTTGGGTTCAGAACGCCACCCGTCGGCGCGAGAGTACAGCAACTCGTTTGATAAAAATTGGCGAACAAGCCGGAAAAACTGATTATTTTATTAAAATTGATAACTTTAAATTAATTTAATGTATGAAAAGTAATTTTTTTATTTAAAATTATTTGCCAATAATTTTAGACTTATTAGTATTTTATATTCGTCGTTGCATTGATAGCTTACCTAAAGCACTCATTGCTTAGGAGTGTAATTCATGATGACACTGCTTAGTAGTATAATAGGTTTGAATCCGGGTTTTGAAATGGTTACCAGTGGTAGCAAAATGATGAATCTCATTGATTTAATAAGTCTTCGTATTGTTATATAAACAAATCGTCGGATTTTGTCTTATATCTATAGCAGAAAACACATGGTTTATAATTCTTACGGTAAAGAAGCTTTTAATTTAACATGAATAAATTACATGAATTCGGGGTGGTAGATTAAAGTCCAATTTTAATACTACACTCTTTATCTAGAGTATGTGTATTGTTAAAATGTATAAATATTATAAAAGTCTTTGGTTTTAGATAAAATTAAGCAATAAAATTATTATTATTTTCAAAACTGTATGCAGTTATATGAAAATAGTTATTTGATTAGTTTTACAAATACCTGAGCTGGGATTTGCTGTTAATTTTAAAAATATTATGTCATAAAAATGTGGATTAGATAGAAGGTCCCTGCAAAGTACTAATATACGACAGGATTATGCATTTTGAGTATTCATAGTAGTTTGTACGTAAATATGAATTATAGTAATAAGGAATAATCCAAGCTTGGTGAGAAAATAACGCGCTTTTATGTTCAGACACAATTTGCGTCTTATACAATAAGCATTATAATACAGGATACAGGGAAATATTTCGCAAATTAATGTTCGCCCAGATGTATACTATTACACACAAACATACAAAAGCTATATAAACTCACACCTTTTTCGAGAAGGGGTATCGGAAATGCAACTAATATGAAACGTGGATACGTTTCACTTTTTATTTTCCGTCATACATTGTGATAAGGCCTAGGGAAGAGCCTATCGCCACATCGGGTACAAATTCCTGACTCAGGGCTGACAATAAAGAGAAAAATTCCTATATCACATCAAATAAATCCACGGAACTTTTTCCAAAACTGGATGTTGCACCAGAAATTAATATTTTGGATCATGTAACAGAAGGCTTTGAATATGGTATAGATTAAAATATCTGTAATACATCTAACACCGCATTTCCACCTTAAATCTTGAACAAGTACCTAACACATACTTGCTGCTCTTCAAAGATATAAAAACTACATATATTATTATTGTTATTTCATTTACGCCTTAGACTGCCCTTTCTATCTCCTGTTTTCATATCCCTTCCATAGTTGCCTGTAAGAAATTACCTAGTGTGATAAGGCCGCCACTTGTATCAGCCCATATACGTCCCACTGCAGGGCACGGGCCTACTCTACAATCGACAGTACGATTGAGAGTGTTTAGGCCATATAGTCCACCACGCTGGCCTAGTGCGGGTTGGCGGACTTACATACCATATATTTTTTCATAAATCGCTATGATATGCAGGTTTCCTCACGATGTTTTCCTTCACCGTTTTAGTGCGTGGTGATTGACTATCAATACACACATGACTCCGAAAAGTCAGAGGTGCGCCCTGGGATTCGAACCCGCGACCACCGTGACCATGTTGGCAGTCGCCTCTAGTCCGTTTACCAACAGGCCACCAAGGCCGCCACTTGTACTATTATTTTTAATATATCATTTATAAATAATATCTCAATATAGTAAGAAAAAGGATCAAAGAAATAAAGAAATAGTTGAAAAGCAATTAATAGTTCAGAACCAGTTTCAAAGTACTAATAAGATTTAATTAACTACTCCAGAACATTATATAAATTGACATTAACGACTGTATGAAGGAAGCCCGTAATGTCTGGATATTATAGAAAACATTATGCAAACCCGTATTATACATAAATAACTGGAATACCAGTTTATACAAATCGTATGAATATTCTGCCTCATCTTTGAACTGCCCTCATCCCTCACGCAAACTTAGGGTTGGTGCAATATTACGTTTTATTAACCGACTTCAAAAAAGGAGGTTCTCAATTTATTCCCGCCATTAATTGCTATAAAAAAACGTGCCTCCTCTTCATTTGAGAGAACTATTGAAAGGGGTTAGGCCATAGGAGACTGTCCCGCCCTCACATCCACCACTGCATTTCCTGTAAGTCAGGATCAACAGTGGCACGCAATGTAATGAAACCGAGCATTGAAGCTCGGCGAGTCTCCGGGAATGTCTAACTTGTCTTTAACCCGCAACGAAATCAATCAGAAAGTTAAATCAATAGGAGGAGTTGGAAATAAATTATTGTCCACTTCCCTCCGTGCAAAGCGGGTGACAAAACAATGAGATAAAGAGGTAAATAGCCTCGCAAAAAGACTTTTACAGCCGGAGAAGCCAGCTGTAAAGCACCACGGATCAAATCATTATTACATTTAAATGGGACCTATTATGCGAGCTGTTATACTTGATTCCAGTAATAGGTATGACAAAAACGCCGGAAAGCACGGAAATTCGTCCTAGTCTCTACAAGGTCCGTGTAGTATACAACTCCAGATGATATTTGCATACTATCTAGCATGGTTTTACGCTCATTTTGCCAAAGACTACACTCCCAAAGTATATGATGCGCGGATTGTTCATATTCGCAATTAGCTGTTGAACATGGGCACGCAGGCGATTCCACAAGCTTAAAAAAGTATAGTTTAGACTTAAAGTTACCATGGCCCGTGAGGAACTGTGATACGCAATAATCGACATCTAGCCAAGTCTTCGTCAAAAGATCACGCACGCAACGAAAATATTGGTATAAATGCCGTCTCTTCAAAGATACGTCCCATCTATTTTGCCATTCATATAGTTCGCTATATACCACAGGAAGCGGTTTAAATAATCTGTCGACTTTTAAGAGTTCACGTGCAGTTAAAAATCTTTTATCCATATTCTCTCTAGTAGAGTAATACATGGCGGCGCGACGTTGCACCTCCAGATCGACTGGAAGTACACCCGCCAGGGTTAGGCCATATAGTCCACTACGCTGAAAATAGATAAACATATTATAATTAAGGAGCTCATGCTGCAGTAGCTGATTAATCCATTTTATCCTAAAGATTGCGAGATTTATAGCAATGTAGGTAAGTAAACATTTATATAGTTTAAAAATAGGAATTTTGCATGTAAAGTTGAGTACAGACGCACTCGTGATAATGGAAGTTATAGTGTCGGGTGATGATTTATACAAAAATAAGAAAGGTGAATAAAAAAATACTGCTTTTAGTCGACTGCAAAAGTTTTTTTTACCAATATTATGAAGAGGAAAGACTTGTGTCTTTGCACTCTACAGACTGAAATAATTAGACCGATTTGAAAAATCTTTCACCATTAGTATCTTACATTATCCCTGATGAACATAAGCGATATAATACCTATATTTAAAATACAGTGTATGTGGACCCGGGTGGAACCGGGCCGGGTTGCTAGTTATTCATATTTTGAAAAACCTCATACATTACCTATCACTATACAGGGTATATCAAGACTGCTACTGAAAACGAAGCCGGGTGGTAGTTTTAGTGGCTAAAACACAATGCAAAGAAACGCGACAATTTTTTTGTTATTTTTTTAATATCATCTTGATTTGGTGGTAACACCAGAGTTATTTCTAAAATAATTATTTAATCCCTTGCGTACCATAGTATCTTCAAAATAAAACGATGTACACTGTTATTTTAGATAAAAACTATGTATTTACCGCCCAAATACGATAGGAAAAAATAAAAAAAATCATAGCTATTTTCTGGAAAAATTAATAGCATTGTGTCTGAACTCAATAAAACTACCACCCGGTTTCGTTTTAGGTAGCAGTCTCGTTAAACCCCGTTTAAGTAGTTTGCAGGAAATTGATGAAAGACGATGATGCAAAGCTATCTCAGAATTACGCAAAGAGATATCTCTATCTACCCCTATGGGATGTATACGTGACTGTTTTATACAATGTTGAATAAAATATATCAACTTTTGCGACATGCACAGACGTTTCAATCTACACGTCGAATCGTCCACAATTCGACATTCGACATCTGCATAGCAATGATGTCACGAGTCTGCCTACAAGTGTCTAATTCAACTAATTCTAAACGATTTGTTCCGTCAGCGTACATTCGGCAGATCCGGAGATTCCAGCCGTCACCCAAGGATCTAGAACAAATTGAAATTGCGCTTGAAGTTAGAAAGATGCGATTTAACACTTTCAGCCGAGCAACGATAAAGTACTCCTACGTAAAACTTGATAAATGCTAATTACAACGTTTAATCATGTCAGCAAAAAATATGTTTTCCTATGAAAAATGAATGAATGAAATGATTGGCTGCGGCTTATATGTAGCAAATCCTTTATGCTATATCATCGCGCCGTACCACTACTCTTTGTGCCATTTCACGTTAGTTTTTTAGTACATTTGTATGAAAAGCAGAACTTCACTAATCGTAATTTATTTTATATGGGAAAGTAATGCGCCGCGTAACGAACATTTGAATACCTATATCGTCAGCTGAAACTGTTAAACGACCTAAGTTACTATGCAATCCTCATTCCTATCTAAAAATTGATTCCTATGATAAGACTCAAATAAATCTTTAGTTTTTGTACAATAGATCCAGCAAATGAGCAAACAATCACCTAATGGTAACTTACCATTAAACCAGGCTCATCTGCCTACATATTCTAGGAAAAAGGCGTAAGTTTATGTATTTAATGCAAAATAAATAAACGCCAAAGAATAATGGATGGTGGTTGCCAGTTTATATTTTTAACTGATTAATTTCAACAATTCCTAGAATAGTTGACGTAGGTCCAGATGTACGTAGTAATAGCTGTACAAGTCAACAGTTTAACTCTCTCAAGTCTAGGATTGGACCTATAAATTACGTATAATAATGATAAGTGGAATGTAATGATTAAATTCACAAAGAAAACATTGTTTTGTACGCAGCGAGATCGCCAAAGTATAAATAGATACAAAATAATACAGATTTATATTTAACCCAATTCGACGCAGGAAATTATAATAGAGAAATCGCTTTTCTGAAATGTTTCATTTAGGAGGCGAAATTTAACGAGGCCCAAATATTAATATACTTTAAATGAATTAATTAAATATTAGGAAACCTTACGGACTGATACAATTGTGAATATAAACGAAAATAAAATAACTATTTAGCTAAAGCTTCCACATATGGAAACATGCATCTTGTTTTTCCTCCCTTCATCTTTTAATATTTTTCATGTTAAACTATCTGCTATTACTGGTGGTAGGTCTCTCATATGTGAGAGGCCATCTGGGTAGGTACCACCGCAATGTCTATTTCTCCCGTGAAACAACACTGTTTAAATGCACTGTTGTGTTTCGGATTGAAAGACATTGTAGCCAGAGCAACTACTGGACATATTGAGACTTAACATCTTATGTCTCAGGATGGCAAGCGCAGTGGAATGTTGCTACTGTATATGAGCGGTCGCATCGCTTACCATCAGGCGAACGGCTTGCTCGTCTCGCCATTCAATGCAATAAAAAAAAATCTCCATATTAAGGAAGGTGTTTGGCACTCCTTCTACCTAACAAAAGCATAGATCTACTGACCATGTAAGGCAATAATTTTTCTGCTCTTCTCCATATTAAGAAAGGTGTTGACCACTTCTTGTACCTAGCAAACCCTATCGTCATTTCGTTTTCACCCTTAACAATTTAAGTTGTGATCTTGTTTTATGGTCGATCCTACGTTGCATGGCATATTCGTTGTGTGGTTCTCGTCATAGAAAATAATACAATCTGATTTGACTTAACACATGTTGTTACGCGTAAGGTCGTGGAGTTTTATCAGTAAGATTCCGCCTTAATTCGATGGATGTCTGCAGGCTACGGGCATCTGCCGCCCATTCCTGACATATTTTAACAGTTTTACCAAACTGTCTTTGTATGGACTATAATTATGGCCTAACCACTCTCAATCGACCTCTTGATTGTAGAGTAAACCCGTGCTCAGTGTTGCCAACAGTTAAGCTGGCTTCCCGCCAGATTAAACATAGAAACTCATCAGAAATCCAGTAACAACATTTGTAGGTATCTCAAAACCATACATTTTCAATTCGATATTAAAATAATAATAACTGCCCGAAAAGAAAATAAAAAAGTGCGTGGTGGCCTGTTGGTAAACGGACTAGACGCGACTGCCAACATGTTCACGGTGGTCGCGGGTTCGAATCCCAGGGCACACCTCTGACTTTTCGGAGTCATGTGTGTATTGATAGTCAATCACCACGCACTAAAACGGTGAAGGAAAACATCGTGAGGAAACCTGCATACCATAGCCGATTTTATAAAAATTTCTATGGTATGTAAGTCCGCCAACCCGCACTAGGCCAGCGTGGTGGACTATATGGCCTAACCACTCTCAATCGTACTGTCGATTGTAGAGGAGGCCCGTGCCCTGCAGTGGGACGTATATGGGCTGATACAGATACAGAATAACTGCCCGTGCCCTGCAGTGGGACGTATATGGGCTGAAACACAAGTCTGAAATAGATCAAACTGCCAGGCAGATCTGTCATGTAAACCCGAGTTTTATCTTGTAAATTCGCGTTTTCCGAACTATTAAAAGCTACATATATGAACGCAGATTAAGTAGAAAGTACTGGGAGGTGTCGCTACAATAGGGAGGGGCAGAGGGCGTTCCTCAGGGCCAGTCCTCCTCTTATCAACAATGTAAACATGTGATAACAAGGCCGGATTCACAAGTCACGTGCTTGTCACAAATTATGTAGGAGTTTTACATTCGCCCGGGTAGATATCGTATCAGCATTCATAGTTTGGCAAAAAGAAGTACGATTCGGTGACAATTGAAATTAAAGAAAATCCATTATGGCAACACTATTTAAAATGTCATTGTGTTCGTAGAATGATTTTATACGTAGTTTTTTTTTATATACATTTTCATTATTTATATACATTCTCGTACGATATTTTTCTGTTTTGTGATTTAGCCAATCAGACTATTAACAACAATAAATATAAATATCAAGTATCTAAACATATTCTATCATAGTATATCGAGCTGCCGTATTAATATTAAATTCGATCTTAGTGCCCCCATTAAAACATTCTCTTTTTTCCAAGATCTCCGAGTTGTCGACATATTTAGGGTGGTCGCGGGATCAGAACCCAGGGCACGCCTCTGACTTGTCTTACGGGTTCATAATTCAGGGTACATCTCCAACTTTTCGGATCTTGTGTCTAGTCTAGAGATGGAAAACTTTGTGAGGAAAGAGTTATAAAAATCTATGGTACAAAAATGTTTGTGCCATCCATATTTGTTTCGAGTCTGGGTGTGTGTGAGATCGAAAAGTCTCTCGTAGTTTCTGACACTCATTTTACAACACAACTTTTACGATAGTGTTCGTGTTTGGGGCAATGCACTTAAATAAATAAGTTAGTATATGAAAGTATATTAAAATTATGATAAAACAACGAACAATGAACAAATTGAAAACTTTTCGATAAGCGGCCAAATACATTCGCTATAATGTAGGTACATTATAAAAACAATCAAGTGTTTGTAAATTAAATTATTCTTGAATGTCAAAGTTCAATTTTCTTGTCACAGCGCATTGCGGCATGAAAATATGGAATATTACTATCGTTTTCTCTGACAGAGTAGAAAGAGATTAATAATAATGTTGTATACCTCAATAATAATAATATAGTTTCCTGAGAATTCTCATCTAGAATGTCAAAGGTGTACAAAGTGTAGCAATCACATTAGGGCACTAAGATAAACGAAATGGATAACATTCAAAATCTTTTTTCAATATGGATCCTAAGTAACAAACGCCGTTTTTTTGTGATGAATGACCAGACGAACGTACTATCCAAATTATGGTAAGCGATATGACTGCTCACGGACAGTAGCAATACCAAGCAAAACCATGAATACAATACAAGCAATGCTTTGCATTCCACTGCATTACTGAGTCATAAGATGTTAAGTGTCATTATGTCCAGTAGTTACTCCGCTTACGATGTCCTTTAAACAGGAACAGAACAATGCATATACACTACTGTTTGGCGGGAGAAACTTATGCTGTTTCGCTTTTATTAAAAATGTAAAATCATGAAAGATTCTACTGGAGTTCCGCATCCTTATAACTTTTGGTAATTTCAAACAAGTAGTGATATTGGATTTTTCTATTCATTATCAGCCCGGAGTCAGGAATTTGTGCCAAATATGGCGATAGGCTCGCCCCGTATCACATCGTGAGACGGAACATACAAGGCGAAATGTGGGTGTCCTGGCACCTCTGCCTACCCCTTCTGGGAAAAAAGTGTGAGTTTATGTAGTGATTTCAATCGATGTATGGTGTACAAAAATATATCAGTCCTCAATATAACACAGTATGTAGGAAATTAGTCATGTTCAATTGAATTTTTATCACCTTGACAAAATAGTCGATGTGAGTGACCAAAAAATTGCTTGTTCCTATGAAAATTAATCGAATCCGTGTCCATATCCGTTTTCTAGAATGGAACTATTTTTTAATATATCTGAAACGTAATATGAATTTAAAAGGTAGGTGACGTCCACCAATCTATAATAGACTAGCATGGTGGATCCAAGAAGTAATTGCTGCACTCAAAGAAATTTAATGTCAATTAAATCATTACTTAGTGTGACTTTTCGAAGAGATAAAAATATTCTTTGTAAAATCTAAGGTATAATGTAATCACAGTTGAACGGCTCTAAGTATGGCCGTTAGACTTCTCAATAATACAGGAGGTTTATGGCCATCAATGGGTGTATGGGTGAAATTATTAATTCAATTGTTGAGTCGACATGCAATGAATCTCAATCCACAGGTGTAGCAAAGATGTAATGCTAACTGCAACATTTATGTAAGATGCGAAGGTTTAGACTCCACTAGGTAACACAAAACCGACCCAATTTTTCAATTATGAATCACGTGAAAAAAATTCAAAAAGTATATAGTGTTCACGTGAATACCAAGAAACTATTTATTTGTAATAGTATGCTTGCAAGATGAATTGGTTTAAAATATGCAATAGCTGGAAAAACTCAAAGCAACACGGCAACAGTTCGTTTTAATTCTGCATAACATCGATCAAATGCATGATTACGTAAAATTACAAGCGGTAAATCAAGAGAGGCGTTTTGCAGGAAATCAAAATGTAAAAGATTGTTTAAATGTTCCCGTGGTTGATGGAAGCCACATGCCGGTTGATTCTAAACAGTCGAAGACGGATTTATGGCTCTCCTGTCAAAACTTTGCAAATAATTTGGATAAAGAATGCGTTGTGGAGGTGGGAGGCGACCTTCTTATGTAGATGAACGAACTTTTTAAATTTAGACGTATCTTGGTTGGTTCGCGAACTCATCACCTATGGCTGATTGCGTAGTTGGTATCTATTGTTAGTTTGCTAAATTTATTCGCCTTTGGTGGATTGGAGCAGGGAAAACCTGGAGTGGAATCCGTGAGTTGAAGATCCAAATGTGGTTTTGGAACAACTTATTCAATAATTTTAAAATTTTAAAATTATTGGATGTTTAGTATGGAATGCAATTTTTTACTATTGTTGGCGATTAAGGCGTTTATCCATTATTTTGCAAGTATACAAATTGATATAGAGATAGAAGATTATATCAACGTACGCTTTAACTTCAATTTGATTGGGAGGAAAAAGATAGCAAGCAGAATTTTACACCTATATTTATGTTTGCGCAAATTTTACTTGAAAACATAAAGAATTCCCTATGCAAATGAACAGCGTGAATTTAATAGTTCCGTATATAGGCCGATAGGTAAATTGTTTGAAGTGGGAAGATTTAAACGGACTTTGACACCAGCATGAGTCAGATAGAAAAATTGCGGAACAAGCGCTGTGTTCCAAGAGGAACTGAGACTTGTTGTTAGGTGATAAAGGCTATTTGCTGATGTAGACCTTTTTTGTTTTTCTTTTAAGTTTATACAAGCTAGACGTAGTTACTGCCCTGGTAGTAGGTAAAATAAAAGTAAAAGATTATTATAAATTCGTTCTGGCCACATCCAGTAATAGGTGAACATACATCAAAAAGGTACAGGAGAATTACAAACCTCCTTTTTTATAGTCGGCTTAAAATTATCTCATGTCATTCCTCACTATTTTGCTTGTATTTACTTTTTTAAAAGTAGCTTGTGATAAAATAAATACAATTTGTTCACAGACCATAATCCCATAAATAAGTCATAAATTATTAAAAGATTATTTTGGGAGTGATCTCCACTAATTATGTGACAATGACCTGTTATGACAATCTGACACACAGATGGAAGCGATATAATATAATTGTATTAGTTTATAGTATAGTGGATGAGCTTTTAGCAGGCACGTGACTTAGAGCAATGTAGGTTTGAAGTCAAGATGTTAAATGACTAAATTATGATCTTTTAATATTAGTTCGACGGGTATCACAATGCAAATAAAATCGATGAATTGTAAAGTCTAGAAAAGAATACGGCTTTTATCTCGAAAGGATTTATGTAAGGCATGATCTGAATATCATTTTGCATAAAATCTGCTTTATCAGTAAAGTAAAAATGGAAGGGTGAAATACTATAAATCCTACGCCAATAAAACTATTGAAATACTATCTGCGCTTAAGGAACTTCCCGCTGCCTCGAAATCCTGAGATCTCTTGACTGACCATACGCAAAAAATAATAATCATAATAAATCCAAATGACGCCAAAATCGGTAAAACAGAAAAAATGCAGTCGAAAATAGAACCTCCATATTTAAATCACTTAAAAAAATATTAACATAAATTGATGCTGTAACTTCTGAGTTGTCTTAAAATATCCGATACGTAGTGAGCAAAATATTTGTCGAATTAGTATCAGTGGGCCTTGGTTCGTGCCGAGTGATGTCCAGCGAACAACGTAGGTCATGACTGTATCGTAAGCAATGCCATCATTGTATTGTAATTTTATTCTTTTGTTTGCTACTAGGATTTAGTTTTATGTGTTGTTGACTTGTGTAAAGGACTTGCAGAATCTATAAAATAGTTTTGGGGAGTAAAGATATTTAACTTAATCTAAAATAATTACAAGTCATCTTATCTTTATCTTTGAATTTCTGTTTCTATGGTACGTAAAGTCTGCCAACCCGCATTAGGCCAGCGTGGTGTATGGCCTAACCACTCTCAATCGTTATCTCAATTATAGAGGAGGCCCGTGCCCTTCACTGGGTCGTATGTGGGCTGTTACAGTACAGTACCTTGTTAACCAATCATGGCCAGAAATTATATCTGAAATAAAAATCAATTTTTTTCTCCTAGATAATGCACAACCTAAAATGCTTGGTTTTAAAGTATTAAAATTTAAGATCTCATATTTAACATCCACTTTTTTTGAGGTCCAAATACGAACATTCCATTAAAAAAAGACCAATTCTAATTAAATTACAAAATATTGAAAAAGCTAATGAGATTTTTTTTATCGTTTCAGATAACCAGCGATGGAGATGAATAGGAAGACCAGGGAACGAACTACGTCTACAAAAATTTCATATAAACATAATTAATTAAATAATGACTAGTTGTAAAATGTGCATTTTTATGTAATTAAAGTCACAATTATAAGTTTTGTACATCAACATTTTCCAATGTACTCAGAATCTACAATATCTATAACATAGCCTAAATTCTAATGCACCATATTTATGTTTTCTTCTTTTCGTGGTGTGATACGACGTTATAATAGTCGTACTAAATAGGCATACTT
This sequence comes from Hyles vespertilio, assembly GCA_009982885.2. Lineage (NCBI taxonomy): Eukaryota > Metazoa > Arthropoda > Insecta > Lepidoptera > Sphingidae > Hyles > Hyles vespertilio. Next base: position 5,990,462 of record CM042830.1, read on the forward strand.
ATGGGAATGTATAAAAACTAGCAGTATTTTGAATTTTTTTTAATATTTATAATTTGATTGAGATGAATGTTAGTCAGATATTTCATGGGTATGGTGCCCAGAGTGGCGGCTCTGGCGTATTATATTCTATGAAATATTCTGTGGCAGTTAGTATGGATGTTTATGGTATTAAGGGATTTTCGAAATATTGTTATAATATAAAGCATGACGAAGATTTAATTTAAAATATTTATAATAATTTAGGATGTTACTCAAGCTGTGTTTTGTAAATTAGTAATAATGTGTATTTTAATTTGTTTGTGTCATCATTCGTTTTTATATTGATGACAATCGGGAACAAAAATGTTGTAATATTTTATATCGATTTAGTCACTAGTATCATTTTGGCAGAAGCATTGATAGGACTATCTAACTATAATTGTATTTTAATGTTATTTACCTAAATATTAGCTCCGTTTTGTTTATCAAAATCAATGTTCATTTTAAAATCATCAATTTCCTTTCCAACTTCGCAGACACGCGGCGGCACAGTCACTTCAAAGGATTGAAGGTCATCAATTTCCGCTTCACCAACAAAGTCCTCCAGAACGAGCTGGACGAGGCTGTCCTCAACCTGCACGTCCAGGAGTTGGACAACAGAAACACCACTTCAGACCCTGAGGAGTTCTTCACCATCAATATCCAAGTGAGCAGGGTGACTAGGCACAACCAGGGGAGCAAGGCATCGGTGCCATACACAGACAATACGGTGAAGATGTCGCGACGAGAGCTGAAGATGGGGAAGTGGTTGAAGGCGAACGTAACCAACATGGTGGCGGAGTTCTGTAGGCTGCCAAGGGAGAATTTAGCGATAGTTGTGAGAGTACAAGACTCGAGGAATCGGATGAGTTTAGTGGTGCCGCATCCGAGCTCAGAATCAAATAATGCATTGGTGAGTATTTCATCTGCCTACTTTCCTTACAACTTTTATGGAGAAAATTGTCCTTAAAATTAGGGTTGACATTGTTAAGTGAGAAAGATTGATGAAATGATTGATGATTAAGTGATTTTGGTATACCCACAGCTAGTGGTAGAAGATTTTTATCCGCCTGACCTTAGACCCATTTATAATAGACAGTGGTTAAAAGCCTCTCATGGTTGAATAATGCAAGTGTGTCACATTTTGAGTAGTCTGTGCACATCCAGTTTCTTCCAGACTGAGATAATTTTGATTATTACGAGAGATTATCATCTATGCTTTAATTAAATAGTACTCAACTTACTATCAAGGTAAGGTTTTGTGGTGCCAAATCTCATCACTTCTATATGCGCGTAATATTCTTAGAAATTAATTTGAAGTTTTCGCACCAAAATAATTAATATCAGCTTCATACAACAAATTAATTTAACGTATCTTGGAAATCCCCTAATATATTTACATCGATCCAATTTTTCTTTTTTGACGATGCGGAAGATATTTTATCAGCTCTATTAATTAGGCCATTTGACTGATAACTATTTATGCATGACCGGCAGTGTAAATAAATTGGGTTCAATGCGCAATTACGTATGAAACTAAAAAAAAAAACTTATCTTCAAAAGTTCACTGGTGTTGCATGGATACAATAATCCGTTTAAACCGCGTCATTAAATTAAATTCAGTATAAGTAGTTTATTTTAAGCCGAGGAGTTCAGAATACAATACGCAGATTTGAGACTGGCATTTTCGTAAAGCGGAAATGATTATGAGCTATTTATGATCTGTGATCTCTTTTTAATATAGAATCATCCATCCATAAGCCAAAGGAAGTCCACTGCTGAACATAGGCCTCCCCCAATGATTTCCACAGAGACCTGTTGGAGGCAGCCTGCATCCAGCGACGTCCCGCGACCTTTATCAGGTCGTCTGACCACCTTGTGGGTGGACGTCCCACGCTGCGCTTTCCGCTACGTGGCCTCCATTCGAGCACTTTCCGACCCCATCGGTCATCAGATCTCCGCGCTATGTGCCCTGCCCATTGCCACTTCAACTTGCTAATCCGGTGGGCTATGTCGGTTATTTTAGTTCTTCTACGGATCTCCTCATTTCTGATTCGATCTCGTAGGGAAACCCCGAGCATAGCCCTCTCCATAGCTCGTTGAGTGACTTTGAGCTTCCTAATAAGGCCCATAGTGAGAGGCCACGTCTCGGTGCCGTAAGTCATCACTGGCAACACACAACTATCGAAGACTTTCGATTTTAGGCATTGAGGTATTTCGGACGAGAAGACGTCGCGTAGTTTCCCGAACGCTAATATAGAATAAAGAACTTCTATCGTTAATTCCTTCAATATATTCACAGTTCTCACTTATTTATAAAATATTTCCAGAACGATCTGTTGAAGTATATTCTCTTTCTACAATCCCGCTGTGATCCACAAATACCAAATTGCAAGAATGAAAGCGATATTTTGCTGTACAGTGCATTTACTACACACGCAGAAGTGTTAAAACTTAAAATAAATAGCAATAGCAATCAAAAATTTCAAGTTGAATCGATAATAACATTTCACAAGTTATATCAATAAGTTAAATTTTAAGATCTGCGATTGCGATTTACAAAGCCGGCTTATATTTTTGTACGATCTCGTATAATCCATAAAGGAGAGAGTTTTTTTTACGAACCTATTTAAAGAAGAAATAGGCAGTTTTCTGTGTGTCATTTTAGATGGATGAATGGATTAGAAAAACGGTTATAATATGGTCAGGCTTTTCTTTGCAAATTCTATGCGTCAAAATAACAAGGTGGTGATGATAATTAGAAATAGAAATAATGAGTAATACGGTGATATGTTAATTCGCCACTAGAAACTATTACGCAAATCCGATTGGTATTAACACATCGCAATATATATTTATTTTGCTAAGTAGATCCACTATTAGGGGGTTAGTTACAGGCCTAACGGAAAAGAGTACTCCAGCCACCAACGATGCATTTTAGACATTGAAAACTTATATTTTTGGATAAACTAACGGCTCGAGCCAGCTTCGCCCGGTGCAAATCGATATGTGGACTATAATATATATCTATTATTTATTTATTTAATTCTTTATTGTACACAATAATAAGGAATAACAGTTCAGAGATGATAAAAAACAACAAAGTACAAATGGTGGTCTTATCGCTCTAAGGCAATTTCTACCAGACAACCATAGGATGGATATATGAGCAGGAAAAACGATAGGGCAGTGTAAAATAAAGATAACGAAAGCATGAAAACATAAATAAAATCATAAAAAAAACATATAAATACATTACATATATATACATACCACATATACATACATAAGTATTATACATATACATACTTATATAAATTTATAGACGAATAAACATACGTACATACATATATATACATATATATATATATATATATATATATATAGGTATATATATATATATATATATATATTACCAATATCGTCTGCTTACTGGTAAAAAGTAATAAATGCAGTCAGTGACAATTATATATTAAAACCTCCTGCTTGAATCAGTCTTTCTATGGAAAAAAACAGTATCAAAATTCCACGCATAGGTTTAAAGATCTAAGCATACATAAGAACAGACAGCGGAAAGCGTCTTTGTTTTATACTATGTAGTAATAAATCAAATTAGCCAAATTAGCTTAATTAATTACTTCATAAAAAATAATCATTTTTGTCAAAATATCGGTTAGGCAGCTCTGAACATTGCTTGCTTCTTGCTTGAATCGTACTATTTAAATTGATACGCAACGCAGCGGATACAACAAGATAAAAAAAGATAGATGGTAATAATAATTTGGTATATCACTGGTGGTAGGTCTCTCATATGTGAGAGGCTGCCTGGGTGGGTACCACCGCAATGTCTATTTCTCCCGTCAAACAGCAGTTTAAATGCACTGTTGTGTTTCGGATTGAAGGACATTGTAGCCAGAGTAACTACTGGACATATTGAGGCTTAACATCTTATGTCTCAGGATGGCGAGCGCAGTGGAATGCCAAGCATTGCTTTATAGTTCAAGATGTTGTTTGGTTTTGCTACTGTTCATGAGCGGTCGCATCGCTTACCATCAGGCAAACGGCATGCTCGTCTCGCCGTTCACAGCAATAAAAAAAAAATCTATCACTCACCGAAATCTCGATTCTAAAGCTGGCTGGACAATGCCGACAAAAACGGCGATCGTTGTAGCACTTATCATCACTTCCACAGTCCACTATATTGTCCACCACACAATCTAAATTCTAAACTAGCCAAGAACTTCACTTTCACTATATTTTCCACAAAACAATCTTAATTCAAAACTTCTAAACTAGTCAAGTACTATAGTGCAGCAACGGAGTGCGCATCTTACTTCTGTAAGCTCACGAAAAACGGAACTTTGCAGCAACATGGCACAAATAATTTACAAGAACTACCCTCCAGTAAATCATATTTTTTATTAAAAGTACACCACAACTGGTGGTAGGTCTCTCATATGTGAAAGGGCGTCTAGACAGGTACCACCGTAATGCCTATTTCTCGCACCAAAAAGCTGTGTAAATGCACTGTTGGGTTCCCATTAAAAGGATATTGTAGGCAGAGTAACTGGACTGCATGGCGAGCGCAGTGGAATTCCAAGCATTGCTTTGTAATTCAAGGTGTTGTTTGGTTTGCTATTACTACCCATGAGCTGTTGTATCGCTTACCTTCAGAAGAAAGACCAAATTATTTCACCATTCATTAGAATTAAAAAAAAACGCATTGCAAGTAATGTTTTTTAATAAATTGTTTGTTGATTAGTATTTAGTTCGTATAGTCAGCGAGATTAGAGCTTTTAAATCATTGCATCCCACGCAAGAATACATCTTTCATTTCATATTAATTTTTCACTCCTAAATCATTTGATCAGACTAGTACGATAATAAACACAATAATATCAAGAAGTGCGTGAGGCCTGTTGCTTATGGATATTTTTATGATGTTCATGGGTTCAAATCCCAGGGCACACTTCTGACTAATCAGTCATGTATTAATAGTCAATCATCACGCATTATAAAGGTAAAGGAAAACATCGAGAGAAAACCTGCATACCATAGCGATTTGCAGCATTTTTTCTGCGTAAAATCCGCCAACTCGCACTACGCCAGCGTGGTGGATTATAACCTCATCCTTCTAGATTGTTCTCCCGATTGTAGTGGCCAGGTTTTACGGGACGTATATGGCTTAATTAACAGTGCAGTTGTCATAATTCGCGCCACGATACTAAAACTAATGAATCACGACGCGTTCATTCATTATTTTGTTATGTTTAGTATCGAGCCTAATCGGAGTTTTTGAGTATTTTTATTCACTAACTGTGGGTCAACTTAGTTGATAAGAGGTTAGTACACAATCAGTGCTTGTGAATGACTAAATATAGTTACATAAGACGTAGAATCCGCAATCTTTGCACTTAATGATGTTTCCACGAAATGTTGACAGGAAATAGGGTTTATCTCTTTCGTTATTAGAACCTACCAAAATCCCGACTTATATTAAAATGAGACCCGTAATTCTTATCGCGACTTTTCAGTTCCCTAACATCCAAGCCAGCAAGAAACATTAAAAAAATCCACTCGTATTTAAGTACGCCAGTGCACAAGTACCTAACTCTGTATGTACTCTATTTAAAATTATAGGATATTTCCAAACTTGTAATTATTTTAGAATTGTTAGGAACTTATTTATGAATGTCTGCTGTAGCTTTTCCCATGGCAAATTAGACTACCAGTGATTATGGTTTCTAATTGATAGCATTAATTTTACAATAAACCGTATGGAGTTACGGGTATTGTATCATGGACGAGAGTCATCGCCTTAGTAATAAATACCTAATACAACGGTATAGTCGTTAGGACAAGCTTCATACTTTTTGTGGCTGGCAATTCATCTGATGCAACATTTTCGTTAATGTAATTCCAAATTCCTTCCAACAAACTTATATAAATATATATATCTCTCTCTTCTGCCACAGCATGTCTACTGCTGAAAATAGGCCTCCCTCAATGATCTCTACTTCGACCTATTGTTACTTTTGTATATTCTGAGTACTTACAATATTTCTTTACGTTTCAGATGCCATACATAGAAGTAAGTCTAAGAGATAATTCGCACAAGCGTACACGACGCACCGTCGGCATGGATTGCACGGAGAACTCAAAGGAAGTGCGTTGCTGTCGCTACCCTCTTGTGGTGAACTTTGAAGAATTCGGCTGGGACTGGATCATAGCCCCCAAGATCTACAACGCCAACTACTGCAGTGGCGAATGCCCCTACAGCTTCTTGCAGAAGTATCCTCATACGCATTTAGTCCATTTAGCGGCTCCTCAAGGCAGTGGCGGTCCCTGCTGCGCCCCCAGAAAAATGAGCAGCATAACTATGTTGTATTTCGATCATGATTACAACATTATTTACGGGACTATCCCGGGTATGGTGGTCGAGAGTTGCGGTTGTTCATAGCAGCCGTATTTGTAGGTTAGGCTCCGGTGTTAATTTTTGTGCTGGCAATACTTATTCATGATTCTAATTTTAAATCATTATGATGTCAACTTTGATTTTGTTTTATGGTATGTTCTGAAATTTGTAATTAAGAAATAAATTGAAAATATACTGTTTGTGCCTTGTATAATTTTAATTCACTTTGAAATAATTAAAGATATTGATGTCTCTGTACGCTTGGAGCCAGTAAGTGTAGTGTCTATCGCGATGTGATATAATCGGTTGAAGACTGCAAACCCTTTGTGTTGTGTGCCGTGAGTGTGAAAAATGTTAATATTTACGTTTGTACCTACGTCTAGTTTAATGGACACTTTCGCGTTTACTGTAATATCCGCTCTAAATGAGTTCAGTGGGGGCAATAACCTTTGACATTAAAAACATGCCGACCAATCTTCCAACCGAATGAACTTTATTAAGGAGACATTAAAACGCCGAGTGTTATAAATTAATGCATGCAATTTATCGAGGAAAAGTCACACATAAAGCCCGTGTTGGGCCATCTTCATTCACATTATTCAATGTCAATTCCTGTAAATAATGTATGGGGACATACAGATCACTGATTGGAAGATTGACCGATTGTGTCATTAAATTGTTCTTTGTTGACGCCATTATTTAGGTGTCTATTTTAATTATAAAACTATCACTGATTAAAATAGTTGTATCTGTCATAGTTGCCAATTAATATCGCTGTCATTTTGACAGCTAATATTTCAAAACCTCACTCAGCTTATGGGAGCGTTCAAATACATTTTTTATAATATTTATACAATATGTCACAGCTGCCGAAAATGTAGCAACTTGTAGCATAATCGACGCATACAAAACACATCTAATTGATAGTCTGCAATCATTATTTATTAATTTCTAAAATATGACGTGTCATATCAACCACGTTAATAGAATATATACAATATTAAATCAATATACTTGAACTTTTTACATACGGCCGACCTTATGTTTTCAAGATAATAAAGTATAAAAGTTCAGTTGATAATGCATTATCATTTTTTATGCAGCAATTTACTGAGAGCTCGTCAGTTGATACTATGCTTTAATAATGGCATTTATTACATACTAAAATAAGTATTGAGGTTATTTTTCATATCTCGCGTTCATTTTACGCGGGCGCATAACACTATCAACTTGTTTTATGTATAAACTCTGATAAATATGCATTAAAAAGTTATTTTAAGAATTTGTTATTGTTAGTAGTCAGATAGATGTGTGGTTCTGAGACACATGTTTCAATTTTCAAATGTAACGGTTTTTTGAGGTTATTTTTAAGTGTTGTGTGCTTGTGTCTATAAATACCGATGAAGTGCCTTTATATACTATTCGTTTGCAAAAAGCTATCATTAGATTATTTCGGTTGAAATGTACTTGTGAAATTCTCCATTATCACGTTTTGGATCTCGTTCAAAATTTTATTTTTATAGAGAAAAATCTATCTAGCGGGTGGTGCTTAATATAGTTGGCGTTTTAATTATAAAAAAATGTATTTACTATATCGGTGCCTACCCCCTAAAGTAACGTATTATTTTGGTGGAATATTTTTAGATAATAATTATTGTAAGGTTTTTAGAAAAATTTTGACGGGCGTAGAATTTTGAAAAAAATTAGATCTCATTTTGTGGCAACGTTCATATGCCCACAGATCTCCCAAAGTTTCGGTAACGATGATCTATGGTGAAATTTATAGTGTGTTATACAAAAATTCTTAGTGTTAAGCATTTGTGTTTAGTCTAATACTGTCGTAGCTTAATGTTTTGTCGAAATATTAAACTAACATTTTCTCATGTCCAATAAGTTTTTCTTTTGTAATGAATAAATTCTCAATTCTACGATTCGTATTATTTTTGTGGGTGTAAAATCTTTTTACATATGAAAATATATGTCTATGAAATTGTGTATTTTTGTATTATTCCCAAAAATATCATCATATAGTTGATAATTATAATAATTAAGTAAAATAGTACATCATAAAAAAGGCCCAAGAACATCCTGCACAAAAAAAGAGTGTAATGCAGGTCTACGAAACGAAAGTGTCATTGTTTTTCAATATATACCAGCAAAGAAGTCCATATCTGTCTAGCCTATAGCACCCAAAATAGGCAAGGACTATTGTGATCCAAGAGTATAATCGTTTGTAAACTTTAATTCGAACATTAAGAAAATATCTGTACGACATATACTAATATTTAGTGGACACCACTCACTATTGCCTAAAGTAAGATTGAGAAACAAAAAGTATAGACATATCTGTTAATGGCAAAACCAAAAAATACCTTCTACTTAAAAAAAAATATTCATTGGGCATGTCCATAATATCTATAATATAAAAATGAATCGCAAAATGTGTTGGTAACCGCATAATTCAACAACGCCTGGACCAATTTGGCTGATTTTGGTCTTGAAATATTCGTGGAAGTCCTGGGAAGGTTTTAGGGGTGAGAAAATAGGAAAATTTCTTAGGAAGATACTAAAAACCTTTTTTTTGGGTATCGTTCAAGCGTGATGCGTCCAGCCAATATAGGATGATCTTTGTTTATTTGACGGGAGACGTAAAAGACGGTCCAGCTTCAACTACCATCCAACGTAAAATGATCTATCTTTCCATTGTCTTTCATTGACGGCTGACGAAATAGAACAAAATTCAAAAAATGTGTACATCGTGTATATAATATTATCTAGATACGGCGTCTTGCGCATAATTTTGTTAAATGTAAATTAAAACGATGTCCATATCTACCAAAATCGCCCATTGTTTTTTGAGATTATTGCAACAGTTTTAAACAAGGTATACTCTATCGAAGCGTTTTGCCGGAGTACACCAAAATATATCTAATTATAATTTTTCGTTTTCATAAACGACATTGTTTTTGAATTGATACTTTTAGATGCGCTGGGGGACATATTTAAATTTCGCATTAATATTGTTTTTAGACTCAAGAATAAAAAGAATATTGGTACGTTGATGCCGTATCTAGACATTATAACGAAACGATATGCAGTTTTATATTTTTAAATATGTGTTCTATTACTTACGTCACCTGGTAAGGCAGTATGAAGGTTTTATTAATTTGTATATGGTAACGTAATAGACGCGACTGCCAACAAGTTAACGATGGTCACGGGTTCAAATCCCAGGGCACACCTCTGACTTTTCGGATTAATTTCTACGTGAAATAAAATCCGCCAACTCGCACTAAGCAAGCAGGGTGGACTATAATATCTTCTTCTATAATATAAAAATGAATCACAAAATGTGTTGGTAAGCGCATAACTCAACAACGCCTGGACCAATTTGGCCAATTCTTTTTTTAAATGGTTATTATTACTTTATTACTAACAAAAAGTAATGGCGTGCAATATTATTAGGAAAAACAGCATTTTGGTGCTGAAATAAGGGACGTAATATTGGATGGACAATAAAAAACGCTAAAGTTTTTAATGTCAAAATTTCATAAGGCAATCTTTATATGTACATGTATATGGAGAGACGGGATATAATAGAGTGGAAGGTACGGGAGAGGGCTGGGATAGCTGACAGATTTGATAGGACGAAATGTAAATGTAATGATAAATACGAAAAATAACATGTATTTGGTGTGGAGTGGAATCAAAAAATATATGCACCCAGGCGAAGCTGGGTGGGGCCGCTAGTAATAAAATAAAAATCAGTGTTACTTTGTGCCATTCTCTCAGAACAGCAACTGTTTATTTATATAAACTTTAAATTTATTTACACATTTTGTTTCGCCTACTTTACATTTATAATATCGTCAACGTTTTAAAATACAATCAAAACAAAAAAAAAATATTTAGTGGTACAACAGAAATTCACAGACACAATGTACAAGACAGTGGGAATCATAGACTAGTACATCCAATTAGAAAAAATAATCGTTCCCACGTAATTTTTCTAACATTACACAAATGTTTTGTAAATTCTAGCCAACAATGACGCGTTTAAACCGACGTCGAACAGTACAAAATGGCCAGAAACTTACAAACACTCCAGTCTGACATATTGCTTTACATTCAATGATACCGAAATTATTGTACCTGAATCTACTCAAAGAATTCCTTACACTACACTGATATAAATTAAATGTTTATACATTTTTTTAAATAAAGTTTTTTTTTACGATTGAAACGTTTTATGTCGCTATTTATTCAGTTATTAACACTAATAGTCTAATTTACAGAAAGTGCACAATACCAAACGGTGTCAGTCTATATAAAGTTGGATGGATTTATTCGAAACACGCAGTAAAATAATTTACAAAGAAATAGCTGTCAAATTATTGCAACAATAGGAGCTAAATCGGCAGTGATTTTTGAAAGCAAAATCGAAACCGTATCTTATACCTTTAGTTTGTTCCATTAAGCTAGATTTAGACACTGAGAATCTAGACTATCACTTATAACAATCATAAGTTTAGGTTGTCGAAACCGGTTTCGATATTCATTAATCCATCTGTTTTAAAATATATTTCACCATTAGTCATTGATTAAACTCGGCGACGTAATGAAAAGGATCACAGTTACTCGTATCTACAATAACAAATGCATATTCATAAAACGTATGTTATATAAAAAAAGATATAGTATTAAGGTCACACTGGAAGTACTAAGAGTCTAGCACTAAACGCTACTCGTATATACAAAATAATAATCGAAAAACGTCCATTTCATTTTTGAACAAAAATATTCACGCGTCACTGAATATTGAGCTTTTACATTTAAGTAGGATCACAGTGGAAAAAGTGATTTAAATATACGTTCACATTAACTATATTATATAAATATTAGAGTTCGCAGCATGGCAAGTTTCTCTAAGTAAACACTATCACTTAACGTGGTTCACTATATGAATCTATCGCTACGTCCATAGAAAAAATCATTCGCTAATCTCTGTACATCACCGGTTTGTCTCACGCGTTCGACGCCTCGCTTACCAATCGTCCAGTATTGCGCGATGTGACCGCGTGAGTCAAATTGTCAATAATCACTAACACATTCACTGAGATTCCAGAACACTCTAGAAACTTGGCTGAGACACAGTCCTGGCATTTCCACCTTGCGGTTGATAAACGTCGTATGAATTGTGTGGCTCTAAGTGACATACGACGTTGTTCTCTCCATTCAGCACGGCAGCTAGCGCCCGCATGTTGTTCTCCTGAGGCTGGTGGTATGGATGCATCAGCCTTCCGCTCTCATAGTGCCTTGGGTCGTAGCGTTCCAGGGTGTCCCATTTCCCGTACTTCCCATAATGCTCTTGATCGTGATGATGCCTGTCTCCAGGGCTGTATGAGATCAGGGGCCGGTGATCGCCGAAGAACTTGGAGCTGGAGGATCCGTGGTGCCCTGGGTTCTGTCTGCAGTCAGGCCCTGAGTTATCATCAGACATGTCTGACATTAATGTCTCGTTCCTCTCGATTTCTTCGTAGACCGGGTCGTCCTGTATGACCCTGAACTCTTGTTCAGAGCCTCGCCTGTACATCCGGCCTTGTTGGGAAGCTATTTCGGAGTACGTGTGGTTGACGTTCTGGCTGCCGTGGTGGTGGTGGTGTTTGCGTCGGTCATCTTTATAATGTTTCCTGAAGATCATCTCCTGGCTTCCAGGGGAATGCTGGGACATATAAACGTGTGGGGTTCGAAAGTCATGGTTGTAGCTCCTTGTGGTTTGGTAGCCCTGGTGTGGTTGGTGGGTTTGGAGGTGCAGGGGGCTCTCCTCGTCCTTGGCAGGGTGGCGAGGGGAGCCGGGAGGCACGGGCTCGCACTCGTAAGGGCTGTGGATGTGGTTCTGCTGGACCATCTGTCGAGACAACGTGTCGTGGTGGGGCAGCGTCGAGTTACCGGCGTGGTGTTTAGAAGAAGTGTTCTGTAAATTCAAATGCTGTTTTATTTCGATATATCAATGAAGTTATGTTTATAATGAAATTTTAGTTGAATGATAACTTTAAATGCTGAATTGATTGAACATTAATTTTAAATGTTGGTAAGACAGCTCAACTAATAAATTCTTGTGCGTTTTTTACAGTTTGTGATGAGCATGCAAGTTAAATGACTAAAATAAATATTAAGAACTAAATTATGAAGTTTATGATTGTTAGAAATTGAGTTAATATGTTCATGTCTCTCATATTAACTACATACTTATTTAAAATTGTAAAGATAATATTAAGATTATTTGCATATGTTTAAATGGATCATGATTTAATTAATTCAAAACTAATGACATCTAAATGCAAAAATGGTTATGTTTTATGTAGAGTATTATTATTTTTATTACTGCAAGTACTTCTGAATGTGCTAATGACATTTTTTTTAATTTTACTTTGTGTATCTATAGATTTTAATTTTCATGATTCATGTCTGTTAACCTGGCTATAAATATGTGACCCTAATTTACTTTAAAATATTAGTTAATTTCATTCCGCTTTATGGAGCTCGATTTTATGAAGTGATTTTTTTTTCCTATACTCATAGATGTAAAAAAAATAATTACGATATTATGAGGAATGATCGCTAATATTTGCCAATTACAACGATAAGTTTAATAATTTGACAGTTTTTTATTTGATCTAGTTAAAAATTCCACAGAAATACAAACGACTAGATTTGAATATGCCAAGTTAAAATATGTTAATGAATCAACTAAAACAGGTCTAAGGGCATTTTAATTGCAAAGACCGGCAAAGGTACAAATTCAACTGATGGCACATTATTACAGCGCCAAAACTAAAAAAAGTATCTCAAATCACTAATTCATAACATGATGAATCGAGCTCTATATCTATCCTTGTCTAACGTATTAGAGATGATATTGACAGAAAAAGACAGACGATGCGTGAATTTGTGCGTTTGGTCTAAGTGCTATGCTAGTGTTATTTAGAAGGAGGGGGGTAGGGCCAATGAACTCACTGAAAAGCGTATGAAAATTAGGATGTTCTCATGCAAATGTTAAACTAATCCATGCATTGTGAATATGACGGTTTAGCGAGATCTCCACATTTAACCCATCACCTAGAAAATACTCTGTATATAGTACATAATAGCCATATGTAATGCCCCATCGCTTATATATAAATAAGTAATGGTGAAAATAAAAATACTTTTCTAGAATATAAAATATTTTAGATGTGGTATCGTAGCATGACTTAAGCCTATATGTTCAATAAATCAAAAATCTTCGTGTGATAATAATTCTACAGCATATTTTCTGAAGTTCATTTGAACTTCAGAAAATTCAAATGAACGATGTTAGTTAATTATCGCTTGTAATGGTGAAAGTAACATCAACACGAAAGTAATAGATATCTCTTCACAAGATATTCAAAATATGTGAAGTTTCAAAATTGCATTAGGTATTCACAGTAGACCGAAAGGACTGATGTCAGGAAGGCAACTGGTCGTAAAATTACATAGGGAATATCAAGAATGCTGCCGAAATCGAAGTTTTAATGACTACAAACAAAATGTAACTAAAAAATTGCAAAGAAACGCGTCAATTTTTATTTGTGATTTTTTAAATATCATTGTATTGCGTGCGAAATTTATATTATTTGCTAAAATAATAATTTAAACATAGGTTCTTTAAAAATGAAAGGGTGTACACTATTATTTTAGAAAAAAAAATACTATGCATTTACACACATAAATGAAGACTGGAAAAAAATCATCGCTTTTTTTGCAATATTTTTAGTTGCATTTTGTCTGAGGTCACTAAAACTGCCACCTGGCTACGTTCTCGGTAGAAATCTTGATTAACCCTGTAGATAAAGCTAGTAACTAACTATCGGAAGATGGATTGTGATAGCTATTCACTAGAAGCCTCATAGTAAATAATATATTAGCACCTACAGCCCCACTGCTGAAACCACTTCACAATCAAGGCTTCGAATATCGGTTAAAGACATGCTAGTGTTCCTAAGAGATTATTCCAGCTCCGGAGCTTGGTGCCAATAGGGTTGTGTCCAAGATTTTATTTGAGCAGTAAGTAATCATTCCTTAAAAGCATCGTTTATAAAAACAAACGAATTTGAAAACAGCATCAAAATTGAATGTAAAATGACTGAGATATTAATACATTTAATAGTACGGTGGGGACACTCGTTGTCTCTTTCGCACGCGTACACCTTATGGAAGATGACGTCACGCCGTGCATGTTGCATCCTTTTCTATCACTCCTACCACCAACTTTCATATATTTGTTACTTGCTTATTACTTAACGGATTTTAAAAATTCTTTCTGATTTTGATTATGCGTAACGTAACCTTCCGTTATAAATAAAAATAAAAATGTATGAAACTAGCCTATTCTTTGCGAGCTATTGATCCTGGCTGACAGCAGTTGCATAGTTGAGTTGGCTGGGAAAGTCCAACATGCTGGCATACTATGGGACAGCTGACTTCACATACTATATAATTTTTTGTAAAGATTTATATCCATATATGTATCATCATCATCATCATCATATCAGCCACAGGAAGTCCCCTGCTGAACATAGGCCTCCCCCAAGGATCTCCACAATGACCTGTTGGAAGCGGCCTGCATCCAGCGACTTCCTGCAACCTTAGTCAGATCGTCCGTCCACCTTGTAGGCGGGCGTCCGACATTTCGCTTGCCTGTATGTATGTTTTATATTATATTATCATCTATGCATGCCTGCCTATAATTATCGCCTCTACGTCACTTCAAGTAATTTAATAGAAGAACTACATTCGTGTTCTTTGACATAAGGAATCTATGCCTAGTCATCGTTTATTGCTTCAAAACGATAGCATTATGATATCCTTCGATTTATAAATCATCTGTTGAA
This sequence comes from Hyles vespertilio, assembly GCA_009982885.2. Taxonomy (NCBI): domain Eukaryota; kingdom Metazoa; phylum Arthropoda; class Insecta; order Lepidoptera; family Sphingidae; genus Hyles; species Hyles vespertilio. The sequence goes on from CM042830.1 coordinate 6,005,810, forward strand.
CCACCAACACACATTGGAGAAGCGCGGTTAACTTAATTACATTATGTATAGCTAATTTATTTGTCCTTCCCTCTTTAACGATAGATGAGAAGAAATATATTATAAGTGAAATAGATTTTAAGCCTGAGTGATGAAATCTAATACCAGAACTACTTCATTACAAATTCATACTTAAGGTTTATGGCTGTAGTAGATAGCTACTAAAAACTTTACTTCAAAAAAGTACATTTTCCACTTAATGTTAACACTAATGATATGGTTTCGTCGTTAGTTACCACAGTACTTACCCCCGACTCACCTTTGCTATAAAAAAACGCTAAACTTTAATCGAAACATATCCCGCACTATAAGAAATAATCGATTCTAAAATTAATCGATTATTTTTTAAATCGATTGTGATCGTGTTGAGATCTCGTCAAAACGCCAAACTAGTACACTCTAACAGTGCTGACACAAGCGTCTCACGCCCTCCCCTCACCTTCCAGACATTCCCGACAGTGTTAGAGGTCCACTCGTTCGCGCCAATCGACGCCGCCATCTTGTTCGAAAAGCAAGATGGCGACCGCGATCTCAAATTTTGATAGTCATTCGGCACGTCCATATTTCTGTAGCTTTGCATTGACGCGATACTTTGTGTGTGGGACGAACTGTGCGGTATTTGTTGAGTTTGCACGCGCATCGATCTTGTGTCGTCGTTCGGTACGTATATCGGCGCTGTAGGTCTGATGTTCCAACGCGCCTCCGGTTGTATGTTGTAACTCTAATAAATACACATATACATAAATAGAAGGATCTTATAGAAGACAAGCTATGAAGCTGCGCATACGCGTAGAGATAGGATATTCCAAGCTGAAAGGCCCGAGAACCATCTCGGCGCCGTTCAGAGGATGCTGTTAACTATTCTATACCACCACACCACTAAGGAAATGTTAATGAAAATATGGACATGTTAGTACTCTCCAAAGCGTTAGTTTTTGAAGAAAAAATTGTGAAATAAAAACAACAAAAAAAAGACTTACCTGCCAATAAAAAAACGTTTCGTTTGACGCAACATATTTTTTTCCATTACAAAAAATGTTAGTCGTCGCGACAAGTTACAACACAATTGAGCTGTCTTAAACCAATTAGTGGCAAAGCCGTAGTGGTGGTACTGGTGGTTTAGGTACATCCTATCTCATAGCGTATACGCACCTTGCTGGCCGTTCTGCCGGTAGCCTTGGGGGTATCTTCCGCTGCCGGCATTGATGGGGTTTCGATGGGTCATTGGTGTGAGGGGTTCTCTATCGTGTGTGAAATTTGCCGCCGTGGCATTCAAACTGGGACCGAAACTACTGGCATTGAAATTTTGGTTTTCTTGGGACGTTCGTCTGTGCCTAGGTTGGAAGTTATGGGCCGCTGCAGCCGCGGCTAGGGACGCTACGGCGGCGTTGTTCACGACATTATTGTTGTTGTGATTGTTGTTATTTACGACAACATGAAGCGTGTTGATGATGAGGTTGTTTGTCGTTTGAGCGGACGCGGCCGACTGTCCCGACGTACTCGCCATGTTTTGCTACAATCGAAGCGTTATTTATATACCTTATTCATTTATCTATCAGTGGCGAAGTGTCCATACAATCCGATTACAACCGACTTTCCTTTTATATCATAAAAATCATATTTAGAGGTCGTTTAAAAAATAATGCCTAAAATTTAAAGACGAACATGATACTTCATTTTATGTACAAAATATGTTTAATTAGTAAAAAACGCTATTAAGACCTTATTAACGCTATTAAGGCTTGCTGTTTTAAAAAAAATGACCCTTCGCCACTGTCATCTATTGAAATAATTATTTCCAAAAATTCAAATTACTTGCAGGGTAGTTATAAAAATATATGGCGATATCTATAAAAAATTCCAATCGTGAGTTGAAAATTTAATTTAAGCTAAGCACGTAAAACCCTTTTTTAGAATAATTTATTAAGCATTTATGATGAATCTTTCTGAAAGCAAACATTTAAAATGTACAAGTGAAATTGAATTGTAGTTTATTTGATTGACATTTTTGAATGATTGCTTTCAGAACAACACGACACGTTTTATTATTTCCACCACCAATGAACCCGTGAAAGATGCATGTAATAATATATTTATCTTAATTTTTAGGAGCTTGTTTATCGTGTAAAAAACATAATTTTGCACATATTCATTTTAAAGAAAATTGTATAAAAAATAACTATTTTAAACAGTGTTTAAATACAAAAATAATTTTGGAAGACGACATCTTTAAATTATGTATGTATGGAATTTGTTGTATGATATTTTTATGTGTATTATGACTCGTGTACCCATGCATTTTAAAATAAGTAGTGTGTATGTTTTTATGTACTGTAGTTCTCATGTATCTCAATAATACGTATTTCTTGGTTTTAAGTGCGTTCATTTTACAAGGTGTAAGACAAAACAAGGGATTTATTCAAGGAGGGCATTGACTATTACATTTACAAGGATTTTTTCAGTGCATAGCAAATTACATATTTGTGCTTGAAAAATTTAAATGTGCATTGGCCTTAACACGAGATATGTCAAGCAAGTTTTTAACACTGGGATATCCATGCGTTAGGTAGGAATTTTTGAGACAGTTTTTTTTTTCAAGTATTTACTAAAGATTTTTCCATGAAATGCAGTGAATTTATTATTATTTGTTGGTTACCATGTATGGCTACCTAGTGGTGTCGCTTCAGAGTGTGATTATATAGCGAGGCAATTATCTTGGTGTGTGTGTTACATATACAGGGTATATCAAGACTGCTACCGAAAACGAAGCCGGGTGGTAGTTTAAACGACTTCAGACACAATCTAACAGAAAAAGTTGCAAAAAAAAGCGACAATTTTTTTTTGTTATTTTTTTCCTATTGCCATATTTGGGTGGTAAATACATTTTTTCCTAAAATAATAGTGTATACCCTTTTATTTATAAGTAATCTAAGGTATAAAAGAGTTTTAATTATTATTTTAGCAATAACTATGGATTTACCACCCAAAAATTACGATATTTAAAAAAAAATAAAAAATAATTGTCGCGTTTCTATGCGAAATTTTTAATTGCATTGTGTTTGTAGCCACTAAAACTACAACCCGGCTTCGTTTTCGGTAGCAGTCTTGAGATACCCAGTATACATATGATGTATATGTATGTATATGATGTTATATGTTGTATGTGTGATGTATGTGTGTAGTATAGTAACTCTCACCGACACGCGGTGTCGCTTGGGAAAGTGTGACTATATAAGTACGGCCGTTATTTATCTTGTGTGTTTATATGTGTATGTGCCTGTGTGTAGTGAGTCTCACCAAGAAGCGGTGTCGTTTGAGAGTGTGATTGTATAGCACGATAATTATTTTGGTGTGTTTGTCTGTATGTGTGTATGATGTAGGAGTGTATATAGTGAGTTACATTGACACACGGTGTCGCTTAAGAGTGTGGCTATACAGGGTATATCAAGACTGCTACCGAAAACGAAGCCGGGTGGTAGTTTAAGCGACTTCAGACACAATGCAACAGAAAAAGTTGCAGAAAAAAAGCGACAATTTTTTTTTGTTATTTTTTTCCTTTGACCATATTTGGGTGGTAAATACATTTTTTCCTAAAATAATAGTGTATACCCTTTTATTTATAAATAATCTAAGGTAGAAAAATGTTTAAAATATTATTTTAGCAAAAACTATGGATTTACCACCCAAAATGGACGATATTTAAAAAATCATAAAAAATAACTGTCGCGTTTCTTTGCGAAATTTTTAGTCGCATTGTGTTTGTAGTCACTAAAACTACCACCGGGCTTCGTTTTCGGTAGCAGTCTTGAGATACCCGGTATATGTTTGTATGTCAGAAATGTGTATGTATGTTTGCATATGTATGTGTAGTAAATCTCACCGAAACATCCCGCGGGTCGAGCGCAGTGTCGCTCGGCGGGTACCTCCGCGGCTTGAGCGAGGCGTGCCGCGGGTCGGAGTGAGTGTTGGACGCGGACGCGTGTGCGAGCGAGTCCGTCGCGAGTGGGACGCAACATGCCAGCACGCGGTACCGGCGACATACGCGGGCGCATGATGTACGGAACTGTGATGTGGGGAATTATTATTATTTTTGGGGTGATCACGGGATGCATAGAAGGCGGAAAGAGAGGCCTTTGCCCTACAGTGGGACGCTACAAGCTCATTATAATATATACTAGAGGGGTCACGTCAAACAAAATGTTTGTAACAAAATGAAGGGTTCTATTTCTGTCTCTGTTAAGCCTATGAAGTAACATTATCTTCCCTCTCGCTTCATTGTGTACCCTTGTGCACGCACCATACGCACAGATTTTGTTCCCGATGTCTGCTCTAGTATAATACCTCAATATATGCCCAGTATACTCTGGCTACCATTTCCTTCAATCTCATACATAATAGTGCATTTAAACTGCTGTTTGGTACTGAAATAGGCATTGCGGTGATAGCTACCACTCCTAAAAGAGATTGATTTTCCAGGCGAAAAGACTAGGAAGTTCTGGATCGCTCTAGTTTTTTGCCTGTGATATTTGATTACATTTCACAATCAGGCGAAAAGACGACAAGGTCTCTCGTTTCACACCCAACATTTAACCATTTGCGCCACGGAGGTTGTCAATCTCAATAACTCTTACATTTTAATTATCTTTAATTTTAAACTTAAATCTTTGTAATGGCTTCAAAAATAAAACCATACCTTATCATTCTGCACGCAATGGAACACGAAGATGACGACTCCTTGCAGTGAGTTCAAGATTGTGAAGGCATATGCCACAACCACGGTTTGTTCATTTAGGTACAGAAGACCAAATGTCCAGGTTAAACCCAAGAGGAAGGCCAGAACTAACGAGCTGTTGAGCCATACCCTGGGAAAAATACAGAAAGTTAAAAAAATATATAGCATAAATATTATAAAAAGAAGTCATAGCGTGAAGAGGCATCTCAACACGGCCAGCATGATTGACGTCTGATGCCATTCGATACAGATTCGAGCAGTAACTTTGCAGTGCCAGAATTAAAAAAAAACTGAAAGATTATTGTGTAAAAAATAACTAACAAAAACTTTTAAATAATGCGATGGAAAAAGTTATTCAAAAATAATAATAATAATGTCACTATGTCCAAATAATCATATATTGACGTGGATATGCATAGGGTTGTAGTTATGGTAGATAAAGGATTTACCCCGCTGTCTTTAGCGATTGAGAACTGGCGGAAACCTCTGGTGGTAGGCATTAGGGATCGCGAGGACATATGGAAGAGCAAGGAGCTGCACGGTCGGTTCTATCGAGCCCTCCATGGGCCTGATGTGGACCGACTAGCGTCTGTGTCTTGGCTGCGTTTCGGTAACCTCTTTGGGGAAACCGAGGGTTTTGTCTTTGCAATTATGGACGAAGTAATTAAGACGAACAACTATAGGAAATACATCCTGAAGGACGGTACGGTCGACATCTGTCGGGCATGCCACCGTCCTGGCGAGTCCATCAGGCATGTTATCTCCGGTTGTTCGTATCTTGCTAACGGCGAGTATTTGCATAGACACAACCTAGTAACCAAGATCATACATCAGCAAATTGCTCTTCGATATGGACTGGTGACTTCTGAAGTGCCATATTACCAGTATGTTCCTCAACCAGTTCTTGAAAATGGTCATGCAACGTTGTATTGGGATCGATCTATTATCACAGACAGGACTATTCTATCCAATAAGCCTGACATTGTGATAATAGATCGATTGGCGCGCCGGGCTATACTTGTTGACGTCACCATCCCGCATGACGATAACCTTGTCAAAGCTGAAAAAGACAAAATGTTTAAATATTTAGATTTGGCACACGAGGTTACCGACATGTGGGATGTCGACTCAACAATTATTGTCCCGATTGTCGTTTCTGCCCATGGGTTGATTCCAAAGAGCCTCGACCAACATCTACAGAGGCTCTCAATCGGCTGTTAGGTCAGGAGTCAGATTCAGAAGGCAGTATTGCTTGACACGGCACGTATTGTGAGGCGGTTCCTCACTTTGGGCTCCTAACCACCGGTGGCTTGGGTCTCGAGCCTCGCCATCGTTGAATAACTTTTTATATTTTTATATGTATTTTGTTTTTACTATATATATATATACCGGGTATCTCAAGACTGCTACCGAAAACGAAGCCGGGTGGTAGTTTTAGTGGCTACAAACACAATGCAATTAAAAATTTCGCATAGAAACGCGACAATTATTTTTTATGATTTTTTAAATATCGTTATTTTTGGGTGGTAAAAATCCACAGTTTTTGCTAAAATAATAATTTAAACTCTTTTATACCTTAGAGTATTTATAAGTAAAAGGGTATACACTATTATTTTAGGAAAAAATGTATTTACCACCCAAATATGGCCATAGGAAAAAAATAACAAAAAAAAAATTGTCGCTTTTTTTTGCAACTTTTTCTGTTGCATTGTGTCTGAAGTCGCTTAGACTACCACCCGGCTTCGTTTTCGGTAGCAGTCTTGATATACCCTATATATAAATGTAAAAAAAAAAATTAAAATAAAGAGAAATAATAATGTCACTATAAGGAAATAATAGGATATTCGTGTTGGGTTTAATTTTATTCACATACCTTATTTTGTACAATTTGGCATCGTCCTTAGCTTTCAACGCGACTGTAGAATGTTTGCACATCTTGTATATGACGATACCTAGGACTACCCAATTGGCCTGTAAAAAGAAAAATATTGATGTCACTATTATGTAGTATCTCTTCCATTTAGTAAATATCACTAATATAGCCATTAGATATACGAGAATTTGATTGACGTTTAAAAACACGATACTTTGTAACGGCTCAAGACCGTTTAGCGTTTCAAAATCTATTTTTCTTGTTAATATGAGGTGTTCTGTCCGGGAGCAGACAAATCCAGTTTCGAATTGGTCCACAATAATTCCAGTCAATAATCTACCATTTACTCGACATCTCCTCTACAACTGAGAGTACGATTGAGTGGTTAGGCCGGATAGTCCACCACACTAGTCTAATACGGGTTGGCGCACTAAATTAGCGTATAGAAGAAATCCTTAGAAATCGCTATTCAATGCAGTTTTCCTCACGATATTTTCCTTCACCGTTCTAGTGCGTGGTGGTGATTGACTATCAATACACCCATAACTCCGATAAGTCAAAGGTGTACCCTGGAATTCTAACCGCCAACCATTGTCAACATGTTCCCTACCACACACATAGGAATAAGTTTTTTTTTAATATAGCATGTACAATGTCCCACTGCTGGGCAAAGGCCTCCCCTAGTATTAGCATATAACATCATTCAGGGCCAATAATAAAAAAATACTTACAAACAACACGCAAGCAACAGGAGCGACGAAGCTCATGACGAACATCCGGTCTGTAGACAGCCAGCAGTGGTGGGGGGTGCCATATCCGGTGGGGAAGATGGCTGCGGATACCGCCACCACCAGCGCGGGGGCGACGTACGCGCCTGCGTAGTACCAGCGCGCTCGGGGGTGCTCCGGCTCAAACACCTCGATTAGCATTGCGTAAAGATGGAAACCTGGCAAGGAGTTTGGGATTTGATGGTGATGCGTTTTTGTCGTGGATACATATTGGTGGGTCAGAAAAATAGTGTAAAATTTCCAGTGGGGAAACGTCAGATGCTGAATTTGAGGAAACCTAGATTGATTCAAAATTATGGCAATAAAATCGATTTTGGTATCCCGATAGGGGGATGTGGATGGTTAAACTTTATTTCCTCTCAAACGATATGAAGGAAAGTTTATTTTCATCTAATAGTATAAGACTTAAGGATCTATTAAGAAAGCTTGAAAGAGTATTGAAGAACATAATCTAATAAAGAATCAGTTACAAGTTACTGCTCTTCCTATGATTACACTATACTCGATTTAATTCTAAGTACAATAAGGTACAAATTCAAAACCTCACCTTCAATAAACATCCAAGCAAAAGCAGCTAAGAACAAATAGTGAAGTAACCCAGCGACGATCCCGCAGAATATTCTGTGCTGAGTCTGATCAATCCCCAGCAGGAATACAACCTCAGCGATCAGCAGACAGAAGCACAGATTCTTGTGGATTAACGCACGATCAGACTGTAGGTAACAGAAGAAAGAGTGGTAAATTTCAAGGATATCTCCCGTAAAACAGCAGTGTGAATGCATTGTTGTGGTTTGAAGGACATTGTAGCCAGAGTTACTGGACACATTGAGACTTAACGTTATGTCTCAGGATGGCGAGCGTTGTGGAATTTTGTTACTGTTTATGAGCGGTCGTATCGCTTACCATCAGGCGACCGGCTTGCTCGTCTCGCCATTCATTGACATAAAATAAAAAAATTGTTCACATAACCGCACGAAATGGTAACTTGAACGGTAAACATTGTTTAGTTAGATCTCGTAATGCGCGGTCATCTGAACCTAGCCTTAAATAAATGTCAAGGATATGGAGATAGTTTTGAGGAGCTGTGAAGTAAATTAGGAGTTAATTCTGAAATTTATAGCAAGGTTTAAAGTCCAAATTAAAGATACAGTTCTGAGTTTCAACTCAACTGAACGATAGATATTTTAGTATTAGGAATAAAACTTCAGTCATTTGTTTAAAACGTGACAAGTGCAAATAAGAAGGTAGTGCTTCTGATACTAATCATCAGTTAATACTGATTAACTTGGCAGACAATTGACCATTGTATTCAAAATTTGGTCATTGAAGGGCATGTGCTGATAATCCAGAAGATAGATTAAAAGTATTTCATTATATGCCTGTGACAGCCTCCGTGGCGCAGGCGGTAAGACACCGCCTGTGAAAGAGTACAGAAGTAGAGGAGATGTATGAGGACATAAGTCGGGCCATACATACTTCCAAAACCTACTTCAATGTTGTTATGGGGGACTTCAACGCAAAGTTGGGCAAGAGAAGCAATGCAGAGTTGAAAGTGGGGCAATTTGGACATGGGCAACGGAACCCCAGGGGTCAGAGGCTGGCCGACTTCCTGGAGAAAGAGGGACTCTTTGCGATGAACTCTTTCTTCCAGAAGCCGCCTCACAGGAAATGGACCTGGCTGAGTCCTGACGGTTCTACGAGAAACGAGATAGATTTCATTTTGACGACGAATAGACGGATATTCAGAGATGTCTCTGTGATCAACAGGGTGAAAACCGGCAGTGATCACCGAATGGTTAGGGGCACCCTGAATATCAATGTCCAATCGGAAAGGCGTCGCTTGATGAAATCTACGCTCCGACCTACTCGCGCCCATATCCAAAACCCCGAGAGCTTTCAACTCGAGCTGACAAATCGCTTTGATTGTCTAGGAGAAAACCTTGCAGTGGACGAGCTAAACAGCGGTTTGGTAGAAGCTGTCCATACGGTGGGATCTAAGTATTTTAGACCTCGCCGTAGAGATAGACCACAAAAACTCTCGATCCACACTCTTGACCTCATGGCCGAACGTCGATCTTTAGCGCTGCAGTCTTCCGTTGACGCCGAAGCATATCGGCGGCTCAATAGACAGATCTGGAAGTCCTTGCGACACGATGTCCGTGCTCACAATACTGTGAGCATTAAGGAGACAATTGAGCGGAACGGAGGCTCCAAAGTGTTTGCAAGAGACTTGTCTATTGGGCAAAGCCAGTTGTCTAGGCTGAAGACGGAAGACGGCCGCGTAGTATCGACGAGGGCAGAGGTATTAAGGGAGATCGAGAGGTTCTACGGACAGCTTTACACCTCGGTTGCCAAACCTGCTGTTAGCTCGGCCGAAGACCCGAGAGCCGAGTTGATCCGACACTTTAGCGATGATATCCCGGACATCAGCCTGTGTGAGATTGAGATGGCCCTGAAGCAAGGGGCGAGGACGGAATAACTTCAGAGCTTCTGAAAGCGGGCGGAACGCCGATACTGAAAGTCCTTCAGAGGCTCTTCAATTCCGTTCTCCTCGAGGGCTCAACGCCAGAGGCATGGAGCAGGAGCGTGGTGGTACTGTTCTTCAAAAAAGGTGATAACACTTTGCTGAAGAATTACAGGCCCATCTCGCTCCTGAGCCATGTCTATAAGTTGTTTTCGAGGGTCATCACAAATCGTCTCGAACGCAGGTTTGATGACTTCCAGCCTCCCGAACAAGCCGGTTTCCGAAAAGGCTTTAGTACCATAGACCACATCCATACGCTTCGGCAAGTTATACAAAAAACCGAGGAATATAACTTGCCGCTTTGTTTAGCGTTTGTGGACTATGAGAAAGCCTTTGATTCGATCGAGACTTGGGCTGTGCTACAGTCTCTCCAGCGGTGCCTTATCGACTATCGGTACATCGAAGTGTTGAAGTGTATATACAACAACGCCACCATGTCGGTCCGAGTACAAGATCAGAGTACGAAGGCTATTCCACTACAGAGAGGCGTGAGACAGAGAGATGTCATATCTCCGAAACTGTTCACTGCCGCGCTGGAAAATGCCTTCAAGCTCTTGCAGTGGAAAGGATTCGGCATCAACATCAACGGCGAGTATATCACTCACCTTCGGTTTGCCGACGATATTGTAGTCTTGGCTGAATCGCTGGAAGACCTTAGCACTATGCTCGAAGACCTCAATCGAGTCTCCCAACAGGTGGGTCTTAAAATGAACATGGACAAAACGAAGATCATGTCGAATGTCCATGTTGTGCCCACCCCCATCGGTGTTGGGGGCTCGACTCTTGAAGTTGTTGACGAATATGTCTATTTAGGACAAGTGGTCCGGTTAGGCAGGTCCAACTTCGAGAGAGAGGTCAATCGTCGAATCCAACTCGGTTGGGCAGCGTTCGGGAAACTACGCGACGTCTTCTCGTCCAAAATACCTCAGTGCCTTAAATCGAAAGTCTTCGATAGCTGTGTGTTGCCAGTGATGACTTACGGCACCGAGACGTGGCCTCTCACTATGGGCCTTATTAGGAAGCTCAAAGTCACTCAACGAGCTATGGAGAGGGCTATGCTCGGGGTTTCCCTACGAGATCGAATCAGAAATGAGGAGATCCGTAGGAGAACTAAAATAACCGACATAGCCCACCGGATTAGCAAGTTGAAGTGGCAATGGGCCGGGCACATAGCGCGGAGATCTGATGACCGATGGGGTCGGAAAGTACTCGAATGGAGGCCGCGTAGCGGAAAGCGCAGCGTAGGACGTCCACCAACAAGATGGTCCGACGACCTGGTAAAGGTCGCGGGACGTCGCTGGACACAGGCTGCCTCCAACAGGTCTCTGTGGAAATCATTGGGGGAGGCCTATGTTCAGCAGTGGACTTCCTTTGGCTGATGGATGGATGGATGGATGGTGGATAATATTAGCCACCTGATCATGCCTGTGCTTATAATCTGTTTGGGTTATTGATTTACATGCTCCGGTTATGTTATTATTATTATATCATAAGAAATTCATCTGAGCACTGTAAATACATAACTAATACCAACAAAAGAAAATCCAAAATATTTTATTTTTTATTATTCAATTCACATAACTGATTTTTCGCTATAGCAAAGTCAATAACGAAGTGTTAGATACATCTGATTGCCAACTACTAGATATGCATCGAAACATCAAACACATAATTGAAAATCCTTACCTTCCCATTCTTGAAACAGCAGAAGATGATAATAGCAGCAGATAGTGCGGCAGTGGATATCCCGCAGCCGATATACGTAATAGTTTGTAATGCGAGCTCATGGCCAGCGGACAAGGAAACCCCATGGACATCCATCAAGATAGCGAAGTTGGTGAGATGGGAACAAGCACAGCCTGTATGGGTGAGGTTGGACCATTCCACCTGGCAACCTTCGGATGACCAGCCGCTGTAGGAGAAAATTGTTTTTTAGACTTTGGTAAATTTTTTTATACATAGTCCTGAACCCACACTAAGATGGAGTCTTGTGTTGTGGGTATCAGGAACTAAGAGAGACTTTTCGGTCTCACAAACACCCAGACCCGAAACAAATACCTGTGGTTCACACAAATATTTGTTCCGGTGCGAGGATCGAATCCGCGACCTCTCGATTCACAGCCGGCGTCTAACCAACTGCACCACGGAGGCTATCAGTAATGGATTTCAAGAAGCCAGATACCAAATTATTGCCTTTCGGTACCAAATGGATAATAGCCAGCCACAATCAGACTAATAGTCAGTGTGGTTCGTCCAAATAAAATGATAAACGAACAAAATAGTGACAAAATAGTCAGATGAAAACCGCTTCCAATAAATTTTATTTTCTTATCGCATTGGTTTTGGTGAAACATAATAAAATTGTAAGTTATATATTAGAGAGGATTTGAAACTTTACATTTTTTTGTACTTCAAATTGCAACTTTTTTTCCGTTAGTATACTAATTTAGTTTCCAAATAGTTCTTATAACGTTACTTATAAAATTTAACGAATACTTACTGCAATGTATAATCCCAAAAGACGCAGGCAGGGTTGGTCACGTTTTCAGTCTTCAAATGCTTCATAGTGAGATGAACCATCTGTGATAGTTGGATATGCCTGCCATTACCCAGACTTGCTGATATTACCTGCGAATTGATATTTCATTGTATAACTTTTTAGTTTATAAAATAATTAAGTATTGGTGTGGATCTTCAAACAGATTCTATGCCAAAAAAAATTGTAGCTATTTATAATGCTAGAGCTTTTTCATGTTTTTAAATTTAATTGTTACATAATTAATTGCTTTAGGATTCTATCTGTATCAGTTCATATACGTCCCACTGCAGGGTACGGGCCTACTCTACAATCGAGAGTACGATTGAGAGTGGTTAGGTCATATAGTCCACCACACTGGCCTCATACGGGTTAGTGGACTTACATACCATAGAAATAGCTTTAGGATGAATTCCTTCCAAAGTGTAAGCTTCATTGAAGTAATATAATTGAGGCTTATTAAATTGTTTATAAGATTAATTATAATATTAAATACAGTGTAAAATATTACCACCAACTTTACTTTCAATACCCACCACCACTTTACTAATATGACCAGAAAATCTCTACACAACTCAAAATCAACCAAAACCCACTTACTTTAGAGTTCAAAACCCTGGTAACATTCTTCTTCTCCTTCTCAGAGTTGATGCTAGTGGTAGAAGAGGCGGCAGGGTCAGATTGATAGGCGGCGTACTGCGGAGTCTTGCCTAAAGTCGGCGGCAGGATTTGTTCGAGACGGTCGAACGCGAAAAAAACTATGCGGACTAGGTCGTTTTGGCGGTTATCTGTGAAAAAAATAATGGGTTAACATCGTTGAGGTATTATACTAGAGCGGACATCGGGAACAAAATCTCTGCGTATTGCGCGTGCACACGGGAACCCAGTAAAACGAGAGCGTAGATATTATTACTACGTAGGCATGACAAAGACAGAAATAGAAGGAGCTGTACAGTACCGTGCATTTTGTTACAAACGTTTTGTTTGCAGTGTCACCTCTAGTATATTATCTTAATGGTTAACATCGATATATTTTAAAGGTTGTGTAAACTACTAAACTGTTGTGTTTGGTAAAATGATACTAAGAATCGATGCGATCAACTTCTAACGAGGCACTTAATGAAATTCATCAAAGTGAAACTAAACAGATTGCATGAGTATAAGAAATGCATTAAATAATCAAACCATGTGTAGGTAGTTAAACAAAATTAATTTCATTTATTTTTCAGCACTGTTATAAAAAAATGTCTCTTTTATTATACCGGGTATATCAAGACTGCTACCGAAAACGAAGCCGGGTGGTAGTTTAAGCGACTTCAGACACAATGAAACAGAAAAAGTTGCAAAAAAATGTGTCATTTTTTTTTCCTTTGGCCATGTTTGTGTGGTAAATACATTTTTTCCTAAAATAATAGTGTACACCCTTTTATTCATAAACACTCTAAGGTATAAAAGAGTTTAAATTATTATATAAGCAAAAACTATGGATTTACCACCCAAAAATGACGATATTTAAAAAATCATTAAAAATTAATGTCGTGTTTCTTTGCGAAATTTTTAGTTGCATTGTGTTTGTAGTCATTAAAACTAACACCCGGCTTCGTTTTCGGTAGCAGTCTTGATATACCCGGTATAATAATAGACATACTTTTATATAGGCTTAATAGGCTTCAAACGTAAAAAATATATTATACAAACTTACCTAGTAAAGCAGCTTTAGGTATGGTGATGGTGTCTTCCGAAGCCTTCCACTGTTCCTGAGCGATTTGCGATGGAAACGTCTCGTCCTCCACATTTTTCACTTCCAACACTCGCACTGATAAACCTGTAAGCAGATATTTATTGTAAAATGATGATTTTTAATCACTTTATTTATTTCAGTAATTAAAATATATTGTTGTGAAATATATTCTTTTTCTTTAATGCAATTTTACATTTGGAAGAATATAGTAAACATTAATGATTATTACTTTAAAAGGATATTTCTATACCAATATAATTATTTAGATGTTAACTACTCGTATATACATTAAATACAGTAAATAGTCTGTGTATGGTCTATGGAGGATTTCTCATTCAAGTTATACCTACTTCGATTTTAAATGATTGGGAATTGGGAATTATTTCATCAATATTGATTGCAAGTTGCAGTTTATCTAATAAAGCTTTTAAAGTTAAGGCAGATTAATCTTTATACATAATTAAGTTTCTATCACACTTACATATATTTTTAACGACTTGAAGTATCGTTTTTTCTTTAGCCACAGCGTCTGCTAGAAGAAAAGCATTTTCTTCGAGTTGTGTTAGAAGAGCGCTGGCCACTCTGTTCTGTGCTTCCACGCTCAAATCAGCCCAGGACGCCCGTTGACTTTCTTCTAGAAGATTCGAGCCTGAAGAATAAGAAGAATATAGATGATATCTGACCAATTTCGATTATTATTAAAATTATCTTATATTTTGAATACTATCGTATTTTAATAGGACACTTTTTTAAATTAATATCATTGCATTGTACGAAAAACGACAGATTTTTTTAAAAATACTTTAAGTTTCTATATATTCTTTGTAATTGTTTTGAGTAACACTATCAAAGTCTGATCGCCATGATTCTGATAAAATTGAATGACTTAATGAAAGTTGTTATGATTCCAAAGAGGACAAATAATATTTCTTAAACATTTACAAATAAATCAAACATGTTTATCAATGAAGATAAAAAATGAGATAAACATATTGTAAATCCGAATAATCTCTTATTGTCCATCCCAAGATAGTCGGTAAGAGTTGCCTTTTGTATGTAATATAATGTTCTATTATTAATTTTGCTGAGTGTACAATAAATCATATCAATATATTCATACCAGTCTTAATAACTCCAAGCAGCATGTCGGTAACAATGGCTTCCCGTTGCTTGGCGTCGGGAAATGTTTGGACGTTTTGAGACATCCGCTGTGCAAGCTTCTTCATAATGCTAGTCGTGGTCATCATGTCTCCTCCGTACAGGGTCTTTGAAGAAGTCACCTGGAAGACAATATATTTTGAAATTTGTAGTCGATGGAAGAAAGCTTTGAGGATTGTTAAGAAGCAAGTTAGAGCAGTGATATTATATGGAGTTTAGCTAAAGTAATAAATAACAGATAATAGCGCTGCAAAAAAGTGTGTAGTTGATATCATAGTACACCTTGAGAGCTATAATATGAAGAGCGAAAACGATACTAATTACAAACATGATACACCCTATAAAGGTGAAGGAAAACATTGTGAGGAAACCTGTATACCATAGTGATTTGTATGAATTTTCATGATATGTAAAGTCTACAAAGACTGGGCAAGCTTGGTGAACTAACCACGCACAATCGTACTCTCTATTGAGGAGGCCCGTGCCCTGCAGAGGGACGTATGGGCTGATACATATAGATATGAGACTACCTGAAATTTGCATTCTCTCTTTTCAAAATTACCTTCTCATCCAAAGAACATTGTCGGTATTTCCTATTGTAAGATTATTTGGTAAAATAAACCATTCTATATAAATTACCTGCGCCAGATCATTGCTGATGCTGAGCAAAGACTCTCCTTCTCTCACGCGGGCTTCTAAACTGTTCAGCCATACAGATCGACATTCACTTAAATCCGGTGTAGCCCCATGCCATTCCGGTACCGCATCAGCTGAAAAAAGCATATTTAGTAAGTACGGTAGATTGAAAAATGCCAAATTCTGATCATTAACATGTGTCAATATAACTACAACGCCATCTATGGAAGCATGCTCGAACTACTTTGTGCAAAACTACCCAACAATTGAATAACGTACTGTATATATTGTTATAATCTGGGCTGTTGAGATTGGTGTGGCTTGCAACTTGAGTGTCGGCCACACTACCGCTCCGGTAGTCGATCAAACGCTCCGGAGTGTCACCTTCGCGACCTAAACATTTGTATTTATTGTTCATGTCCTTTATGCACAGCTTAAAGTTTAATATTTTTCGATGATATACGCCTTGAAAAACGTACGAAAGGAATAATTTTGCAAATTCAATGAAAGAGCAAAACTGTCATCTTACTTTTCATTTAAACTGATTTTGACTATTGTCATAGTCAAGCTAACATGCAATAGTTTTAACTAGTTCTAACTCTTGGACGTTTACACCCCTTTTAACAGTAAGTAAAGATTTCTTAGAAATCTACTTCATCTGGACGTTCATTATTAGTTTTGATTATTTTTTTACCTTTAAGCAAAGCTTCAGAACCCAATCTCCTGATGAGCTGCAACTGTCTATCATTGGGTTGGTCGAGACCTAAGTCGTGGAAGTTTTCACCAGATGGCAGGCCTGCGCCACGTCGCCTAGGTCTCTCCTCCTCTGCGTGGGGCTGATGTGATGTGAGGGTGCATCTGGAAAACATTAAATTGATGGTATGACGCTTGGAGAATATTGTCCGGTTTGAAAATAGGACGTAGTCTCCAAGTTTACTGGTGGTACGTCCCTCATATGTGAGAGATCGCCTGTGTAGGTACCACCACAATATTTTTTTCTCCCGCAAAACAGCAATTTAAATTTATTTTTAACTGTTGTGTTTCGGATTGAAAGACATTGTAGGCAGAGGAAATATGAGACTTTACATCTTGTGTCTCAGGAAGGCGAGCGCCATTCAAAGTGTTGTTTGGTTGCTACCGTTCAGTCGTATCGTTTACCATCAGGCGAACGGCATGCTCGTCTCGCCATTCATAGCAATAAAAAATAGTAATATATTTACTTCCTGAGATCTTTTTGATACCCAGTCTTCTTCTTCATCGTCTTCAGCCACAGTTGGTGCTGATTTCGTATTATTGATTCTCATACTTAGAACATAAGTTTTAGTCTTCCACAGCAGGTCATCAACTCTTGAGACCGAAGAGTCCATCGTAGTTCCTGATACCCGCGACACTAGACTCGATTTTAGTGAGGGGTCAGTACTACGTATGTGACTGTTGGGTGTTATTTATTATTACTTATTTATACTGTATACTTACTTCCACCTAGCAAGTCCAGTGGCGCCTCCAGGGCATGGCTGTACAGCGTAAGTGTCTGCCAGCGTCCAGTTCCAATGGAGGCCCCGAGCATTGATCTGAGGGCAGTACGCTCGACGTCCAAGGTTCGGTATCGTGCTCGTTGCTGCAATAGAGGACATTTTATATTGCTTTATGAATTAAGGAGTATTATTTTTGAACATGTTTTTTTTTTTCTCTTTTGGTGCCTTCTGATTTACAATCCGTTTTAAACTTTAAAAAATATGGCTGTAACAGAGGACATTCTATATTGCTTTATGAATTAAGGAGTATTTCTTATTTTAAAATAATGTTTGCTCTTTTGGTACCCTTTGGTTTTCAATCGATTTTGACTCGACATCAAAAATATGTTTTGTTGTCGTTATTGTATGGCAGCTGTGTTGTTAAAAACAACTGCTTGTGATCGTGATTGGATACATTCACTGAAAGATATTCAGATATTTTAAATTTTACGACAGTGAATAATAGCAACCAGGATCGGAGGCTTTATTTTAGTTTTTTTTATTGTTTTTTTTTTTATTTCTTTTTGTTTTCTTAGATTTATTCGAATACTACACTTTGAAATTAACGTATTATTTGCGTATTTTATCACACATTTCGTTTAGTTTTTTTATTTCCTAAGATTTCCTAAGAAGATTATTAAGAACAACATACAGATAGGTTTTTCGAAGACGTCGTCAGAGTTGGTGTCAGCTGGCCTCTCCTTCGGCGGTGCGTTTACTGATGCAGTCGAGTCTGAATCTTCGTATTCTACGGGCCATGGCATCGTTTCCAATGTCGCGGTTACAGCTGTAATCAAATTGTTTGCTATTACTATGAAATATTTCTACAAGGACTTATTAAGCGAGTACGTATAATTACTATTCAACTACTGTATTAAATAATATTAGCAGTTCATAATTTTACACGATTCATTACAATATACGATGATTCTATTTTAAAATATTTTAATGACATAGAATGATTGATGTCCACGTTTAAAATTCAATTTATGTGCATCATTCAATAACGAGTAATTATTATTAACACACCGAATTACATTAAAAAAATACTATTAAATTGAAATAATAGTACTGTGTCTGACTATAATGATACATTATAGAAATATTTATGTATTTAAAGATCATTTACCAGTTTCTTCCTCGTCAGCAGGTTTGGGCGGTTCCTCCTTCACCTCAGGCACGTTGTCTCTCGGACTTGGAGGAGGTTCCTTCTCAGACGATGAGTCCGGCTGCCTCGTCGTTGTTTTCTGGAACATCATGATTTTTAGAGAATGAGCTGATGCTCTTAAATTATTATTCAACTAAACGAATATATTCCACAAAATTTAAATAGCATGTTCAACAAGAATATGTTTTTGAAATTGTGTGATTTACACCTGTACATACCTACAAAGTTATTTAAACTTGAAAAGTATGAAATGTCAAACGGTACTTATTGGTTTAGTTGGATAGCATCCTGGAATTTTATGTTTATCATCGCCTTTTAAATTTAATCAACCTCAAAAGGACCTCAATTGTTTAAGATTTTATTCACGATATTATAGTTTAATTATTTCATCATCAACGTTACATTAGAATCAAAATAAAGCTCAGTTAATTTACTCGTACTATGCATCTAAATTTTAATGAAAACCTGAAAGCAATGCCTGAATTCGCCTATACCTAACGTGACCATACGTCCCGCTTTAGGCGGGATAGTCCCGCTTTCAGGAAGTCTGTCCCGGTGTCCCCAGCAAGGTCGACATAGTCCCGCTTTTGCCAACAGACCAAACGATAATTTAAAATATATGTCCCGTTCGAAATGCTTTACCGAACTACTACTGAAAACCGTGGGGTCGTATTATTCCAGCACTTTCGGAAAACAGTCCTGATTTAACAAACATTTTAACACTTATTGAGTAGATACGTTATGTGTATGCCTGAAAGTGACGCTTCTGTCGACAAAAAGTCGGTAAAAATGTGGACAAGTGATAAAATACAGGCGAGTGTCGCAGTAATTAAAGCTATTTTGATTACGAAAAGAAAAAATCAATCAATCATATTGAGTTTCACACTTATCTAAAAACTAGGCCTGATGTTTGAAACAATTTGTTCAGCCGACAAATGCAACTATAATTATTATTTTATGTTATTCTATTTGCTATGATAAAAAATTGTAAAACACTAATACTTTATTATTTTTTTTATTTAATTCCACAAATGTCCCGCTCTGGCACAAAAAATAAATGGTCACGTTACCTATACCAAACGTTTCGTTACATTTACCTACCAACAAATGTTTCCAATACTGACGTCAAAGGCGCATTCGGCCGTAGCCAATAAAGCAATAGTATCAATACAAATTCAACGGTCACATAGTCCCGAACCAACATGTATCTTGTGTTCTCCGGAACAGAAATTACTAGGAACTTCCTGCATCGACTACGCAGATCAGGTGACCTACTTTACACTTTAGCTGAACTTCACAGGATTTATGGACAATATCACAGGATTCGGATTAAGACATGTCATTTTGGTTACATTAACTGTCACAGTGGTATACGATTAAGGTTATCGCAGCGTCATTCAAATGAACTAAATGATGTTACAGACATTATTTTAGGTAAAAAATCTAAATATAAGTTTAGCTGTGGTGATGAGAGTAGCTACCTCTCAAATATAATATCGACCTTCTCTTATAAAACGCTATTAAATGTATCACATATTTCTGTATTTTTACTGGCTTAGCAAATTGTCTTCACTGTCTGTTGATTGTCATTGTCTGTTGATATATGCAATACGAGATAGATATTATCTCCAATCATTGAATGGTAATACAATTGTTCAAGACTAATTAAATCTTGTACTCATAGAACATTAAAACAAAGATCTACCTTAGTCCCAATGTCTCCAAGCTTCACTTCAGGAGGTAGCGTAATATGTGGCCTGAACGTCGGAGGAGTGATCACAGTAGGCTTTTTCCTCTCGTTCTGTTGCGTCTGTACTGGACTCTTAGGTATAGGCGGTAATGTGGACCTCCATACGGTAGGCTGTGACGTAATCAACCATGGAGGGGAAGGCCTGTTCGTCGTACTCGTCGTTGACGCTGGAATTTGAAAATGAATATATTGCCGCCATTTTTATTTTTACGCAACTGGTAGTTTGAATTTGGAAGTTCGTTGGATGTTTATTGATTATTTTTAGGCGGGAATGTCTCTGATTGGTTACAGTTAGTGATTAGTCAATACAAATTTTATCATCGTAAGTTTTTTTTGTGTATTATCTTTGAACGGTCTCACCTGGTACGCATTGATAATGTGCTTCTAAATATTTGAGTGTGTTTGGACACGGGTCGCCGAACATATTCGTACTGGCCAATATACTGCAGTTTTGATGCATGCTACACCTGTAATACAAAAAAAATAAACATCAATTTATATTTCTTATTATTATATTTATATCAATAATTGGATGCAATTAATTGTGATGCAATGTCAATATAGACCAAACAACGTTCGGATAAAATTGCCAAGACTTAGATCTTACAACGAACTGTGAGATTTTTTCTACTTTGCGATTATCTGTTACATCTCACAAATTTAGTTATACGAAAAGAAATAGCCACCGCCTATGAACATCTAAAAGCCCAATGGATCAATTCAATATCATCTTTTAATCCTTAGTAAACCTGAGCCAATATTACAAAACATATGTAATGTTTCGTGCAACAATCAAAATAAAAAATAAATTTAAAAGTTTGTTATAAATTATGTAACCAGAATCTATTATTCCAATATTGACAAGATTTGCTACAGTATAACTCAGTTAATAGTTTCAATGCATGTGAACATTATTTATAAAATTTTCAATAAAACTATACTACTATGTTTTACAGGTAAATTGCAAAACGAAAAAAATATTTCCGCATCAACAACCCTGGAGCCGTGTTAGTGACGTCACAGCGTTAAAATCAGGGCTGACTCGTCACTGATATTTTAAAATATTTTATTACCTAATACCCCTGGTACTGTCTGTTCAGGGTAATGTGTAATTGTATCATATTTAATGTTTTAATTTTATTGCATAGAAATCATTTTACAATTATTGTTGATTATGGTATAAATCACAAAAATTTAACAAAAGCAGTATACAGGGTATATCAAGACTACTACCGAAAACGAAGCCGGGTGGTAGTTTAAGCGACTTCAGACACAATGCAACAGAAAAAGTTGCAAAAAAAAGCGACAATTTTTTTTTTGTTATTTTTTTCCTATGCCCATATTTGGGTGGTAAATACATTTTTTCCTAAAATAATAGTATATACCCTTTTATTTATAAATACTCTAAGGTATAAAAGAGTTTAAATTATTATTTAAGCAAAAACTATGGATTTACCACCCAAAAATAACGATATTTAAAAAATCATAAAAAAAAATTGTCGCGTTTCTAGGCGAAATTTTTAATTGCATTGTGTTTGTAGTCACTAAAACTACCACCCGGCTTCGTTTTCGGTAGCAGTCTTGAGATACCCGGTATATTATAGTTATTCCGGGGTATAATTTGGCAAAAAAGACTATATTTTTAATGAGGGCGCTAAGATGGGATTGAATATTAATAGGGCAACACGATTACATTACGACGGAAACTCTTTAGATAATTGTTATTTGTATTTATTGTTGTTTAATGAATCACAAAACACAAAAAACATTCAAATAAAATAATTAAACGAACACAATGACATTTTTAATAGTATTGCCATATTTATTTTTCTTTAATACCAATTTTCACCGCATTATATTCTTTTTGCCAAGTAATAACTGTATTAAATTATACAATCACACATTTTAAAACACAGAAGTAGTTGGAAACAGGAAACATTACCAATTATTAGTAAATTTAATTGTAAATTACCATTTAAACGTGCATGTCACTTACAGCAATAGACCTAGTTTATCAAAATTACAAAGTAACTACTCGTGAACCGTCAAGACGACCCAGCATCGGGTCGCTAGTCCTGTATATAAATATTAGCCCGACGTCTATCAATTTGGGCGTGATTTGCATGCCCCGCGAGGGACCGTGCAGTTTATTGGCAATCTCGCACGCCTAACAACATCAAGTTGGGCGTCATTATTTAATTTTCGGCAATTTTCGACACTTTCCGGACGATGACAACGATTATCATTCGATATTACGCGAGACACAGTTCATTAAATTTGATAGATACCACGTTGGGCGCCAGAAGTGGTTTTTTGGTTTGTTGATTTTAATGGTGTTATTTTTCAATTGAATGATCATGGAGATGTCTATGTCTGAAAAGGACTGAAGATTAAAGTCATCTAAATTAAACATACTTAACCTCATTAACATGCAATAAAAGCAAAAGACTTGCGAAAGACAAAACAATTTAAATACAAATTTTCATTTTAGATACATTTACATTTCTTTGCATAATAATATTTTCAGTAAATTGTCTACTACATTCGATTTCATACACAAAAATATAATATTATCTACATTATTATGTCAAAATTGTTGTGTTGTACCACAAATAACTCTCCTTAACGTAGTTATCATGGAAATTACCCAAGTTCTCGTCACGACATCGAAAACAAATTCCAAAATTGTTGTTTCGTCTTCCAGACGACCGAATCGATTGCCTATTACTCCGATGTAAAAATAAATACATACATTTTCATGTACTTTGAAAACAGACTTCGTATTTGGAGCCGTTAAGAAAAGTTCACCGGTGTCTTTGAAAGGGTACCTAAAAGTAGGTCTAAAATATTCAGAACAAAACTCTGAAAGCAGATGTAGGCTGAGTATATTCTAATGTTTGTTGACGTAAATAACTGTTCGTTAAAGTTTTGGGTGATGTACAAGTTTGTGTGACAATGCGGAGTTGGTAATACTTTTAAATTATAACTGTATGAACATATAAAGCCAATTTTAATGCTCTTGGTGATGTGATGGTGGTAAGATTATTTGATTCAGAAAATGAAAATACACACCAACCATTACTAAGTTAGTTCTTGTAATCTCAGCTAAAAATATTTTAGGAAACGACAAGTTATAAATTAAAAGTTGACGGTAAAATCTATCGGAGTTTATTCAGAGACTCCAAGTTCAGCAAAAGATGTATATAGATGATGATAATAACATGAATGTTGCAAATATGATGCCACGAACCAACCCACAATATATTCAATATTATTTTCCAATCAAAAGCTTATTTACAGCATTACAGGGCTTAAAACCGCGACCCGTACAATCGATAGTTTTAGCGTGTGTTATTTTAGCTAATGCCGTGATATCAGTAAAACGGAGATTATGCTAACCGCCGCAACTATTTCAGCTGTTACAATACAAAATTAAATTAATCTGTGAATTTGGGACGGTTTAATTTAATGTTGATTGAAGAGGAATGAGCTTATGATTTAAATACAGCTAGACACCAGAGCTAGGATGGCGATAAAGTAGAAGTTAAGGATTCCGGAAAGAGATATTACACGGGAGATCAATGATGCAGTAGACAGAAAACCTAGGTGTACTCAAACTAAAATTAAAGTAAGGAATCTTGTGCCCAGTGATTCACGGTCGACTAAGAAAGCAGTTTGTGTTTCAAAAAGGATTTTGTTTGATTCTATATGACATCTATCTAAAATGTTCATCTTGCACAATAAGAAAACCCTTTCCAACCATGTGAATGTGTCCATCGAAGGTAATTCTACCGGAACTATTGTAAGTTGTTGACCTAATACTAATATTGTTGACTATCTAGATGCTAGGTTACAAAAGTATACCACGTCATATAATTGATATATTTTTTAAGTATACAGAATTTTAAACCAAATTACCTGCTATGTAGAACCCTCAAACTCCTCGTGGACATGCAGTTGACACTCCAGTCGGTGTTACCGTGGTCGTTGCATATCGTGATCGAGAACCTTCCATAGTTCGCCCTGATAAGATGGATCACTGATCCCTCCCCGCAACCGATCTTCAACGTCTTCCCTTCGCACGCGTACGCTGTCTCGTATCTTGGTTCTGGAAATAAAAACAAAATAATTAGATAAATTTTACTTCTGAAGCTGTAGTAGTATTAATGAATGGTTTTAAAGGCGTTTAATTTTTTTATTACATTTGTCCGGCAAACGAGCAAACAGGTCACCTGATGGTTAGTAATCACTGCCGCCCATGAAAATGCATAACGCTTGGATCATGGATGAAAAGGATGGAAAGAGGAAAGGGATATTGAGCAAGGATGTTTATTATTTGATTTGATTTTATTGTAGGTCTCAAAGAAATTTCATAGGGATCCGTTGGAAGTGGATTTAATCTAGCAGCTTCTTGCAACCTTTATAACGAACATCCTATGAGTCCTTGTGGATTAGTTTTTATCTTAAGAAGTATTCTTAAACAAATTCTTCGGTGAAATAGTAAGGAGCTCTATCAAATAAGACGTTATAGAAATATTCTTAAAGAAATTAATTATTTGATTCGTGGACGGGCAATCAGCATAAGAATAATTATAACATACAACAGTCACACATACAAAAAAAAAAACTTGCAGTTGTTTTGTTATTTGTCATTCAAACAGAATTTTTGATATTGGAGTGTCATAGTATCGAAATGTAAAAGTTTTGTTGTCCCCGAGAGCACTATTGGTGCTAGCTGATACCAAGACAAGTATTAAAAGTTAGTACATAATTTAAAAGTGCCTTACTGACGTGACTCTATTTTAAAATCCAAGTTTAAAACAGTTCCCAGCTCGAAACTTTACCTCTTTCAAGAACACTGTACTGCCAAATTACTAAAATAAAAAAACTACCAACTCGATCCACAATATGATAAGCGGAACCCTCTCTCATTTCGCGCTATGACGTAGCGAAACCTGGTAAACGATCTGTCAGTGACGTCATTAATTTGCCCGCGATTTATTATACGCGATCCTAAGAATATTCACACGTAAGGGTTGCCAATTTATTATTTGAGGGTAGTTTCAAGTGTTATAGTTTTAGGAGGTGCACTTTGGGTTTAATTGGGTAAGGCTTCTGTAGAATCAAACGATTTTGAACCTAAATTGCACAAAATATCAGCTGTGGAGCGTAAGTTCGTAACTTCGTGTTTTTGGGCAGGGAATAAATTTCGTGAAAGGTAAATTTTTGAGAAACACAATTTCTTAATATCCAATAGGGAATATGCATCAGACTTCAAAATGAGTCAGAATATTTTTTTTGTAATCTTTATTAATCCTTACTAATATTATAAAGGTGAAAGTTTGTATGTATGTATGGATGTTTGTTACTCTTTCATGAAAAAACGGCTCAACAGATTTTGATGAAATTTGGTATAGTGATAGCTGACACCCTGGATTAACACATAGGCTACTTTTTATCCCGAAAAATGTAGTGTTCCCGTGGGATGAGTCAGGAAACCAAATATACATATTTTCTACTCTTTCAAATTCAAATTGTTGGCACGGGATGTCCTCTCCTACGGAAGGGAAATATAGTCGACGGCACGCGGGAAATATAGTTAGTAGACACGCGAAATAATATGTTCTTGATGTGGATTGGACTCAAAAACTATCTGCACCCGGGCGAAGCCGGGCCCGACAGCTAGTATAGAAATATACCTTAAAGATATTTTTTAAATTTACTAACTGTAAATCGGTAAAATAAATACTTAAAAAATGACATTTCAAATTTGCCGGGCATTTTTTCCGATACGCGATCTATTGCTTGAAAAGGAAAGTGACGTCAGAGGGCACGTTCTTATGAAGTTTTAGCTTGTTGTTTTACGTTTGTTTATGAGTTATTTTGTGCTTTCTTTATACTATTAAATAAAATGGATTATTTTGTCACGAAATACAGTTCTGTAGCAATTCATGAATGAAACTTAATCCAAATACTACGTTGTTCATATCGTGCCCTCTGACGTCACAGCGAGTTCGCGCCAACATGGCGTTTAAATGCTTCGAAACTGATAGCAATTTTGATTATTTTTTTGTACTTTTTTATTGATATTTTCAAAGGCTTATATTTTTTTTCTGATAATGTAATAACATACAGAATTGATTAAAAATATAAAAAAATGGCATGCATATTCCCTATTTTAATCCATTGCATCAAACCTGAACTGCCTAATAACACAAATCAATTAAACGGTTACAAAGCAGAGGTTTGTTCTGGGTAAAAAGCGTGAGTTTGTGTATGTATGGGATTTAATGTGATTTTTATTTTATATCATAGCAGCCAAAAAGGACATTTTGTTATCTGATGACAACTCAGGAAATAATGAAAATTTAACGCTGAGTAAAATAATCCCAATTACCAAACATCCAGCTGCTAACCCTATCAACTCTTTGTTGTTCAACACGACGATAAATCTTTCTGCAGCATCCATTGCAATCTCGCTTTTCAAGCAAACTTTGCGAGCGTAAAGTTACTTGTAATGGACGTATTACAACGCTACACGAACGTGAAATAATACCAATCGCTCTTGATTATGAAACGTTGAGTCGACAGTTTTCGTACGATTGGTTGTTTTTGTAGATTTGATATTTTTGATAGATTTTGGACCCTGCATGAGATGGATATAACCTTATAATCTACATAGCGCTGTCATATCCAGGCTTTCCAAAAAAAGTAAATATATTCGTTAAAAATGAAATGATCTATCAAAACTAAAATAAATAAAAATGAACATCTCAATACGTTCTCGAATTTTGGTATGACCTTTTTAGATATATTTGTACAACAAAAAGCAGCCACACTTCTAAATTCAGTATAAAAGTTGTGACACAAAACTAGTCTACTAACAAAGACATAGGTACATATATCCCGCCGACCCAACATCCAATACGAATATACAAAATTCCCACCCACATACTGCAAAGTGCATTCCTTACGAATATCTCTCGAGAGATTTGGCGGAGTATATCTTTTTCCAGAAAAGAAAACTGTTTCTCGGTTAGATTTACTGCCAACATATAAAGAAGTTCAGAAGAAAGGAACTAAAGATAACTGTGTACGAAAAATTCCTTGGAAAATACAATGTTGGAGCGCCGTGATGCTATTCGCAGGATATTTCTATTTTAAAACCTTGAAAAAGACGCCTACAAAGTAACTTTGAACAGTGGATTTCTTTGCACATTCCATAGTAAGCATGTAGCTGATAGAAATATACGCATAACCACTTAAAATATAAAAAAAAACATTTAAAATATATTTTTTAAATCTTACAACGTGTAATCTTAGATTGGCGACTTACTTGGCCGATTATTGTGCGTGCCAATGATCTTTACAGACACACCTTTGAACATCTACCAGTGAACGGTCGGCGCATCAAAACAAATGAAGGGGTTTGTGCCCATCTGGGACGTTTTTAAGGACCATCAGCTGTTTACCCGCTGCCTTGTTGGCGCAGTTGTATTACGGTACAATTACAACAATGAGGTTTGGGGTTCGAGGCCCGGGTCGGGCAAAGAGATTTTTCTATTCATTATCAGCCCGGAATTTGTGCCAGATATGGCGACAGACTCGCTCACTATCACATCGTGAGATAAAACATGCAAGGAGAAATAATGTTTTGGTAGCACATCTACGAAAAAAGGCGGGAGTTTATGTATGTAGCTGTTTTCCTCAGCAAATAGCTCTACTCTTCTTGAAAGCGACTGGCGTCTAGTGACTTTCTATTTAAATTGTACTCTTTCCCCAATAGATAGACGTCCAAAGATACTCATTTGATCCCCTTACAACAGAACAATAAGACATTTCCACCTCACCCAAAACCTTCTGATTTATCTTATTTGACAACAAACAGAGCACTTCACCGGACACCAATAATCGTATGGAAGCCATGGCTATTAATCACAAAGTTGGCGAGAGATTTATCGCCGGCACAGATTAACGGTAAGCCTCGTGTGTGATAAATACTGTTATTTATCCTATCGACATCGATTACATTGGTGTTATGTAAAAACTATCGGAAACCCTGCCCTGGTAAAAAAACGAATCCTTCTTATATTTAACACTGGATTTGATTTGATTCAATTATATCTTATGACCCATGGTAAGCGATACGACTGCTCATGGGCAGTAGCAAGACTAAACAAACACCGAACTACAAAGTACAAAGCAAAGCTTGGCATTCACTGCGCTCGTTATGCCTGAGATATAAAATGTTAATTTATATTATTTCAAACCGGAATACAACAGTACATTTAAACTGCTGTTTGGCAGGCGAAATAGACATTGCGGTAGCACCTACCTAGACGACCTCTCACATAATGAGAAACCTTCAACTTAGAAAAATTACTACAATGAGGTGAACCGTAGGCTTTTTGGTACTTTGGTATATGCCAGCCACAATAGATTATTCCTCTGTGATCGACATGATTTTGCTGGCCTTAGGCAGCTTAATTATTTTTTCAAACAATTAGTATTCAAAATTTACCTTAACTGAACGCCGAATTTTGCACCTCACAATTCTATATTTCTATTTTAGTGACAATAAAATACCATCGAGCTTTAAATAACTTCATAAAATAAAATAGAAACTTACACTTAACAAAAAAATAAAAAATTACACATCTATAGTGACGCCAATCATTCATTTTACTAATATCGATAGCAATTATCGACTAATAATATCGACATGTGTACCAATTAAATTTGAATTTGGTATTTCGTCGTTGGTGGCGAGTCGTCACAACGATTTCTACTTGCTTGTAATTACGTAGACAAACGTTACTTTTCGCCTATGAATAATTAAACTTCGGGCTTTGATCGTCAAATAATGGCTGTTTAAATGTCAAAACGGTAGGAATGTAATTATTTCATAAAATGGAGATATTGGTTATTATAGAAAATTGAATTATTATTACTTTATACAACAAAACCATAAAAAGGGCAATGTAGGAGAAAGGGATCCCTAATAAGAACATATTTATATACATTTAGATAATAATCAGGGCGCAAAATATGTGAAAGCGGCCATAATACGTGAGTGCTTATGTGGGCAAAAAATATAAGTGCATTACCAATAATGAGACTACTCATAAATTCTGCTTTCTAAGTAACAGGCACAAATTTATGTTTCTAGGTCTCAGGTAAAACTCAGCTTAAGTTTTATAACTTAATACACCTCAAGTAATCGACATTCGATAAAAATCTTAATGTTGCAACATTCAACACGCGAACCCGTACTTAAGTTCAAGTTTATATAACTTTTTAAGCTTACAGAGCCTTAGTATCATCAGAATCGCCACTCACCCCCTAACAGGGTGAGGGTGTATAATAAAAATGATTTATACACGTGTGAATACTCGTTACAGAGGGTTGAGAAACAATTTACAGAGGATTTCTTGAGGGTGTGAATTTTATACACGAGTTGCTTTTTTTATCTATAAAATAAAATGCTTCTTTATGCTTGTCGAGTGATTGGTGTAGTGGCAATGTGTATAATACGATATTTCGCAACTTAGAAGCCCTTGCTGGTTGCTTCATATGCGGATTCCTAATAGGGAAAGTTCTATAACTTTTGGATATTTTTGTGTGCCTATTTTGTAACGTATTATTTTAGATAGGCCACAATTATTATTAATAAAAAGATAACTTTGCATACAAAGTAAATCTTTACAAAATGATGATTATTTTACATTGTTTCGTTCCACATATAATACAAAAGAACAGTAGATTTTAACAAAAAATAAATTCTAATCCGTACAGACTTTCTTTGGCACCACAGATCACTCCCAATAGATACCTAATGCAAGGCAGCGGTTGCGCCCAACACATTTAAGCTATCAGATAGATATAAACCGATGCCAAATGCCGCGTCATCAGTGTGCTCCAAGTAGTGGACCCGCACATGTCGTCGCACGTTGGTCAAAATTACATTTTTGGAACATAATGTTACAGTTAATAATGATTTGTTCAATAAAATGGTGTGCAAAAAACTCAAAAAAATAAAGTATCTAAAAAAACGCAATAAGTTTTCATCGATAACTAATATTCTTTAAATTAATTTGTTCCCGAGCGAGCTCAATTTATACTGGTTAATATATCAATGTCAAACAGTCGAGTTCGGATGGAGAATCAGCCGTCTCTTTTTCGCATAGCAATAACCGTAATAAGCCATCTTTTTTTGGCGAAATCACGCGTTCTTCTAGTGTTTGACGCATGTTTATAATACAATTCCCCGAAATATCGATATTGTAAAACAATAATGTAAATTAATTTTATTAAATGACAATGTCACAAAATATATATTATATTGTCTGTATCAGCCCATATACGTCCCACTGCAGGGCACGGGCCTCCTCTACAATCGAGAGTACGATTGAGAGTAGTTTGGTTTGCAAAAATTGCAAATTACCATAATTATGTTATTTTATGTAATTTGAAATAGTTAAATTTGTTAACAAGGTACTTTTACAATATTTTTTTATTTATTTTTATCTTTGGCGTAATTAAATTTCCTTTTTTCCCTCTAGTTGTATTCGTTTTCAAATATAATGGGACGGTATTTATCATAAGTTTTAGTATACTAAGTTTATTGAGAATCAGTAGCACAAGCTATGGCATTAATGTTAACATACGTTGTATATATCGTCTTAAAAACATTCATAGTTCGTCAAATGGGCTTCATCGTCACTTGTCGATATTACATTTACTACAGCCGCCAATTTTCAGAATTCAAGAAACGGAATAAGTTATTGTAGCCCTTTAGGGCGTGAGGTTTAGTTATTTACTATTTCATATTTTTATCTGATCTTTTATATCAACACTTAATTTGGGTATTTCGCCATTATGGTATACAAAAATACACGGTGAATAATAGAAATAAAACCGTTACATACTAAAGTATAAATCTTAATCCTATTTTATTCGTAGTTAGCGGTTGCCGGTTGGTATAATTTATCAGATCAGGCCGGTGAAAAAATATTATCAAACATTTAACAAGTTGGTAATTAAGTTATAGAAGCGATCATAATACATGAACTTACTGGCAAATCGAACTATCGATACATTTTTTTATTTATCGACTTATGCCTCATCTCTCCAGTGAAGTCCACGTGACCGCGCTGCAACCCGCCAACCCCCCGCGCAGTTCCCTTCGTTGGCGTTTTCGGTTCAAAACAAAACTATCGTAATGCGGTATCTATTGGAAGTGATCTGTGTTTGGCACCTACGATATGCCTTATCGACCATGCGAGTATATTTTAGACTCGAATAAAAGTCAACTTTCTAATGATAGCGAACTGTTTACGACACAGTTACAGATAATTCGTCCATAAAATGATTACATAAAACATCGATGTCGATAAAATGCGCTTTTATAGCCAACACTATTAACTGCGGTTGTAATTTCGTAACATTCTTAATGTAATTAGATAGGGGAAAATGTTGACGAAAATATATTTTTTACTTTTATTATACAGCTTTTGTGGTGGTTTAGTGGGCGAGGAACTAGCTCTGAAACGAGAGGTCGTAGATTTGATCCTAATGTCTAGATACGTTAAACAGTAAACGAAATTTTGTTTCGGGAAGTTGTAAGACCATTTCTTTCATAGTTTCAATTTTCCCATAGCTTATAAAAAGTATCTTATTTTAAAGTAATTAACAGCATAAGAGACGTTGCCTAAAATTTATATTCTCTAGTTTTCGATACCAAACCTTCGTACTGCACTATCCCAAGCCATTTCAGGCCATTTAGAAATACGAGTCCTATTAAAAATTAAAGCAACAGATGCTACAAGTAAACGCCATATCCGTAATATCCTTACATGGATATTATAATTACAACCCCAAGCTAATTACCTCGTTACGTATATGACCGAGGAGACATGAAAATTCGACGTAATGCTCGAATATTTAGATTCGAATCCAGGTTCGACCTAAGATTACGTAGAGCCTTCGTATTGCATCTGATTAATATGTACAGAGCTCTCTTTATTTTTTGTGCGTTGCATTTTAAACTTGGAAGAGGAAAAGGCAGGAAAAATATTTAAAAAATGGTATATCTTAGGCAACGTCACTGACTTCAATACAATAAGAAAGATGTAATTTACGTCTTTTTCTGAGATTTAGTAGAGCTTGGTCAAGCAGATCCCTACCTAGAATATTCTCTATTAAAACTTAACACCAGTAAATATTCTCCAAACCAAAGTAAAGACCATATAAATCTTTCCAAGCAGCTAGACAAAATAGCAGCCAAAAGCGACGCTAATATGGCGGAGTTTATCAAATTAATATAGGAATTGGATTCGTTCGCAGTTGTAAATGCAAAACAGGTGGAGGGCGCGTATTTGGGGGTTTAAATAGGTGCCTAATTAGGGAAAATGATTATTTTTTTTATAAATTTGTGATATATTGGAAATTTAGGTTTTGTAAGATTAGTTGAGTATGGAAAGAATTGCTTGGTAAATGGACGTTGGTTTGATCTAATACAACTATTCAGGTATATAAAATTAATATAGCTCGTTTAGTGAATGGAACAAGTAGAAGAAAAACAGTACAGTCTGTGTGTTTCACGAATGATGCCTCCATGATTCATAAACTTGAAGCCGATCAAGGCGATTGAGAAACACTACAATTTTCGACAATACAAGGAATATCAGTGGGAAGTAATGAGACATTAACAGCTTTTTATTTTTATCACATTATTACTCAACTGAGAGCGATAGTAAAAACACGTAACTAAACCAGAAAGACATAAATAAAACTAAATCACAACATAATTATACACAGAACATCTAAAATAACACCCTCAACCGTCTCTTTTATGCGAACCAAGAGCATGCACGATCGCGGCCTTTATCCCACGACCCCCACCCCTCATTACGTACCTGCCCCACATTATGGAAGCTCGTTAGCGTCTACATGCGTCTGTCATTTGATATCACACCAAATGTGAACTACCCTACACGATACCTGTGTTGTACTAAAACAATACTTATGCCTTCTAACGTAGAGTTGCATTTCAATTGTGGAGTATAAGACCACAGATGCAACAATATTGGTTATCCAGTGAATTTAATTTTGTCTGTCATTAATCGGACGGTGGGGGGATAAAAGGGGTTATTGGAGGAATTTCACGGTGTCCGATGACTGTGGGTTATGGGGTTCTAATCAAAGAAGTGGAAATTTGGGGAAAAATCATTGTAGTATTTCTTGACATATGATTACAGCTGAGTTGGATGCAGATTCGATTATCAAGTCGGGCAATTTAATGTAGTTTGCGATAAGTGAGTTATGTGTTAAATTAAGATAAATCACTCTGCGCGTGAATCATCTAAGTAAGTTATCTCGTTCCAAATTATTTTTAATTTATTACATATATCCAAATCCCAGCTAATAACAGATGGGAGTAGATGAAGCTTCGATATTTCACCAAAGACATGCAAAAAATGTTGTAAATAAAAATCGTCACACAAATCGTATTGATACTTGCACGTTCAATAAAATTAGATGCGCGCATAAAATCCAACAGGATTCATAAAAGCAAGTGTCAAGACGACTGTCTCGAACTTAGCTGACAAATTGAAAACATATATTTTACTACGATATTTTACGAGTTCTCACCGTGGGGTATGTGTACCTTTCTGCGACCCTCCCTTGCAACAGATGTATCGTATATTCAAAGGAGTTGCACACTATTTTATTTTTAAAATTGAAGGTATTTGTCAATTTCGCATTTACATTTTTAGATGATGTTTGTTTTTCAATAAATATTGATAAACTCCTACAATAAATTTGCGAAAATCAGCCTGTATATTGTATGTATGTATTAGCATGATGCCTTGTGTTTTAAATATTTAAGTATCCTAAAATACATCGCATGAAACAAAAAGGTTAAAAGGGTAAATGTTAAACCTAAAAATAACTGTACACTTTCCTTTTAACGTTTTCATTATTCCTAATCGAATTCCAATAATCTGCTTACAGAATTAGCCAAATCGAGACTTTTAAAATTTTTTTATATACGAAATAAAATTGTCAACAGTTTGGCAGTGCAAATACGGTCCGCGGATTTAATTATGCGAATTTGCATACTTTTGGAGCGAACCGGACATGGTCAGTAACTGGGCGTTTCACCCTACCTTTTGATTTGTTAATGTCCATTTTTATGAGTTACGGAAAAGTTTAGCTTTGTTCGGTGGGCCGCTTGCGGAAATTACGTGAAGTAACTTAAAAAAATTACTTCCGGGTGGAAAAAAGGACTGGGATTTTACAGATGTATAATAAGTATTTTGTATCGACTGAAAATGAGATTGTTGAGAACCCTTTTTACATTCATACCCTTTTTACACCAAGGCCTGCAAGAAGGCCTACGTTAGGGCTGGGCATTGGATGGATTGCAGCGGCGGGCCATCCGCATTGTGAATGATGCAGACGTTACGAGCAACTTAAGAGTCGCTACAACTCCGGAGAGATGTCGTCTCTCTAAGCGTATTCTACCGCCTGTATCACGGTGAGTGCTCAGAAGAATTGTTCAACTTGATCCCCTCCATTCCTAACCAGAACCACGCGTGCTGGCTTGCGAAACCATAGCTTGACGGTCCACACCATCCCGGCGCGAACCAAACGGTTCTCGAACTCGTTTTTGTGCCGCACCGTCAGGCTGTGGAATTGTTTGCCGTCTCACGTGTTCCCTCCTTCCTACAATCCAGGGTCCTTCCGCCGTGGTGTGAAGAGGCACCTTAGCAGGCCGGCATAATTGTTTCCATTGGCATCGGACGGCAGTCCCATACTCTGCCTGGGCGGCATTGGCACTTACCATCAAGTGCAATGCCACCACTATGCCAGGCCAGCCTAAAAAAAAAACATATAAGTAGTACATACATATAAAATCAATCAAAATTATGTTAAGTATTATTAGCCCATATATTCTATGCGCAATAGTGAATTTATGGCTTACTCTTTTTAATTTTTTAACGTATTCAGGGTAACAAGCAATAGTAAATTTTACTGTCTTATTATTATAGAAACAAAAAAGTAGTATAATCATACTACATCCACAAATTACAAATATTAAAGTTTTCACAGTCAGTGACGTGAATTCTGAAGGAAGACATCGTGTTTTTTTTTTATTGGGAATTATACATACATATACATTAATTAACGGTACAATCACATATTATTACAAACTGATTCATAATTTTGAAAATAAAATTTAAATATTGTCTTCATACAATCACAAACCGTACGATCTAAACTTAAAAGATTTACCACATTGGAGCATGAAATCGATCGATTCAGAAACAAGACTAGACGTTTTACTACTATTTTTACGAGTTGCAGAAGCGGCAGCCGATTTGTCGGCCGTAAGAGGGAAATCGGGAGGTAACGTGCTTGCCACTGATAAAAATAAACCCCACGAGATTTGTTGAGGTCCGCACTCTTTAAGCAAGCACTCGATGAGAATACATGTGGTTTTATGCACGATCGTGTCAAGTTTACGCTTATACGTGTTTACTTTAATAAACCTCTCGTGGATTGCATAATTTGAAGTTTCTTGGGATTTATGCGTCTTGTCTTCTTTGATGTTTGCTTTCTTTGAGGATTTTTAGTACTTTCGTTGCTAAAAGAAGATATCTACAGAAGATTTGTAAAGATATTTATAACAGATTGTCAAGTTATTATATCCGGCTCGAAGGATCAAATCCTTAATATTTATCGCTTTTAGTAATTAAATTATTAAGATTATCATTAAACATAGCTGATTTGTATATGACATAAAGTTTACTATGAAAATAACAATACATAAA
The DNA here is from genome assembly GCA_009982885.2 of Hyles vespertilio. NCBI lineage: Eukaryota > Metazoa > Arthropoda > Insecta > Lepidoptera > Sphingidae > Hyles > Hyles vespertilio. The sequence continues at coordinate 6,042,108 of CM042830.1, forward strand.
CATATAACGATAAAAATTATAGTACATATGTATGAGTACACCTATACGGTTTTTTAGGTTAGCCACCCCATTCGTTTAATTTAAGCAATGCACTGTCCTTTTTCATTTCCCTTTAAACCACTTTTCGGCAATATAAAAGTACTTCCATTATTTGTCCGCTGGCCTTTTGAGTTATGAAGTAAATCACTCGGTGCATCTAAGGGTCCGAGCCCGGGGGTTTTTTAACAGTTTCTTTCGATATATGCACCCCTGGTCACGTATCGTATGAACTAGCTTCCTGTATAAGCGGTTTCATTTTTCTCTTCCGCTGTTTATAGATAAGGGGTGGAGAGGACTTTTTTATCTTGTTATTTTTTTAACGAATTTTGTGTGAAACTTTGTAATAGTGATGGCGGTGCGTTTTTAATAAAAAAAACATGCATAGACCACTATTTTCAACCTTACTTTTTTGTATATTATGTGGATGAAAAGATCTTTAAAATTTCTTGTTTTTTTCAGTGAGCCATGACCTCAAAGTATAATTGCGTCATCCCAAAAGTCAGACATCTGTCTAGAACCCAGCCGACCCAATTATTAGCATTATAAAATTGAATTAACCGCTGAAGTTCCGTTATAACTTCTGAAATGTAATTAAAAACAAGAGACTTCCCACCGCCATTAATTCTGGAAATTATTGCTTATTTATGACAATAAAGTTTTGTATGGCTTCTTTGGCTAAGTGAAAGTCTGACCGTATTTTGCTTGGATAAACTGCTTAGGCGTTTTACTAAAAAAGTACCTATAAATTTTAACTTCTCCGAAAGACGTAAGATATATACTTTCACGAGTTTTTTTCTAACAATTAATTATACGTCACAGCACATAACTAATGAAAAATAAAAACATTTTATTTGTAAAACTTGCAATTTACCATTAATTAACCACAACACATGACTAGTGAAAAAATTTCCTTCTCTTTTCATTCATTCACTCATTCCACCTTATCTTAACCGTGCACGATTTATCCCTGTGTTGCTGAAGTATCCACGGGGAGGTGAGAATTGCAAGGGGTTGTCAAATAAGATTTTTTCCTCAATCGAGAGCCGGGGCCTGAGGGCCGCGTCCGGTTATACAATTTGTGATGTAAGAGGATTTCCAACGTACTTTTATGGGAAATGTGAAAGGAGACGTTTTGGAATTTATTTTAGTACCTACCTTCAATGTTTATGGTGAATAGAGATACCTATCCGCGACAAAAACAGGGGACAATGTTTGTTATACTCGATGACTAAGAAAGGCGAGGTGGTTTACTGGTAGGTTACTCATATGTGAGAGGCCGTCTGGGTAGGTACCACCGCAATATCTATTTCTTGCGCCAAACAGCTGTATAAATGCATATTGTATTTCAAGTTGAAGGGTATAGTACCTAGAGTAACTATTGGACATATTGAGACTTAACATCTTATGTCTCAGGTTGGCGAGCACAGTGGAATGCTAAGCGTAGCTTTGTAATTTAAGGTGTTATTTGATTTTGCTACTGTTCATAGGCGTGGAAGTCGTTCAGTAGCAGTCGTATCGCTTACCATCAGGCAAACGGCATGCTCGTCTTGCCATTTAGGGCAATAAAAAGGCGATGTTCTCGTAAAACCTGTTTTAAGGCATACAGTGCGAAGAACTGGTGGATTCATGGGCTCAAAAAGATCGAGTGGAGTTAAAACAGTGCAGTAATAATGATGAGCTTCAATTGTATCAGCCCATATACGTCCCGCTGCAGGGCACGGGCCTCGTCTACAATCGAGAGTACGATTAAGGGTGGTTAGGCCTTATAGTCCAATCTAATCAATAGCATTAGTAATCATTAGCAATCAATAGCATAGCAAGAGCTTCAATTATCCAATATTAAATAAATCAGTTGGCGATCCCTAAAATAGATTCTGGCTGGATTTGATGTATATATTTGAGCAATAAATAAACATTAACCACGAAACAAAACACTAATATAAACATCAACATTTACACTAAAACAAATTATTGGACCGTGTTAACTCCCATTAAACATTTGCTAGAACTTTACGCATCAATTATTGATTTAAACCATTACTATTACGTTACGCTGTTATTTCGTATAACTTTTGGTTCAACATAGAACTTAATACTTAGTTTTGTTAAGTTATATTTCAATTTACTCATCTGTTTTTCGCTTATATTTCGTAACAGATATTTTACGAAAGACTACACTTGCGTTGTGATAAATCGAAATAGTTGGCAATCCACTGCGCTCGCCATCCTGAGACATAAGATGGTCGGCTTCAATATGTCCAGTAATTACTCTGGCTAGAATGTTCTTCAAACTGGAAACAACAGTGCATTTACGCAACTGCTTGTCGGTAGAAATATATTAAATAGTGCGAAATGTGAAATCGTGATTGAAATACTCTTGTATTTAAGAGTAAAATTAGGAATTTAACTCCCTTCGCGTTCTACACAATAAGTTACACCACTTCGGCCCCTATAGGAACGGCTGAATTATTTTTTAAGTGTTAAAGGTTTCCGCGGCCCTCTCTCCCTGTAATAAATAACCCGGTTTTTATGTACTGTATACAATAGCCCGGTAAATTTAGTAGATGTTGGTACCTTCAGGATTTTCTTTTTAAGTTAGTGCGCCCTTGCCAGGTGTCAAAGGGTGGGTTTGTCAGCGTGTTTGAAAGGGTTCGTTCACTTTATTTTATCAATACACATCTTGTTACCCTTTCAATGAGATACATTAGGGGATCCGGATTTTGTTTGAATTAAGAATCCGCGCTTCGGAGATTGGACAAATAGTTCACGCGAATACTTGTTACCTTTTGATGTATACAATGTATATAAATTACATAAACATATACCTCAAATTATGCATCCCCCTTAGCCAAGTCACAAGCGCTTCTATATCTTCTATTCTCTTTCTAAAATCGTTAACGCCTTGACGTAAGCGAAGTCGTTTGTACTTTATACAACGTTATTGGCGAACTCCCATACAAATGCTATCCAAGATGGAATTTGATTGCGCAACGTTATCGCTTACGTCAAGGCGTTAACGATTGTAGAAAGAGAATAAGATTGTAACATTGTTGAGGGGGCTGGTGTGGTTTAAGAGCATTAAGTAACCACAACTGAAATCTTATAAATTATTTTAGTCCGAAAACCTTGTGAGGGGCCGTCTGGTAGTTACCACCGCAATGTCTATTTCTCCCAACAAACAGCAGTGTAAATGCACTGTTGTGTTTCGGTTTGAAGGACATTGCTACCAGGGTAACTGGACATATTGAGACTTAACAACGTATGTTACAGGATGGAAGACGCTGTGTAATGCTAAGCATTGCTTTATAATTCACGGTGTTGTTTGGTTTTACTACTGTCTATAAGCGGTCGTATCGCTTACCATCAGGCGAACGGCATGATCGTCTCACCATTCACAACAATAAGAAAAACACAAAAGGACGATGTTTTCAATATAAAACTAATAAGATATAAATTGAATTACATTTGATGATAAGTAGTGCACTTATTAAAAGCCTATATCTAACAGAGTGCTTACAATTCTTGAGACGCGGGATTATGTTCTGAAATATATTCTACGGTTTCCAATACATCATAATCCTAACACGGTATTAACATTCGGTTGAGCAGTTAGTTCTTATTCCGTTGTGGTGATTCGTAATGTCAAAGGTATTTAAGAAGCCTGCACAATGTCTCATAACCGCGAGTGTCGGGTGTCGAACCCGCGATCATATTTCGTCAACTTTCGCATATTTTTATTATCATATAAGGTTTTAGAGTTCAGTGTATTTTATAAAGGAAAACAACATGAGGGAACCTACGTACCATAGTGATTTATAAAGAATTTCAACGGCCAAAAGGCACTAGGCCAGAATGGTTAACCATATAGAAATATGCAGGGAGCCCATGCCTTGCATTAGGACGTGCATATGTTTATGGACGGATACAGCCAGATACAGTATTTCTTGAAATAAATAAAATAAATAAATAAATAACACCCAACAGTCACATACATAGTCCTGACCCCACATTAAGATCGAGTCTTGTGTCGTGGGTATCAGGAACTACGCAGGGGCGTGCACTCCTTGTAGGCAGAAATGCAGTGCTTTACTTGCCATTCAAAGTTATTTTATTATAGCGTTCGTACGTTTAAGATGACTTTAATTTATAGAAAATAAATGAATAAACAAAATATAATAACTTAAAAACGCCTAATATTTTATAAATAGCACCTATTTGCAATCACGCAAACATTATGGTTGCCACGCGAAAAGCAAGCGGCGCTGCAAAGCAAAATAATGTAGGTCTAATCAACCAAGTCATGCCGCCGCGTCCCGCATTACATTTGTTTGCATGTGTGTAGTAATTTTGGTGTCCGTGCACAGTCGCAAACGAACACACCCATGAATATTGCAAGCCGCGACTCCTGCGGCAGGCCTCGGGAGTTCGGCAGTTGTCGGGAGTAATCGTTAATGTTCGTTGCCTATAATCCGAGTAAAATTAATAGGCTGGAATCTAATAAATCACCTATGCACATTATGCATTTTTGGTTAGTAAGGTTTTATTTGTTTAAATAGAAATGTTTTGTGTTTCGCGGGGCCATTTAGCTTTTTTTATGAGTTTTTGCATTGTTTACTATTTTATACTAGTATGTTTGTAAAAAAAAATAGATTTCTTTACGGAATTTTCATTTTAACATTTGAAAGTGTGTACATTTAACAGTTTATTACTAAGTTTCGATATTAATTGTAGTCATTTGCTTTTACTAGTGTGTTTGTTTATTTTTTTAAATGTTATTTGATTGCGAGGTTTGTGTTAAAAATGTATGTTTATCAAATGAATGAATGAGGTGGCCGAAATCTTGCGTTTATTTACATCGGGATAGGTATAGTAATCTCAACTAACCGGAACCTTGAATATGTGAAAATTGAAAGCTGACTAGGTGAGTTTTTTTTTTATTTTACTTATTAGAATTTCTTCCGCGACGATCGATCGCTGTTTTGTCTGCGTTGCCGTAGAAGATAGACATGAATAGTAGTACATCTAAGACTTGTTATGTTGGCATGGTTTCCGACTTAGAGATCCGTCGCGTGGCTGTGGCTATGCTAAAAAAACTATAAAAGAAAAAGTTTTTGTGACCGAGTACTCCGCCGCATACCCAGTGTCATATCCTGTGCACGCCGCTGGAACTACGAGAGACTTTTCGGTCTCACAAACACCCAGACCCGAGAGAAATATTTGTGGGCCGCACAAACATTTCTCTCGGTGCGGGGATCGAACCCGCGGCCTCTCGTTTCACAGGCAGCGTCTAACCGCCTGCGCCACGGAGACTGTCAAATAATAAATTGATAATCGATATTAATCGCTATCTAAACACTTATTACAACAAACCAATCAAGATAATTGAAACGTGGGCGTGTCGATAAATCTTTGACCTGATTGGTCTATTTTAAGATTTAAACCTTGGGTAGAAACAAATGTCGTTTATTAATTTCAGGGTAACTAATTATCGTGTAAACTTCAAATTAATGATTGATGACTTTATTTTGTTGGTATCGATGACGTATTACTTACTAATCGCAAGAAACGAAAACATTCAGTGTTGGTTTGATTTATGTACAAATTTACAGGTATTTATTATCGTGTTACTCTGTATGGGACACACAAAAACTTGTAATTTTCTTTGATGTTTAGTAGTAGACATTTGTAAATACGCGATGATAATGCCAGCAACAATTAATGATACGTAAGCCTTAACTTCACGACTGAATACTCCAGATAGGCATATATCCACATAGGCATAAACCAGGCATTAGGTAATTATCTGACCATATTACCCGGTGTACAATAAGAGACAAAGCACTACCCACAGTCAACCGCATGATTCCGTCCGGCAAGCCGACTAGTGTTACAACCACATGCGATTCGATACCCGGCTGTGGACATATTGAAAATACGTTGTAAAAATATTTGGATATTATTTTTAAATATTAGTATTATTTCCTGAATAAGGCATGATTGAAAAACCATAGAGTCTTGCTATAATTTAAAATTAAGTTTATAGTTTCTGTGCTATTGGAAGAAAAACTCAAGGAAGTGACGTGTCGAAGAAATTCAAGCCAAAATTTTAAAGCCAGTTGTCGCGGTTTGATGCTGTTGATGAAAACGCCGACTGTGAAACAGAAGCTGCAGGTTTGATTCCCAGGAAAAAAAGACACAAACACTAATATTACTGTCTAGACTCTAGATGTTGAAAGACCGTAAAAGTCTTTCGTAGTTTCTGATGCCCTTGACAATTAGCACCATTCATATTCAAGAATACTTAGGCTTATATTATGCTTGAAAAAGCGGTTTATCAAAATTTACACGGTATAAATTTCTTCTTGAAGTTCCTTATAACATTGAAAAGATAATTGATTATTGTCAGCGTCCTTTAGATAAGAACACGCGTGTTACGCTCAAGTCTCAAAAAACAACAAAAAACAATTTAAAAATCCAACTGGATCACATATCATCAATCAGGACAGTGTTAAGTGTTATTGTAGAACAATTTATCACTGAGAACAATAAAGTTATGTACCGTAACCTACCTGCCATCGATCACTATCTAACATGGAATTGTAACACAGAGACACAATTCTGGGCTAGTGTGGTTAGTGAAATCGTTCGGGACTTAAATTATAAGAGCATTATTATGAAGAAATAAATATAAACAATATATTCATATTTTCAATCGAATTTCCAATTTCAAGAGAATACGAATCGGGATTAAAAGTAAATATGTATTAATCCAGAACATGGTTTATCTGTGTTCAAAATTTTCTGAAGTCCATTAAAAGGCTTGTTTACTTCTAAGAAACATCCAAACATCTTCACAAAATTTCGCATTTAAAATATTGGTAGAAATAGGATAGCAATAATGCTAATTATAGCAATTACGCAATTGCTATAAATGGCATACCAAGTTTCTACTACCAAATTTCGTTCAATTTTTAAATCTCACATAGTATTTCAAATGTCCTAGGTTAAGGTATAACGAAAATGCGTCCTACAGCCTAGACATTCATCAGTCATACTTTTCCAAAAACAACTTATATCCCAGCACCCGTCATCGCCTAAGGCGTTGCAGATTGAATTACGGATTCTTCCACGAATATCTGGCGTGCCGCGGGCGCCCTCTGCCGGCTTGACATTAGTACGAGGGAGAAAAATTATTTATTTTTTTCACAAATCCATAGGGATTTTTGTCACACCTATTTTGTTTGTTTCGTGGAGATCTGCGTGAAAAACTCATGTTTATTCGTTCGTTCTATTGAAAAGGATTTTGGTGTTCGTTGATTTTACGGTTATGTTTGTTTGGTCAACGGATTTTGTTATTGAGAATGGTTTTAAAAGATTTTTTATGAATATATTTCAACTTCACCTCTGCTTACGTCAGCGGTTAATTAAAGATTATAAGGAATGACTTCTTTACTTCTTCGCCTAAAAAATTGCAAAGCTTTATTTACGAGGTCAAACCTATTGAATTAAAAAAAAACGCAGAACAATAAATATTATGAAATTTGAACGAAAACGAAAACCAAAAGATACGCCAAGTGGTCTACTCAAAGATTAGGATATCGATCACTGGTACAGTTTAATACAAAACCGTTTCAGTCCTTGGTAACAATACGCTTTCCGACCACAATAAATACCCATTAAACAGTATATTAAGCCATTAATCTTCCAACAAAGTTGATTTGTGGAACCAACGCAGTGCCGCCAAGTAACCTTGTTACCTTCTCTTATATTTCAGAATCAAAAGATTTCATTTGTCGACGCTAATCAAATTACTATTGAACACCAGTAATTGTATTGGCTCTGTTTGAGTTGGTTGGTTGGTTTTGCCGTTGGAAATTAGTGTTTAGTTGTGCAAGTCTGAGGATATTTTTAACTCTTTGCAATACTGTTCTTTAATTAGTGCATCATTTCAAGAATTTTAATCTATATATAACACATAATTATAGCAAATTCCATTTTTCATTACTGAAATTATTGTATCGGCAATTGTGTTTATTTATCTAGTGTTACCTGTTTGCATAAAAATACAAATTTTTCAAAATAGAGACTACTATATTCTTGGTAACACGACAAAATACCTACATATGTTTTAACATACTTAAATGTATATCTATGTCGCCAAGTGATGAGTCTAATTTCAGTAACACATTCTCGAATCAATACACTGATTCAGTTCTTTCAGACACTAAATGTTATGTACAAAGTAAATATTCATACCGCACTAGGCCAGCGTGGTGGACTATATGGCCTAACCACTCTCAATCCTACTGTCGATTGTAGAGGAGGCCCGTGCCCTGCAGTGGGACGTATATGGGCTGATACAGAAATATTCATACAGAAAGCTTTTAACTCTTCCTTCGAAACATCCTATTTCTCCATCATATAAAATAATAAACGGAACACAATAAAAACGCTACAAAATTCTGTTCAGGAAACGTTTTGCATTCAGCGTTTGTTCGAGGAAATCGAACGTAACTCGGTTCCGTCGCGACAATGTACTCGGTATGTACGGTCTAGAATCTAGATTCTATTCTCTAAGACGTATTGATGCCGGCTTTCGGGATGCCCTAGATTTCCGAACATATGACAGAATTGGACTATATATGAATGAATTGAAAAGTAGGTCATCGAAGTTCACAAAAAACTTGAATGATTTTAAAATTTTCATGACTCCCCCAGAAAAGAACAGAAAATAATATATTAAATACTGTCATTAAAATTGTTGATTGTCACCATTTCATACGAACATTCCGCGTTATTAAAATCAGACGCAACAGCACATGATCCTAATTGACATTTAAGATACACCGACGGCAAAATGGCGTCACATCAAAATGGCGGCGTCGCGATACTTACCCTATTTGAACCGCACACGCAATTTCCTGTGTTTTATTTTTCGCCAACGAAACGACTTTATAAATGATATTTGCTCCTGTAATGATCACTTAATCGAGGTGAAGAGAAGTAATTTAGGGCCGTTATTTTTTTGCTTTTCTAAAAGAAATGGGCAAAGGAAACTTTTCCTATACATCCTTGAATGCTGTTTTAATATTTGGTTTTTAATCTTCATTAGGACATTGGAAGCAGGGCGTGGTTGGGCTAATGCCTTTGCGAAGTTTGATCGTGTTTTTAACGATTATTTCTTTTAAGAAAGATTAGGAAAATTAAATTCTTTACAAAACTTAGATGAAAATTCGAATATTATTAAAACCGAATTGTATCTTGCCTCTAATACAGATAAATTCCACGGGCTTTTGTTTCGTCTCCTTAACTCTCTAGTTTCAATTTTATCTTAATAACTTTATAGGAATGCGCAGACCATAATATATACAATCTGAGCTTAAAAAAATAACCATAGATTAAAAAAATATGTTTCCTCTATGCCTAATGCTAGGCTCGGTGAAATATGAGCGTGATAAGAGGAATTTCGTTCGCCATAATTATAATGGCTTCAGGTTATTTATAGTGAAAGAACTCGTTACCTTTTAATGGTGACCACTATATTACTCTGTGGGCGTGACTGTTATAGTAAAAACAACCCTATTTTTAACGTAATTTATACGTTAATCCGATGTACTCGCCAAGTTTAGTTTCAGGAAATTATAAAGTTACCTATTTTTATAACGCGTTGTAAAGGGGAGGGAAAATGTATAGTCTCAGTGTATTATATAATTCTTGATTGAGTACATTAGCGAAGAAAAGTAAGTCGCAATGCATTTTTTATTATTCAAGGATTTTTCGTTGTCCAAACTATAAAAACGTAAATATAATTGCTTTGACACAAACCAAAAACCCTTTCCTGACCAAAAATGTATTTTATGTTGACCTAAATCCCCTCTAAAATACAACTATTGGCTGTAAAATAAGAACGGAAAACTACGTCCATTCACAATAGCACAAAATTTTATACGTAACATAATCATAGCTCGCAGAACACAATGATGCCGAGATTAGCTTGTCTATTCAAATACGAACCAATCCGAAAATATATAACCCGTCAAGTTGGCGTGGAAGAATTGGCGCGATATCGCGGCCATCTTTCTCCCGCCATTTTGCAGCCGCCATCTTGTCGCCGCGTTCCCGCCAAAACGTTTGAAATGAACGCGCCCCCCGGGATGTGTCAGTTGTGAATCGAAGCGCGATTCACGCTTTTATCAAGACGTGACAACTTGGTTTTCGAATGTAATAGTTGTCAAACTATTTTGAATTGTGATTAGTTTGGTTACGGGTGTTTGGAGCCGCTTTGGGAATAATAATTGAGCTGTTTAATGTATAAGATAGCGTGTTCACTGTCTTGTTTCATGGTTTATTAGTGAGTGGATAGGATTTGTTAAATTAAGTATCTAATTTTTAAAATGGAGATTCTTGTAAAACAAGCAAACAAAATAGTAACTGAAAACCTTATCAAATTAATTTAAATAATTGTACAAATTATATTAATCATAATTTTACATTAAAATATAAGCTGTAGCACGCAACGCTAACCTTCTTATGTCAAATGACGTCACCATATGTCACCTCAATTGAAAACATCACGATACACATCAAACATAATATTAGAGTCAAATGCAATCACAGCGATAACATTCCGTACCCATGTTCCTAAGTTGCGTGACTAGGCCAAATAAAACATGTAGTGTAGTAAAAAAACGGGCGAATTTGATACATTGCGTGTTTTGAACGCAATTTTTCTATCTAAATCGCAGTTTCAGAGGACCATTTCCCGAGTACAAGCAATTGACGAGGTCGACGTTATGTCCACGGCTAGACATATCCATAGACTGCTAATTTTGTATACTTTATATTAATGCAAAGAATGGCATGAATGGATTTTACTAGAAAAAAAATTTACCAAGTTCAATATGTAGAAAGTGGAATATACAGAAATATCCACTTACACTTGAATTAACTCTATTGTATTAGTTGCCGATGATGAATCATAAAAGATAACATTTAATTAATTTTATTCATATTTTTGAATTAATTACTCATAGGGTTTCTGTTGCGGTTTAGGTACGGTACGATCGCAAAAGATACTGTGTCCTTTGGGGTGATTTCTTGAATATTCTAAATTTGAAAATCGACATGCCATTCAATTTTGAATTAGTTTTTTTTTCGTGCGAGAAATTCTAATAGCCACAGAACGTAATTTAGTAATGCCTAAACGTGTGCCTAAATAATATAGAGAAATATCAATTACTTATTATAAACTTCGTTCCTAACTATATAAGAATAGCATTGGCGTCATCGTTATAAAATGTAATAATATATTTTTAAATTGTATTATGTGAGCAATATAACTTATAATAGCTTTTTAATGCTGGCCTAATGAACTAGTCCTTGGCTAGTGAAAGGTCGTAAGTTCAAAGCGGTTTAATGAGTTTTTCGACACTTTCATGCCACGCCACTTTAAATGTAATGTAAAATCGTTAGCTTAATGTTGCTTGGATCTGATTTAAATTTTAAAGAATTTTTATTACTCATATATTTCTTACAATTGACTTATTAGAAGGAGCGTATAATATTTGTAAATCCAGAAGTCTTGGGTTAAACCATAGGGATATTTTAACTGAAATTTCGAGTTGTTTTTTTGGTATCAACTTGTGACTACAATTTTCTCAAAAGGTACTTCAAATTAGAAAAAGAACATACATATACATACTACATATTTAGAACTTACGTCTTTTTCCCAGAAGGGGTTGGCAGAGGCGCCAGGACACCCACATTTCGGCATGTATGTTCCGTCTCACGATGTAATAGGGGGCGAGCCTATCGCCATATCAGGCACAAATTCCTGACTCTGGGCTGATAATGAATAGAAAAATCCAATATCACTGCCCGACCTGGGATTCCAACCCGTGACCACTGAGGCAGTCACATACACATAATTACGGATAATATCCTGTCAATATTATGTACACACATAATCTATACTATATATACTATTCCAAGACGTTTCACATAACATGTTTCACTGGTGGTAGGTCTCTCATATGTGAGAGGCTGCCTGGGTGGGTACCACCGCAATGTCTATTTCTCCCGTCAAACAGCAGTTTAAATGCACTGTTGTGTTTCGGATTGAAGGACATTGTAGCCAGAGTAACTACTGGACATATTGAGACTTAACATCTTATGTCTCAGGATGGCGAGCGCAGTGGAATGCCAAGCATTGCTTTATAGTTCAAGATGTTGTTTGGTTTTGCTACTGTTCATGAGCGGTCGCATCGCTTACCATCAGGCGAACGGCATGCTCGTCTCGCCATTCACAGAAATAAAAAAAAAAAAAAAAAAAATGTATCCTGTTATATTTGATCACTTAAACTAAATCAATTAGTTTATAACCTACAGCTCGATGTTCGTCCAGCCAAACACTAAACTTAATCTAGATAAGTGACCACTACATAGGCATAGACGATGCGTGTCAGTATGTTTTGACAGCACTGTTTAATTTATTAACACTAATCCTTTGACATCAAGACTAACCCTCTTTATGGGCAATATTTTGGGGTTCAGGTAAAATTATAGTTAGACTCGGAGACATATCAATTAAATTATTACTTGGTGTAGATTTTACGAAGATATTTTTTATACTAGCAAGGCATAACTGAACTGCACCTGATGTAAGGACAAATCAAAAGGCAGAGTATTGAATGTAATCAGACGGTAGTCCCATGCCGTCCGATACAATTATGCCGGCCTGATAAGAGCAGTCGTAAAAGTAATTTAGGGATGTTGATATGTCTATTTCTAACGGTGCTGAGGTAAGGCTACAGGTACTATTTAACTGAAATATGTTTGATTTCCAGCTAAGAGGATTCGATCTTTGAGGTCATACATTTTGTAATTCGAAATATAAAAAAGTGTTTCATTTTATCATCATCAATCTTGTTACTAAATCCTGTTATTAAAGCCTCTAAAGGATTTGCCCAAATGACCTACCAAAAGGCAATCACATAACACATTCTGTTTCTTTACGAAATCGTTTAGTCGATTTATTATCCGCCATAACAAATGTCGTCATTCGCCATAACAACGGTACCGGCCGTTTAAAACATGCATTCAATGCCTCATAATAAACGAAATATTACGTCAAAAATAAACCGCCATTTCGCGTAATTACACGTGCGAGAGAACATTCAAAAAAAGAACACAAGATGGCCGTTCCCGCCGAAACGTGACTCTCGACATTTGTCTCTGGTCACGAAGAGCATAACGCCTTAAGCCTTGCAACACAGGGCACTTTGGTGTGAAAATGGGGTATAATTTTGGGGAAATAATCAAAAACCTGGTTGCGTGCCCGCTGGACATTACTTCGGGCCCTACCCACACCGCCATGTTAATGTTGCCAGTAACCGCGGTATGTATGTAATGAGCCGGGGAAAATTGTGATGCCATAAAAATAATTGTGTTTTCTACCACCCCCGTCTTATACGTCATTCGATTAGGTCCGAAGCGGGCTCTAGTCTTAACGATGTTGTTCATCAATTTGAGGAGAAATACTTAAAATTCACCACGAAAATTTAAAGTAAACGAATTTAAATGCAACTGTGTTTTGAATTAATTTTTTACGGTCTTAATATTATATATACAATCTTAACTTTATTGGTGACATTAATGTCTTGACTATACTGTTACATATATTTTAAATTTTAATGCACAATGCTGATCGAGATTAATCCAAATTGCGGTGACGACTTATCATCATCGTTTGACAGCCTTCGTGGCGCAGTTGGTTAGACGCCGGCTGTGAAATGAGAGGCTGCGGGTTCGATCCCCGCACCAAGAGAAATATTTGTGAGGCCCAGAAATATTTGTTTTGTGTCTGGGTGTTTATGAGACCGAAAAGTCTCTCGTAGTTCCTGATACTAACGACACAAGACTAGATCTTAGTGTGGGGTCAGGACTGTGTGTGACTGTTGGGTGTATTTATTTATTCATTTATTTATTTTTCACAGCAACAAGACCAGTCCTTCTAAACGTATTAGGTCCTCCAAGGATGTCTAGACGATCTTTATAAAGCGGCCTACATACATCGACTTTTTGCAACCTTCATTAGCTCTTACCTGTATCATTGTTATTCTTATTACCCAAAATAAAACCTAATCTCACATCCCAATACCCTAGACTCCATACCCCATATTACACTTTCACACATTTTATATTCACAGGGATCGATAAAGATTTATGTAGGCCCGACATTTATGTTTCCTACGGCGCTTCCAGGGCAAATGTAGGGATTTCTCGTTATTTCGGACCGCTTTTTGTTTATGTTCTCGATTGTTTAGCTTCGTATACGGTAAATGTACAAACGCCTGTTTTATTTCTTAACAAAAGTCTCCCAGGGCCGTTTGGGAGGGTCCTTTGGTACGGGGATTTGTAAGGCGTTCATTGATGTTAAATTTCGTGGTGATGCGCTTTTTAGAGCTAAAATTGAGATTAGCATTTGATTTTTTACTAATTAGTGCAATATTTTTTTAAACATATAAAAACGCATTCTTTAGAAGACGCAAAACTTATATATTGGAAATAAATTATTTTCTTAAAGAAATAAAAAAGTAACATACTCTACATTTAGATCAAATCATTCACAAGATACTAATAGGCACTCATTAAACAATAATCGTTTCAAACAATGCAAAATTAATTCCAACACCGTTAAGGATTTGGTCAACCCTGTAACAAAAAGCGGGGTCGCGCCGACCCACCAGCCAAAACTTGCAATAACCGTAATAAATTACTATCCAATCCAACTTGGCCGAATGAGACGCCTTGAAAGGTTCCCATCGGCACGACCTAACCCGCTACAGAATGTTAGATAATTATTAATTTAATTGAGTTCGCTAACACTTCGCATTAGTGGTATAATAGGCCCCGAACGAGAGGTTGTCTCAATGTCGTTGTAAGAAATGGAAAGTTAGAGGCTATCGACATTTGATTTGTTGGTCCTTTGATATTGTTGAAATGAATTATCAAAATGTTGCCAGCGTTTAGTTTATTTAACGAGAATTGTTTATTTAACGTTCGTGTAAACAATTGAAGACAAGTTTTGTATTAAAATAAACTAAAGCTTATTGGGGTTATGAACTGCGCTCAACTAATATAAATAAACGAAGTTTAACCAATGTGATGGAGTGTAGATAATTTCTATCCCACGTTGCCATCACATTTGGTTTGCATTTAACAATTTTGAAAGCGTTTCAATTCTACATAGTTTTATAAAACCGTTTTTGTTTTCTCAGTATCTGAGAACATCCCAGTAGTTTGGCATGATGCAAATATGTTTATATGTTTATCCTTCCTTTATACCTCTCAAATGTGTAGTGTTCACTTATTTGCTACATATTTTCATTCCAATCAAAAGAACGACAATTTTAACTATGCAAACGCATTAAAATCATAATCATCCCGTATGCAAATAGGCAATCGCTCCCTTCTTAAAATATTTGCCTCGAACATTTAACGAAACCGCGCAATTAAACACTACACAATACATTCCAAACTCCTTCCAAAGACAGGAGACATTAAACGAGGCTTTATTTTGTCAACATTAAAAATAAAAAAAACATAAAGTACGCTTGAAAAATAATTTTCGCTGTGAAATTATACAAGAGAACGCCATCAGACGAAAAATTATACCCCTAAAAACCATTACCTCACATACTGTGGTGCATTGAAGCAAAGTGAAGTGGGGGGTGTTGTGAAGTGGGGGGACGAGACAAGGGGGACAGACGAGGGGGGACATAATCCTGTAATTATCGGCTTAACTCCAGACATTCGCAGGTGAAGACTGCAAACGCTCAGGTGTGCGTTGTGGGGTATTTTAGACCCACATTGACAAATTCTGCAGGTTAGTAATTGATTTATAGGCGCTGGAACAGGGTTATGTGAGAAATATAGGGAGTTACGAGTGTTTGTTCGAGGGTTCGTTTCTTTCTGTCAATGGGATTACTGAATGTTGTTTTTGCTTTAATTAAATTAATGGTTTTGTTTTTTGACGTGACAACGTCTTAAATTAGGTTGCGGCTGGGAGTCACTTATGAAAAAGTGTAACGCCCGGTAACGTTACGATGAGTCACCGAACGAGAGAGAGGCCCGCCGAATGCCTTGCGTCTCTCTCCCACTCAACTATGATCGGTCTGCCGCGCGCGCAGCACTAGAGAATTAGGCGCATTGAATCGGCGCATGCTTGTGTCTCTGTCTTTGTCTTTCTCGAACGTTCTTGGCGTTGGAAAAACAAGAAAGCGTCACAATACAAGTTCACACGTGTGGTTAAAGTATCGTCAGCTGTGTCTGTAGTGAAAATATGGAGTGCTTAGATTCGTCATTACATGTACAATGTTTTAGTAAACAAAATATATTTCTATAGTTAAAATTTGTGCAATTCTTATTTTCATTCAATTCCTTGTTCCTATTGTGCAATTTAATTATATTCATATCAATAAATATTCTACCGAGAAAAAGACGTTGTCACGTAAAATCTTCGCCCGTATTTTCTTTTGTTTTTGTTGATGAAATATTTTGTGTCTGTGTGCACAGGTGGACATAGTGTCCAAGTTACAAGTTATTTTCAAGTTACAATACTTTAGTATAGGCTTTAAGCTTTTTACTACAAATACGCTGTACATATTTCTTATGATTTTATATCTAACCTAGTTTCTGCTTGACTTGTTATGGAAAATAATATAATTTTTATGTACGTTTCACGAATCGGAAAATCCTATTCCACTACTTTACCTGGGTTCGAACCACCGTCATGAAAATTCACATTTTTCTAAATACTCTTAATTTATACACAATTAAAATGACGTCTCATCACAAAATCCAACATCTCACATTTTAATTATTCCGTATTGATGACCAAGTTGTGTTAGGCTGAGTGATTTTTAGGCAAATGTTGGCGGTGTTTGCTTTTCATAAACGAAATCTGTGATTTTAAGCCTGCCGACCGATGAGGTCCTGAGTGGGCCATACTCTTTGTTTTTATACTATTAATTTTCGGGAATTAATCCTGGAGAGATTTTACCGAAGGCTTATGTACTGTATACTTGGAGAGCGGTTTAGAAAATGTGTGGTGGTGATGTGGTAAATTAACTTTTTTTTCTATGATAAAGTGATAACAGACGACATGGTTTCTATAATGCAATAGAAAAATAGAGTTTAAGATAAATGGTTGTCTCGCTTATTGCCGCAATTATGCCGGCCAGATCTAAGGACATAAGCTACGCGAACCCGAACTTTTTGTAAAAAATCCCTTCATTCCCCCTTTTTTAATAAGAGATGAATCCTATACAAAACTGCAAAGATTTAAATTGTGTAAATGATAATGCCGACAAAACAATATCCACAAACTAATCACTTCAACTATACATTGTCTATGTGCAAAGAACAACCACACCCAACATTTGTCTATGACAATTTAAACCAGCAGCGCGGTGTTGTCTTTGCCCGAAACCTTAAAATAGAGTTGCTAGACAAACTTCTCTACGGCTACTACTTGTTTTCGAATGTGAGTTGGATTAATTTTGTATGGAATATTAAATCAGTTATTTTTTTGGTGATTTATTTACTTGAATACATGGATTGGTAATGTAACACACATAAACAGGTGACAGAATAATAAATTAAAAGTCTTTAGTCACTTCATTTACAACCAAAGTACATTATGAGAAAATTATTTTCAAAAAAGTTTTCAAATTATATTAATATTAATAATATAATTTACGATCCATTTACATAAATTAGATTTTAAAATACTTAAGGGTTGCGGAGAGATTTTGAGCATCAACCTATCACAACCAGTCTATCCAGTCTCAGTGCTGGCAAAATATATATTACCCTACATTTACAGAGGAATTACTGCTAACAGCCTAAGTATTATTAAACTCATTTTTAAACACATCACCCATAACAACATTCCAAAACACAGAACTCACAAATCCCTCACCCTAAATCTCACTCCGCTTTAAATTCGACTTAGTACACATAGTAACGGTAACCACACACTAACAATTGTCAGTAGGGTTTGCAAAATAATTTGTTGAGAGCAACTCGGCAGACGGAACTGACAGGATGGCTTGAACTGATGTTCCTGCGTTGAGTGACGGCTCCCGGGTTCAACTTCTCGCGGCTTTGACCTGCGATTCACTGGCTTTTAGTTAAAGTTTGTTTGGATAAAGGCCTGGATTACTTGCATTAATATTTTTATGACGGTTCGGCATGAAAAACAACGATTTATAACTAACAATGTAAATAGAATGTTAATCTGTCAAGGCGATAGGTTCCTTTGCTATTTAGTTCTGTCTACCCTTTACAGGCCTGAGTTTGGCTTCAAAAGTAATTGTTAGAAACGAAAAATAAAATTGAAATAAAAGTATTATTTACGGATTTTATCGTGAATTTGGTTTATTTTTTACTTTTTTGACTTCCCAGCGTTTCGATTACTTTACAGCTTTCGTGGTCACGGGGCGGAAAAATAAAATGTCTCGCAATTTCACGTTCAAATGTAGGATGGTGAAAGCCAATACAATTAAAACGTGGTTAATAGGATATTACCAAAACCCAGTTACAGCATATAATTACATCTAATATATTTTGAAATTAATTTCTGGCCGTGACGTTTTTGTAATCCATAACGGTTTGATTCCACAATACCCACAACATTGCGGATCGCATAATTGTTCCATTGCAAGAATCGAACCCGCAAAAACCGAATGGAAATCAATTGTATCATCACCACAAATTAAATTAACTATCAACAATACGAAACCACAGTTTTTCGCCATAAAATATCCCTGCATTACCCGTAATACTCAACACATTATTTTAACTGGGGTATTATAACTGTGGAATAGGATTAAATTTTTTTTTTCCGTTTTATAGATTAATACCTTCGATCAAATATACACTAGATGCAACATGAGCGCTTAGAAAATGGTACCAAAAAAGAGTGCTTTAAGCACTCTTTCGCCTTCAGTCACGCACCGACCGTTGCTTCTAAAACGTTGCAGAACTTTAGACAATTTTATGTGAAATGCTAGTTTAAGCTCCAGGAATAAGGTGGAATTTGTGTTAATATATTTGGAATATGTGATCTTTTTGTTTACTTTTTTTGTTTCAATACATCGGTGCCACTTTTTAACAAAACATTTACAGAGAACTGTGTATCTAGTGTATATTTGATCGAAGATTAATACACCTAACAGTCACAAACATAGTCCTGTCCTCACACTAAGATCGTGTCTTGTGTCGTTTCAGGAACTATAAGAGACTTTTCGGTCTCACAAAATCCGGGACTCAAAACAAATACTTGTGGTCCACAGAAATATTAGACTTAGTGCGGGGATCGAACCCGGGGCCTCACGTTTCACAGCTGACGTCTAATCAATGCCACGGACGCAGTTATGGGTGTTACAATGTTCGAATTGTCACCGTAAAAGATGTTAGAAAATCCGATATAATGACGTAAATGTAGGTATATTGCGTTTCTCTATTATAAAATGAAATTCATTTATTGGTCATCTAGGCTAGTAATTACTGAATTTCTGATCGGACTAGATCAGCATGATGTTTTCGGCGAGAAGTATACATCTCTGACACGTGGATACTATAATTTTTGCTAAAACTACCCCATAGAAATCCGACAATAACGATACACAACAATCAACCAACAATATTGAAGACAACATTCTTCACAAAAGTAAGACAAAATTATCCAACAACATAAGAATAACTGCGGCACCTACAAATTCTTACAACAGCGATCAATACACGTCATTTTGAAACCTGATTAAAACAAAACCTCTATAAATACATCGAGTAATCTCATACGAGAGCCAATTCCACAGTTAAAACGATTCCCGTGTAACGCATACGGATAACGTATGGTCTATCGAATTTTAATACCGGGTTTAACTATTCCATACTTCGATGCTACCAGTATGTACGCCCCCGATTAAGAACTATCAACTTTAGTACTTCGTGATAGAGTTGCTTTTTTAATAGAGTGGGCAAAGTAGCCCTTAAAATAAGACAATGCAGATGTTTTATGCTATCTAGGTTACTTATCTGTGGCTTTTAGTATTCATTCAGTACCTGAAACAAGAAGGTTATTATTAGTATTTGGTCTGTACATAAATTAAAATAGATTGAATTTAGCTTAAGTGCGATATTGGTACGGTTTTGGAAATTAAATTAACTTAAGGCTAATGTGGAGAGAAATTTACTGAGACACTTGAACATTTTCACTTTTGGGGCGAAACTGGTTACAAAGCCAGCTGAAAGCAGAGGCGTGGGGTTCGATTTCCGCATGAGACTAATATTTGTAAGATTTGACTGTTTTTTCCGTGTTTTTAATAGAGTTCCACACCTGAATTCGAACCCACACCTCCAGTCCTGCGTTATGTATGAAATATCTATTTCAAGTGACATTAGGTTAATTGGTTGGGTACATAGGCAATTAATTTAAAATCTTTAAATTATAACAATAGAGTCCAAAATCTATTTTAATAATCTTAATGTCTTAGTTTCAACCTTGTAGGTAATTACGTACGCGATAAAATGCGAGATAATTCATAAGAAACTTGGGACCTTTATGTACGGTCAGCAAAAATGTGCAGCACATAATTTCTCATCTCTTGTCTTCTTCAGTACGTCACTTTGATAGTTTATATTAAAACTAGTGGTCGCCTAGTGGTCGAAATTCGACCAAATCAAGAAGAGAAAAAGTTTTTACCTGTATGATGATGTTGTTATTCTGATAATTCGTGCACATTTAAATGTACGTATCTCTCAAAATTACTTATTTATCCTGAAGTATATGCAATTACTAAATCGTAAACTACAATAATTGCTTTGAACCAGCAATAGCAAATTATATATTTTTTGTACCTGAATGTTGTTATTGCAGATTGCTGCTACAGAACTTTCTTTATGCATATAATGATAGTCCGTGTACATTTAAATGTATCTTACTGCTACACAATTTGTATAAGCGCTCAGTATTTCACGTAGTATTCGTCAAATAAATCTTTTCTGTTTGACATTCAACAAAACCACAGTAAACAATTTTTTCTGATTGACATTCAACTATGTCTATAATAAACCAAAGAAACAATTTGGCCAAAGAGTGTGTATACGTGTACAAATACTTGTGTATGCGTGTGTCAAATGCATGCTGGTTTATTTATTTATTTAATGTACTTTTTATGCATTATTATTAAAATCTTTTTTTTATATTACATTTAGTATTAGGCCTAATATTAATATTATTGCCTCATTTAAAATTAATATTTTCTTTTAATATTAATATTATTACCTCATTAGGCAAATAAAACCTTTTTTTTTATATGTCTATATCAGAAGAACAAAATGAAAAAGAAAAGAAACAATTTGACACCAGACCAGAGTATGTATGCGTGTACAAATACTTGTGTATGTATGTGTGTGTGAAATGCATGGTAGTGTGTGTAATGTTTTATTTTTTTATTTAATGTACTTTATAAGCATTATTATCGAAAAATATTAGCGTTCTGCACTTCTCCTACACATAAAATATAAGTGTGCCAAATTTGATGCTCCTGCGTCCGCGCAATTTTCGTAAAAAGTTTTTGCATCACGTATTAATATATAGATATATTTGAATTCTTTTAACGACAAATATTTATTGCTTTCAAAGTATGCCTTCAAAATATATCACGTGTCAAATACTTTACAGCTTTCTATGTTTAAAAAATGTAAAAATTTAACCAAATCCATAAATAACAATTTTATTTCAATGTGTAACATTCGTGTAAATATAAGAAACCATTATGCAAATACCTTTGCATCACACAAATATTGTAGCGCGGCGTCTAACCAATTATTACATACAAATAAATAAAGAAATACACCCAATTGTCACATACATGTCTGTCTGTCTTGCGCCGCAGGTATCAGGAACTTTTTTTTTTTTTATTGCTATGAATGGCGAGACGAGCAAGCCGTTCGCCTGATGGTAAGCGATGCGACCGCTCATGAACATAAGCAAAACCAAACAATACCTTGAATTACAAAGCAATGCTTGGCATTCCACTGCGCTCGCCATCCTGAGACATAAGATGTTAAGTCTCAATATGTCCAGTAGTTACTCTGGCTACAATGTCCTTCAATCCGAAACACAACAGTGCATTTAAACTGCTGTTTGACGGGAGAAATAGACATTTGCGGTGGTACCCACCCAGGCAGCCTCTCACATATGAGAGACCTACCACCAGTAAACTACTACGTAACACTTTTTCATCACAAGACACCCAGACTCGAAAAAAATACATGAGGATCACACAAATTTTTGTCTCGGGGCGGAGATCGAACCCGCAGTCGAACGTTTCAGAGCTGGCGCGACGTCTAACCAATTGTTACATATATACATTATCTTATGTTATTCCTATACCATTAATTATTTTATACCTAAAATTAAGAGCATTCCAGTTTTCCTATAATCTTGTACGCTGTAAGCTTTAATGACCTATCAGATAAATATTTAAATCGTGATGTTTAGTTGTTTGAGATATATGTTTTTTATGCCACCATAAAAAACTACACATAATTCTCATTTACTATTATTAATCGTAAAATATAATCTTGGACGTAAAGATAAAGGTATGGGGAATTAAAAATAGAAATATGTAATACACAACCATAGGACTATATGGCCTAACCACTCTCAATCATAGTTTCGATTGTCGAGGAGGCCCATGCCGTGCCGTACCTATGTGAGATTGGTGTAATATGTTATAATTAAAATATAAAATATTATAGCAAAAATAAAGCATATAATATTTATAAACATTGATTCCCTGATTTCAACTCAAACCTTTGTAATGTTCTGCGTCATTAATAAATTACGGATATAAAGTTAATTGTTATCACAGATTGTACTACATTCTTTAGTAAATGCAAGATCATCCAGATAAAAATGTTGTGTAGTAACAAACAAATCACAAAATTGCCTCTCGACACCGCCGGCCTGCTCAATTCTTTACTTGGGAATTGAATGTAAGACCATAAGGTCTATCGTCCACATAACCACAAAACCAACAAGACGATAAATCAACAGAAAAATAAACAAACGTATCATAAATAATTTAAAAATCTTTTAATGCCCGTAAGCATTAATTTTCATTCCACGCTGACCCTAATTATAAAGCACTGAACATTGTCAACGGCAATACATCACACTAATTCATATTAATGTTTCTTAAAATATTAATTAAATACAATTTTGGGTGGTTTTGGCGACCGTACGGCTAAGAGTTGGTTGTATATCATAATGATGCATGGCATCTCCACAGCTTTCATACATTATTAATTACAAAACGAGCGAGGGAGACGGACGTCTACAAAGTCTAAATATGCTAGAACGAGACGAGAGATTTAGGGAAACGAAACGGCTGAGTTCGGGGCCGAAATTTCGGCAAACTTTTCGGACAATGTAGGGTTGGTGTGACAATGTCTTGGGTGTTACTTAGAATTCGGAATTAGTTTCACCATAATAGGCTATAGAATATTCATATTTAATTTAATAAGGAAATTATGATTATTGAATGGATTAGGTTGACAAAATTTAGTGATGTCGGTGAATGTTTCAAACGTTCGTTTAAGTATAAAATTTAAAAAATGTTTCACATTATATAAAAATATATATAATATACGTATTTTTATTGATATATACCGCGACATAATACGGTTATTTATATAATAAAAATATCACTTTTAAATAACGCAGTTTAAAGTAAACAAACAGCGGGCAAAAGCAGTTTAAGCTTCTGAATGTGCGCTTCCATGGAATTTTAAATATTTACCGTTGCTCGTTTAAACAGCGAATTATTAAAAGTAAAAAAAAAAACTTATAGTCAAAATATTTATTTTCGGTTTTATTTTGCGAAATAATTGACTATCATTAGGAAAAAACTTTAGTAAAAAAAATCCTGTTAAGCGATAAATCAATACATCTCAGTATAACGAACTCCAAGCACACACGATTAAATAAATCCGAACCGAATATTTTTGCACCAGCCGTCTCCTTAATACATAAATATTTTACCTTAGAAAATATATCACGATCCAGTACATTTCACATGGGTTGAAATAAGCTAATAGAGACCGTGTAACAAAATGTAAGGATATAAAGAATTCTTTTTACATTTCTCGCCGGCTTACTTTACATCTGACCTTTATGAGAAGTATTTTTTTATTAGATTCTCGTTTTATATTAGTGGACCCACAATCGAATTGAGACTGCTTTTTATATTTAATTTTAAATTTTTATGTTTTTATGTTTTAAGTGTCTACAATAATTGGAAATTTATCATCATCCTATTCAGGATCCAGGATCTCCACATTGACCTGTTGGAAGCGCCTTGCATCCAGCGACTTCCTGCAACCTTAGCCAGGTAGTCCGTCCACCTTGCAGACGGGCATCCGACATTTCGCTGACCTGTACGTGGCCTCCACTCTAGAACCTTTCGGCCCCGACAGCCATCATACAAATAACAATTACATTTTAAAATGTTTGATTTAGTTCATCACTCCAATAAACCCTTTAAAATGTAGAGTTAATTCCTTTCAAAAATCAAGCCACCAATCAACTTTATTTATTACCAAGAGATTGACCGAAAATTATACAATGACGTCACTTTTTCGAGCTAAAACCCGAAACGCAACGGCCGTCCCTACACGATGTCAAAAGAAAATATGTAGCATTAATGAAGGCTGCAGTAATAAATAAAGCATTTCCCCGCCATCTTGAATCTTGTATTAATATTGTGTTATGCGATCGTCATTTGGTGTAATGCTTTGATAATATTTATTGTCCACAATGAAACACATATTAAAGCTTCCAGAAGCAAATCAATTAAGGATTTTTTTATTGTGTTTTTGCATGTGGCCAAATGAGCAACTGGTGGTAGGAATTCCGACCGTGAGCAACCAGTGCTGGGTTTAAACGCGTTTCTGACGTCTTAAATTTAAAAAAGAAAAGGGAAGGAAACAAGACGGAAGTAAGGAAAGAGTATCCGGCAGTCTTACTCAACGAAAGGAATACGACCCAAAAGCCGTCTCTTCACATCGGTTTTCTGTAAGAGTCAAACCAGCAATGTCAAGCAAGCCAGTTAGAGATATACCGTCAAGTTTTGTTTGTATAAGATTTTGTAAAATAATTAATTATAATTACTGTATTAAAGTCTTTTAATGTGTCGAAATACGCAGCTTCAATATCACAGTTACTCTCAGAATAACGCTTACTATAAAAAGTACGATTAAAAATACTAATAATATTGAACTCCATATCTCTACTCTCCTATATAAAAACTTCATATTCTGTAGCCCAGTCAGGAATCAACCGTAAAGCGCCAGAAACAAAAAGACGCAAGTCCCAAGTATTTGCTCACGTAGCACTTTTCATTTCGCCCTCAGTTCCCAATAACCATAAGCGACGACCCTTTATAGATAAAGCAATATTTAAGTAGGGTACAAAAATAACTAGGACTTGGGAATTGTTCCTTTCAATAAACTTACGATAGTGGTTTTCGTAGCGCAGAATAAATAGCAGAATATATGCCTAACCTATTTTCTAGACTGTGTGGTGTCTATTGAATTATCTGGATGTAGGTTATGCGCGGAATTAGAATTAGTCTAGATGTGGTTAGGAAGTGATATTGATCGCGGACTATGAAATTTACATGTCTTGGAAACTTCTGAAATAACAAAATTATTGAGAATATCTATTGAAACTGTAGTTTGTTTGGATTGTGCGTGGTTTAGTGGTAAATTTTCAGGATGGGTTATCTAATTAACTCGAGGATTATAATAAGGAAAATTTAGTTATCAAATGTTCTGTTCCTCCCGCATGACTTTTGAATTCAGTTTGAGCGAAGAAGACAAAACATATCATAGCTAAATAGGTTAAAGTATCTATGAATAAGTGCGTAAGTATTCTACTTATACACATCTAACATTTAAACGAAGTACTAATTACTTGATATAAATAATTATTTAAACACCGATGTAACCATAAATAATTTAATAATAAACCACAATTATTAATTTCACTCTTCAATAAAATTAATGTATGGAGCAGTAATTTCATTAGTAAAATCTCAGATCTTATACACGCTTCATTGAACAATCTTCTGGGAATTTTACTCAATATTTGAAGCGAGATAATTTTGAAGTTCTTACGAATTATCTTATAATTTTGGTTGGAAAGATATAAAGGAATATATATTTTTAAATTAGAATTAATTTTAGTATCACCACTCTAGAAACCATGAGCACCATGTATAAGATGTACGAGTATAAGATCAGAACCTTCCGAATTTACCACAATAACTGTTTTATTATAAGCCCATATACATCCCACTGCAAAGTAAGGGCCTCCTCTACAATCGAGAGTACGATTGAGAGTGGTTAGGACATATAGTCCACCACGCTGGCCTAGTGCGGGTTGGCGGACTTACATACCATAGTTTTTTTTTATAAATCGCTATGGTATGCAGGTTTCCTCACGATGTTTTCCTTCACCGTTTTAGTGCGTGGTGATTGACTATCAATACACACATGACTCCGAAAAGTCAGAGGTGTGCCCTGGGATCCGAACCCGCGACCACCGTGAACATGTTGGCAGTCGCGTCTAGTCCGTTTACCAACAGGCCACCACGCACTTACATGGTGCAACTTTACATAAAATAAAAAAATAGAAACCATTATTATTACCAAAATATGTTTCAGCCTATCTCTATATCCTCTACAATCGAGAGTGGTTAGGCCATATAGTCCTTTATTATAACAATATTATTAACAATAATAATATCTCTTCTAGTCTTTATATGAAGCTATGAATTGTCCATTTTGATGTTTCAGCTTTTACCCAAATTGGTGCGGCGGTCGGCTTAGGACGTTATGAGATGCCCCAGTCTGCTCTATTTGCTTGTTACATGATCGGCTTTTGAATGATGAAACGGACTGACGTACTTGATTTGATTTGTATTGACGCGACGGCGCAGCTGCGGTTATTGGTACTATCATGTGTAAATGTGTATGAGTAAATTATCGGTATAGTTAGCGGTGAATTAAATATAAATTATGAGGTAGTGGAATCTACATAGCCACTTAGATATCGATTTTGTGAACAGACAAAGAAAACGAAATTTTTCGCATTTACATTGCGATTACATAGTCGTGCGTGAAGTTACCCGTGTAACTTCTATCGATCTAAGAATCTAAGAACCTAAGAATTCATATTGATCGATTGAATAATTCGTTACGTTTTCTGTGCAATAATTATTAAATAATATTAGATAATATTTATTAATGAATGGTTGGAAAATTCAATGAGTGTATGATTGCATTATTTAATGTTAAATCTGTGTATATTTTTAACAAATAAATATTAAGACTGAATTAGTTTTATCTTAAAATTGGCAAAATATTATTCGGTATGACAATGCCAAATGTTTGATACTGTCACAATGAAAATAGTTTAATAAATGTAGCTTAGAATATGTAAGTAACTTTCAATTAGATATTCATACATACATACACTCACGCCTAATTAGATATTCCTTAATTATAATTCCAGAAGTGACTTTGCGTAAGAAAATCTCTTAGTAGTACGTAGTAAAGTTAAATTTTAGATGTTAAAACGAACTTCAACGCTTAAAAACCCCTAATTATTCGACTATTTTATAGTCACTGGAGCAATATTTTTAACTTCAAACCGTTTACCCTCCAAAAATAACTTAAAAGCATATTGTTTACGGACGACCTGCTTTAGTACGGTGCGGGTTCGATGCCCGAGATAAATAGAGCGAGAAGTTATTGATTATGAACCCGTATCCCTATGGACATATCATGCACCCCCAAAGAAGGCTATATTTAGAACGCAAATTTTGGGTAATTTTTAAAAGAGTTTTTTCCCTCTCATATATACCGTGCCAGCAAATTCGGGGAAATTCCAGGCCGAAATATTTTTGTACAAAAAATACAGAAGTTTTAACGAACTGTGTCAGTTTATGAAGCTAGTTACCATGAGTGATATTAGGGCGAGAAATTCTAGCACAAAAATGAATTGTTGGATTAAAATATTTTCTTGTATAGGTATATCTGTCAGTTGTATTACAATTTGTACGTCTATATATGTCTCCCCTGGTAATTCTGACAATCCCCTAGAAATTATTTTTATGTTATATGATCATACTGGAATATTAATTATGATTCGAACTAAATAAAAACGTTTAATTACCAAATGAATATCATTTGGTTTAACTGGTAGTAGGTCTCTCATATGTAAGAGGCCGCCTGGGTAGGTACCACCGCAATATCTGTTTCTCCGTTTGGGATGTAAGGAAATTGTAGCCAGAACAACTACTGGACATAAAGAGAGGTAAATTATCAGGCATTAAAAGCCAAGCATTGATTTATATTTCATGGTGATGCGTGGTCTTTCTACTTTCCATTATTTCATTATTATTTATCATTACATTAGCAGTCATATCGCTTACCATCAGACGAACGGCATGTTCATCTCGCCATCATCGCAATAAAAAAATACCCTTTCTAAAGACGCTTGTACACAATATCATTAAATCCGCATTTCTCAACAAACATTAGTTTCTAGCTGTTAAATTCCATTCACACCGCGACACAATAGGTGAAAAT
The DNA here is from genome assembly GCA_009982885.2 of Hyles vespertilio. NCBI lineage: Eukaryota > Metazoa > Arthropoda > Insecta > Lepidoptera > Sphingidae > Hyles > Hyles vespertilio. The sequence goes on from CM042830.1 coordinate 6,070,878, forward strand.
ACACTCTTTAAAACTGATTATATCTACATACATATTCGAAGTGGTTGCGTAACTCCAAGATTTAATTTACATACGCAGTCGGAGTTTTGAACCGACACTAATACATCATAGTCCCACTGTTTTGTATTCACTGCGCAGTGTAGGTAAGAACAGTAAGGCACTGCACGCCGTAATAAGATATATTTAATGTCGATGAAATCCTTTCTTACTATTACTATTACTATTACTTTTACTATTTTCTTTGTAAATTATATACTAAGTAATGATATCATAATAGTCAAAAATGTATCTAAAAGTGGTCTTTATATTTCTTATGTAATTACTAAAAATAAAAATTGATAATTCACAGCTCTAACTGATGGATTGTGAACTTTATTACACATGTTTTAATTTAGGCTGTTTAAATGGTTGATAATTTACGTTAAGGGTATTTATTTAAGTTAGATATATGTAATTCCATGTATACTTTTCTCTTACGTGCACTTTCATACAATATTACATAATAAACACGAGCCTTTATAAAATCCGCAGACTTAATCCCAATAATGGGCTGATTTTATTAAAATATACCTGGATATCATTTCCAAATTTTAAGCCATACACCCGATGTTAAAACTGGCTTAATAACTGCGGCAGACATAACAAGAATGGACAATAATTTAAACATTAAGCCGAATGCTCTTTCTCCAATGAATTTGTCGATGACAAAGGCTTCGAGAAAATATAACGTGCTTCGCAAACGCTTTAACAAATCCACGTTGTCTGACACACGGACGAATACGATATATCCGTTTTATATTATTTATTTCAATAATATTTATGTCCTATTATAATATCCTGTTGCATATTTTTTACATCTACTAATTTAATATCTTTACAAAATTAAAATATACTTGACTAAAATTTCACCTATCACACATCAAATAGTGTGCAATTCCATTTAAACACTAAAATAATCGTATTAATTCATTCAGATGCATTTATAAAAACACATTTCATTCCTTTTTTAACTATCAAAAACTTCATAAAAATCATAAATATTATTATTTGATTTTCCAAATTGCCTTACCGTTCTCCCTGTACACCGCTCTCCCCAACTCCCAGACATGACTGATGATCAGACAAGACTGTGCTCGCGGGTTGCGTTGATTTACTGCGCTTTAACCAGCCCGCATTGAAACTGCGTCAATTTCGTCACTGAACACATGCCTCTAACACCACTACTAAAAAACTAAGTGCCTATACGTACTCAAATATTTTCTTATAACTTATACGTACTTAATTCTTTTCTCTCACTCTCTTTTTCACCACAGAAAGTCTGCTGCTGAATATAAGCTTTCCAAACATTACATTAAATATTCTGTATCAGCCCATATACGTCCCACTGCAGGGCACGGGCCTACTCTACAATCGAGAATACGATTGAGAGTGGTTAGGCCATATAGTCCACCACGCTGGCCTAGTGCGGGTTGGCGGACTTACATACCATAGAAATTCTTATGAATCCCTATGGTATGCAGGTTTCCTCACGATGTTTTCCTTCACCGTTTTAGTGCGTGGTGATTGACTATCAATACACACATGACTCCGAAAAGTCAGAGGTGTGCCCTGGGATTCGAACCCGCGACCACCGTGAACATGTTGGCAGTCGCGTCTAGTCCGTTTACCAACAGGCCACCACGCACTTAACATTAAATATTACATCAAAAATATTATCTGTCCAGGTGAGTTGCGTTTCGAATTCATTCTATGTATATCCTTATACAATTAAGGCATAATTCTACCGGCTAAAACGTCTTAAAAGACCTTTAAAACTGACAAAGCTCCCGTGTCGCAGTTGGTTAGACGCCTATGAATCGAGAGTAGGTTCGATCACCGCACCGAGACAAATTTTCATATGTCCCAAAATTATTTGTTTCATTCTAAGTGTTTATGAGAACAAAAGTCTTTTGAAGAGTCTGATACTCGACACAAGATTGTACCGTAGTGTTGGGACTACCCATGTGACTGTCGGTTGTATTTATTCCCAACTTACCATACCGTTCTCCGCGCATTGCGCCCGGACATGAGTGATGATCAGACAAGACTGCACGCGGGTTGCTGTACTGATTTACTGCGCTTTAACCAGCCCGCATGGTAACTTCGATTTCGTCACTAGAGCTATTTCCTTCTTTACTTAACGAAGTATTATGGGATTGGAGTCAAAAGTCAGATTTGGGAGTGCGGGATTTTGTTTCATATATCGCTTTGTAAACATTTTGTGAGGTTCCATATTTTATCAAGAATTCGGAACCAATGTATCAATTATTTGAATCAAATACAGTTGATTTCTGTCTTGTACATTATTTTGAATTTTTTATCTTAAAAAGATAACTTTTGATGTTTTTCAAATTAGTTATTATATGTATGTAACCTTCGGCCTGCTTATATAATATTATATTCTTTTTGCTGTGTATTGTCGTTGACACTGACATTAATATTTTAAATTGAAATAATTGATGTATTTTTTTGTGAATTTCCTTTAATTTAAATATGCGAAAGATTATTTAAGTTTATATAGTAATAATAGTAAAGCATGGACATTTAAGAGCGTTTATACCCTGCACGCGCTTTTTGGCTTAAAAACAGGACTTTTCAAATGAGTTAATAGCCACCAATAAACAATTTAAAGGAAAAATAATTATTACTAATTTTAGAAAAGGTTGTCATCTAGGGATTTTGGTGGAGAACATTATAAATTGATGGATAATTTGTGAGTACTATACGGATTACTGAACGCAAGTTTCGTTATTTAGGCTTTAAATGGCAATTTAGAAGCTTAAGATATCCTTAACCACTAAATATAAGATGAAAATAAAAATATTATCAGACTAATAAGACCCTTATGGAGGGATTTTGCTGAGAAAAATAATCTTTTTGTGTTTAGTTCCTGAAAAATAAAAAATTAAACAATGCGAAATTATTCAGAAACTCTCGTCAAGAACATATTTTTTTTTCACCAACTTATCGTACATATTTTTTGATAACAATTGCATATTATAATAGAAGAACATCTTATCAATAAATTACCATTTTTATATTTCAACAAAATTAGTTTTCATGTTTTCTACAAATATTTTAAAAACCACTATAAAACACGCTGTCCGTCGTGGATCAAATCAGACCGCCGCAAGGCCTTCTAGAGGGAGGACGTATCGCTCGTCGCTCCGGCCTGGCTGCAGTCGATTATGCCGCGCGTAGTAAAAATAGCCACGCGCGGAATGCGATTACCACATCTTAGTACTTTGGTAATAAAATATTTAATTATTTTTATTACCTACAATGATTTTGTAGTGAGTATAAATTATGTTTCAGGTAATATAATGGGACGTAATTCCGAGGCTAAATTATGTTATGTATTGTAATATAAAATTAAATATATTTCGTAATTGTAAGGGGTTGTAAGGCCCCTAACACTATTTATGTGTTCGAAAACGAAATGATTAATAAAACGTCCGTAGTGTCTACTGATTGAACACTGATTTGAATGCAACTTAACAATGTAATAATAACGAAAATATGATTAGTATCCAAAATTTGTATTATTCTTTGCTTGCACAGTAATATTTGTCTACTTATAATGCAAATAAAATATTTTTATGATATTATATTACAGTTACATTTCAATTGAATATTTGAAGCGCACGGATCAAAGTTGTTTGAGCCGATTGTATAGCGAGCCGACGCGGCAGCTCTACGCACACAGCTTTGGTCGCTTATGTGTGCGTGAAATTAACGAAGAAATACCTATAGTTGACTTTGCGCGCAAGGTGTATACGCTCTTAATTGTCGATTCTCTGTTTTAGGTTAGTAAGTATTTCAATAGTTGATATTTGATATGTAAATGTTACTATATTTAATGAATAAAACTCTGTTTTTGATGAATCACATTGTGTTATGCTTTAAGAAGAAATAACTCTTGATCTTATAAATCGACAATTTACTTACATGTGAAAAAATATATATTTACAATGGAGAAATTAAGATTTGAATTTGTTGTAAAAGCCAAACCAGATGATACTAAGACAAATATTTATACCATAACCTCCATCACGGATACACAAAATCAAACTTTTCTTATGCCTAGAGAGTATCAATCAGTGAATTTACACAGAGAAATATTAAAGCATGAAATATTTGACAAAATAAAAAAATCACTCCAGAAAAGGCACGATAAGAGACAGGTTTGGATAACATTAACCAAGGAAATGAGGAAAACATATTTAGATGATGATAATTTACAATTTGATGGGTTTTTACTTGAAAAATTGGAACAAGGTCACGAGTTGTCATCAATGGAACCAACATTATTAAAAAAAGCAGAAAATAAGACGAGATTAGTAGGAGAATTTTCTATAGAAAAGTTTTCAAGTAATAGAACAAATGTTAAACAATGGTTAAATACTTTTGAAAGTGAATGTGCCCGTTTACAAATAGATACAGATTTACAAAAAATAGAAATTCTACGATTACTATTGGAAGATACTTGTATAGATTGGTATACATCAATGATTATTAAACATACTGTAGATTCAGATTGGTCTGTATGGAAGAAAAGCTTAAGTGATACATTTGCTGATAAAGGCTGGTCACCGATCAGGTACGCTATGAATTTTAAATATATACATGGGTCAATGTTAGAATATGCTCTTAAAAAAGAGAGACTGTTACTAGAAATAAACAGATCAATAGATACACAAACCCTAATTTATTTGATTACCACCGGTCTACCAAACTTCATAATGGATAGAATAGACAGAGAAAATCTTAAAGAAGTAGACGACTTATTTAATTGCATAAGAGGACTAGAAAGTTTAACATTGAAAAAAAACTTAAGTGTAGGAAATAAATACAATAAACAAGAAATAAAACAAACTGAAAAAATACCATGCAGGATTTGTGAGAATAAAGGAAAATTAAGCAGATTTCACCCAGAGAATGTTTGCTGGTATAATTACGGGAAAAAAAACAACTAATGACAAAAACATGAATTCTAATTCAATATTAAAAGTTGAACTGAGTAATGAAGATCCAAAAAACTAAACTTCCCTCCACTAATTGAGATTATGGTGATGTTAAATAATACGTTAGAAGTCAAGGGGCTGTATGACCCTGGTTCACGAATAACATTGATAAATTCAAAATTGGTCCAGGTGACGAATATGAAGCCTAGTTATTATTATAACACAATAAAAACAATAAGTGGAGGAGGTAAGACTAAAGGGTTAATAGTATTAGATGCCGAGTTATTGAATAAGAAGATGAAAATAAATGCATTTATCTTTGAAAATGAGAATTTTGAGTATGATCTAATTCTAGGATTAGATTCAATACATAAATTTGAGTTGACTCATGACGAGAATTTAAATATCCAAATACAGAAATATGACATTTTTGAAATAAGTAGTAAAAATATATTTGAAGATAGAGAGATTGAAAATATTCAAACAAATAAAGAGAAAAGAGAATATGCAGTTAATTTTAATGAAGGTATAGATACAAACAAATTTGACATAGATACAAAATACTTAAATACTGAGCAAAGACAAGAGATAAACATATTATTGGATAATTACAAGGAAATTTTTGCTAAAAATAAATATGACACTGGAAAAGTGAAGAAATATGAAGCCTGTATAGACTTGCAAGTTGAAAAATATTGTTATAAAAGACCATATAGATGTTCAATCCAAGACAAGATAGAAATAGAAAATCAAATTTCACAACTTCTAAAACATGAATTGATCGAGGAATCTTACAGTCCTTTTGCGGCACCTGTTACCTTAGCTTTTAAAAGGGATGAAGGAAAAAAAAGTAGATTATGCATAGACTTCAGAGATTTGAATAAAATAATTATACCTCAATCACAACCATTTCCTCTCATAGAAGACTTAATAACAAAAACAATACATTGTAATTATTTTACAACTCTGGATATAAATTCAGCTTTTTGGTCTATCCCATTAAAAATTACAGACAGATACAAAACTGGTTTTGTAACTCAAGAAGGTCATTACCAATGGACCTGTTTACCTTTCGGCCTTAAGACATCACCAGCCATATTTCAACGGATTTTGGGAAATATTATAAGGAAAAATGGTTTGACAGGATTTGCAGTGAATTTTATTGATGATATACTGATTTTCTCTAAGACATTTGATGAACATATTACACACTTAAAAAAATTGCTGGAGGCTATTCGAGAAGAAGGTTTCAGGCTAAAAGTAACAAAATGTAAGTTTGCAAGTGATTCAGTTAAGTATTTAGGTCATATATTACAGAAGAATACGATTACACCTCTAAAGGACAATTTAAAATCAATAAAAGATTTTCCCGCTCCTCAAAATAGAAAACAGATACGACAATTTTTAGGAAAAATAAATTTTTATGGAAAGTATATTCCGAGTGTCTCAATAGTTCTTGATCCTTTACATAAATTGCTGAGAAAAGATCAAAGATTTAATTGGACAGAACAGTGTGAGGATGCATTCCGGAAAGTTAAGGAGTATCTATGTTCCAAACCAATACTAGCCATTTATGATCCACAAGCACCAATATTTATTTATACAGATGCCAGTACCATAGGTATAGGAGCAGTTTTGAAACAAATTCAGAACAATGGCGAAGAAAAACCGGTAGCATATTTTTCTAAAAAATTAAATGAATCACAGAAAAATAAAAAAGCGATATTTTTAGAATGTTTAGCTATAAAAGAGAGCATTAAGTTTTGGCAATATTGGTTGATTGGAAACTATTTTACTGTCTATACAGATCACAAACCTCTCGAGAAGTTAAATATAAGAAATAGACCTGACGATGAATTAGGTGATATGTCTCATTATCTGTCACAATATAATTGTGAAATAAAATATTTTCCCGGAAAAAATAATACAGAAGCAGATTGTCTCAGCAGAAACCCAGTATTGGGCATTGATGCAAATGATGAAGATAACTTAAGAACGGTAAATTTTATTGATATTCATGACATAACATATGATCAAGCACAAAATTTGCAAATAAAAGAACTTAAAAAAAACATTATATTACTAGATGGAATTTACTATAAAAAAAGTGGGAAAAATAAGAAAAAATAATTCTAAGTGAAGATTATAGTAAAATTATAATAAAAAAGACTCATGAAAAATATTGTCATACTGGAATAAATCAAACAGAATCTAAAATAAAACCATTTTATACTGCACCGAATCTATCAGAAAATATTAAACATATATGCAAGAACTGCGAGATATGCCTGAAAAATAAAACGAGACTAAATAGAAAATATGGCTTTATGTCGCAATTAGGTCCAGCTAATAAACCCTTTCAAATAATGTCACTGGACACAATAGGAGGATTTGGGGGTCAAAGATCAACAAAAAGATACTTACATCTACTAGTAGACCACTTCACTAGGTACGCATACATCCTGTGTTCTAAGAATCAACATGCTCGAGACTTCATCAAACTTATAGAAAAAATTCCTAAAGAAGAAAAAATAGACATCTTACTCTCTGATCAATATCCAGCTTTTAATTCGAATGAATTCAAAAATTACCTTAAGGACAGGAATATTCAATTAATACTTACAGCGGTAGATGCACCATTCTCAAATGGTTTAAACGAAAGGCTAAACCAGACTATTGTAAACAAAATAAGATGCAAAATGAATGAATCGAAAGGAAAAACAAATTGGTCAAAAATAGCAGAAGAATGTAGAAATAGATATAATGAAACAAACCATTCTGTAACAGGATTTTCTCCTAAATATTTGCTATCTGGTGAGTCTACAGACTTGTTACCACGTGAATTAAGAGAAAAACAGATATTAACAAAAAGTTTGGAAGAAGACAGGAAAATAGCACTCCAAAGGTCAATAAAGTCACACGAATATAATAAAGCTTTATTTGCCAAGAATAGAATACAACATGAATTTAAAAAAGGAGATAAGGTATATGTTGATTATGGAAACAAATTAAACAAAAAAAAGATGGATGAAATTAGAATTGGTCCTTTTGAAATTGAAGAAAAAATATCGGATTCAGTTTTTAAAATAAATACTGGTCGTGGTACAAGATCTATTGGACTATATCATGTTACAAAGCTTATTCCTATGCTTGTTGATATTTAGATTTCGCAGCAAAATTTTACTCAACTAATGTTGAAAAAATTTGCCTTTCGAAGGGGGGAGATGTAACCTTCGGCCTGCTTATATAATATTATATTTTTTTTGCTGTGTATTGTCGTTGACACTGACATTAATATTTTAAATTGAAATAATTGATGTATTTTTTTGTGAATTTCCTTTAATTTAAATATGCGAAAGATTATTTAAGTTTATATAGTAATAATAGTAAAGCATGGACATTTAATTGTCGATTCTCTGTTTTAGGTTAGTAAGTATTTCAATAGTTGATATTTGATATGTAAATGTTACTATATTTAATGAATAAAACTCTGTTTTAGATGAATCACATTGTGTTATGCTTTAAGAAGAAATAACTCTTGATCTTATATGTATATTTAAAGATTTCCATACGGCATTAATTTCGGAAGACTAGGAGGCTGAAAAGATTTTCTTCCATATATTATTGTTACAATACATTTGAGCTCATATTCTTCCGAGAACCTTAACGGTTTTAAGTTAATTAAACTTATTTTGCAGCAAACCGTTAATATGGGTGTACCTATGTATTTAAAATTATATTTTTCACATACAGACCAAATACACATAAACAAAGATATACAAACACGTGCACTTGACAAGGGTTAGCCAATGTTCCAAATTATTTATTTCCACCAATTAAATTAACATAACACGACATTACAATTTGATATAGCATGTAACTGGGTCACATTTATCACCCGCGGAATACCACGAAACGAATACCTTTGATAAAATGTACTTAAAAGCTAATTTTAGTTAATTAAAGTAAAAAGATAGCTTAAAAATTAAACCTTTAAATGGTTGTAAATGTGTCTATAATTAATTTGATGTTAAGTGCAATGCAATCCAACTTAAGGCTATTGTCATCAATTTTTATTATTGCTTACATCAAAAGGTTATGTCATGCGTAATAATAATCAGGAAGAATTTATAAATCCGTATAGTAAAAATCAAGTTACAATTATATAAAAGTTAGAGGGAAGAGTAATAGATAAGGATGAAACATGCACAACGTGACGTCATCTTCCATAAGGTGCACGCGTGCGAAAGAGAAAACACTACACTATTAAAAATATTAATATCTCAGTTATTGTGCAACCATTTTTATGCTGTTTTCAAATTATTATTTTATTGAATCGGTATTTCTTAGGAATCTGTACATACTGCTTAAAATCGAACCTTGGACATAACATTAATATGCTGCTATGTTTCAAACACAGACTAAATCCAACATGGGACTTATATATATGGTATAGAATAGTTAAAAACTAATTTCTAAAAACTCCCAAAAGCATTGCAGCCATAACTGCGAATATTGTTCTTATCAAAATGTAAATGTTTTTAATTTCAACGTTATGAAGCCCGTATAATGTATTCAGTAGTTTTTATTATTTTTAAAGTAAGATATTTTGTAAATTTTAAATGTATTTTAATTACGCATTCAAAATTATGGGTTGATTTAAGTTGTATTTATATTGATCAAGTAAAAATATGACGACAACGTTCCTTACACATAGATAAAAGTTAACTAACATGCATGGCGATTCATCAGACTATTAAATATTATAGCTTATTAAATATCCCACTTATAAGTACTAAGTTTAAGTTTTACTTTTTTAGTACTATAATTATTGTTTATTAAAAAAATCGATAAAACACGAAAAAAATAAATGTTTAATAATCAACTTATTGATTGTTTATCAGTTTATTTTTTCGTAGCTACATACCCAATTCTTTTCTTTGTGGCCAGTTACAATATTCTCAGTAAGCCAGGCTTTTAGGACTCCTTCATCAATAAATTTGTAAAGTAGGCTTTAAATAATATTTTTTGCGTGACTTTTACTGCTTAGTATAACTATAACATACTGAGACTTAACATCTTATGTCTCAGCATGCCAACCACAGTGGAATACGGAGTATTGCTTTATAATTCACTGCCCGGCCCAGCTTCGCCCGGGTGCATATAGATTTCTCTACAATAATATGCACGTATTATACACATAAACCTCCCTCTTGAATCACTCTATCTATTAAAAAAACTGCATCAAAATCCGTTGCGTAGTTTTAAAGATACAAAGGGACATAGGGACAGAGAAAGCGACTTTGTTTTATACTATGTAGTGATGTTGCATGCATCGCTTACCATCATCGTGCTTCTTTCCTATGCAATAATTAAAATAATTACTGCAAGCCAATCTTTCTACCCGTGTGTCGCTAGTACGGTCCGCCTAAGCTTTGTCACTTACGCCTAGCTTTGGAAATCGCATTGTTGCCTCCATTGTTGTCGAAACGCATTCTACTGCTGTTGTTGAATTGTTTTCGCTAATTATTAACTTGGTAGCCGGTATTTGAATACCTTGTTGTAATTGTTGTTGTCTGGTTACTGGATCAGTGTTCAAGAAACTTTTTGGTTTATCGATATGGACATATTCGTGCGGATTTATGCAACAAAATGTAATATGATAGAATTTTACTCATTTGTAACGATTAAAGTATGTTTATGTTGACCTCCTATTACATAGCTATACTAAGAAGTCAAACAATCTTGTTCACGCGAATCTCCCTCTACTAGTCTTTACTTTCATAATTTCTCGCATTATACATACTCGCATATAATTACTATTTTAACAGGCATTAACTCTACATACACTAACACCCAAGTTATGACATTTTAGAGGCCAACCTAACCTCGTAAACATACGTTTTTTTCTGTTACTATAAATGGCGAAACGGGCATGTCTTTCGCCTGATGGTAAACTATACGGCTGCTCATGAATAGTAGAAAAACCAAACAGCACCTCGATTTACAAAGCAATGCTTGGCATTGCACAGCGCTTGCCATTCTGAGATATAGGATTTTAATTCTCAATATGTCCAGTATAATAAATGCATAACTGTATAATATATTTAATATATTTATCAATAATATAATTATTTATTTACGCAGGCTACAATATTTTTCAAACGTAAACACAAGAGTGCATATACACTGCTGTTTGACGGGAAAAATAGACATGGCGGTGTTACCCAGGCGGCCTCTCACATATGAGACACCTACCACCAGTTACTACATACACTAGCACCCAAACACTGACATTTTACAGGCCCAACCTAACCTCGTAAACAAACTTTTATAAATAACAGTAACCACTAATATCTCTTGGTATAAGATAAGGCATTGTGCTAAAACAGGATCGTCGCAAATCTGCGCACTGGTCTCGCGTTGAGGAAATTAAGCCATCCTTGAAAAGGTCGGAGCCGGGATCAAAGAAACTTTGGATGTGCCGCTTGAGATGATTTAACAATATTTCGGTATAAAACAATGAGTGTGATTTACAAATTGCCTTTTCGGTGTTAATGGGAGAAAATAATCACTGACAATCAGATGAACAGTTTGTACTTTTGCTAAAATAATGATTAATTACAATAAATCAAAATTATACTTTATTGAATCCGTCAAAATATTCAACATTTAGATTCAGTATTGTTTTCAGGACGGACAAAAATTTCTAGTGTTGAATATTCTTCACAAGTTGTTATCTTATCTGCTAAATAGCACTTAACTTAACCCCAATAAAACAAAAACTTTGAATTAAACTAACAAACGCACAATAATTCCCAGACTTTCCTACTCCTCGTCCAAGGTCTCATTGTTGCAAGCCCATAAATCCCTCCTTGCCATTCGCAATCACACCGCATTGTGAGCGAAACTTTCTTCGGCGAAAGTGAATTCAGGTGATAACAGGTGAATAGGGTCTATTGTTTGATAATTAATTTGTTCATTAGCGTCGTCGGCACCTAGGCATGTTAGTTATGGCCCTGGGCCATTCACGACGGTTTTTGAGGTGATTATCTCGTAAATTGTGTCGTTAAGGGTTACAATGGCGTGAACTGAGTTGGTGTTTGAATATAATTGTTTGGTTTGCCTTTGTGACACAGTGAGAATGCTGTGATGTACGCAATAGTTTAAGTATTTCAATACATCTGTTTTTGTGATCTATGTTACAAATAAATTACCAAATCTAAGGCGAGGTTATAAGTGATAGAATCTATAGTTTAGCCAATATTAATAGCCCATCTCGAACTGGAAACCATCTTAAAGAAACCAAAGAAAGAAAGAATTAACCGCGTTACTATCACGTTTTGTTCGCTCAGTCTAAAAGAATTTTAAATTTATAAGTCCTATATTCTTCCACAAAGATATAAAATGGACCTAAATCCTACAGGTTTGGGTGTTTATAGACTCTAATCGCTGTCATGAATAAACCTGTTTTATTTCCTTGCCTACTCAATAAAAAAGGATTTAAATGTACTTAAACCGAAAAAACACACTCATTACATAGGAAAATATTCGAAAACACACAATTTTATCTGTACTGTCATAATAAATTATAGAAACGCGTGCTCGTAATAAAATTCGATTGTAAAACAAAAACACATTTTGAACTGGGCACCGCTCACAGTTTTATTGTTCAATTCAATAGATTTATTTCGTTGAGATTAGATGGGATGTGGAGATGTGAAGGTATCCTTGTTTTCTGAAGTGGAAATAAGGTTTGGCTTAGTCAACGGAAGCGTATCTCAAACACGATCGATTGCGAAATATACTCTTAAAGATTAAGTTAGTTGTTATACTCGTAGTCTATCATTACGCACTAAAGCGGTGAAGGAAAACATTGTGAGGATACCTGCATACCATCATCATCATCTCAGCCACAGATCTCCACATCGACCTGATGGAAGCGGCCTGGCTAAAGTTGCAGGAAGTCGCTGGATGCATACATATCTTATGATGAAATAAGAGTGACTCACAGTCCTACGAAATAATTAGCTTTCTCCTATAAATATACCACAAAAAAATTTACTAACTTTTGAATTAAAAATCCATGTAACAGATCACTATACCGGGTATATAAAGACCGCTACCGAAAATGAAGCCGGGTGGTAGTTTTAGTGGCTACAAACACAATGCAATTAAAAATTTCGCATAGAAACGCGACAATTATTTTTTATGATTTTTTAAATATCGTCGTTTTTGGGTGGTAAATCCATAGTTTTTGCTAAAATAATAATTTAAACTCTTTTATACCTTAGAGTATTTATAAATAAAGGGGCATACACTATTATTTTAGGAAAAAATGTATTTACCACCCAAATATGGCCACAGGAAAAAAAATAACAATAAAAAAAAAATCGCTTTTTTTTGCAACTTTTTCTGTTGCATTGTGTCTGAAGTCGCTTAAACTACCATCCGGCTTCGTTTTCGGTAGCAGTCTTGATATACCCTGTACACAATGATAATAAAAAAATTGAAGCTACATCGCAAACTTTGCCAATATGCAATAGTCTCCTTATAAAAACCCAATTCCCGCCTTCAAAAGGGCAATAAATCAGTTTTTTCTCGCAAAATGTGTCTCATTAGCACAGATTGCATCCAACATAGTAATTAATCCGCAAGCAACAGGAAACCCCTGAGACGGGGTGAATGAACTCATTCGGGGGGCGTTTGATTGATTATAAGTTTTCACTCAATATTTGTCAAACATTTTCCACGTCGTTTCGTCTTTTGGCAAATGTTTTAATTAATCTCTTTGAGTTTTTCGAAGATGTTTATGTTTGGGTTGATCACTTAGTTTAAAAGGGGAAATCTTTTGAGACTACATGTTAGCCATTTTAATTATACAGTTATACATAACTCATATTATCTCAATGAAATTAATTGCTCATATGACAATGTCGTTTTCAAGATGCATAGAAATAAATTTGGACCAATTATCTAGCTTATGTTTAATGTTACAACTTGCCCCTTTTACCACTTAAAATGTATACAATTTAATATTGCTATCGGAAATTGTAAACTCATATTTTGATATATTTCGGGAAAAATAAATTTATAAACCAAATTAAATATCTAACCTGGGACCACAAGTGGACAAACCCACACACTTCAAACCGTGTACCTAAAACTAACAATATTCAATATAATTTCCTTTCCCTGGCCATCCAGAACCAACTAATTGCGGGAGGCGGTAAATCTTCCACCTGGACATTTCGCGTGAGACCCGTTCCCGGGCCGTCCCACTAATAAATCACATCCCTGTATGTGATACCAAGTACCAGTAAATACCTTTTCCAAATAAATTGTAAAGTTGATTAAAACGTCTAGTGTTGGGAATTTGATAAAACTAACTGGATTTGTCATTGTGATGCTCCCAAAAAATGTAATTTGCTACAATATATGTCTTACGTGATAAGGATGTATGTAATTAAGATTTTTTTATGCTAGAACTGACACCAAATTGAATTTTTAAAATATCTCATATTTAGATGCAATTCATTGTGTACCTACTTATTTAGCGCGAATAAGAAACTACCGCCATTTTCTCATCAATAATTTCTCCATTGCACCGCAGAAGTAATTAATATATCTATTAATCCTTATTTTACTAGAGGACATAACAATCAAATCAAATACAAAGAAAAAGGATTAAATTAAATACCAAAGCGTCCCACACACGTGCAGAGAGCCGATAAATATGAGCCACTTAGAAGAATTTCAAAACAATACATCGGACATCGCCACCAGATGTCGCTACTTAACAGGAAAATATTACTGCGTAAATATCAGATGGTATTTTTTTATCGGACACAAGGGCTGTTTGGCGCGAGCGTTTTCGATGCGTTCGCAATTATACAGAAGTGTCTGTTGAATTGTGCTACGTTCATACAAGGACAGTAGGTGTAGGTACTGGCTCGGGAAATTCAGTTATATTTGTGTGTAGTGTATGGTTGTCAGTTTTTTAATTAGGTTTGGATATTTAGACTGAAATGATTCAGTCATTTCGTGAATGATGATCGTGTGATTATATGTTCTTAAACCATTAGCTATGGCTATGCTTTATATATTTTTATTTAGAGGCTAGATCCTCTTGTCATTTGTTTACTTATTTTTTTACCTCGTGAGAAAACGTGGCCAAAGGACTTTGACGAAACATAATGAAAATCACAGGTTATTTTATTTGAAATTATATTTGTTTATATTGAAGCTCAAGCACCAATGTGTCATCTCAGCTAGGGCAGTAACCCAATAATAGCATCGTTGCATTTCGTTCGCTTATTAAGATTGCTAGAGATCCTAAAGTTTGCCTTAGTATTTCTACATTAATGATTGGCCACAATCCTAATTTTTTTATGGATAAAAACCCAAGAACAGGATATTGAAAAATATAACCAAGTCTAGTATGAATGGATATCACATTTTTGATAGGAACTGGCCGAGAGCGCTTCTCAATTACACACGAGTGTCTGTTGACCCGTGTAATGTCGTGTTCACACGAGGACAGCGGATGACAGTTGTAATTACCATGCAGTGCAAAAATTTTGAACAAACTACCATTACGGACACATGTTATTTTAAGAATTACACGAACTTGAATTGGTAAAAGTATTTTCTGCGTCATTATAGTTATTGGCAAGGCCAAAATTTGTAAATTATGTAACCGGCTAAAAGTTTTAACTAATATTCGCAGTAGTAGACATTCGTTATCTTACGTTAGATGAAAAGTTGGTATATTAGAAATACAAAATATTGAAATAAAACTGTAATATACGGATTTTATTGCGCGCCATATTCTCATTTAACAATATAAAATACAATTAAAACTATGTGTCGGATATTAAATTCTTGGTTAAAAATAATGCATCTATATTAATATCTGAATACCAAGGGTGTGGTATGCGTTAGCTGTTATTCAGAGGATTTTAATTAATAAAATACATTATTTGCATACTTGAAGGGGTTATGTGGAAATGAACATAAGCACCTTTTGTGCAGTAGTAATTCTAAATTAATAAAACTCTTGCATATTATGGCATTTTCTAATACAGAGTATTGAACTAAAAATATCAAATAATTTTTCATTGTCACAATTCCTTGTATTATTTATATTTTATGATTAAATTTATTTTTAACTGAATTCCGGAAATATTTTTCTATTATAAATTTTTAATAGTCCTCATCTAGATTTGCCGTAACATGGGAATATAGACTATTTAGAGCAATCATTTTTTTACGAATAAGTCTATTCAGTTGCAACTTACCATTCATAGCAATGAGGCTAAAACAACCATAACTCATTGACAATAAAACAGTTTGCAAAAGCACGCATATGCTATTTTAAAACATGGATCATACGTTTTTTCACCCAGCAGTAATAAAACTACATTGTAAACATAGTTACAGTTTTTACGGTTAACGATAAAATTCAATGGCGTATGAGCTTCCACGAAAAGAATAATTTACACCGAGTTTTTATCATACATTGTTGGATTTCGCACTATTTTATTACTTCCTTAGATTCGGTTACTCACGAACGTATAAAATGAATTTGGCAAAAAAAAACATTTTGCTTCTGTTAATGTACATCAAATATGTAGAATCGATTGGCAATGGACAATAATCCTGGATCCTTTGAAACATTATGCTGGTATAAACAACAACGCTGCGGCTGAAGTACCGAAAAGAACAGGAAAGTGGGAACATTTGAACATGGACTCTTCTTTTATATTGCAATGAATGGCAACATGAGCATGCCCTTCGTCTAATGATAAGCGAAACGACCGCTCATGGACCGTAGTAAAACCAAACATAATTAATTAGAAAGCAATACTTGGCATTCCACTGCGCTCGCCATCCTGAGACATTAGAAGTTAAGTCTCAATATATCCAGTAGTTAATCTGGCTTAAATGTCCTTCAAAGCAGAACGCAACAGTGCATTTACACTGCTGTTGGGATAAACATACATTGCGGTTAAGATTGCTCTACAGCTTTGTAAGCATATCTAAGTGTGCCATAGCAATTGAAACTGCATAAAATAAATATTATTCGTGTTGAAAAGACTTAGTAAATTAGGCAATGTCCTACAATCATAGGATTAAATATATAGATCTCAAGACCATTTTAAAATCTTTCCCTCCATTTATATATTATTAACAAGTATGCCACGAATATGGCCCGATATATTGCAACAAAGCGGTACTTGTTATCGACACTCGCTGAATCCGACTAGTGGTTCATTCGGTTTCGCTTCACTAATTAGGGTTCCTCGCCTTATCCGCAATCAGCTTGCAGTTGCTACCTTGTTTCGCTGTGTAGCCGATACCTTGGCGCTAGTGTGGTGCAGATGATAAGCTGACGCGAGTTTTAAGCTTATTACAGTTTAAAGCATGAGAAAGTTTTCATAGCAAAGTTGACGATTTTTTTTTATTCCATTTAATACCGAGACGAGCATGCCGTTCGCCTGGTGGTAAGCGATACGACAGCTCATAAACAGTAGCAGAACCAAACAACACCTCAAATCACAAAGCAATGCTTGGCATTTCACTGCGCTTGCCATCCTGAGACATAAGATGTTAAGTCTCAATGTGTCCAGTAGTTACTCTGGCTACAATGTCCTTCAATCCGAAACACAACAGTGCTTCTACACTGGTGTTTGACGGGAGAAATAGACAATAACAATTTAAATGAAGTAACTAGTAAAATTTTATATAATTTTAAATAATACGTACTATGAGAAATTGCTACGTCAGTAGTAATAAAACATGTTAAGACTGATAGTAAGGATTTTACTGTAATTAAATCAAGTTTAGTTTGCTTTCATACTCGATTTACTGCTGTACATAGGAGAGTTTAAAATTATGCCTAAAGTATGACCTTATCTATTTAATTCAAACCTCATCTTACAACTCACGCCACCCACCACAACATCCAAGTAGACGACACAGAAATATATCAGCCAAACAGACAAGACCCTCGTGGAGACATTCACCTGTTCCTCTCCTCAATGGAACGCCTCTTCGCGAGGGGGCGCGGGGAGTCTACCTACACTGGTCTCCGTATCTTTGATTATCGACTTGAACTCAAATCGGGTGGGTTTTGAAACCGCTTGTTATTTTACCGTGTGTTTCAATTAATGCCTTTGGGGAGCTAAAAATAGATGTAAATAAATGTAAGGGTTGTTTTATGTAGGAGATACGAAATACAGGTTCCGATAGATAGATTGTTGAACATGAATATTTATTTCCAGCACTTTCCCTTTACCCGATAAGTATGTATTTGCATACATACGTAAATTCAGGCTTTTCCCCATAAGAGGTAGGCAAAGGTGCCGGGACACACACATTTCGTTTATACTGGGTATCTCAAGACTGCTACCGAAAACGAAGCCGGGTGGTAGTTATAGTGACTATAAACACAATGCAACTAAAAATTTCGCAAAGAAACGCGACAAATATTTTTTATGATTTTTTAAATATCGTCATTTTTGGGTGGTAAATCTATAGTTTTTGCTGAAATAATAATTTAAACTCTTTTATACCTTAGAGTATTTATAAATAAAAGGGTATACACTATTATTTCCGGAAAAAATGTATTAACTACCCAAATATGGCCATACGAAAAAAATAATAAAAAAAAAATTGTCGCTTTTTTTTGCAACTTTTTCTGTTGCATTGTGTCTGAAGTCGCTTAAACTACCACCCGGCTTCGTTTTCGGTAGCAGTCTTGATATACCCTGTATGTTGCATCCGTCTCCGTTAAGTATGTATTTTTAATAATACGTCCATACTGGGTGTATAACAGTCACGTACATATTTTTGAACCCACAATAATATCGAGTTTTGTGTCGTGAGTATAAAAAACTACGAGAGACATTTCGGTCTCAATACCCAGACCCGAAAAAAATACCAGTGGATTTTATAAATATTTGTTTCGTTGCGGGATCGAACCCTCGGCCTCTTGATCCACAGCCGGCGACTAACAAATTGCGCCACGGAAGCTGTCGCAAGTGTATGTAAAGATTTAGATATTTACTCAGTCTGCGATTGATTCAAAAAGTTATATTCTACCGCTTATCATTTGCTGCTGCTTAAAAGTTACTCTAAACTTTCTGGCACTGATTTCTTCGGAAATGTTTGAATTTCTATCACAACGGTAAATAACACCCAACAGTCACATACATAGTCCTGACCCCACACTAAGATCGAGTTTTGTGTCGTGGGTATCAGGAACTACGAGAGACTTTTCGGTCTCACAAACACCCAGACCCGGAAAAAATATTTGTGGGCCGCACAAACATTTCTCTCGGTGCGGGGATCGAACCCGCGGCCTCTCGTTTCACAGGCGGGGTCTAACCAACTGCGTCACGGAAGCTGTCAAAAAAACAAATACTAAGCAAACTACCCTCATAATGGATTACCCAAACCTTTCGAAATACCACGACATTTTTGTAAGTGCACATGTGACGCCGACATTTCCTAAAGGTTGACACTATTAACCTACAACGCATGTGAAATGAATAATGCGAGTCAAGAATTCAGGCGTAAACTGGAATTTATCAGGAGGGAAGGAATACAAAAGGAAGCTAAGAAGGGAACACGAATAATCTACAAGATATCATTAGAAAAGAGACTTGCCAGTACAACAGCAGTATGTTTAAATCTTATCAGCAGACATAAATAAAGGAAACACCATCCAAAGACAAAGTCAAGCCAGAGTTTTGTGCAATAAAATTATTCCTTTTCGCCAGTCATTTAGCATTGTTGATTTGATAATAAGATAGATTATGGAAAACGTAACATCTCAAAAAAAAACTCCAATCTACAAGTACTACCAAATTAAGTAAAAGTCTATCCATGTACAAAAATAGGCATCCATGTCACAGTTTCGTTATAAATGAATCCAGCATACACAAACTGAGGAAAAAACTCGCCGAAATATAATGAGCAAACTTTCCCAATTATTATAGTTTGATGATAGAGAGAGAAAAAAAGGAGGAAAGTTTAGCACGTAGGTACCCGTGTTCCCACTTAAACTGAAACATCTCGCTACAGACGTATAAAACAAGAAAGAATTCCTGTTTTATTGCAATTACAAATGTTTTTGTTCCCAACTCGGCCTGTCTTTTTATAAATGGTGGCAATTTTGGCTGTTATTAAATATAATAGTGTAGTTATGTGCTGTCTTGAGACAGTATTCCATTTTTTATGTTATGAGGTTTTCTATAGAAAAATATATTTTGGGCAAGCTTATCGTGTATCGTAGTAATGTAGAATGAAAGATTTTGTGAAATTTTAGAAGCGACCAAGATCACTTCTATCAAACCAGAATGGTTTTAGTGCGCCCAAACGGCTCCAATATGATAATTGCGACATACTTAGATATGTATAAGACCATCTATAAAGCAGTGGCGTGCCTAGGGTTGTGGACTAGGGCAAGCCCAATATTTTTTTAGTAAGAATATGTATTGGTTCAGGAGCAAAATGGTATTAAGAAAGAAGAACGTGTTCATCATGCGATAGGGGGCGAGCCTATGCGATGTTATTAAATAAAAAAATATATAGAAAACGACCCCAGATTCGAATCCGAGACCTCAACTTTGCGCCATCGAGGCAGTCCTAGAACTACCACACGATCTATATAAGATCAGGATAAAAACCAATTAAATAATAATTATCTTTCTCACCGTTATGAAAAAATCTATTACAAGTTGTTCGAAAAAATCTAATAGATGGCGATTTTCTCGGCCATCTATTTAATATTGCCAAAATACTTTAGGCCCCATCATTAGTTTTAAATAGATGAATAAAACAAATGTGTAAGTTAAATTACTTTTGGGCATGCATACGTAACTTTATATTGTAATTATGTTGTAAATTAATAAACAGCACTACAATAGCACAAGTACGGCGCCGTGTTTAACTTCGCGGCCAGAAATTATTGTTAATACATTCATGTTATGTTTTTGTGTATGCATGTGATTTTTTGATTCATCATGAGCCCTGAGCCCTGAAAGGAAGCTAAGGAATATCTGAAAAACACTACGATTACTGTCTACGCGAGCATAATGTTAAGAAATCTCATCACATATTATTTATTTATTTATTTATTTATTCAACACACACACACAGTCTTTACAGGTATAAACCTCATGCGATCTGGCCGGACTATTATGTTATGTATATGACGCTTAAAGAGGTTTCTATACGCTGTTTACCGGAATTATGAAAATATATTAATGCATTCACATGTTTTTGTCAATGACTGTAAAAGTACCTACCAGTTAAATTATTTATATCACTATAGCCGGAACAATTCCAATTTAAGTACATCGTTCGAAAAAAATATACAACACCGACAGTATAACTTATTAGTATGAGAACATCCAGCAATCTATGTAGTTATGTGCACTGATCTATAAAATTGTATTCTATAGTTTTCACTACTTTCGAGAAATACACAACAAATCAGGCGTAGGTTTTCGACCAGATACGAGTAGTTGTTTGTCTACGAAATGTAATGAATTTACCTTTTCCTCGCCGATGAACACTTGCACACACTTCAAACCATCACAAGGCACATTTTCACCCATTATAATACGTAATAAACGTAAAATACTATAATTAAACGAAAACTAAACGTAGATATTCAGTGGTTACTGGTTAATCGTCCGCTCGAAAGACATACTAATAAGTGTGAAGCTAGCCACAGGTCCTAAATTATGGACAATTCCAAATTAAGTGTTCTAATTATATATTAATTGTAAGGTTAAAAATTTTGGATACAGGTGTTTATAAATAATTACAATTATTTTTATAAACCAACACTCTGATCTTTAAAAATATATTATAAAAATTAATTATTGAAGAAGTAATTTATTTTAAAAAACTGGCAAGACAGAAAAAAAAACAACGGTCAGAGTGATGGTGGTGGGAGCGAATATAAAATTGGGGAATACAAACGGAGTGGGGTCATTTTTGCTTGACGATTTGGACACGGAAAAAAATATAGAAGTTTGCAGAGAGTGTACTAAGCCAGATTGGCAGTTTATGAGCACAAGTGTAATTAAATATTTGGTAACGAGCTGGTGGAGTTTTATTGTTTGGAGCCTCTGGAGATTATTTATTACATCTCAGAAGTGGTATGCTCACGTAAGTAACATACGTATTATATGTTTAAAATTTTGAAATACTTGCTAAGCTTAACTTTCTGAGTTTATAGTTTTAAAAACGTAAAATATATTAAAGTTAAATGTAGGTGGTTACGAAAAATTTTAAGGTTATTAATGTTCCAAGTTCAGATTTGTCTGGGTATTAAATATTTAAATTGATTGAATGTCTCAAATTATGATGGCGTGCCTAGTTCAATACGAATATAGGTACATCGAACAAAAAAAAAATGCTTTTAAGGTTTTTGTAAGTTTTTTTTTTTATGAACCCACATTAACATTACATTTTGTTGTTCGAGTGTTCAGAATATGGATCAAGAAACTGATCAGCGTAGATTGGAAACCCCATCACGACGCAGCCGTACACGCCGTCGAAGCGAAATTGGTCCTAGCCATTCGCTTACGCGCAGTCGCAGCCGCCGTGAGCAGAGCCGTTCCCGAGAGCGACGCCATGCCCGGAAGTCGAGCTGTGCTCGGGAATGGAGCCGTGCACGGGAGCTGGAACTCGAGCGAAATAGGATCCAGAAGCTGGAGCAGGAGCTGCAAAGGGAACGCGATATTCTGCGGGAGCGTGAGGGATCTGCACGTCGGCTGAGCATCGAGACCCGCCGCGGCTACACCAGCCAACATCGAAGAGCGGAACGGAGACATCGTGCAAAACATACCAGGTCACGTACTCCTTCGTTCTCTACTAACGATGTTGTAAAAATTATTAAAAGTATAAAACAGGGTCTAGATTCGCAACCAACAGCACAGAATACGCAATCATCCAAAAATATAGACCACAAAAACATTCTCCCGGATTTTGACCCTTCTGTTAAAAATCAAAGAATAAATATATGGTTAAAAAAGGTTAATGAGTGCGCTTCTGTGTATGGTTGGGATGATAGAACTACTATTCATTTTTCTCTGCAAAAACTCCAAGGATTGGCCAAAACTTGGTTTGAAAGTTTAGACACAATTAGGTTCACTTGGCAGGAGTGGCAGGAAAAATTAATAAATGCTTTTCCTTACGAGCACAATTACGGTCAATGCTTGGAGGACATGCTCAAACGAAAGAGTAAATTTAACGAACCTATTGAGACTTACTATTACGAGAAATTAGCGTTATTGAATATGTGTGATATTACGGGTAAACACGCTGTTGATTGTATCATTCACGGAATCAGTGATAGAACCATGAAATCTAGTGCGTTGGCGGTGCGCTGCTCTCAACCAGAACAGTTACTGCAGTTCTTAATGAGTAACAGGGATTCTATTACTTTGCATCAACCTTCGTACTCTAGGAATAGGAGCGGGATAGATAATTCAATTTTTTCTGGTAGCAATAGTCTGGACACAAATACGAAAAAGTTTTCTCATCCCGGTGTCTTTTGTTTCAATTGTAAAGAAAAGGGACATCCCTATCTTCAGTGCCCAAAGCCTCTTATAAAATGCAATACATGCAATAAAATAGGACACAAAACTGAAAATTGTTTTAGTAAGCCGGGAAACGCTAGGATTTCGGATCCTATTAAGAAAACTATGTGTATATCTGCTTCCAACCCAAATTCAAAATTTATCAAACAAGTTATGATCAAGGGTATTGTCTTTGAAGCCTTTGTAGATTTTGGAAGCGAGATTACCTTAATAAAGAATTCAATTGCAAAGGAGATCGGTAGGTCCCACGACAACGTGCCAACAATCATGAAGGGTTTTGGTAATGATTTGGTACAATCACCGGGTAGTGTTGTCCTCGAACTGATAATTGACGGTGTCAGTGCAAGGGTACTTTGTAAAATTGTAGACGACCACTTATTAGATAAGCCAATGCTAATAGGGCAATCTTTCACGGAACAACCTCACATTATAGTTTATAAGGATGCGACTACGTTGCAATTTTTGGACATAGGGACCGAGTTGCCACAATCAGAATTTTTGGTTGAGGAAGATACACTCTTGAAAGGGAGGTTTAATACCCACCTTCAGATTCACGGAACCACTTGTGTTAAATTATTAACAGAATCGACTTATAATGGGGAAGTGATATTGACAAGTAAGCTAGTGGGTAGGCCGAATGATCAATTTTTTATATGTGGTGGTATTTATCCAGTTAAAAATGGTATAATGTATGTAACTATAACACCATGCAATGTTCCATGCTTACTACAACGAGGCGCAATTATTTGTCGAGCGGAAAAGATTAAGAAAGTAAATAAGCTTAACCGAACAGCCTCTGGAGTAGGGGATAGTTGTGCCAGTAAGATTTCCAATGATAAAATAACGGAAGATCAGCTGCAAATCGGGGAAGCCACGACCGTTAGTGATAGGCATAGATTAGTCAGTCTTTTAAATCACTTTAGACATTGCTTCGCATCTTCCTTAAACGAGTTGGGATGCACTGATGTTACAAAAATGAACATAGAATTAAGCAATCAACGGCCTATAGTGTATCGGCCTTACAGGCTTTCTCATAACGAAAGGGAAAGGGTACGTGACATGATAGGAGGAATGTTACAAGCTGGCATAATTCGGGAATCCATATCTGAATACGCCAGCCCCATAATTTTGGTTCGTAAGAAAGACGGTAATATGAGACTTTGCGTGGACTACAGAATGCTAAATTCTGTAACCATTAAAGAAAGGTATCCGATGCCGATCATTGAAGACGAAATCGCTAGGTTATCGGGGCAAGCGTGGTTTATTACATTAGACCTTATGTCTGGATACTACCAAGTGCCCATTGCCGAAAACAGCAAGCGTTACACTGCGTTTGTCACCCCAGATGGTCAGTACGAATTTAATCGAATGCCGTTTGGGTTGGCAAATGCGCCTGCTGTTTTTCAACGCATGATGAACAGCATTCTCGGTTCAGATCGTTACAGTAAGGCTATGGTGTATATTGACGATTTATTAATATATGGTCAAACTTCAGAGCAGTGTTTGGATAGATTTGAGGATATAATGAAGTTGATTGAAAACGCAAACTTGTCACTCAACTTAACAAAGTGCTGTTTTTTGAAAAATAAAATTGACTATCTTGGGTATGAGGTGAGCAGCGCCGGTGTTAAGCCAGGTAGTGCTAAGATACAAAGTGTAATTGATTTCCCGCGACCGGTTAACGTTCATGGGGTTAGGCAGTTTCTAGGATTAGTAAGCTATTTTCGCAAATTTGTCAAGGGTTTTGCATTAATCGCGCACCCCCTTAGTAGATTATTAAAGAAGGATACTGTTTGGGAATGGACAGATGCCCAGGAACAAGCTTTCCTGAACCTAAAGCAAAGTCTTACAGTAAAACCATTATTAGCCATATATGACCCTTATGCGGATTTAGAACTTCACACCGACGCAAGTAAAATCGGAATAGGGAGCATTTTGCTGCAACGTTTACAAGGTACTGACGACTTCCAACCCGTTGCGTACTACAGTCGACAGACTTCCCCAGAAGAAAAGAATTTTCACTCGTATGAGCTCGAGACATTGGCTGTCATATGCTCTCTGAAGAAATTTAGAATATACTTGCTGGGGAAGCCATTTAAGGTTGTGACTGACTGTAGTGCGTTACGTTCTACTTTTCAAAAGCGGGATTTGATCCCGCGAATCGCTAGGTGGTGGTTAGTACTTCAAGAATTCGATTGTTCCATTGAATATAGGGCAGGTATAAAAATGGCTCATGTTGATGCCCTATCGCGAAATCCAATACCTTTAGAGAAGGATCATTTCTGCGAACACATACCAGCCGTATTGAATATTACTGATGATGATTGGCTCTTAACCCTCCAATTAGGTGATACGGAATTATGTAGGATTCGGGATATTCTATCCAATAATATTGATGACAAGGAATTGCAATATATTAGGGATAATTTTGTCATACGTGATAACAAGCTGTTTAGGTATTTAGAAGACAAAAACAGTACTCGATGGGTGGTTCCTAAGGGCGCCCGCTGGCAACTATGTAGAATGTGTCATGACGAAATGGGTCACTTAGGGCTCGAAAAGACATTAGAGAGAATAAAGAACCACTATTGGTTTCCAAAAATGACTCGGTTCGTCAAGAAATACGTAGAGGCGTGCATTAAATGTGCTTATGCTAAAAAGTCTACAAATTCACGCGAGGGGCTACTACATCCAATACCAAAGGTAGCACTTCCTTTCCACACTCTTCACATTGATCACGTTGGGCCGTTTGTAAAATCTAAGAGGGGACATACACATATTTTGGTTATAATAGACTCCTTTACCAAGTTTGTGTTCATAAAATCTGTTAGAAATACCAATACACAAAATGTGATTAACGCTCTAGAAGATGTGTTCTATGTTTTTCGTAATCCAGATAGGCTAATTAGTGACCGAGGTAGTTGTTTTACGTCTCACCAATTTAAGAAATTTTGTCTTGATAAAGGAATTAGGCATGTTTTAAATGCAGTGGCGAGCCCAAGGTCTAATGGCCAAATTGAGCGATATAATCGCACAATTCTTAACTCGCTAACTGCATTGAACCTTAAAGATGACGAAAAGGATTGGGATAAAAAGCTAGGAATTATTCAATGGGGTCTTAATAATACAGTGCAAAAGACTACTGGCAAGGCACCAGCAGAGGTTATGTTTGGTATAAAAATGAGCAGTGAAATAAACCCGGTCATGAACGAAATTAGAAGGTTACCTAGTGAAAGCTCTGATCTAAGTGTTATAAGAGAGCAAGTTAAGATAAGGATTGACAGAGAACAGGAGAAACAAAAAGAACATTTTGACAAGGGTAGAAAGCCAGCTTGTATTTACAAAAGGGGGGACTTAGTAAAGATATTAAAGACATCGTTTAATAACGACGGCAAAAGTACGAAACTTATGCCGTCTTATGAAGGGCCCTTTAAAGTAGTGAAAGTTTTAGGAAATGACCGCTATCGGATTATCCCTATACCCGGTTTTGAGGGAATGAAAAATAAGCGCAGGACCACTGTCGCTGCCGATCGTATGCGACCTTGGATACATGTTGCTGCGCTTTCAGTTAACGATGACTGTAGTGACTCCGAGAATGATACAAGCTAATTTTGAGAATAAGGCTTATTTTAATATGATTAATAATTTATAGCTTTTAATATCTGATGGACTTTCGATAATCATACACACATACAGACAAATAGGTAATGATAATATAAACTACAGAAGGATTTTGTTCATTTGCAGGTCTGGGGGCGAGAATTGATTGGTTCGCACCTTGACCGCACAAGATTTGAAAAGTACAGTCTGAGGGCGAGAATTGATTGGTTCGCACCTTGACCACATAAGATTTGAATAGTAGTCTAAGGGCGAGAATTGATTGGTTCGCACCTTGACCGCACAAGATTTGAATAGTACAGTCTGAGGGCGAGAATTTATTGGTTCGCAACTTGACCACGCAAGATTAGAATAGTAGTCGAAGGGCGAGAATTGATTGGTTCGCACCTTGACCACCTAAGATTAGAATAGTACAGTAAGACCTTAAAAATTGATTGGGTAACATTTTTGTACCGACTAAGCTAAGAATTGATTGATTTAGTTGTAATAGAGAGACATTCTTGAGGATGAGTTTAATGTGTTATGAAATTATACTCTGTAAAAGCAATGGTGAAGTACTTTATTACAAAATTAATTTAAAAAAAAAAAAAGAATTGTTTATGATCAGTATATTATATAGTTAAAGAAAACAGAAGAAATGTATAATTTTGGAAAGAAAATTTATCTTGTTTTGTTATGAGTTATGTTTTTAGGGTTATGTTTTTATCTTGTTTTGTTATGTTTTTAGAGCTAAGGCCTAGTGTAAGGTTATCACCTGATATGTGTATGAGGGCATACACAGTGTCAGGACGGACGAGTGTAAGGTTAAAAATTTTGGATACAGGTGTTTATAAATAATTACAATTATTTTTATAAACCAACACTCTGATCTTTAAAAATATATTATAAAAATTAATTATTGAAGAAGTAATTTATTTTAAAAAACTGGCAAGACAGAAAAAAAAACAACGGTCAGAGTGATGGTGGTGGGAGCGAATATAAAATTGGGGAATACAAACGGAGTGGGGTCATTTTTGCTTGACGATTTGGACACGGAAAAAAATATAGAAGTTTGCAGAGAGTGTACTAAGCCAGATTGGCAGTTTATGAGCACAAGTGTAATTAAATATTTGGTAACGAGCTGGTGGAGTTTTATTGTTTGGAGCCTCTGGAGATTATTTATTACATAATAAAAATATTTAAAACATTATAATACGGTCTCAAAAAATATCCATTTATTTTATATATATTCCAATATAACTTGTAGCAAAACATAAATATTTTTCGATAAATTTGGATCATAATATGACATGTCAAGTGCACAACTTCACTCCGCGAAGCCGGGCATTTTGCTTGGTACAAATTGCATTAAAAAATAGCTATATGTATAGGTACGTAGTGTCATGGTAGTAGCATTTCATCAATAGGTGTGACTGAGAGGGCAATATACACCAGAAGCCAGGTAAAAGCACACGAGAGAGAAAAAGATAGATAATACTTTGGTGTGTTCCATCTTTTTAAGATATTGCGTCACGCGTGGACCAGCGTTGATTTTGAATGAAATAATTTTATATTAGTTTTAGACCGCGGCGCTCGCTTAGGCGAGTTGCCGGGCGGGGCGCGGGTGCTCCGTCGCAGGCGCGGGGCTCCATTATGGCGCGGTAAATTAAAAATGATAGACGTTTTGCATTAAACGAATGTATTTTATTTAAGGTACTAATTTGCCTTTAGGATTGAGTATATGCGTATTAAGTAAGGCAAGCCGGGCTTTTGGGCTTGTATGGAAGTACCGCCACTGCTATAAAGTTCTATAATGATATAGTCTTATTAATCCTCTAACCAATAACGTAAGCATAAATAAATAGCAACAAAATAACTAATCGATTAAAAAAACATCCTTTTTAAAACAATGCGTACCGTGAATAAGACATAAGGTAATTTCGATGTCCCTCACAATTAAATGTTAGTATTACATTTTAATCAGTGTACAAATACAGTTTCCCACACTGTAATCATACGAAATAGTCACACATCCATTAATTATGGAACACTCGCGTCATCCACTCCACTTAGTCCCATATGTGTCATACAACACTTTTCACAAGACATCGCCCCTACAAAGAGCTTTCCCGCATTAGTTAAAAACTAAATTAATTCAAATATGGCCGCCGCGCGGGATTTAACCGCCACAATTTGTATTTCGAACGCAAATTGAATTTAGAACTAGTGAGAGACACGAGAGATAACCAAATTTTCTGCGTGAATACGTTTATACAATACTATTGCCATGGAAAAAGGTCGAATATCGCGTATTTTTTGTTTTACACTAGCAAAGGGTTTGTACAATCGCTTGATTGTTAAGAAAAACACATGGGGCACAATGTTGTTAGGGCCGCTAACGCAATTAATATCAATTTGTTTGAAAAAGGGGATTTGTCTCGCGCGCGGTTTGAAACGGGGAAAAATTCAGTGGTGACAACAAATTTTATAGTGCTCTAGCAAAAGGGATATACAGCTCGACATTCACGAAGAAATAATTAAGAAAACATACAGAAAATGGTGCGAAGAAGTGAGCGGGGGAAATCTAATTATTTTCGCCGCCATGACAGTGAGCTTGGCGCGCTTTCGGCGCGTCCAAAATGGCGGGCGAATGGAGCCGTTGTCAACAGTGGCGGTATTATGAGCCGAGGACACGGTCGCCGACAGCCGCTAAGCCTCCGAGCCTTTTCTTATTTATATTTATTCTCGAGAAATATAGAGGTTCCGGAGTATTATATTTTTCATATTTTTAGTTTAATTTTCTCAGTAAATAGCGCTGTTTTGGGACACGATTTTGCATCGAAAATAAAGCAAGTAAAATTCAACATCGTTGATCATTTCTTACATTAATTAATCTATCGTAGTATTTCGATTCTTGAAGGAATAATCTCAGGTCATAAATCAACGTTTATATAAAGGAAATATTAAATAAGAGGTTTAAAATAGCTTGTTTGTATCTATTGTTTAATATAATACTTAAAATATATTTAGTTTTAAGAAATGAAATTGACTATAAAGAGCATTCACGTGGGCCGCTATAATTAAATTACAAGGGTAATAATTACAAACCCTTTCATAAGGGCATTTATTTTCGTTCCTGATTCATTGGTGTAAAATACACGCAAACATAATTTATGAAATTCTATAACGTGGTAAGTACTTCAGAATAAAAGAAAAGATTATTATCATTAATCCAACTCTTGACCATCTATTAAATAGGTGGTATATGATTATATACAAATTTCAAATTTTAACCGTAGTAACACAAATTAATATACGAAAAAATTTGGATTTACTCGTACATTATACGAGATCCGTACTACACTGTATCAGCCCATATGCGTCCCACCCCACCACAATCAAAAGTGCGATTGATAGTAGTTAGGCCACATAGTCGACCACTCTGGCCTAGTGCAGGTTGGAGGACTTTACATACCTTAGTAATTCTTACAAATTGCTATGATATGCAGGTTCCCTCACGAAGTTTCCTTCACAGTTATAGTGCGTGGTGATTGAATATCAATACACACATGACTCACGAAAATTCGGTGCTGTGCCTTGGGATTCGCACATACGAGATCTTTGATACCGAAATTAAAAATATTTACATTTTGATAAGATCCA
Organism: Hyles vespertilio; assembly: GCA_009982885.2. NCBI lineage: Eukaryota > Metazoa > Arthropoda > Insecta > Lepidoptera > Sphingidae > Hyles > Hyles vespertilio. The sequence goes on from CM042830.1 coordinate 6,101,764, forward strand.
TATTCGCTGTTACGACTGGAATGCTTTGGGGAGTTTTAGAACTTAGTTTTTAGCTGTTAGCTCTGTACGGCGTTGACAATAAAACTGAAGGAAAAGTTTGAATTTTGCAATATGTGCTCGGAGCATTGGGAGTTAAAACAATCTATGGATGAAATAAGAGCTTTGTAAGTAATTCTTTCCAATCGAGACACCAAAATACATTTATATGATTTGTGAATTTATCACTAAACTCAGCTGGGATTTCAAAAAGAATCATCCTTCTATAATACGTGTAACCTCTGTTATTGAATATTGAGTATAGTTGTATGATTGTGTCAAAATGATTTGTTTTTATATCATCTGCCCAACAACGGCGATCCAACTCATTAAAATCACAAATCTCTTTAAGGGACAGTAAGTAATTGTACAGGCAAGCGCAGCGTCAAGGTGCCAGTTTCAAGGTGGGTGGAAAACCTGGTTAAGGTTGCAGGAATTCGCTGTATGCAGGCAACTTACAACAGTTCAATGTAGAGATCCTTCGGGAAGGACTATTCAGCAGTGGACTTCCTGTGATTGAAGAGAGAGAAAGAGAAAAACAAGTAATATTACAGCGATTCAAAGTCTTAAAGGTAAAAAAATTGCATAAAGTGATGCAAAACAATTTAACAACATTTTAGAATAATAGACTCTCTCAACGACTTACAGACTTACCAATTTCGACACCATTAACACAAATCTCAATCCAAAACGTCTCATTACTCATTTCAAAGAATTGTGCCAAACATTACGAGTTGCAGAGAGGGGACCGGCTAATGGCGCAATGGCAAATGCGTTAACACTGCGCTAATTATCCACGGCCGATTGTTATTCCATCTAGCGGGTATGACTTCTGCGTTTTATTGCCACGGAGTTAGTGGAATGGAGTGGGGATTTGAATCCCGGATAAGCTTAATGTCGATTGTATATGGGGTAAGTCAAGATGTTAGTTTAGTCAACTTCATGTATTTTCAGGAAATATGTATAGAGAAAAAGATGACTGAGAATGATGATTGGACCAATAGATCTAGTAGCTAGATGGGGATGATTGCAACGACTTTCAGTTTAGATTACACATTTTGTGCGAGATTTTATTTGTTTTATTTATTATTTGTACACATTGTTTGTGAATAATCCCCTGAATTGATAATTACAAATATTGCTTTCTACAGAAGCTGTATGATGCAACTATGGGATGAGAAAAAGACGACATACAAAGAGATAGAACAGAGCAACAGAGCAGACATTTTACTACAAAAAGGGTTTATTGTATTTATAAGAATCACTTGATTTCATTGAAATTATAATCGATAGTGAACAAGCCACGAATGGCAACAGTTTGAAAGTCAAAAGATTTAAACAAACGCACCGCACCCTCTATGCTTTCAAAGTCACGCATTATTCACGAACTTAGCGTTTAGTTCACATGCTGTGAACTTTTCTAATTATGAAAGTAATTGTAAAACGTGGAATTAATTTTACGAGTACAATGAAGAATTTTCAAGACACGCGCCACACAGTCTATTGTTATGGATAAAATAAACTGCAGGAATCTACAAAACCTAGACTTAAAACTGTTGGTTTGAACATTTATCTAACAATTAAACATCATCCTCAGCCATTGTAACTCCATCTCTGAACATAACTTCCTCAATACCTGACTAGTTTAACGCACAGTTTAAGTCACATTTAAAAGATAAAACAAAAAAAAACGTTGTTGTTCTTACGAAACATATAACCTTTGTGATTAAATTACCAACAGAATTCTTCAACACTTTGAATTGATATCCGAAGTAAGTTTCCGACACTACTAATCCATATTCATATCAACAATTTGTTGGCTCTACACAATTATGAGCCAAATATTCAAGAACACAAAGTTGAAAACACGTTAACTCTGTATCGTAAACCCAGTACACAATTAGATTTTAGTACTTAGTCAAATTACATAGGAACTTGCTTTGGGGCCGATTGACAAAGTTCCATAGTTTCGGGTCTATAGTGCGGACGTAAAATTAATGCCTAATTATATTGCTTGACGGATTTATGTGTGATACATCTACTAGGCCTATAACACAGTTATTGAGAAGTTCATGAATTGCCAAGATACATTAGTTAGTTACCTGGCTTATCGCTGGTTATGTGGCTTTATTTTTGTATTAGTTACGGTATACCAATACAAACAACACGATATAATTAGAGAACTAGTGTGTAACAAAGACTTCACCGTTGGGCATAATCTATCCATCAGTTGGTATTTATCCACTATAGAGTTATTCAGAACGGTCTTCTGCCTTTCTTCATTTGTTTAAAATGTTTCATCACACTCCTTCTGAATGATTATGGAGAAATTTCAGCCCTCTCAAACCATTCATGGTTTATCATTTTTAAAACCTAAATTGTTGTTGTAATCTATGTGCATTTACTTTAAAAATTAATGTTCCAAGCCGTATACAACCCTCTTATTCATACCTTTCAACTATATTATAGCAACAACAGACATACTTAATTCACCTTCGCAAGTACGTAAACCATCAACGAAATCTGCCACTTGTACCGCACCCCCTAGAATTAACGACACCGTGACAAAAGCAACAGTACCCTCCGCAATCACCCCCTATAATTAGTCGAGTATAAATGCATTCGCCTAATGGACGCTTTATGGAAGGAACACGTGAGTGATCTTGTTCTTTCATTAGCACATTGATTGCACACACTTCTGTTTCGTTCTGTGATTTATATTACGGTTCGAGATGGTATTTCGATCACCATTGGTGGGAATGGTGAAATTCAGTGTTTTTTCATTATAAATAGCTCATATTGTGTAACTAGTTATAGTCAGAATTTGTACTAAGTAATGTGAATTTGAAAAGGTATTGATAATTAATTTGATAAAATATTTCTTTGGTACACCCAACTCGCAAAAAGTTCTCTAGTTAGGTTCATATTCTAACTCCTTCCAAGTATAAGGTCTTAAGGTCTTGCAGGGAGACGCGTATGCGCTAGATTATTATCTTAAATTATAATTGAACAAGCGCTTTTATTGATGGGGTATTTAACAGGCAATTTTGGCAAAGCATCTCGGCAAGCAAGTTCTTAACTAATACACAGAAGCGCGAAGGAAACTATCAAATTAATCTTCAGCACGTGTACTAGACAATTAAATTCAATTTCAATTAAAACACCATTCTATTACAGAATGGATGATGGGTAAGATTGGACCCAACATGCCCAAGGTTGGGCAAGGTCGACCAAGGGTCACTCGATAAACCGATAGGCCTAAATAAACATGGAATCCTAATTTAATTAACGCGAGAGCAATCAAGGATTTGTATTTAATTATGTATGGCAAAGGTAATACGCGAGACAAACAGTGAACAATAAGATAACATACCGGGTATCTCAAGACTGCTACCGAAAACGAATCCGGGTGGTAGTTTTAGTGGCTACAAACACAATGCAATTAAAAATTTCGCCTAGAAACGCGACTTTTTTTTTTATGATTTTTTAAATATCGTCATTTTTGGGTGGTAAATCCATAGTTTTTGCTAAAATAATAATTTAAACTCTTTTATACCTTAGAGTATTTATAAATAAAAGGGTATATACTATTATTTTAGGAAAAAATGTATTTACCACCCAAATATGGCCATAGGAAAAAAATAACAAAAAAAAATCGCTTTTTTTGCAACTTTTTCTGTTGCATTGTGTCTGAAGTCGCTTAAACTACCACCCGGCTTCGTTTTCGGTAGCAGTCTTGATATACCCTGTATAATGTAACATATTAGATCTCATCAATTTATGGGGAACTGATCTAAGTACTTGACATATGATGTACATGTCAATGGATGGAATTAATCGTAAGATGATGATGATATTTATCATTCGTGATGTTGCATATAGTTTGACTTCAGTAAAATATAACTAGTGGTCGTCTATAAGAGTTAACTTAATGACCTCTAGCACACTACCCCTTTATAAATAAATATACTAAAATCATTACCAGGTCCCATAGTACGATAGGCAATTTAAAAAATAGTTGATACAAATACAATCTGGCTTGATGTCATCAAGTAAGGTATGAGAGTCAATAGCCGTACCATTGAGGATGTCAAAGATTTGGCGAAATGGATGAAACTCAATCGAAAGGCGGACCCTGGTACCTGCCGGAATAACACCTAAGTAGAACTTGAAGTAGTTGACTACTAATCCAAACTCACAACTAACGAAATGTTTAATGTGCGGCTAAAACTACCATACCGATCATACCGTACCTGTGGACGTAATCAAAAGCTTTTACACTATTCCATTTCTGTACTGTATGAACTTAACAAAATTGAGCTCCCTTTTCACGTTAATATTCGCATTTCGTTGGACACCGTTTGCCTTTTGCCAACCACACGAGTTTCAACTAAAACATTTACATTCAAATTAGTTCACGCTGATATCTTAGTAGTTTTGGTAACTTCGGTAAATAGTTTGAAGTGCGTTAAAATATCTCTTTGAATAACTTTTGGTAATGGCAAAAGGCAGATCAAAGTTAAGAATTTTGGTATACAATTTATATGTGAGATGGTGCCACAATTGATAGATGCTGTTTACGACATAATATATTTGTGCTTACTTTATTCCATAAAGAGTTGCAACCATATTGAAATATATGTTCACTGTCTTCGTAAATCGCAAATATCCCTTATTTTTTATTCCTTTCAGTCCGGCAAACGTGGAAACCGCTCATCCGATGTTAAATTATTATCATGTCGTATAAACATTCACAACCATTTGATCTCAGATGCGTTACAGTTCCTTTACAAAATAGCGGGGAAAATAAAAGACAACGAACGAGAACCAAAGGGTACTTGTTCACCAGAAATTGTAACAGAATGTAGATAACTCACAATAAATTTAATACCCAGTTCAGTCCTTTTACCTCATTGATCATTGTATAATTTAATTCAAGTAACAAAGCACAGCGAACAATATAAATTTTATCGATCAAAATTAAAATTAAAGTTGTCGGTGCAACAATCGACCTTTACCCCAATACCAAATCACAAATCTATTTCTTCAACAATTTACGGTTCCAACCAACTTTGGGTGAAGGGGCTGTTAAGTAGCGACATGTGGTGCGCTTTGATTAATGAACGCTAGGGTCCTATCACACCCGCTATAGAATAATTTAACTTTAAAAGTAGTACGGATCATAGTCGGTTTGTAATTATCAAAAATATAGGTGTAAAATATCCAGTACTTTTGACATAATAAGACTGAGTATGATACAATCTAAAATTATTTAACGATCATACACGTAAAAATATTGTGTGTACTGAATATTTTTGAAATAAATCAAATATTCAAATTTTCCGATAACATATTACCGATAACACTTGCTCTCAAGCAATAGTTTAAAAGTGTATAGGCGTTTGCAAAAAAAAAAAGCAATGATAAAAGATGTTAATAAATAGAAAAAGACAGATCAAAAGAAGAACTACTGACTGCAACTGGAGAAAACCATAAGACAAAACTAACTAAATTTTAAAACGCAAATCCAACATTTTATTCACACGTCTCACAGTCTGGAGCAGGATAAGTCCCTAAACGAAACCCGTCGCTCTATCAGATGGCGGGAACACCTCCCGTCGGTTTTCAAATTTCCTTAATTATAAGGCGGAATCGTTTCGACACCCCGCCCGATGTGCGCGGCTGATACGCGATTGTCACATGGCAATGTACCCAGCGTTGTAGCAATATAGATAGTCTGTGATTGTTCGTCTTCAGCTTTGTATTTTAAATTGAAGTTGAAATTAAGATGTCGAATGATCATGAAGCTAAGGAAGGAAATCTTGAAATGCCTTCAACATTTGAAAATTATAAATAAAATTGAGAACGTGCAAACCAATTTAATTAATGATAGAGACGCGATGTAGCCTTAATTATGAGACGAATGAATAGGCATGACTCAAGTGCCATCGCAGTCTCGCAGAAAGATGCAATAAGCAAAAAAGCAGATAAGACTCCGAAGAGAGCGATCCATGCAAAATCTGCTTAAACATGATCTAAATGTCTAATAATCCAAATTATTAAAACTATTTTACACTAAAATCAATATTGAATCATTTTTGATACCCCGAAGCAACTCACCCCAACGTTAACGCACAGTTAACTATTGAACCAATCAGTGTTACAATCGAAATTCACCCCTGATTTATGTTTCTGCACACTTTTACCCCATTGTAGCCGATTTAAACTGATTTTAATCTGATAATTTCAATAGCGCGGTGTGATATGAACATTTTGTTAAACCTATTAAAATTTATGTTTAATCATGTTTGCGTTGAGCGTTCAAAAATTGCACGTCTGTTTTGTTATATTTTAGTCTAGGAACTTTATCATGAAAAAATAACAGTTTGCTACCCTTCTATACTTCTTAATTTAATTTATTCTCTTTAGTTTTTGTAATATAAAATCTATTTATCGACTCACATCGATTTGGTAAATATGTTTCATCTACGGACTTTCTTAACCAAAAATTCGTGTTCTTAATTAATTTCAAACCTGCCTCGTGTCTTACAAAATATTCCGCATTATTGGTAAAGATTTCTCGAACACTGTTTAATTACCTGAAACAAAACAACGATACAATTAGACAATGAAACACACAACAAAAAACAGTAACCTTATCGATACATCTAAAAGTAACCAACGAAAAACAAAAACAAACAGCGGGCACTGCACTGCACAAAATGGCAGCCGTCCGTCGGATATTGGCGGGAAACATGGAATATTCTATTTTATATCTACTTTAATTATCTCCGACAAGTTCTGCACCATTGAGCTAGGGCTTACGTTATTCCGTATATTTTTATTTGCACCATCAATCCATTTATGGACTTCTATTAAATACTCCGCAATATTTGGATTATTTTTCGTCCTGGCTACATACATGTTTTTTATAAAACGGACAATATTGGAACTGCGAATATTCAAATTAATCAGATACCAGACAAAGTCTAATGAAATGAAAATTGAAATGGCTTCAATGTCGGAGAAAATTTTCAAGGGGGGGGTTTTAATTCAATTTTGGCTAGACAGTACCAAGACGTTTAGCGGTGTGTGATCGGACGCAAAAGTGAAACATACTAGCAACTCAATAAATTAATCGAATCGTTCGGGGCTGATAAAATCAATCACGAGAAAACTTTTTACTGCAACCATTCAAAACCGTTCGAGTCGAAAATGGGATTCGATTTATTATTTCACTCGCACTAACTTGACGCGTTTGGAATAAGCTTAAGATTCAACGAACCGATAGATTAGGCATTTAGTGTCATATATTACAGATATTTTTCGTTCGGTTGATTGAGGTTTGCTACGTTGGGCACAATGCCTGCTTTATCTTTGACGTCACGCCTACTTCAAGTCAGCGGTTTGGCTTCGTCGGGATAAAATGCTGCTTTATATGACGTGGAATGAATTTGTCTAGTACGACAGATTACGATACATTTGTCAGGGTTCGGAAAAAATTTGGCTCGCGAATATTTTTTCTTGATCAAATTCAAATCTAAAGATAGATTTTGCTAGGATCATCGCCTTTTTACTGGTTCGGAAAATTGAGTACGTTGCAGCTAATGGTAAACGCATAGACCTGATAAAATCTCTCCCAAGTAATACGATTACGGCGGCTTGTAACAAGTTTATAAAATATTTTCATTACATTTTATAGCAGAAAACCAGACTCTGACTACTGACACTCTAGAAGTAGTAAATTTATTTTACAAAATTAATTTAAGCGAGACTAATTTTACCATTATTCATAACCAAGTAAAACCACAATTTCTAAACAGCGCAGATTTAGAAATATACACAGCAGACAGAAATTAATTAAAAGAGCAAAATCTCCCGCATTTAGTGAAGGTTTCATAATGATATATGAGGAATAATACTAAGGCTTCTACAATGGTACGAAACATGATATGTAGGCTGAAGATGTAGTAATGCTGTCTGACACGAACTCGGGTATTACATGTGGTTAGATTTCTAAGTATTAACGTTACTCCGTTTTGTGTAGCATTTATTACAGAGATTCTTATTTGAACTAGTATGATTTATTATTTATTGTTATGAATATCTACATTATATTAGCCCATATACATGTCACTGCAAGGCACGAGCTTCGTCTAGTCGAAAGTTGATTAAGAAGGGTTAGGCCATGTAGACCACCACTCTTCCCTATTGCGGGTTGGCGAACTTTACATACCATAGAAATTCTCCTAAATCGCTATGGTAAGCTGGCTTCCTCACGATGTTTTCGTTGCGTGTCTGGTGATTGAATATCAATACAAACATGAGTCCGTAAAGTCAGAGGCGTGCCCTGGGATTTGATATTGCGACCGTCGTGAATATGATGGCAGCCGCATTTGGTCAGTTTAGTACTAGCCCAACGCAATTTTCAACTAGTATTATATTATAGCGTGGAGGAAATATAATCTAAGATTAGTAGATTTTAAATTTGATTTACACTCTGGATATTCTTTGAAATTATTTTTATAGATAATTAAATGATCGAAGGAAGTATTTATTTTCAATAAAGTAAATACAAATAGAACAGCAAAAATGTTCATATTCCACCCCTACGAAACGATAATTTCCCTGCTAACGTTCCGAAATCTAAACACATGTGATACTAATCTCCGTATGTGAATCGAATCGCCTTATTACCAGAAAATTTCGTGTTTCACAAAAACCATCCTTATCTCCATCACATAAGGATTATAAAGGAATAATTGCGTTGTAATTAGATGTGGTATAAATTTCGTTAATGGAGTAAAACAGTTGTGCGTAAATGAAAACAATATTAACGTTATGGCCATCATAAATATTTATATTTTAATAATGTCGTATGTATGTATATTAGTTCGTTTTATCTTAAAACATCATGTTTTGGGTAGTTTTGGACAGTTTATGGATGTATTATGATAATACATATATATAATTTTATAGTAAATTGGAATCATAGTAAAATGGACTGCGTCGGTGGCGCAGTACGATTACAAAGCTAAGGTCTTAGGTTCGAAACCCGGGTCGGGTGAAGTGATAATGGATTTTGCTATTCATTGTCAACCCGGATTTGGGAATTTTTGTTCACAAGGCCAAAACGTGGGGGCTGTAGTATCACTTCTAGCTACCCCTGCTCGGAAAAAGCCCTGAGGTTAGCTACGGAATCATTACTAAGGTAAAAATTAAATTCCTGATTGACTAACATAGTTTTTAAGTAAATTTTTTGTTACTAACACACATATGGACATATTTTGCTGAAATGAATGTTATTATTATTATAAGCTGCATAGTAGATATATAGACAGAATGTTAATCTTTACATTAAATTTTGCAAGTACTTCACATAAACATAGCTAATATTTTTGATCCTTCAAGCCGGATAATACCACTTTTTAAACTGACTCGGCAAATTGACTACAATGTAATCGAAGATAAGTGCAATGCCGGGCAGCTAGAATCATCGTCTTGAGTCTAGAAAGACAATTACCTCTCTTCATTCGACATAATACTGTCGATCATGTTGCTTGAAGTTCCTTTATGTGTATAATAAGAGCGTAAGTGGCATAAGGAATTTCTAGCTATAGAGGACAAGTTTTCTTTTGCTTTATATTATTTATTTATTTTCAAAATGATATCCCAAAATATATTCACATTTGATGATGCTCGCTCTCTTCTCTCGAGCAGACAACTTCTTAGCGATTTTGTTTATGGTAAGTGATACGACTGCTCACGAACAGCAGCATACCAATCATTACCTGGAATTACAAAGCAATGCTTGACATTCCACTGCGCTCGCCATCCTGAGAGATAAGATTTTAAGTTTCAATATTGGACATATTGAAACTCACCGTTCCTCTAACTTTAATAATCAAAAACCCATCAACAAATTAAAATTCACACTGATCCTATGAGTTACTGCTTGAAAATACACATTAAACGTTCTCGTAGCTCCTAATAACACCGTATAATTATTTACAATCGACTTCGTGATAGAATTCGTAATTCCAGGATTACCGGGTTCCGAGTCTTTTGAAATATGTAATTTTGAGGAGACGCTTTAGATGGCAATTAACGGGTTCAATGCATTACGTATTCATGTTAACGATTACTGTGCAAAACTGATAACCGTTTTCAATATTAATAACGTTGAGATAACACTATTAATTATATTGACGCTTATAATGTTTTAGTTTGTTTTGTAATTACGCGATGTTGCGGCTTGTTTTAAATTAGATTTGTATCTGGAATTAATCATTTTTAGATCAGGATATGGCTGCTCATTTTTATGTTTGAGCTTACAATAATGGTTTTGAATAGTTTAACAAGAGTTTAATTTTATTCAACTTCCTACGGCAAATCCAGTATTAGAATAGTGATGTCATTGAGTTCAGAACACGAGAGCGTTTTTAACATCAAGCAAGACGCATTAGGCAAACAAAAATTTACTTCAAGATTCAAGCTGATTTTAAGTTGCTCATTATTATTTACATATTTTGACTGCTATACATAATATAGCAACAAATTAAATTACCCAATTTAATAATTTACTTTCTTATAAAAAAGTCCTCCAAAGTAAAAATTGGGTGATACCTAACTCTTGTTAGATATCTTGTTAGATAGCTTTACAGCGCAAATATTTAATCGAATCATTCACTGAAAACAATAATGCTAAAACCCAACAAAATTCCAAGACCCATCACGAGATTGTTATTTCAAAACGTAACGCTATTTTAATACCGGTAACAATAACGAAACGTAAATTCGTGGTCGCGTGCTAAATTTACGATATCTGGCAATGTGTGCCCCAATACTTAATTTTATTTTTAATCCTCATAATAGTAGTTTTATAGAGTTGTTGGCGATTAATAACGTTATCTTTTCTTCTTCTGCACGCTATTTTTGTAAAGGCGAGATTTGGTAGCTATAATTAATATTTTTTAGTTGCCATAATAGCTATTTCCACTTTTTATCTATATTGGCCACAAGAATTTAGTTTGAGAATAAAATTAATTCAGAATTATATAAAAACATCTTATGAGTCTAAATGTATAGTATTTCAAACCACTGCATTCAGTATATGATGATATAATTCACTTAAAAACTTATTGGGTGTCGCAACAATTTGTAATTTCAATCTTAGTTTTGATTGACCAATCAGGCAAACTATGAATATTTTTTTCAACAACTAAACATTTGTATTCAATGATATTGATTGTAATCGGCAAGTACAATGATAGAACCATTTTCTTCCACATAATAATTATGTCACTTCGATCATATAAATGTAAGTCTAGGTAATAAGCAGTTGTTGCAACAGCGTAAACACTGAAGGCGTTGAATATCCTTTCCAGGAATAGTATCCGATACTACACCCATCACAAAGCTAATTATTATCCCTGTAAAGATAAATATAGTTGCCGTCACAAAACCCAAGACAACAGGCAATATAAAATTCAGTTGGAAATAACACCATTTCACACGTCTGAAACGATATCAAAATAACCAAGTCTAATAGAAATTCTAAGTGACGTGCGGTACTGCTAACTACATTATGTCACACGGTATGAAATGTACAGGATGGCAGAACGTACGCGGGTGCTTCCAATTTGAATATTCCATTTAGGGTGCGAACGTTCGAAATATAAAATGATACCGTTTGATTTCTGTTTGGTGGAGGTTTTTCTGTTGCTATTTTTGACGCGTGAATTGACGTTTGTTTAATTGTTTTTTTTTTTTTATATATATTTTTAACTGTCTATATTTTTACTGTTATCATACGGGAGGCTGTATGTTTGATCATCGAAGTAATTGTTTGTGTTACTCTCAAATTTTTGTTTCGGGTGAGAGTGTAGAGAGATCAAATAGTCTTCAGTGGTGTCGGATAAGCACGACACAAGAATTGATATTTTTTATGATGTTAGGACAATGAGTATAACAAATGTGATATTTATTTACTACTATTAATTTGAAATGACTGCAATAATGATCAAAGTCATGTGTGGGTTTCAAAACAACACAAATTCTTTTTCAGGTTATGTTCATGTTACTACTCTCTAACTGCAACTAAAAGTAACCTTTCTTTATACTTACATAATCTAATAACTATTCCAAAAAAAAAAACGCTAACCTCACCAAAATAAAATCTAACAAAGTTATCGAAATGCAACACAGACAAATTATATATTCTATCTAGCCTCACTGTTCACTAGTTATATTGGCCTGGTCTCTATTTTGTGTAGTCTGTATTGGATGTGAATTTTTAAAGTCACAATGTCATTTATGACACCACGTACAATTTCACGTGGCGCGGTATTTATCGCCTGTGCTTAGACCAAACTAAACTAAAATTCAACTGTATTTTAGTTATTTGGATATATTTTTAATAGAAGTTTTAAAAAATAATACGGCATGTCAGCGCTCCCAACGGAAAAACTACTGAGTGGATTTGATTTATGCCGATCATAAACACTTGGTGAATTGTGAAATATATTGCTAACCTTTGATGAAAAATTAAAGGTAAGGAAACATTTTGTTATTATTTGGCAAACCGTTTCGGGACCGTCGGGCAATCTAATTGATTTGAGAACTTCGTTATTTCTGTGAGAATGTGATAACACATCTCACGGCCTAGCAACTAACCAAGGTCGAAGTTTATCATCTTCAATTGGCTGAGATTCTTTATCTATTTGATGATCGATACGATTATTCTAATACCAAAACCTCACATTTACAATATCAGAATCTGTTAGTTTATATCGATTACCAGCGAAAGAATCATCAAAAACAATCAATTCAAAAAGATACTTTCAGTAATTGCCGTTTGACGTTTAACACCATAATTTAAGCTGTCAAAAACTATACTTTTAGATGCAAAGTACAAGAATACAATAATAAAACTAAAAAATAGCATTAACTTCCGAACTCATCCCTTACATATTGTTTCCAATACTTTCGTACTTAACAAGGAAATTAAATGTCAAAGGAACACGGACGTGCAGTGAGCAATACGATTGTTTTTTATTCATTTTATATAGCAACTGAAATATTTGACTCTTTTGTATTGTGATTGGGTTTTATAAAAATATTGCAGTGGAAAGTAGTACGAATATTGGGAGTTACAAAATGTAGTAAATAAATAAATCTTTATGGATATAAATGGTATATTTTTCTGTACATCGTAGGCAGTGGTAGCTGTGTAGTATAAAAATATTTCGTCAGTATTTGATTCTGGTAACATGATATAGGCCAAATCCACGGCTGTAGCATGCAGAATTCCATAGTACGTTGAGTTCAACCCATACGATATTCTATCTTAAACAGAATACGGTTTAAAATAAAAACCAGGCGCCAAAAATTTACAAACCGATAGATCGCATTGCAGCTTATAAGCGGCTAATAAATATAAATTTGTCAAAGATACATCATATTTTAACAACAAGAAGAATAAGAATTGAGAAAATAAGAATTTGAATTCAAAATACGAATTTATTCCAATAACATAAACATCTTCAAAGAAATCCCAATAACAACACAATACTCTAATACACTCGAGAAAGTTTCACGAATTCGTAAAACTCAATTCGGACCCACGACTCCACGCAAATTACTTACATAAGTCCTCAATCAACGTATATTTAAATACCTAATAATATTTCAAAGAACCCCACAGAATTAGCTTCGCAACGTATAATCTTGAATGCAAATGGGTGGAATAAGAAAAATGCGAGACGAGGGGACTTAGAAAAGAAAAAAATCACAATAGTATTGATGTTTCGCGAGGGCCTGCGTAATGCAGACGAACTATGAAGTTTATGATGCATCCCCAGGCGATTTTGATAAAAGATTTTGATTTTGAATTTGACGATTTGAATGAAATCAAGAGGATTATGGTGGATGCACTCAATGTTATCTCTTAATCTGAAGATACTCTTGAAGCTCTTTGTGATGTTACAGGGATGAAAATACTATGTAAAGAAATCAATTGATTAACTGTAAGAGCTACAGTAAGTAGTAAAATACAGCAAGATGAATAGAAATCTTATTATGAAGATGTGTAATTAAAAGGAGATGGAAATCATTTATATTAGATTCCATGTTACTATGCTCTGAACAAACTTTTATACTAAATTCTGGATCAGGATCAAGTCACTCTTTGTTAATTTGATTAAGATATCATCATCCAAAAAAATAGCAGCTGACTAAGATTCCTCTGACTTCTCACGCAATTTATCAACCACTTCAACATCCCCAATCTCCATTCAGACGTCAAAACATCAGGTAATCTAAATAGCAATGGATGAAACTCAGGACGAATAATCAAAAACAGACGGAAGGTGAACGTGGAGCAATACATCGACCTTTTGGCAGCCACCGCACGAATTAAACCGAGCGGACGATCAATCAAAACTGATGTCTCCCAAACATTTATCTTCGGTACGGAATATTAAAAGGAAAAGCTGGATACACGGAAAAAACTGCGCCGAATTATTCATAGCGTTGTGTTGGTGGGGCATTTGTGAGGTTCTGTAGGGAATTTATTGATATGAATAGCTTAAAACTGATTTTTAGTTTGTTGTGTTTGCTCAGACTGATTGCAATCTTACCTGATTTTGATTCTGTTTCTGATTCTCTAATCTAATCCTGATTCTGATTTGCTGTTTATCATTAACTGTATTTTTTTGTCGTACATTTCGTTGAGTCTCTTAAAAAAGACCATTATTTGTCATGTTGTTCGATATTTTCGATTAAGAAACTACGGTAGTCTGAAGGTAGGCTTTTGCCATTTTTGTGCGGACTTTGTTACTAGCAGAAATCCACAGGCTACTTAACAATTAAGATAAAGACAACATAAATGGAATTTCTGTATCGGAATTGACTAATTTAGTAACAATAATTGGAACAATCTAAGATTCTAATCGCTCAATAAATCTAAAACGTTTTACACCATAACATTAGCACTTTAAACCCCATTACCGAGGCAAGTTCGACTCCCATTGAGATTCCAAACATGTAAATTAATCCGTTTAACATAACTTGCCAAAACTTTAATGAATGCATCGCACACTCAAGTTTCTCGGCAATAGTTGAACTCGAGCACATTTAGATTATAGATAAAATAACTAGTTTTAATTAACTAAGTTTATCACGCAAAAAGTCGATAAGACATAGATATATTCTACTTTGAACTAATAACGGAGGTAACTTTACTGACGCATTTTACTAGTCCAGTAAGATAGACGCATAATCGCTTTACTTTTTTCCGTACTCATGTTTGTTTCTCAATTTCATTGTTATTTTATTAAATTGGAAATCTATCGCCTCAAAACTATTTACCCAGTATGACAAAAAACATATCACATTTGGTTATCTCAATATTGGCATTGAAAAATACTAAAAAATAAATAAAGGACAATCTACCCACCATAGACGTGGTCCCTTAATAGTAGACAAGTTTACTTATATACCTTATATGCCTATCATAGTATAGTCCTCACAGCTATGAAGCAAAAACATAAAAATGATTCCATTGTAAGAGAATTTCATGAAGATTTTTCCTAAGCTTCCGCGTCCACGGACCCCTGAAAACAGGATTGGCCGAGTCTGGCCGGACAAAAGTCATAGTGTTAAAATAAATATTGCATTCCTTCCTGTGAGGGATTGTCTTTGTCATTTTCAGGCTGGATTTCTGTTACATTTTTAATATAATGTAGTTACATTTTGTCTTTGCACTGATAATAGACCGGCATGTTTGTGACTCGTGACACGAACCATTGTAATTTTAAATCATACTAATATTATAAATGTGAATGTAATTTTGTTTGTTAGGTTCACGCGAAAACTACTTCCGATCATCATGAAACTTTGTAGACATATTCTTGGAGATATTAGAAGTAACAGTACTTTTTATGAATAAAAAAATGTTTTCCGACAGATAAAAAAAATGCCGCCATTATTATTATTATGTGTAATGTTAAGTAATTTTCTTTCTTTTTAATAATAATTGTATGTTTGTGATATTTCTATACTTATTTTGATTTTTTGTATATTCTGTTTGTGTAATTTTGTATGGGTCTGCTTACCTGAAATAAATGAGTTTTATTTTATTTTTATTTTTATTTATGAAGTGTATCTGTACCCGTGTGGAGCCGGGTCGAACCACTAGTGGTTATATAAAAAAAAAGACAGTCCGTGTTGCTGAGGGAGTTTCTTGCGCCGTTTCTTCTTCACAGCTACAACACGTTCCGAAGCGATTGTAGCAGAAATTAACGATTCAACAGATCTTGTGAAAGACTTTTTGAATGAAGAATATGATTATTACCTTTCTCTATAAGCAGCTGCATGAAGAAGTTTTATTTCCTACTTTTGTCTCAATAGGTAATTTATAGTATGTATACTGGGTATCTCAAGACTGCTACCGAAAACGAAGCCGGGTGGTAGTGTTAGTGGCTACAAACAAAATGCAACTAAAAATTTCGCAAAGAAACGCGACAATTATTTTTTATGATTTTTTAAATATCGCCATTTTTGGGTGGTAAATCCATAGTTTTTGCTAAAATAATAATTTAAACTCTTTTATACCTTAGAGTATTTATAAATAAAAGGGTATACACTATTATTTTAGGAATACATGTATTTACCACCCAAATAGGGCCATAGGAAAAAAATAACAAAAAAAAATTGTCGCTTTTTTTTGCAACTTTTATTGTTGCATTGTGTCTGAAGTCGCTTAAACTACCACCCGGCTTCATTTTCGGTAGCAGTCTTGATATACCCTGTATATGTATGTTTATCTACAGAAGTATTCATATTTGTATGTATATAAAATATATTATATAAATATGTATCAAATATTGTGTATAATATATTAATTATAAATAATTTGTTTATCTATTCCTTTTCAGAGCATGTTTACCTTTAAATTCTATACTGCCCTCTCTTCTTATCCTTTTCTTATATCCATCCAAAGGTTGTCTGGAAGAAATCGCCTAGGGCGATAAGACCGCCAACTGTACTCTTTAATTTTATTTGTTAAATATTGTATTATTTTGTCCTTTTGTGTGCAGTAAAGAATAAATAAATAAATATTTTGATTTGATTTGGTTTGATAGTAAGCGGTAAGCTGAAATGGTTATCAGAACCGTCAATCCACAATTCATTAGTTTGCTTTTGATTTGGTTTGATAGTAAGCGGTAAGCTGAAATGGTTATCAGAACCGTCAATCCACAATTCATTAGTTTGCTTTTGATTTGGTTTGATAGTAAGCGGTAAGCTGAAATGGTTATCAGAACCGTCAATCCACAATTCATTAGTTTGCTTTTGATTTGGTTTGATAGTAAGCGGTAAGCTGAAATGGTTATCAGAACCGTCAATCCACAATTCATTAGTTTGCTTTTGATTTGGTTTGATAGTAAGCGGTAAGCTGAAATGGTTATCAGAACCGTCAATCCACAATTCATTAGTTTGCTTTTGATTTGGTTTGATAGTAAGCGGTAAGCTGAAATGGTTATCAGAACCGTCAATCCACAATTCATTAGTTTGCTTGCTTGTTTCATTATTTCGTTTCTTTTCATGTCAAATGTTTTATGTAGTAATTGGGCTATCAAAAACATGATTGAATGATTTGGACATGTTTTTAAGATTAATAGTTCTCCCACCAAAGTTAGTGTGTATGTATAATGTTTACTTATGGAGCATAGTTTTGCATTTATCAATATAGCTTTGTATGAAATGAGAATACTGATATGAAAAGTGCATATCAAAAGGACTTATTGTTGGTTCCTTGATTGAAACAAAGGATTTGATATTGAAATGTCTTATGTCTCAGGACGGCGAGCGCAGTGAATGCCAGGAATGGCTTTGTGATTCATGGTGTTGTTTGGTTTCGCTACTGTTCATGAGCGGTCAATTTATTTACCATCAGGCGAACAGCATGCTCTTCTCGCCATTCATTGCAATTTAAGAAAATACACTATGTAACATCTTATTTACTATAGAGACCAGATAATTTCGTTAGACCTTTTAGATTTCCAGTACTAAAACCTTTCCATAATAAACACCCATCCCATAGAACTCACTACTCCAAAAAACATCAATACAAAAATGCCGAAACAAAACCAAAAAACAGATTAAAACGCCGTGTCTATACCATTGTAAGTTTCAAAGCCAGACATGAAAGCGAAACAATAAAAATATCGAATTGAACAGGACAGCCTATGCAGGCTTCATTCGACAATCAATCTAAATAACGTTACTGCCTGCCCCCTTTAATTGGGGGTGGGATGAGTTATGGATTTTGCAGTTCGCTTTGTTATACTTGGTTTGTGTTTGGATTAAGGATTATTTGTAGCAGCAATGAAAGTAACTAGTTGTGTTGGTGATTACAGTCTGGTGGAAGGATGAAGGTCAAATTTTGAAGAAATTAGCGTGCATACTTCCCCGCAAGATATTTGAAGGTACGTTAAATGTGCCAACTATGATAGTTTTATCTGTTTATGATTTATACGTCCCACTGCACAGGCTCTTCTACAATCGAGAGTACGATTGAGACGGGTTAGGCCATATAGTCTACCACGCCGGCCTAGTGCAGTATGAAGTAATTTTACATACCATAGAAATTCTTCCGATTCGCTATGGTATTGCAGGTTTCCACATGAAGTTTTCCTTCACTATTTTAGTTTTATTAAAAAATATTTGCCTATTTTCACTGAAACATTGACGGGAGGTGGATCGGAATATAAAATTCAAGTTAATCTGAATCGACCCCATGGGACGGTGGTGATAAGATCAGTTACGAGACTTGGTAGTTCTTGTTTTTCCTTTAACTTAACGCTTTCACCCATAATAATTAGGCTTTATAGATATACTACTACTTATCTACTTTGGGAGCGACATTTAGAATACATATTTTCTTGGAGATTTGCGCAAAAAATAATTAATATTAATAATTCAATGGATATTGAAATAAAACATATTTCTACAGATCGCGAATAGGTTTCTCCGCGATAAACTCCATAAAAATAATATGTAAGATTTGCGTAAGCAGAAGAAACTATCAAGTTACGTGTATTATTGATTTAGATCAGTTGATACAACTTATTTACATATTTATACTAAAAAGATCCTGTATAAAACGGTAATTCATATACCATATATACATAATACCCAAACAATCATCTAAAACAACAGTTATATGCAAAACTACAGAAACAAGCTAGCTAACTAGAATAATATATTGCGAGTTGCAATCCCTTTCTTGAACGCATTCAACTGTCATATTTGATATTCATACACTTACAGTCGCGGACAAAAAGATCGTGCACGTATTTGCATTTATCATGCAGTCAAATTGTTTCCTCGGTGGCATTACGGCATCCATTTTGGATAATGAAGAAGGAAACAGGGATGTTGTTTCGCTTTTTATGCTCTTTTGTTGAGGATCGCGATATGTGTAAAATAATAGTGTTTGCTAATTTTATGATAGTAATTGTACAGACTAGTTTAGTAAGAATGTTTATGAGTTTGTTTTTGGAGCCACAATGAATTAAATTATCAATTTATCGAAGCAAAAGAAACTCGTACACCAATTATTGATTTTTTTGTGAATTGTGAACCTTGTGATCCTATAATATCTGGCTCTCCAATTATTTCATTGCAATGAATGGCGAGACTATCATTCCGGTCGTATCGGTAAGCGATACGACCGCTCATAAACATTAGCAAAACCAAACAACTTGAATTACAAAGCAATGCTTGGCATTCCACAGAGCTGGCCATCTTGAGACATAAGATGCTAAGTGTCAATATGTCCAGTAGTTACTCTGGCTACAATGTCCTTCAATACGATGCACAATAGTGTATTTACATTGCTGTTTAGCGGGAGAAACAGACATTGCGGTGGTGCAAAGGCGGCCTCTGACATATGAGAGACCTACCAGTAAACAATATTAATGGTATTGACTAGTTTAGTGGTAATGACTATGATTATTACTACATAGTATAAAACAAAGTCGCTTTCTCTGTCCCTGTGTCCCTTTGTATGCTTAAATCTTTAAAACTACGCAACGGATTTTGATGCGTTTTTTTTAATAGATAGAGTGATTCAGGAGGAAGGTTTATTTGTATAATACGTACATATTATTGTACAGAAATCTATTTGTACCCGGGCGAAGCTGGGCCGGGCCGCTATGTTTTATAAGCCAAAATAAATTAATTTTTTTTTTTTGTAAAGGCAATTCATAGCTACTATCAATTATTGTACTTTGGGCTGTTAACTGTGAGTTCCTAGCTTCGATAAAGTAAATATCTGGCTCTCCATTTGGTGCTAGGATTTTGGTTCAACGGGCATCAAATTGGTTTAGGGACACAAATCTACTTTAAAGAACGTCCTAAGACTTTAAAAAGCTTGGCGAACTATAGCTGCACTAACATGAACTAACTATAGCTGCACTATCGTGCATCACTAACATGAACTAACTATAGCTGCACTATCGTGCATCACTAACATGAACTAACTATAGCTGCACTAACATGAACCTTTCTCATCAGGAATAAAACCAATCTTTAACATATTTTTGAGTTCCATGCCAAAAACTGCAACTGCAAAGCAACAAGATCTTGAAGGACTCGTGCATTCGGCCAGCACTGTACCCAGACTTCGATGTCTGGAGATGCACGCTGCATACTTAATACCCACTTTGCATTTGATTATGGCATGTGTTACTCGGTCAGAAGCTATTCCAGTAAAATGTCTTTATGCATGAACTTACACGTACGCGGATAACTTATAACATAAATCCACGGCTTAGTTATTCAATTCATTCTATTTTTATTGAAACTGTCAGTGTCCGGAAAGTAGATAAATCTTAAGTTTGAACGGAAATTGACTTAAATTTCCTGTTTTTTTACTTATATATTAACATAGTACAATAATAATGGTATATGTAGTGTAATCTTAGTAACTACCCACTGGTGCGTTCGTATTCGTTTTTACAAAATTATTAATATCGCTAGATGAAACTATTTTTGTACTGTTTTTTGTTATTTCTTTCTGTACTTATACGAGTATACTTATGTAATATATTTTGTACTTATAGTTTGTCTAGTTAATAATATAATAATAGTTATAATTTTGCCTCGCCTTCTAGTATACTACGTGAAATATACGTTTTTGGTTATACTTAAGAGACAAACCTTATTTGTAACCATTGTAACAGATTTAAGATACCTGTCTGTGTAAATAAATAAATTAATTAATTAATCCAAGCAAAATAATTTGTATCAAAAACCTGATGCTTAAAATCGTATTCAATGATAAAGTATCCCCTTTCAGTAAGTAGTGCAGCGTCACTCAAAGGTTATATTCACTATTTACGTAGAAATACTAGAATACTAGTTAAATACACACAATATGGTTTATTTCCTGCACTGGTGTCGTGTCGCCGCGGTTTAACCGAACCTTCGAGGAAATTACACGCGGTTTTAACTCGCATTCACTATTAAACTCGTTTTTCAGTTATAAATTAAGCTTAGAGTTTATGTTTTTGTGTTATGCTTTGTATTATTTTTTACAATTTATAACGTTTCATGTTGTAGTAACCACATACCTTCTTTCATCTATGCGTCACCCTAGGTTGGACTGGCAGAGAATGCCTTAGGCATTACTTACACCATACACAATTAGTAACTTTATTTCTTTCCTCTCAATTTTATAGAGATCGTCGACGTTAGATCTTAATATGTCTCATTTAACCACTAGTTACTCTTGCTAAAATGTCCTCAAACTGGAACAAAACAGTGCATTGACACTGCTGTTTGGAGGGAGAAATAGACATTGCGGTGGTACCTACCCAGTCGACCTCTCATAAGAGCGACTGACACAAGTAGATCACTGAAATGGTGCTAAAATTTAAAACAAAATGACATCTCATATATGAGAGACCTACCAGTTAAGTTCTATAATATACTTCCTGCTTACCCCCTTTAAAGCATGATACGTTTTGCATGTGTTACCAGTAAACCACACGTCACGGAACACATCCGGGCGTTGTAATATCTTTGTTGTTTCTTCTAAGGTTTAGTCCCTTTCCTTGTTTATGCGCTTTAATTATAGGAGCGTTAAGAAAATGGCTTCATGTGACACTGAGGAGTTTGGTATTACTTTTAAGGTTAGGAATAGGCATATTTTAGTTGCCATTGTCTGAGAAAGAGTTAATACTTTCTTGCAAACCACATGTTTATAAAAATGTTACACAAGTTATATATATATGTATTATATGGACCCAGTCGGGCAAGGCAAAAATTTTGATGAGGATGAAGCCATTGTTTCGGTAATTGTAAATTGTCTGTTTATTTATACAATATTTTGGACCCAAATTTCATCAAAAACGTAATAATATAATTGTAATATTCTCCTTTATAGAAGTCGATTAAAATAATGCGTACAATTATTGAATCAAACAGCAAATCTTATAAGCTAACATCGCGAAGTCATTGCCCTGAAAACGGATACCTATCTACTCGAGTTTCATGAAATCATACACTTTGATGCTAGTTATGTAGATTATTGGTGCTAGAAAATGCTGTACATTTTTCTTGTTATAGATTTATTTTATAAAGCAGTATTTTATTTTGCATAATTCAATTATATTAAGACCTTTGAGTGCGTGGTGGCCTGTTGGTAAACGGACTAGACGCGACTGCCAACATGTTCACAGTGGTCGCGGGTTCGAATCCCAGGGCACACCTCTGACTTTTCGGAGTCATGTGTGTATTGATAGTCAATCACCACGCACTAAAACGGTGAAGGAAAACATCGTGAGGAAACCTGCATACCATAGGGATTCATAAGAATTTCTATGGTATGTAAGTCCGCTAACCCGCACTAGGCCAGCGTGGTGGACTATATGGCCTAACCACTCTCAATCGAATTCTCGATTGTAGAGTAGGCCCGTGCCCTGCAGTGGGACGTATATGGGCTGATACAATACAATACAATAAAGACCTTTGAGACTCGATATTTTTGCGCCAAATATATCGGATATATACAGAATTAATACAAATAGAAACATGATTAATTGGTTCCATTGTAGTTTAATGGAGGCTGATCTTTGGCCAATAGTCAAATAAATATTAATAAATACACGCAAAAAACACATGGCCCCATGGTAAGATAAAATATTATGTCATGGGTATCACAAAATTCAAAGATATTTGGCTTACACAAACCAAAAAATATTTGTGACACAAATATATTTTCAGTAGTCTGATCGCTCTTGCCGCCTCTCTTTACTCAACCTTTCTCAAAACTACCGCATCAAGAAGGCTTTCAAACTTAAATGTAAATGATCAGTAATAAGGAACTTCCTAGAATATTTAATCAGTTGAAAAAATATAATATATATTTACTGCTTTGGCAAAAAGAGTATACTGATTCTTCGTTCTGGGCGACTTCACTCAGCCATAGTAATTATAATATAATAATATTCATATCAAAAATATATATTGTAAAACAACATATTATTATTAAACTGCTCTGATTTAAACCAACTTGTAAATTTTGTAATAATTCACTTCATTGTAAACTGGTTTTGAAAAGAGCAACACTAGAGTTTCTTGCCCGTTCTTCTCTATTGAAAACAGCTTTCCGAACCGGGTGGTAGATAAAAAAATTACTGAATCTAAATGATGTTGAACATTTTAATGGATTCAATAAATTATTTTCATTTTCATTTTCATAGCCCCAATTCATTACACTGTCACTGAAAGCTATTAATAAAATTCAACAAAACTCTATTCACAAAGAAATACCTATCTAATGAAACGTAGAATACAACAAGCCATTCTTTAAATGAACTTTTCATATTTTTCAAAACTAAGACCATATATTTGAAGTGCAGACAATTCATTTCTCAAACGGACCGCCACGCCGGCCGAGTTCAAAGCAAGTTTGCCGAACTTACCGGCAAGTTTGGATATTCGCATCCGTTCGACCGATCCAGGCTGAGGTTTAAATTTCATTATTTGACCGCATAGAGGATTTATTTAGAGAAAACTATTTTTTATTGCTATGGATGGCGAGACGAGCGTGCCGTTCGCCTGATGATCACGGAGCGGACTCCACCACGAAAGCCTTAAAGTAATCGAAACGTCGGGAAGTTAAAAAATTTAAAAATCAAACCAAATTCGCGATAAAATCCGTAAATGTTAACTTTATTACAATGTGTAACATTCGCGTAAATCTAAGAAACCATTGTGGATGCAACTGAGTATGAAATTTTAGAAATTAGTCTAAAATTAAATAGTTTTTCACATTTCTGCAACTGACGCTTTAGAAACAAATGTTTATGTACCACACAAAAATGTTGTCTGGTATAGCCTTCGATCAAATATACACTAGATACACAGTTCCCTATAAAAGTTCTGTTAAAAAGTGGCACCGATGCATGACATGAAAAAAAGTAAACAAAAAGATCACATATTCCAAATATATTAACACAAATTCCACCTTATTCCTCGAGCTTAAAGTAGCTTTTCACATAATATTGTCTAAATTTCTACGACGTTTTAGAAGCAACAGTCGGTGCGTGGCTGAAGGCAAAAGAGTGCTTAAAGCACTCTTTTTTGGTGCCATTTTCTAAGCGCTCATGTTGTATCTAGTGTATATTTGATCGAAGGGTATAGCGATAGAGGTTATGGCCTTCATAGAATTTATTTTCCAATATCTCAAGTAATTTGTCAATTATTTGCATTATAAAACCGTAAATTCTCCACGCATATAAGGATAAGTCTTGGCGCTAATAAATACGTACTGAAATTGCGTTAATAACATACATTTCCGTTCTTCCATGAATCATGCTCGGGAACGCACAAGACACAAACCACATAATAGTATAAACATTACATAATCCCCATACATATTCAACAAATAAGTTATGCCGCTAATGTATCGTATGCAAATCACAACGACATTACTCCGCCCACCCTAATCCAATTGAATGTTCTTACCGCGATGGTAATGTTTGTACTGGTATGACGTCATTGTTAATATTATCTTATAAATAGTATTATAAAAAAATATGTTCATCTAGTCTATTTTAGCTATATCTAATTTAATTGCAAATATTGGAGAAGACCTATGTGTACATATCTTCACAAGCTATGACGTCTTTGTAGTATGGCTATATTTTTGAGACATAATTTGGTAGTACTGTGTTACCATCAGGTGGAATGTTCATTTTTTTATTAGATTTAAATGAAACGAAACCATCCATATTCATTTCTAAGACATTCGCAGTTCAATAAGGATGTTAACTTATCACAGATTTTGTTTGTTTAATAACTACTTGTTTAAGACCAACAAATTACAAATATTCAGATGGTGCGATCATTAACTCAATTGAGTGTTAATTAACTGACTTTAGTCGAATAATTTGTGAACACAAATGTATAATTAAAGCTACTTGTTCAATCATTTGCAACATATACAAAGCACGATCAAAAGAACTTGAATTATATAAAAAAAACTTCACCAATAAGAAATACATGTCAGCACAAAATAAAATTTCAATCTCAGCCAATCCAATATTTTTAAATAAACTCGCAACTAAAATAGATCCAATCAGTCATACAGCGAATGTAGAACTGATTCGATTTTCTCATCGAGTGGGAGTCTATTCAAATAGTTCAAGAACTTTGCTACTGAACCAATAAATATTGAGCATAATATATAATAAAAAAATATTGCGATATAAACATGGACTACATTTTATATTGCAACACAAATAAATGGAGGTTTTGGAATTAGCCGTAAAAACTTTCTGACACTAGAACTAGAGTTCCAAGTTACAAAATTGTGAAATTATTAAAAATCTCAATAGAAACCTTAATAAAACCTACTTCTGCACGTCCCACAAACCCTTTCAAAAATAGTTAATACCTATTTCAGAATAATTGTCATTTCGAAAAACCCAATACTCACATAATCAAAAGACAAATTGGTCCTTCGAGCCGGATCGTAAGCAAAGCATAATGCGACGCCATTACAGTAATTACAATTAGCCAGTTTATTTGATATAGTAGCAAAGCCACTTACTAATGAATACGGCATGCAGAGGCAAACGTAATGAGGGCATTACCTACATCCCACGCCACGCAACTTGCGCGAAAAATCCTTGTGTAGATTTATTCTGGCCGCCATTTGTGAGACTAAAAGGTAACCGTACATGGCCGAGCACGAGTAATGACTACAATTGCATATTCGTACGTAATAAATTCAAAGTCCAATTTGACGGCTGTTTATTTAGGAACGGTCAGCAAATGAGATACAGGATGTCGGTAGAAAGTTGTGCGTGAATGGTGCCGGGATTGCCCAGTTTTAGATTTAGTTCTGCTGAATTTGAAAGGCACCAAGCGCTAAAAGTAAATTCTATGGGATTTTGCAATGATGTAGCTATGTTCTAAGTAAGCTTTTGAATACCTAATATATAACATTAGAGAATTATTTCGATCCATATTCATTTTCTTACGGATATTTCCATAACTTCTAACAAGGACACGTTACGTTCAAGATGGTTCTTTGTACCCCTTTTTAATATTTTTAAGATTCTAGCAAGACTGTTTTACCTTCATTAGCAAAAACATTGAAATTAACATGATTATACAACTTAATTTCAACCTTAAGCTGACCTTTGTATGAATCTACCCTCACATTACAAGCGGCATCTGTCCAAAGTTGTTATTTAATACAGACATACGAATTCCTTTGATGCTCATATTGCTAATTAGTGTGGGATGGTTCGCTCGGCTGCTTCTAGCTGTGAATTCGAGTATGCAAGACACTTGCCACTTTGTTTTTGCTTTGTGGTAAGTATCACGTCTTGTTAGGGTAGGAGCTTTGGTAGCCTAAGAACATAGAGATATCTCAGTGAAAACAAAACAACTGTAGACACATAGGCGACGAAGGTTGGTTTCACTTCGTTCTGTTGTTATGAAAAATCATAAAACCATGTCCTATTTACAAAAGTCCGTTGTGATATCTAATTATTGTTAGACTGAAATCGCAATTTATAATGCTTTATATGGTATATTTTTAAAGCTTCTCACAAGAGCAAACTTAATCAAATACTGAATTTCACAATGTCTTCTAATCTAAACTATGCCCACGAGCTCGTTTTTGTATGTATAATCCAATCATAGTGTTTTCATGCGATTGTTATGAAGAATACGAAGGAATGAGAAGTTGAAAACTTTAGCTAAATTAATATCTTTATTTTTGATTAAATACATATTATGTTCCTTTCTGTATGTGTACTAAAGCTACATTACACATTATGGTTGCCAACCCAACTAATAATTTCCCGCAAATATTTTTCAAGTCATATTCTCGACTGCAATTTGGCGCCCAGCAAGTTTACCTTCCAAAAATCTTTTCTTTTGAAGCCATGATTAATCAATAGCGTTCCCCTGACTTGTCAGAATCAAACACCATCCCCCGGGAACTGTGCCGGCAAACTAACCACTGGGGAGTCAATTGACGCGTACTGCGTAGAAATTGCCGAAAATATACACTTTCCCCCACCTGGTAAAGATTAGCATTTATAGTTGAGGATTTCATTTGTTAGATGATGAGGAAATCTATATATCTTCTGAATATTGGTCTCTCTACCCTTATACTGTCTTATGCATGCTCCGGAATAATTTGGTTTCCAATTAGCAAATTCGTCATGTCAGACCATATACACTCAATCCTTTTCCAGAAAATATCAGACCCTAGGCTATATCATGGTTTTTGATACTATTATTTATGAAAGTTAAATACAAGTAAGATCTGAAAATGAAACCTAAAAGTTCTAGAGTTACAGACCATATAAACAACCACTAAGTATGTACCAATGAGGCAAAAAGTAATAGCAATATGTATATTTAATTATATAATTTTATGTATTATATTTCCACGCACATTAATATTAAACAAACTACAAATAAGCGTTATTATTATACCAAAACATTAAATGAATTCACTAATTCAACAAAACCGAAATATATTTGTGCATTTTCGAGATGAATTCAATTCTGTTGAAATGTTAGTTCTGAATTTATGATACTGAGACCGGGGGATAAACTATTACGAACACCACGTACATACACCGACAAGTGAAAATTTTCGACGTACAGTCAGCAACATATGTCGCTGAACACTCACGAGATTTGGAATTGTCATATCATCCAAAATAATAATTAATTTTCAATATCGTATGGCACATCTCGGCACAGATGACTTTACTTGGTTATATTTTACGACTACAGAGTAGTACGTACAAATTTTAATTCATAAAAAGCTTATCAAAAAATGTGAAGTGTTCAGCGACTTATGTTGCTGACTGTACCTGGTACTACTGGGTGCAAATTGTATTCGGATATTGATTTTCACAGTGTTTTATTGAAAACTAGCGGCCCGGCCCAGCTTCGCCCGGGTGCATATAGATTTCTCTACAAAAATATGCACGTATTGTACACATAAACCTTCCTCTTAAATCACTCTATCTATTAAAAAAACCGCATCCAAGTCCGTTGCGTAGTTTTAAAGATTTAAGCATACAAAGGGACATAGGGACAGAGAAAGCGACTTTGTTTTATACTATGTAGTGATGTTTTGGAATGTTAGAATAGGTATTAGTTAGTTAAAATATTGTAGAAAAGTTTTGACAGCCTCCGTGGCGTTGATAGACATCGGTTGTTAAACGAAAGGGTGCAGGTTCGATCCTTGCACGGAGATAAATATTCGTGTGATCCACTGGTATTTGTGTCGGGTCCTGTGTTTGTGAGAACGTAAAGTCTCTCATAGTTTGATAGCCACGACACAAGACTCGCTCTTAGTGTGTTTATTAATTTAATGCTAAATTACCGTGTTACTTAAACACTATTTCTGCATACTGGATATGTCGAATTGCTATCTACATAATTGTTAGTAAGTCTACACCGCTAGTCAAACATATATCTTAATCAGTCTATATTAAGAGTAATCTAATAGTAGTACATTTAATCAGTCAACATAATTATGCGGTTCCTCTTGAAACCGGATAGTTACTAATTGATCTCAGAAAACGATACATTTGCACCGGATAATATGTACTTCTGGGGGGTAGCTCTATAAACACGATACGAACTTCGAATGTTCGGACGCCGTACGTAAAACTAATGTGCCTAGATACTCCACATAATGTTAAATTCCTCTATCTTACGTCGCAACCATAGACTAAGTTCGGAGGAAATGATAATCATAATAGAGAATAATATTGATTTTTAGAAGTGAAAATCTTATATGTTACTCCGGACGTTGAACATCCGAGTATTCGAAGTTAGAATCGTTTTTATAGAGTAACCACCCTAAGTCTTAACAAAGCAGGCCCAGTACAATGACGTCAATGAAAGATATAAGGATCTATAGGCACGGAATGGCAAGAGGTTTCATTTTTTACCAAAGGATATTCAAACTTATCTGGTGAGAACATAAATTCCAATATTTTAAATTAAAGTCGTGGAATCACGAAATGCCTTTCGATGCCATGGCATAAATTAAAATATTGGAACTTATATCGTATTCCGACTTATATAAGTTAAGATAAGTTTTAGTTTCCTTGCCATGCCATCTCGGTTTTCGCTGTCACTAAACAAGTTTAAGATCGAACTATGTAAGAGACTAAGATGGAAGATAGATCCAAGCATAAGAGTGAACAATGTAGAACACCAAAAACTTTCACCGAAAACTGTCCAACAATACGAGTATATCCAAATAAGTTATAAAAGAACAGCGCTTCAACAATCACAGCGTTTTCTAAGTCAGACAAGATTCAAAGCAAATACATCGGGTTGCAGTTTAGTACTATGTACGCGAGTGTACCGCAGTCTTTTCAACCCGATATTTACTGCCCGTTCACCGAGAAATCCTGTTTTCATATAAAATATATCTGTATCTGCCCTTAATATCTGTATATACGTTATGTGGGTTTTAGTGTCTATCGTTGGTATCTTTACTATTGACTTATGGGTACATTTGAAAAGAAAATATTTGCGTTTCTCGGTTATATAATTTTCTAAAGGATCGGATTAATCATTGTTTATTGTACTCGGAACGCAAACTGATTGCGATTCACTTAACGATCAGTAAAATGCGTTAAAACTGAGGTTCCACTATAAAAAATTTCTTTTGGTGATAAATAGTAAATACAGGGTATCTCTAGACTGCTACCGAAAACGAAGCCGGGTGGTAGTTTTAGTGACTTCAGACCCATTGCAACTGAAAATGTTGAAAATAAAAGCGACGATTTTTTTTTGTTATTTTTTTCCTATGGTCGTATTTGGATGGTAAATTTATTTTTTACTAAAATAATAGTGTATACCCTTTTATTTATAAGGACTCAAAGGTATAAAAGAGTTTAAGTTATTATTTTAGCAAATACTATGGATTTACCACCCAAAAATTACGATATTTAAAAAATCATTAAAAAAAATTGTCGCGTTTTTTTTTGCGAAAATTTTAGTTGCATTGTGTTTGTACCCACTAAAACTACCACCCGGCTTCGTTTTCGGTAGCAGTCTTGATATACCCAGTATAGTTACACCTGTCTAATTGATACCGACTACAAAAAGACATCAACATACTTGCCTCATACAAGGTTCTTTTTGCTACTGTTTACGGTGGTCATCCAGAAGGATACGAATCTTAGTACTAAAGGCTAGTCGAAAACCTTATTAACCGAAAGAAATAATACAGCTAAGCTTCTAAGTACTCTTTAAGTTTCGATCCTTCATTAAGCAAGCTCAGGTCCACTTAGCGCATTCATGCAATATGACTCATGCACTATCTCCAATACCCATAAAAACAAGCGCAAAACCGTGTCAATACAACAAAAGGCTACACAGCACTATCTCAAAATTAGTTTCCATTTAAACTAAACACAAACTGCAGAACCGAACGTTCTCAAGAAACAAATAAGTTTCGAAATCAGCGTAACCATGCGAGCAACTTTGGACCGGATTAATCCCGTTACGGCCGGTTGTAATCCGGTTCGCTGTGGTCCGAACCGGACCGAGACCGGGTAGGGTTGCCAGATTAGAAAAATAATTGATTAAAAAATCACACGCTGTGTTGGTGTCGGTGAAAAAACGAATTGGGGTGATAGAATTTGGTTTATGCACTGATATTGTTGATTATTGGGCATGGAACGAAAGAAACATGTATTTGTTACAAATAATGGTTAACAGCTTTAAGTAATTATTACTAATAAAACAGTGATTGTCATCAAAACGGCTCATGCTCAACATGTGCTAGTAATAAAACCAACAATGATCTTCTGCATGGCATGGGTTTATCTTATTGCATGCCACACATATTTTTTCTAAGTCGGTTATTTTCTACCGTGCAGTTCACCGGTAATGTAAATCACAATACGCTATATAAGTACGTAAGTTTTCTCCTTGATATTATTTTTCCTTTTAAAATTCGAATTTATAAGTTAATTACATTTTAATATAAGGCACATGATATTTAACATTTGAATTATTAACACAGGTCATTATAGTGCAATACGAAATATATCATATGTTTTTAAATGCCACAAAATAATAAATTACCCAATAATCCGGCTAAAATAACAAAGTCTGGCAACCCTAATCATATCTGTTTTGAAATTATAAGCAACCGTTTCGAGTTGTGACGTCTGTACTGGGAATTTTGGAGTTGGTAAACTGATAAAGTATCTTCTATTATTTGATGAAGTGACGTTAGATCGTCGTTCAAGTGTGAATTTCGTGTTACGCATCAATAAGCTTTAATGACATATAACACATGACCAAGTCAACATTTCAGTACTATTAAATATGTATGTAGGAAATTAGATAAAATATGTTCTATTTTCTAAATTATTATTATTATTACAGCGGGCCCTAAAATATTTCAGTGAATAAAAATGATTAATAACCCATTGAGGTATTATCCTAGAGGGAATATCGGGAACAAAATCTCTGCGTATGGTGCGTGCACAAGGGTACACTAACTACTGGACATATTGAGACATAACATCTTATGTCTCAGGATGGCGTGCTCAGTGGAGTGCCAAGAATTGCTATGTAATCCATAGGTTTTTTTTGTGTTGCTACTGTTCATGTATCGTATCGCTTATCATCAGGCGAATAGGCTACTCATCTCGCCAATCAATGTAATAAAATAATAATTGATTTTAAATTTCAGTTTGTTCTGAAAATTCGCGATAAACGTTGCTTTAATCTTTAAAATTATTCTTACGTCCGTACATAATATGTTAATAAACCCATATTTTATATGTTAACGCATTTTAATCTCACTTTATAAACACCCCTCGAAAATCACTTTCACAATTAAAACTCCATCTTCACACGCAGCACCATTAAAGCTATTAATACTAGCTGAACGAGTTACAACGTACTTACAGCTATTAAGTTTCAAGCTATAATCTCACAAGTTTACGTTCCAATGATGCTGCCGCTAATTGGTGGAGTGCCTTGTAATTTTACCAACCGGTTGGGACGGGCCAGCGGTTCTTAATCTTGTGACATTATGAGTAATATTGGATATATTATTTTGTAAATGGAATTAAATTTTTATATCAATGTCTTTTTGGGAAAGTGAGTAACATTAGAATCAGAAAATTCAAAATCATCAGAAATTTCTATTCAATATATCAGCCCGAGTCAGGTATTTGTACCCGATATGACGATAGGCTCGTCCCTAGCACATAGTGGAACGTAAAATACAAAGCGAAACGTGAGTGTCCTGGTTGCACCTCTGCCTAACTCTTCTGGGAAAAAGGTGTGAGTTTTTGCATGTATGTACATATATACTTTCTTTTGGACATTATAAAACGCACCACTTTTCTGTGTATTCTGTTGAGTGCTGCTAGCTCGAAATGACTAGTTCGACTTACGTGTTGTTTTAGTATGGAATAACGTGGTTCACTTGGTTTAAATATAATATTTCGACAATTTTTTTTAACAGAATACAATTCGAGCTTTTTAAAAATTGCTTGTTATGAGTACCCGTCCGAATGGTGATCAAATTACGTGTAATATAAAACTTGCCGTTATGATGCACGCAAATTGATATTTACTTTCAGGTGTTGTAGTACATACATTATGCGATAAAAAAGAATGGTAGGTATATACAGGGTATATCAAGACTGCTACCGAAAACGAAGCCGGGTGGTAGTTTAAGCGACTTCAGACACAATGCAACAGAAAAAGTTGCAAAAAAAAGCGACAATTTTTTTTGTAATTTTTTTCCTATTGCCATATTTTGGTGGTAAATACATTTTTTCCTAAAATAATAGTGTATACCCTTTAATTTATAAATACTCTAAGATATAAGAGAGTTTAAATTATTATTTTAGCAAAATCTATGGATTTACCACCCAAAAATGACGATATTTAAAAAATCATAAAAAATAATTGTCGCGTTTCTAAGCGAAATTTTTGTGCGAAATTGCATTGTGTTTGTAGCCACTAAAACTACCACCCGGCTTCGTTTTCGGTAGCAGTCTTGATATACCCGGTATAAATAAACAATATATAGATAAACAAAACAGTCCAATATTCAGCCCATTAACGATAATTAATTTGTATTATAAGTTATTGCGGTTTATTATTTTTCAGCTAAAATATATCATCATAAAATAGATTTGTTAATCAAGTCAGCTGTCCTGTTTAGATTTAAAGTGAAAAGTTTGAGAATCTCATGTGTTATAGGGCCGATGGCCTACAGCTTCAGTTTACTTGAGTGGAGGTTCGATTTATGACGCTTCTTAAGTAATGTTGCGGAACCGAGTTAAGATGCAAAATATACGCCATCTACTGTGTATATGACTATTACTTGTAGGGGAATTTTAAATTTAATTCTGTGTATTAATTTACTTGCATTTTTTTATTTAGTCATACAATTTAAGTAGTATT
Source organism: Hyles vespertilio (assembly GCA_009982885.2). Classification (NCBI taxonomy): domain Eukaryota; kingdom Metazoa; phylum Arthropoda; class Insecta; order Lepidoptera; family Sphingidae; genus Hyles; species Hyles vespertilio. The sequence continues at coordinate 6,135,814 of CM042830.1, forward strand.
ACACTTATACTTAGTATACTTATACTTAGTATTACTATTATACTTAGCAACTTCTCGGCAAATACTCGGCAATGACATAATAAACTCTACTATGAAAGGTTAAGGTAAGGTTTTATCATCTACAACAATTTGTTTCGGTAGTTGCGAAATTAAAAAAAAATCATAATTTCCAATACCCAATTTCATATACAAACTTTACACTCCATATTCCTTTCTAAATCATTATGTATACTGTTTTATTATATACCTAAAAGTAAGTAAACTTCAAAGTCAATCTACATAAAATTGACGCCTGCAGAACTTGTTTAACAAAAGATTCCAAGCCCGAACAAAACTCGCAGAATGAATTGTATATTTTAAATTCAACACCGTTGGTTGGAACTCTTGAACTTAGCTTCAAGTTTGATCTAGATTTATTAGGCAAATCGTAAAATATCCAGTTTTACAACCTGTCGCGGGGTGAACAAAGGTCGTCTGGAGTTACAACAAAAAATGTGGAGCAGTTATTAATAAAACAGGATTTTGTTTGCTGTATTGCTAGTACAATAACTATGAATTAGACAAATATATGTAGGCTTTACTAATATTAATTTAAGCAGGAATAAGTTCTAGTTCAACGCAGAGAGTTGACTTCTTAACAGCTGTGTCAATTTTTTTTTCATTGACTGGTGAAACGAACTTGCCATTCGTCTGAAGGTAAGCGATACGACAGCCCATGGGTAGGAGCAAAAACCAACAACACCATGAATTACAAAACAATGCTTGGCATTCTTGAGCGCTCGCTATCCTGAGACATAAGATGTTAAGTCTCGACTAGGGATGTTGCGGATGTCGATTTTTTCACATCCGCGGATGCGAATGCGGATGCGGATTTTCAAAGGCTCACATCCGCGGATGCGGATGCGGATGCGGATGTTTAAGATCTTATATAAATGTAGTATATGAATGAATATTGAAATTAAACTATTATTTACGGATTTTAACACTTACTAATATTTATCGATTTATCTATGTTATTTTGTTTATATTATTTAATTTCCCGATATTTCGCTTACTTTAAAGAATTCATGGTCATGGGCGGAATTTAACTACCCGTAATTTACAATTATTAAATTAAAAAGTTAATTTAAAACGTTAATTTGTTTTTGCATTTTGGGTCTACGCAGAAGAAGCTCACTGTGTCTTGATGTCGAGCAGTTGGTCTTTTGGGTTCCGATATAATTAAGTGTAGAATTCGATACCATGCTTGTGAAAGGGAGTAGCCATCTTCTTTATTGGTAATTAAATGCATTTCCTTTGTTTTGAGTAGCCCCAAGAGCTTGCAAAAGAACACGGTTTCATTTATTAAGTACTAGCTGTGCCCGCGACTTCGTTCGCGTGGAATTTAACAAAAAAATAATTAGTTTTTTTTTTTAATAAAATATTTTTCTAAAATAAATGTAGCCTAAGTTACTCCTTATTATATCAGCTACCTGACAAAAAAAGTCCCGTCAAAATCAGTCCAGCCATTTCAGAGATTAGCCGGAACAAACACAGACAGACAAAAAAATTCTAAGATCATTTTCGTTATAGGTATCGTGTATATAACGATATCTAGTTGTACATTTTCTTTAATTTTCATTTTATAAAGCGACACTTCAATTTTATTTATATGTATACCGGGTATATCAAGACTGCTACCAAAAACTAAGCCGGGTGGTAGTTATAGTGACTACAAACATAATGCAACTGCCTTGCGTACCATAGTATATTTAAAAATAAAAGGGTGTACACTATTATTTAAGGAAATACTATGTAATAACCATCCAAATACGACGATAGAAAAAAAATAAAAAAAAAAATCGTGAAAATTTTTTGCGCAAAATTTTGTTGCATTGTGTCTGAAGTCACTAAGAATACCACCCAGCTTCATTTTCGGAAGCAGTCTTGATATACCCTGTAGATAACGCCGCGCCGCCTTTTCTGATAACAAGGTTAGGAAGTGGTTCGTAAATTAAACCTACGCTGCAAATAATTGTTCGATCACTACTTAGTGGAATGGATAAAAATCTTTGTGCTATCGGCAATAATATCTTTAATTCCTCTCGATAAACACCACTTAAGAGGATTTTCATGCACATATACTTTTTTAATGTGTGAGTACAGCTTCAGTGCTACCATTTTCTGGTATTTCTCGACTCTTATTTTCACTAGATGAATCTAACATCATAGCAACAACAAACGCGTCGGATCATGTCACTATTTCTTTCGCTCCCATTGGTCAATGTCACGTGCGAACGGCACGCGCCATTCGCCGGCACGGCCAAATTGCTGTCTTGTCTCATTTTGTATTACATCCGCATCCGCATAAATATCCGCATCGATTATTGCGGATGCGGATGCGGATGCAGATGTCCAAATCTATGCGGAAGCTCCGCATTTGCGGATGCGGATGCGAATATTCGCAACATCCCTGGTCTCGACATATCCAGTACCCCAAGCAGGAACATTTTGAAGTATCGTATAGTAATAGTATCGTGACAACGATTACTATACTATAACTACTCCATACCGGTAGCATGAATCGATTAACCATACTCTCGTGAACTCGATACTATTACGTTACGATAGTGACAGATAACCTAGGGTAATGAACGAATGTTATTGAATGATTCGTGCGGAAATGTCATTCACTACGTGGGTACATTAATTTATTATTATTATAAAATACCAAAAAAATATAAAACATGCATTAATGTCGCGTAGAAAGGTTATGGAAATAAATTAATAAGCAAATACATATTTCTTGCTTTTATTCCGCAATATACAAAAATGACTCCAATTAATTATGCGTTTAGATTTCCGAACGTAGCAATTGTTTTTTTATTAGTTGTCGAACAATTAATGCAAATTATTAAATAATAACTCTCATACATGCTCTCATATTATTTAAGTTATAGATAAAGATATGTACATATGTTTTATAAAATCCCTCTACATTTTTTAGGAGGAGAGCTTTATGAAAGTATTCTCTATATTTTTGCTCGTTAAGTTCCTCGGCAATTATTTTCACATATTATATGCTCACACTTCTCTGCCCTAAGAGTTTGCTCGACTATACATTGACTTATAAGCTTATAAGTATAACATAAAATGATTAAGTAGGTACGCAAAACGAAAATCAAAGTTCCATGTAAATATTTTATTTATAAGTTTTTTACAGTTTTAGGTTAGGTATGTTTTTAACTACAATAAATTCCAGACTTTCTATATCCTCATACTTGTTCGCAAGATTCCAAAGTTCGTTGCTCCGATTCCAAACAGTCCATAGTCTAAGAAATAACCTTCATATTTGAGTTAGGTATCACAATAATTATAACTTCATATCGCAGCATTGAATTTCATATAACTAGCGAAATACGGAGTAGATAATTACACACAATAACACTAAGGCATCGGGAAACACTAAGCATGACCGTAATTAACACATTTTTCCTTAATTCGATGTGTAGAAATGCAAAAATATACTCCCGATAATGTTCTCACGGTAAAAATGTCGGTGACAAAACAATCGTATTTCTCGATAGTAAATCGGCGATACTATACGTCAAAAATTATTCCTGCTACCACTTTTCATACATTTGTATAGTAAAACTATCGTTATTACCATACTATAGTATCGTAAATGTTTCCCGCTGCCATAATTTAGTTCCAAATACGCTCACAATGGCGCTGTTCAAATTCCCATACAAAATTTTACTATTACGATTACTATACTATAGAGCCAAATGTTCCTACTTGGGGCACAGTAGTAACTCTCTCTGATTTACCTACCACTATTCAAGAAAACAAAAACATTAAACAACTATTATACATAGTTGTTTAATGTTTCATCAATCATTACCTTTACGGGCATGTAAATAATATGAAATAAAGTTATTAAAATATATATATATATCTTTTTAATAAAAGAATGGGTTGCGTTAAGCTTGACAAACTGTGACAAGTACGGATTTAACACACTTTTAACAATACATCCACATTTTAATTTTTTAATTACCAAGTACGTTTTAAAAAATCCATTCATTTGATAATAAATTGGAGGAACTGTAAAATGTTCGCCTCTCACAGTTGATAAAAATTGGAACGCATAAAATAGGACAAGCATTGTTATGAAATTTTTAGTAGTTTGCCGAGTTGGTATAGCACGGTTTTTATTGCGGTCCAACGGCGGGAATGGTTTTTATAGTGCACAACGACCTTGGAGGACATACTGAGTGATATATGGGGCATTCCACGCGAAGCGGACAGATAAAAAATCTCGATGTTTCTGATTTCAGAAATATTTGAGTATGTTCTACGTATATATGTCCTTGATTCGTGTATCAAATATTTTTTTTATATAGTGACTGGTTAAAGAATTAAGGACCTTTGAAATTTTGGCCAACTGGTGGGCATACAGTACTTCAAAGCCGATTATCTAGTCATAAAATTATTGATTAAAATAATTAAACCACTGGATTTAAAACTTCATTTAATGAGCTTTTTAATTGCATTTTTGGATACGAAAGTAAATTGTTTTTTTCCATATTTTTTTTTATTTTATTTTTTTTAACTTCGATTTTCACAAACTTAGACCATTTCGATTTTTTTTATATTTTTTATGAAAATAGCTAGTATTGTATAGAACATCCTTGCCAAGTTTTATTATGGGTTGGGAAGTGGTTTACGAGCTATACTGGAAATATGCGCCGCACCGCGCCAAACGCCCGTCACGTGCGTGAGCTTGCAGACATTATTTCTTTAGTACTTTGATATAATATTTGAAATAAAACGAATTATTTTTATGAGACTAACTACAAATTTATTTACAGGCTTTTACAACTTTAAATGTCACACTGTTACTTGTGCGTGTTACCATAACACCTTCAGTAGTAGGAATGAAGGCATGATATTTTTTTGTGCCTGGTATTGTCGCTGCCGACTCAAATCTGCTTTTGAATGACTCTTTTCAAGCATAGAAAATGTGCGTTTGTGGAATTGATTTTCTCGCCCAATGGTACAAACGCTCAGCTGTGCAATTGCTTCGTTTGACGCCGATTGTAGCTGTTTTATTTTAAACAGGATTTTGGTAAGAAGCAGAATTTCATTTTCATGCCACTGCTCACGGCAAAGGGCCATGTGATGGACTTGGGGGCAACTTAAAACGTCCAGCGACTCGAGTGAGTCTACAATCGGCGTCAAACGAATAGGCTTGGGCCTAACCGGTCACTACAGAGAGCGCTCAATTTAGTTCATAATCCAAGGATGAACTAGTTCGCTCTATTAGTTCATTAGTTCTTTTTTTGAAATAATTTAGTAAGAACAATAAATAAAGAAAAAAATATAGTAATTTTTATTGTAAGTTTTGTTTATTTTTATTTAAAAAATACAAAGTATTACATGAAAATTTTACACGTCCATTTATGTAATATGAGATTTTTTATTTAAATAATGAAAAATAAAATAATTTATATTAATGATTAGTCAACAGCTAGGCTAGTTCCTAGTATAATGTGTAATTATATTAGAATACTTGAAAAGTATGATTTAAAGTTGACTTTTTTGTTATGGCACATAAAATCTTTTATCGAAATAATCGAAAACATAGCGCCACTGTCTAGTAAAGTGGACGCTAAAAGAAATATAAAAAGAACTAAGAGCGGGATTTTCAATGAACTAGTTCGCATAGTTCACCTAAAGGAGCGCTCTTCCCACCTAGGTCGTTCGCGAACTACCCAAGACTACAAACGAAGCAATAGCACAGCTGAGCGTTTGTATCATTGGGCGAGAAAATCAATTCCACAAACGCACATTTTCTATGCTCGAAAAGAGTCATTCAAAAGCAGGTTTGAGTCGGCAGCGACAATACCAGGCACAAAAAAATATCATGCCTTCATTCCTACTACTGAAGGTGTTATGGTAACACGCACAAGTAACAGTGTGACATTTAAAGTTGTAAAAGCCTGTAAGTAAATTTGTAGTTAGTCACATAAAAATAATTCGTTTTATTTTAAATATTATATCAAAGTACTAAGGAAATAATGTCTGCAAGCTCACGTACGTGACGGGCGTTTGGCGCGGTGCGGCGCATATTTCCAGTATAGCTCGTAAACCACTTCCCAACCCATAATAAAACTTGGCAAGGATGTTCTATACAATACTAGCTATTTTCATAAAAAATATAAAAAAAATCGAAATGGTCTAAGTTTGTGAAAATCGAAGTTAAAAAAAATAAAATAAAAAAAATATGGAAAAAAACAATTTATTTTCGTATCCAAAAATGCAATTAAAAAGCTCATTAAATGAAGTTTTAAATCCAGTGGTTTAATTATTTTAATCAATAATTTTATGACTAGATAACCGGCTTTGAAGTACTGTATGCCCACCAGTTGGCCAAAATTTCAAAGGTCCTTAATTCTTTAACCAGTCACTATATTAGAAAAATATTTGATACACGAATCAAGGACATATATACGTAGAACATACTCAAATATTTCTGAAATCAGAAACATCGAGATTTTTTACCTGTCCGCTTCGCGTGGAATGCCCCATATCAGTGTTATTTTAAAGATATGAATTTGAAAATCAATATCTTTGACCGAAAATGGGTAACCAATTTAGAATCTAGTCGAGTCAATTTCTGACTTGAACAAGTTTCACATTTATTGGTTTCTTATGAAACTATTAATATGGACCGTTATTTTTTTTATCTATTTATTTATGATTTTTATTGTTAAGAAAACATTAAAGAGTACAAAGTACAAGTGGCGCTCTACTCAAGTTGATCTCTGACAGACAACCAAAGGATGGATAGGAGAACACGAGAAATATGAGGTAGCATGTGCTAAATAAGTTTATAAATACATTGTTACATGATTGACAGTTTAGCACAAACACACAAGTGATATGAAATAAAAGGATTGTAACTTGAAATTAAAACCTCATACCACAGTCAAAATAACCCTTCATATTCACAATCAAACGTTCCAATAGAACAAAAAATCGTTACTAACTAAAGTCCAGACAAAAACCAATACCCCAATAAATGCCATATAAAATCGTACAAGTCCATTTGGAATATTAATAAACTTAGCCATGGGTTAGTCGACACGAAAGGGTTAAGAAAAGAGGAGGAAAACAGTCTTAGAGTCACTATGCGGCTCAACAAAACATATACCGAATTGGACGCTTCTTTTGTCGCTTGCAAGGGATAGGACAATACTTTGAATGCTTTAAAGACTTTTTAGATATGACTTACAAAAATATGAGTATGTTTTCAGAATGAGTTTTGTAGGATCGTAGGTAGCTCTTTATATTTTCGTAGTTTTTAATGTTGCATGGAGAACCTTCGAGAGAGTTAAAATATAAATATTTGTACTGTTTTGATTAATATATAATTCATCCATTTAGCTAGCATTTTTTAATGTGTTGAATTATGAAACGGTCATGCTGTGCGCCTGATGGTAAACGATATGACCGCTCATGGACACTAGAAAAACCAAACACCTTAAATTACAAAGTAATGCTTAGCATTCCATTGCACCTGCCATCTTGATGCATAAGATGTTAAGTCTCAATATGTCCAGTAGTTACTCTGGCTACAATGTCCTTCAACTCGCAACACAACAGCGCAATTAAACTACTGTTTCAGACGATCTCCCACACACGAGAAAATGCCCACATTGCCATCCTTACAAAACATCCATTCACAAACTCGCAATGATCAAATTCAAGCAACGCAAAACGGGTTAATCTGTCACTGATGGAATGCGGGCATTACCAACCTCATTGTGCATTGTCCGGATGAAGAATACCCGGGTGGACGGATACCCGGAGACTCCATCCGGATTGTTATTTTATCTGTTATACGGATGATTGACTCGATTACGTTTGTTGTAACCTTGTTATCTTTAATCGGGGATGTCGGACGCAATTAGTGGTTTGTTGCGGTCTTAAGGAGCCGGGTAAGACGGGTGATGACTTTACCGGGATGAGTCGGATAGATTTTGTTTGTGAATATATACCTAAAAATATAGATGTGTGGATGTTGAAAGCTATTGTTAAAGAAGACATTGAAATGAGCATTAACTAAGAAACGTAGAACACAATTTATTTAGAACAAGTATGTAGGTCAAGATAATGAAATCTGTGACTTACTAACGGAAACACAATTTTCAAAATAGGAAAAGGTCTGAAAGAACTGAAGACATAAAACAGACTAGTAGAAACGCAAACCCGTTAGTAGAATTGCAATTACAACAAAACAAGCAATTAGATGAAAGAAAATAAGCTCCAAGAAATATGCGATTAAGCAAAATCCCAGGGAAATCTTTTAGGAAAAATTCTCCAACAAGATTTCAAAAATACGGTGACCGCTTATATCTTAAGAAAACTGTGCATTATGTTGAAAACTAAAACCCGGCAAGCGGGAACACTCATTCCGTATTCGACAGCGCAGCAAGCAACATCTAGGGAAGCAACATTTTTATTAAAATACTATTCTCTCTCTCTACAACAAAGTAAATGATCGCCTTTGTGCAGGGCTACCACTTGTGCAACACAAATATATAAATTCGAACTTAAAATTCTTACAACCAAGGTTTAGAATTTAAACATCTAAACTCAAATTATATCAATGCATTGAAAAGGCAAGACTTCAAGGATATTTTCCAGTCTGAGGATTTTTTTGCCCGTTATGAATTAGGATCATTCCTAACAGTTTTAACAACTCAAATTGTAAATCATTGGGGGAATTTTTAATATCTTTCAAATCACCTCGTGCAAAAAAATCCTTTCAGATCATGTTGATCAATATTTACTTCATCAATAAAATTCAATACTCCAGCCTTATTAGTTGTACAAAATTCAAACCTTATAAATAAGTTCAACATTCAATCCTGGCAATTACATTACCGCAGCTATCAAATAAAACTGGACAATCAAATACTACCGTGCAGACCCTACATGCAACCGCATCTTGTGCGAAATTCCGTAGCTCGTATATAGGGAAATTCAGTGGAACAAACTAAAAGATACCAGCAACTATGTTGGCTTCAGATGTACGAGATCGTAAAAACTGAATGGCCACTTACCATGCTCCTGTTTACGATGGCTAAGCACCGAGGAGCGTTGCAACTTTTTGCCGATACAACAGGTTTTAATGCTAGCTATTGTTTGCGAATAATTGTTAATCTAATCTGCAGTTTCCTTCCGTATTTATCCATCTTTATTGAGAAATGTATTGTCAATAGTAAGACCTATATTCGTTGTTATTACTGTCAGATTAACGCCATCTTCTATTGCATGTAGCTTCTTGTATTGCAAGAGAATTAACGCGATCTGCTGTCTTTTTGATCTGTACCAAATTTAGTGTTAAAATGGAATGGCGAACCATGCCATTATAACATTAAATTTTGCGACGAATTATAAGATTTTATTTCATTTGCTGTATCACATACCCTTCATCAACATATTTTCCAATATGATGTCCATTATTGCAGATATTTCTTTTTAGAATTTTTCATTCATCAAGGCTTTCTATAAATTTCCCAAATTGAATTTATAGACGAGGTCTTCATTCAGTAACCTCCTTATTACCCTCGACTAAACCAATAATATTATTAATTTATCAAATTGGGCTAACAAATTACACCCACATTTATAGACGAAATAATATTAGCAACACGACCTCAATCACACGGAAGAGTCTTAGCGTATATAAATAGAAGTTAATATTCCGATATCATAAATGGCTTCTGAGCCGAGTCTCGGCGACTTGGTGAATAAATTCAATATAAAGCGAATTCAGACGATAGATCCTATCGGGGGATTGACGATAACTCGAGTTTATTTTGAGTTGCTACTGTGTATTTGAAAAAATCTAGGTATTATTTAGCATAGGACGTTGACCCGCAAGGACAAATACGATAAAGGTTGTTGAAAGTCGTTGGCTGAAGGCCTTTTGAGACAACTTATGATCAGTATTGGACTTACAATGGCGAAAGGTGGTGTTGATGAAAAAAAAATTACATGGATTACTGAAACATCAGTACGATTGATAAATGTGTATATTCTATTAATATATGTTTGTTATCTATGGTATATATATTCCATACGACTAATAATTTACGATAACCGCACGTGTGTCTCATAAACGTTTAAAAAATAATTAATAATAATCATTTAAACACAATTTGTACTTGGAATCGCGGATTGCAATATCCTTTTAGGGTTGCCAAACTCAGTTTTAAACAAACAATACCGATTTTTGGGCATCACATTTTCCACTACAAATAGCCGGTTTACAGACTTTGTAAAAGAGATTACTATCATATCAAATAAAAAAAACAATTGCAATTAATTTTACTAATTTTGTTCAGGCTTTTTGCGAGGAATCTGGCATCCCTGAATGTTTAACTGTCATGTAACAGAAAATATTAATGGTTTTAATTCGTACAATAAAGTTTGGACGTGGCATTCATATCGCGAACTACACGGAATAAATGATATTTCCGAATTAAAACGAATGTTTTAAATCGTAGATTTTTCATTCGATTTTTCTGGTGTATGGAGAAGCATCACAATAGTTGCCCGTGTACATGTTAACAGATAAAAAAATAAACCGACATAAATTTGTTTCCACTTCGATTAAGCCATGTTTTATTGAATTTTTAATACGGAAAATGGAATACAACTGTCATTTTTAAACATAATCTAAATACATTATCTATCTATCTCTCTTCAGGCACAGTTGTACAGATGAACATAGGCCTCTCCAAGATCCTATTGCAACCTGTTAGAAGCGGCCTAAATCCAGCGACTTCATTAAATCTTGGTTAGGTCATAGGTACTCGTAGACTTTGAAAGCAGACAACCGTCCACATTATCGCCGGACACAAATATTATAGTACGCTTATCTTTTCCACCATAATATTTTACAAATTGTAATCATTAAACCCAAGCTCACAAAGCAGCATTAAAAATGGAGAGTTCGAGAGCTTAGAGCGAAATATGGAAATAATGAATGCAAACCTGGGATTCCGACTAAATACATTAGGTATTTAACGTAAGCGGACTACCGCGCTGCCTAATTTGCCGTGAAAACACGCAAACAGGACTCAACGGGACATAGGGACTCTAGACGTGTCGCTAAACTAATTTAATGCTAGGTTTATAGACTTTGTAGTCCAAATTAACTGGTGAAATTAAAAATGTATCGTCAGTTTAGCTAAGATAAATATTAATATGGTTAAAATGTTCCTGAAAATAATGGTGTATACAAATTTGTGCTAAGATTCAATTTGTAATATTGTTATGTACCTATATCTATACTAATATTATAAAGCTGCAGAGTTTGTTTGTTGTTTGTTTATTTGAACGCGCTAATCTCTGGAACTGCTGGTCCGATTTGAATGATTCTTTCAGTGCTGGGTAGTCCATTTATTGAGGAAGGATTTATATAGGAGGATATATATATCATCACGCTATGACCTATAGGAGGAAAGCAGTAGTGATATTTCTAGCAAATACGAGGAAATTTTGTTCGTTTTTCGTGGTCCGATTGGTCGATATTCTAAACTGATAGTCAGAATTAAACATTTTACAACTGGTTTTGTTTTTTAGTGCATTAATGTATGTACAATAAATAGATAAATAAAAAAAGTTTAATTACTTAGTATTTGGCGTGATTTACTCGTATTGTTATGATTTAATGATTCTGTAACATATAAAATTGCCAATATATCTATAAATAACTTTATATTGGGGATTTCGAGAAATGCCCTTTAAAACAACAAACAAACAACAAAATTTAGAACATTGATATTTACGTCGTATTCCAAACAAAAAGTTTGAATATCCTTTAGTCCAAATTACACCCCTTATCCTGCCATTCCCGTCTACGCTGGTCCTTTCAACAACGCCTCCAAACAACAGTACCATGCTCGTCTACCCAAAAGAACTATGTACACCTCATACGGAATATACGAAGCCGGGTGGTAGGGCTTCATTTTCGATACCAGTCTTGATATACCCCGCATATTCTCAATATCAATTCCCAGAACTAATTAAATCCATTCAACCACTTCCAGAAACTCACTCAGGCTAAATATGTAGATACGGCTATTTATTCTCAGCTACCAGACGCTATTGTATCGTTAACGAGAGCTGCCCTTTGTTTTATACGGCTCAAATTGTCTTTGAAGAAACTGTTTTACTAGAATAGTTTAGGCCACCGGGGTTGCTCTTTCGGTACGGTTTTAAACGACCTTTGAATTGTGTAAAAGGATTGTGTTTGAGAAACAATTATGTTTTTGTTTATTGGGTTGATTAGACAGCCTTTGGATAAACGGTTGTTAAATAAAGACTTGGATTCAAGTTTTATTTAAATTTATTATCATGACAGTGTCAGCCATATAAAGGCGTAATATCTCTTACTAATGAAAAATTAATTACTGTTTGGGATCCGCAAATATTTATTTCTCAACTGAGATCACAAGGGCCCTTTATTTTTGATACCTATGACACAAGACTTGTAACCTCATTTTTTTTATTTAATTTAATATTTATTTGTTTATTTGAATAGTACTTGTTTGTACTTGTTACAATATACTCACATCAGGATCATGTTTTTTTTAGTGCAATGAATGTTCTCAACATGCCATTCGATTAATAGTAAGCGATTATGAGGACGGTAACAAAACCAAACAACACCATGAATTACAAAATAATTCTTGGCATTCCACTGCGCTCATCATCCTGAGACATGTGATGTTAAGTCTCAATATGTTCAGCAGTTACTCTGTGATATGATTTATATATATTTTAAAAATGTATGTATATATAATAGTTTTAAAATAGAATTTATAACAAAGACTGGCAAAACAACGGCCAATTCAGCGACTCTGCATACAAAGCTTTAACTTATTCACATAATTTAGTTAGAGTGGTGTTTTAGTGGCGAGAGGAGCGATTTGAATAAATAAATCTTACGTTTTATGCGTATGCATGTTGCTTTTTACTAAGTAGTACTTTATTAATTAAATCAATGTGAGCGTACCTCGTAAGTATAGTTTGAAATACTCAATTTATGTATTTATAGTATATAAAGCCGAAAGGGGGATGCTAAACTCATCACATTTCAGAATTGAGAACGAATGTAGCACCATTTATAGCAATAAAAAAATATATTTTTACCATCTCAGGCAAATCATAATATTTCATATTTTAATATTTATTATAATGAGAATAACATTACAAATGTCGAATCACGTTCACGCTTTCCATATTTTAGTATTTATAAGTACAAATGGCACGTATTATGAATGAAAATGTTATTATATTTCATGTTGATATTTTCCTTGTATAAATAATCTTAAATTATGATTTTCCTCACGTATCTTTAGACATTCAAACGACTATTATATTTTAATTTTTGCAAACAATGAACATTGCTTATTCTATTGCTCCTTTATCGTGGTCTGATTGTAGGTCTCATGCAAATTCCAAAAAGGTATTGCCAACTGATTACATATACCTACGATTATCAGGACTACGAAGAGTGGTAAGTCTTCTGTATCAGCCCATATACCACCCACTGCACGGCACGGGCCTCCTCTATTATCGAAAGTACAATTAAGAGTTGTTAGGCCTTATGGTAGTTTACATACCAAAGAAATTAGTACAAATCGCTATAGTGAGCAGGGTTCCTCATGATCTTTTCTTTCACCATTATAATGCGTGGTGATTGACTATCAATACACATGACTTCGAAAAGTCAGAGGTGTGCCCTGGGATTTGAACCCGCGATCACCGTGAATATGTTAGCAGCCGCGTCTGGTCCGTTACCAACAGGCCACCACGTTTTTGTGGCAGTTTTAAAAGGAATTAATTACAAATGAGCTTCAATTTCGCACTATCAGAACACAATCAACATAAGTTTTATTTAAATAACTTAGATAATAAAATCGCTCCCGCCTCCGCTTCGCTCATTGTTATAAAATCAGTTATATTTAACTAAGTTCTAATATTAATGTACGTATAGCGTGTAAAGGAAGATTATAAACAAACTAACCCACATAAAACGTTGTGTGCAAGTTTTTGTAGCCAAGGTGGAGTTTGATTTATCGCTTGTCTTAGAAACAGGCGGTTTCTAAACTTGCAAAGAATTTAAAATAGGTTATATCACACTATACCTACATCTGAGGTATCGATTTACGTACAGAGACATGAACTACAGATTTAATTAAAATACGATAATTTAGTTTCGAAAATCTCTGGTGTTCAATTAACTCAAATGTCGCATTTTGAAATAAACACATTATTTTTCGAAATGCCTACTTTTTTGTGTACCAATCTAAGATGAATATGTGCCTACAAATGCGTTTATTAGCTTGAAAAATCTTATGAATTACCCCAGACTGATATTGGCGCCCAACATGGTTTACCGCTGTCTAATACATTTGGTAATTAAGTCTGCGTTTTCTGTGAAACTGGTGTCAACCCTTCCTATCTCATAAGAGATAAAAGCACAAGTAGGTACATATCCCAATGTAAACAGACTAAATAAAAAAATATCAAAAATTGATTCATTAGCACACCCCTCAGCACAATTTAGATTGGTGTCCTGTAATTGATGTTAAATGTATTTAAATTGGCTGTCTCCCCTCGGGAACCCTTTGGGGCGCTATAATAGGTGCGTCCAGATCTTGTTTACTTGTAAATTGACGAAAAAGTTTAACATTATTAAGGTGTATTGATTTAATAATCCATATTTGTGTCGCCTTATTACGTAACGTACGGTAAGTAATATTTGGTGTCATCGTTTAGTTCTGCATGCAATTTATTTTAGCAGCTATACGAAACATACAAAATCATGTATTTATTTATAGTAAAATTATTACATTCAAATATATTGGCTATAATTAATAACACCATGGTTTTAAATAAATGAAAGCAGAAATATATTTTCTATACATTTTTCTATCTGCTCATTTTTTATGAGCCATATCATAGTATTTGATAGCCAATAACCTTTCTAAATAACTAAGCTATCAAACCCAAAAAGAGTTATTCAAATCCGACCTGTAGTTTCAAAGACCAAAGCGTAGAAACAAACACTCCTTTATTACATTAGTATAGATTAGACCATCCTAACAGAACAGCAAAAACAAGCGCACAAGTCAACGATGAAAAATGCACGTGTACATCACAAAAAGTGAAAAACCGTTCTGGCGATACAGTGAAACGGAATAAAGAAATTGTGTAAATAAAAATAACAAGAAAAACAACGGTGAAACACAGGGGAATAATTTAAATATAATCATTAATCTGGCTCGAGCAACTGCTGTCACAACGGGCGGTAGCGTCGGCAAAAGCGGGTTGAATAAACACTACACTATTTATGAGGATTTTTAATTTAAGGCATTCTTACTTAATTACCTTGAGGTGAAGGTAAATGTTAGGTTTGTAGTTGAGAGTTCTATACAAGAATTTTGAGTGTGATTAAGTTTATGTGTAATTAGGTCAGTAGGAGAAATAACTCCTGCGAATAGAACAGTCTAACCAAGTAATGCGACGTACATATGTATAAGAACATGTATTGACAAATCTAGATATAACGATCGATATTTTTACTACTGAAAATATATGTTTTTTTATTCAATAATTACTGGCTACCAATGAGTCGTACTATAAAATTTCAAATTCAAAATTTTCCACAAAAATATGTTTTAGGAAACTGTGCCTGATTTAAACATAAAACGAGGCGGTAATTAATTTAAAATGTTAAACTGCTTACTTTTTACTTTTAGGAGTGTGTGCTTTGCGGACAGTTTTCACTGTTGAAATTCTAAATAAACGGTTATATGGATGCGGATTTTTTATTTATGCTACTTCAAGACTTTATTAACAATTGTAATTTTTGTCTTGGGATTATTGAACCCTCCAGGTGCTTATTCTTTTTTTCTCCTTTTTCCTAAATTTCTTGGATATCATCACATTAGTAAGACCTCTAGATATTCTCATATCTTCCTAGATATACTGAAGCCAAATTTTTTCGGCATGCTTTGGGATCCTAATCCTCAATGTGGTCAAATTGAAGTTTACTCGCTTCTTGGCCAAACAACATTTCTGCAACTTCAGGCAACACTCCTGGCGCGAAACACTAACACCTAATTTTGCATTTACATAAACTAATCTTGAGTATTTAGCATTTAAGCTTTTTTATTGCTATGAATGGCGAGACGAGCATGACACGACATGACATTCGGCTGACTGTAAGCGATACGACCGCTCACGGACAGTAGCAAAACCTACCACCATGAATTACAAAGCAACGCTAGACATAACACACATTACATAACCTAGCATCTTCCAAAGCATCACAAATCGAGATTACTTCTAAAATATGTGTTAAAATATGTTTCTATTACGTCACGTCGTAACAGTAATCTACAGCAAAACTGCCACTTTAATAACGGTTACTCTGACAAAAGAAGTTATAAAATGTGTGACGTTCGTAATAGCCTAACCGAAGTCTAACATAATTGGAACTTAGGGCTCTTGATTCTCTATTCAAGTTATCTTCTACGATATAAATCTTGTCTTCATAGCTAATAAATTCTTAAGATATATTTTTACGCTTAGATTGAAATGTCGAGTGAAAATAATTAGTTTTAAGATTTCATTTTGATATTGCATTACTTGTAGAATTTATTGTGACTTTTTTTTTTTTTCAAGTAATATAAAAATTACTTTACTTCTTGTCATTGCTTTGATGTTTGTAAAAAATAATTGAGAACTAGGTATTTAGTATATTATATTAAACTTAACAAGACAATATAATTGTCCAACAAAATAGAATAGTCTATCCGCAAGGAACAAAATACGTAGACAGTAAAATTTAATCATATTTTAACCCTAATAACTTAGCCTATAAAATATTAAATACGACGCATAAAAAAATCATCAACCATAACAAGCTTAAGAAAAGAGTGTTTTTTGAGAAGCTCTTTAGTCCCGTATAGATTATCCAAGGATAATTTATAAGCATCAGACAATAAACAAACTGAGAAATATCCTACCTTGGGAACACATTTTGTTACATTACATATTCTGACAACTCCAAACCTTTTATACTCGGAGTCGATGCTCGGAGTTGATTCGAGGGTTTGTCGCCAATATTTATCTAAATAACGTAACTAATCCTTCCATATTGATTTTATCGTTAAAATCCTTAAATGTAATAGTAAGACTACTGTAATATATGAATTAAAAGAAATCTATATAATATTTTTGTATGAACTTTTAAATAGTTGTATGTAACTGATAATCACACCTCCATTTTATTAAATTATAGTTATAATTTTATAAGGTGGTCAGGCGACCTAGTAAAGATCGCGGGGCGTCACTGGATGAAGGCTGCCTCCAACAGGTCACCGTGGAAATCATTGGATTGTATATGTTCAGCAGTGGACTTCCTTTGGCTGATGGATGGAGGCTTTATTCAAGCCTCATTTTAATCATACCTACACAAAATTACATAACATTTTTAATCTATTATGTAAATTTCTCCCTCAAATCTTTCCCAAAGGGACGTTTAATGTGACTAAATCCACCAGATTACAACAAAGTCAAAAAATTGTAATAAACGTGACGAAGGCGTCATTTCCGCTGATGACCGTACATTTCCTGTTACCAAATTAAACTGGCTTATTAATAGATCGCAGACACGTCTCCTTTGTCTTCCTTTGCCTCGAATTTAATAGAAAATTTAAACAGACCTCACTCTCTGTGCTGATTAAAACGACTAGGCATCACTCCGGGCCGAATTAAAATCTTACAATGCGTGGTTTTGCATTTATATACTGTTCGCGAGGTTGGAAAGCATTGAAATTAAGATTGAAATTGATTGTGAGTATTTTTAAAGTGAGACACTTTTACCAATTATAAAAAAATACTAGACGCTACAGATTGAAGTTTAAAAAAGGTTTGATGGCTCTAAAGTATTTTGTTGCACTTCATACCACAAAAAGAATTAAGACAGAAATGAAATCTAAAGTACAGGAAACGGCTACAAATTAAGGTAATGATTTTATGCTGCATAATTAAATGAACAAATAAGTTATAAAAACAAAGAGAATGTCATATCATCCGTATTATTTTTGCCATGACTAAGTATTTTTAGAGACTTCGTTTCACAACAATACTATACGTAAACAATTTTACTCTTTTATTTTACTTTCAGATTTTGTCAGCCAACAAGTTCGCTTACCTGACCGTCCGTGTATCACGTGTTATTTGATTAAGAGATACTGTTGTTTAACCAAGCTCCGTCGTCACAAGTTCAGCTCACCTCAATGCCAGTTTATGTACGGATTATGCTAACTCCAACACTTACCCTATGCAGAATAAAATGTTGCGCTTACCTGTGAAAAGAAAGGATAAGTTAGTTATATTTTTACTAGTATGGTTCAAAGTTCAGTATATTCTAGTTTTTAAATTGGAATGATTGGTGAGACGAGCGTGCCTTTCGCCTGATAATAAGCGATACAAACGCTAATGGAACGTAGAACAACCAAACACCACAATGGATTACAAAGTAATGCTATATATACAGGGTATATCAAGAGTGCTACCGAAAACGAAGCTGGGTGGTAGTTTTCGTTGCTACAAACACAATGCAACTAAAAATTTCTCATAGAAACGCGACAATATTTTTTTATGATTTTTTAAATATCGTCATTTTTGGGTGGTAAATCCATAGTTTTTGCTAAAATAATAATTTAAACTCTTTTATACCTTACAGTATTTATAAATAAAATGTTATACACTATTATTTTAGGAAAAAATGTATTTACTACCAAAATATGGCCATAGGAAAATAATAACATAAAAAAATTGTCGCTTTTTTTGCAACTTTTTCTGTTGTCTCAAGTCGCTTATACTATCACCCGGCTTCGTTTTCGGTAGCAGTCTTGATATACCCTGTATAATAAGACATAAGAACAAGTCTCAATATATCCAGTAGTTATTCTGGCTAAAGTGTCCTTCAAATCGGAACACAACAGTGCATTGACACTGTTTGGCGTGAGATATAGACATTGCAGTGGTACCAACGAAGTTCGTCTATCATATGCTAGACCTGCCACCAGTAGATATACCAAGATGCTCCCGAAACCCGACGAACTTACGTAGATCATTAAAAATGGCCTTAATTTCGGACAGTCCCGTCCTCAAACCCGCTTCTGCAACTCTTGTAAGCCATGATCAATAGTAGTAGTGTACGTATTTTAATGACACCGAGTATTGAATCTCGGCGAGTCTAACTTGTCTTTAACCCGCAACGAAATCAATCAAAAAGTTAAATTAATAGGAGAAGTTGAAAATAAACAGGGTTCTCAAGTGTACAGTACACTTGTTGGTTGTTGGTTACACAGTATTAACTTATATTTCATACAATTTACCAGACAATATTCCAATAACTACCTCTGTCCAATTTCACAGCTTATTTAGTCCTGGTAATTCCGGAATGTTTGCCGTGCATTCAGCCCACGTAGTAATATGAATTATTAAATGGCCGGCGCCCGCCCTTTAAGAATCATTAAGATGTTACCTAGGCTAATGGCTCTTTAAATACTGAAATTACTTGTAATGCTACTTAAAAATATGTGGATTTGGTTCGTTTAATATATTAATAAATGTGCCGATGTAAAGAACGACATTTAGCATAAGGACAACATATTAATGGCAGGATGTATGTACGACAATATACGCACTCAAATATAAATACATATAGCTAAACAGTTTGAGAACATAGCTCGATATTAAGTATATGCGAGTAGCTAGATACATAATATTATAAGTGACCAGATCACTACAGTCACAGAATACTAAACCTACAGTTCCTTTTTGACAAATTACCAAGTAATTATTAATTTAATAGTCGGCGCCAAGACAGTGTTATTGTACTTTCGGTATTTTTAATTTGTTTATGAATATTTTGGATTTAAATCACACTAATTTAAGTACGAGTATTTATTACATACATAAGTGTTGAACCGCCATAACCCTGATATTTAAAAAAACACCTATCTTAACTAATATTATAAAGAGAAAATATTTGATTATTTCTTTGTATTGAATTAGCTCTTAAACTACTGGACCGATTTGAAAAATTCTTTCACCATTAAAATCCTACATTATCCCTGATGAACATAGGTGATATACTATTTTCCAAAAGTTGTATCAACTCGGGCGGAGCCGGGCCGGACTGCTAAACAACAAAATGCTTTGCATCTGTTATGACGGTGATATGGACATCGTCGACTTACAGGTGTATTCAATACACCTTTACATACCCTTTTAAGAATTCGTACATGAATATATGAATACAGACAGTCTGGCGCAGTTGGATAGATGCCGGCTGCGAAACGAGAGGCCGCGGGTTCGATCCCGCACGGAGACAAACATTTGTGTGAACGACAGATATTTTTTTGGGTCTGGGTGTTTGTGGCACCGAAATGTCTCTAGAAGTTTCTGATGGCAGTGATAGACTCGATCTTAGGGTGGAGTCAGAACTATTTAAGTACATAATAATTTATACACTTAAGAATGTTTATCAATATTTTTTTGCTAACTATATTTATGTAGAGGCAAAACCACAGATATAGATAGTATAATATGTAGGATTTGAATATGATGAAAGAAGAGTATAATGAAATGATAGACAGATGACTATATGGCAATAAAGTTTGTGTGAAAGAGATGACAAATGAAATTACTTAAGTTGGAAAGAGAAGATGTAGACGTACGGAAAGACGGAATGGTGAACAACTGAATTAAACACGCAAATAAAGAAGACTATTTTCTATTCAAGATTACAAAAACAATCTTCGTTTTATTTGACCCGAGGCAAAACTATTCCCACATATATATTCACAATAATACTGATTTCCTTGATTCTTTGATTTGAAGTCCTTTACAGAATAGTAAAAGTGACGTTAAAGCAATGAATATTCATTGGTAATAGTATTTAACAACGTTGTTTACATACGTAAAAACAAAAGAGGTTTTAATAGCGGGTTCAATGACACACTTACAAATTGCTAGTGCGGTCATGATATGAATCCTTTATGATAGTTCGGCGCAAGTTATAGGCAGAAGGAGAAAACAATGAAAATCAGTATGGTACTAATATTATACGAAATAAAAAAATTATTACATTTACATCAGTACAGTGTCTGTATCAGCCCATATATGTCCCACTGAAGGGTACGGGCCTCTCCTACAATCGAGAACACGATTGAGAATGGTTAGGCCATATAGTCCACCACGCTAGCCTAATGCAGGTTGATGGACTTACATACCATATAAATACAGTACAGTGCATACACACAAAATTTATGTCAGATAGTAATTAACTAGGAAGAAGCATATAGGAAACGCATTACCAGAAGTGGCGTTTTCTTTCGAATAGCGCCGGCAAAGGAAGTTGCAAGAAAATTTATCATTTTCGTCCATAGCGACAATATAGAAGAACGTTTAAATTGTCTTTGGGAATGGAAGGATATGATACAAAATTGAGAATGATTGATTCCTTTATAATTGCAATAAACAAAACGTCACAGCAATGTGGTTACTTTATATTATAATATATGAGGCAATAAGGTTATGGTTAACGAATGCATGATCAATTTGTAATAAGAACAAGTTAAAGAATAAAATTTGTAAAAAGCTATGAAAAAATACAGCCACATTCCCGCCTAAGCCTATAACTTGCGTTGAAAAGAGGAAAACTGTCGGTAAAAGACATTTAGTTAAATATTAAGGGGTCGGAGTAGGAATAACTGCCGGAGTCGACACTGATTCTAGGAGCAGGGTAGAACTGTCACCTGACGACTGCTGAGCGTATTGTACAGTGCCACTAGACGAAGTTATTGTAACTTATTCATGGTTCTTACAATGGTTTTTTTAATAGGAATGCATAAAAAAATCAGAATATTTTTCACGATATCGATATCGATATGGCGATAGATTTCCGTCACATCATGGAACGGAAAGTATATGGCGAAACGTATCATGGTGAACATCTGCCTACCCCTTCTGGAATAAAGGCGTGAGTTTGTGTATGTATTGTATATAAACTTGGGAATTCGCCTCATACGTCTTGAAGAAGAACGTATCAGTTGTCAACCGTGAAGACTTGAAATCTTAACTTAGGTCGGGTATGCCGCTTTGTGTATTTTCATATTTTGGTGTAAAAATATACTAAGTGTATTTGTAGTCATTACGCAAAAAAAGCGCTAGCTACATGTCATTACCATGGTTAGATGTTTAATGGTTTTAGAGTAGGTACTTACACGATGCCGAAGATAGAGCGAAATGGGAAAGATTGAGTAGAATACATCTTCGCACTGCTCGGGATAATAGTGGATGGAAGGAAAGGAAGAAACAAAACGAAATATAAAGCAAGAATCACTGAAGTCAATGGACGGAGTTGCTCCGCTTTTTAAACTTGTTACAATGAAACAATTTTCCTATTTTACAAGAAAATAAACTACAATTTATCCACGTCCTGCTTTTGAATATAAATCTAGATTTTATCCATTTCGCTGCAACATTGTAAAATACACGAATCCAATAAAAATGCTCTAATAAAACCAAGTCTTTGCCCTAAAACAGATCTCGATAAATCCCTCAAATCCACTCGCAGACTTTGACCCGAGTCTGTACTTAGCATAATCAACCATAAACCTTCGACTGAGTAATTAAAGCCACTTTTTAAGATTTATAACAAGTCCTGATTTCCTTAGTTCATTGTTTATGCCTCAGAAAGTAGGCCCTTCAAGTAATAGTGCCGTAAAAATTAACAAGTATGGCTAAAAAGGTGAATTAATAAAATAATTAAGATTTCGCAACGCCATTCACGCTTCCAAGATCTCATCTGAGATTAATAAATTTTTTATCGCCGCCGACGAGCCGCCGCCATTTTGTTTGGTGTGATATTAATTCAAAATGGCGGCCGTAAAACCGCGTGGTTACGCGCGCCAATGTCCTTAATGAGGAACGATTAAAATTGCTCCGAGAATGATTATTGGAATGCTAATTTTTTGTGGATTGATAACGTCTGGTGGATGCGAAATGTATCTATATTTTTTTACTGGTTTTAATCGGAACAGGATTTAAGCGCTTGAAAACAAAAGCCACTTAAGTGCATCTTCGATGACGCTACGAGACACCTTGGAAACAAAAGGTGTCATATTCTTCCATTATATTATTTATCGACATTGATATTATTATTTCATTTATGCCCTAGACTGCCCTTTCTTTCTACTTTCTTTCTTTCTAATATACTACTGATAATATTTTATTTAAAATAATTCCTGAACTAAAATTAAATGAAGTCAAAACAAAAATCACAACAAAATAACATGAATATAATAAAACTATTTTCTAATTTGTTCCAACTTAATTCAATTAAATTAAAGTTACTTAAGTTTCGTTCCATTAATCTTGTAAATTAACAATGCAATGACTTACATGAAAGCGCATGAGGCACTCACTAAAGCGATCGTTAAAACAAATTAAATTATTTCTTTAGGATTTAATTTCGATTGCGATTATATAAGAACGCGGTTTTTTAATTAATTTTATTAGCTGCGTAATGAGGTCGGCTTTAAATTAATAACAATATATAATTATTTTCAATTAGCAGTATGATTAATCGTTTATACGGGGTATAAAACGTAAGTCTTAACTCAGAAATGCTCTTGATTGTGGATGCTTTTGTGGTTGGTTTTAAAATGATACCCTATTTTTTATTGCAATGAATGGCGAGAACGTCATGCCATTCGCCTGGTGGCGGAATCCTTTTTGTGACCACGAAAGCTGAAAAGTAATCGAAACGTCCGGAAGTTAAAAAATGTTTAAATTAAATCAAATCCGCGATAAATAATAGTTTTATTTAGTGAGAGTATTTCAAGAATTTCTATGGTATGTAAAGCCCACCGACTCGCATTAGGCCAGCGCGGTGGACTATATGGACAAACCCCTCTCAATTGTATGGAGGCCCGTGCCCTGCAGTGGGACGTATATGGTCTGATACAATACAATATCTAGAAATTGAGTAATATAATATTGATAAATTACCAAGTACATGTCTCGTAATATTTATATAAGAGAATAGAATTGGATATAAATTTGTTTTACGTGTAAACACAGCTCCTACAATACGCGGACAATCCAAAAAGATCACCCATATAACACTCTGAAGACTCAATATCAAGCACCGAAATTAATATAAAACAAAGCCCCGAAACTCGAGTTTGTAGGCCTCGTTTGGAGTCATAAATTAATATTATACTTAAACATTAATACTGAGCCACAATATATTACTAAATAAACTCATCTTGAGGCGAGAGAATTAAAATTTTAATAAAAATGAAAAGCACTCCGGAGCGCGTAAATCTTGCGCCTGTGGTCGGAAGATTGATAACACCTACTATACGAATATGTATGTAGGAATCTAAGCGTTGATACGGCAGTTACTGCTCTAGAAAACAATGAGGTTTTAATGGTATTTTTTTTATGATAGGATGACAAAGTGATCAACAAATTTGTTGTAGGTCAGTGCAGTGGAATGCTTGAAAAGAGAGACCAGTGTTTGTGAGGCCCACAAATATTTGTCTCGAGTCTGGGTGTTTGTGAAACCGAAGTCTTCCAAAGTTTCTGGTACCCACGACACAAGATTTAATTCAACTCAATGCGGAATCAGGACTATATGTGTATGTGACTGTTGGGTGTACTTATTTCTTATTTATTTTGACCGTTAATTTTGACAACCTACTCGAAACTGTCTATCTAGACGAGCTCAGTTTGAAATTAAAATATGTGGTGGAAGTACGAAAGTCTTTGGTGGAAGTATTTTTTCAGCTGTGCCTTTTGTTACTGGAGATAAAGATGATGACAATATTAGCCATCTTATGATTCTATTGTTCATACTCAATGGTCTTAAAAAACTTCCACATAAAACTGATTCATCGATACCACATCTAAATCTTTCGACAATCATAAAGCTCTCCCACTAAACTACCGATGATTATAATTATGACGTCATTTAGTTATAAAACTCGCGTGTGGTCCCTAATTATTGATTAATTGCTCATTTATTATATAAATCGGCTTACTGTGATTAATATCACCGAGAACATATTTACTCTTACTTTCTTTGATAGGAAATTGTTATGTTATGCGGGATCGAATGGGATTTGGGACTAAAAATGTACTTAATGTGAGGAAAGTAGTGGTTTGTAAGTGGGATCATTTAAATAAAATGGTAGGTGTAAAACTGTTGTTATTATGATTGCAAGTTTTGAAATAGGGAGTAACGTAGATGATTCAAAAGTTACGGTAATAGTAAAAAAACTAAGGTATAAATCTAGCGTCCTGGATATTTGAAATTGTATGAGACATCCAGACGCGAATAAAATATTTGTAGCTCATACTAACATTTGACTGGGGTGGCTTGTAGAATCAACAATCAATATCGTCAATAAAACCAAATCTAAAATTGATAAAACATTCCTTCCAAAATCGAAGCATAAAGTTTCTTTTAATTCTCTCTCAGTTTTAGTTTATCGGTCCGTTTATTTCAGACCAGTTTAAAGCTATGCATGTCAATTGAAAATTGCTTGCAGCCGAAGTTTAAGATTGCTAAAAGCTGATTCATGTAAACTATTTATACGCTGCATTGGGTATCGAATGTTGAAAAAGGGACGGAGTTACATTCAGTGTTCAGTTTTTAGCACTTCGTGTAGTCTTTATTGAATTAGATTGCGGTTTGTGTTTTGGTCTTTATTTGATTATGGATGAATACCCTACAATCGTTATTGATAGACTCATTGGCAATCAGCGTCTGTTGTTGGATATTGGACACTGTTAAGCACTTATCGACTATACATATGGAGTCACCAAACAAATGTTTACTTACCAATATTGACATAAAAATTATGAACGAAGCATCAAGTCCTGCAGTTTGTCGTATGACGATGTGATGGCCATCCACGATGTTAATTAGGAAATATTCAAAACCCATAAGAATCAAATTACATGAACACTTATATTAGCTTAGGAATTCAAAGCAGGGCCTCAATTTTGCCAATTTTTTCCTATTGTATGCAGTTGACATAGAAGTAGATAGATATAATTATGATATTATTTATGACGTACTAAAAATAGGAAAATATAAACACAAAATTAACGTAAAATATAAAATTTATAATAAACATGAAATTTATCAGTCATTAACCAACGCTTAACTGAATGAATGAAGTAAGAAATCGCCACAGCCTTTGAAACGTAAATTAAACATTCAAGTACTGGAAATAAAACGTAATATTACTGTAAGAAGATAAAACGTTAATAAATTATAACGTTGAATTGTAAAAGATAAGACCGTGAAATTTCTAAATAAATTATCCGTCAAAGTAATTATGTCTGATGCCCTAGGTTATCCGCGTAACATTTCTAGGTCAAGAATTAAAGATAATTTGTAATTAGGCTGCATACTTGATCTTTTTGAATTAAATTATGTAGAGTATAATTAGTTATAATACTAGATTTACTAATTAAATTTAACAGTTAGATGTAATTGTATAGTGATGAGCATTAAGAAAGGAAAGTTAACATCGTTTAGACATGTTAAGACAATGGCTCTGGTAAGTCTGTAACGAAGGATTATTTTAATCCTTAAAAAAATCTGTGAAAATGGACAAGTTTGCAATACGTTGAAATGGTAAGAAAATATACCTATACGAAACAATTAAGTAGAACCGACGAAATAAATTCTAAGAACTTATTAGAATAAATCTTGTTGCCCTAAACAATTCAAATAAAAAGGGGCTAATTCAGACTGTCTCAGACTAATACCTACTCAAAAAGCACACACAAACACCAAATATAAACCCATTAAGTGGCAGCCATTTTACTATGACTGGCACAAGTTTAACAAACCCTGCAAACCAATAACAAAAGCGTGCGAACGAACACACTGCTCTGATTCAGCACAAAATGAATTAAACCTTACCGAAATTACCAGTTTCTTTCTTCTAACACACGCGTTGACTGATTAACTTGCAGTGACAATTGGGTTTCTAGTAAAAACTCGATTAGCTATTCATTGTGGTTATTAACTGGTTTTCTAATAGTTGTAATATCTTCGAACTGCGTGCTTAAACATTTTACTGAGAAAATTGATTTCAAAATGTTGCATGGTCAGGTCATAATACTATTTCTACTAGTACTAACTAAGAGTTTGCAATGGCATCTGATAGCAAGTCCAAAGCAATCCAAATCCCTTTACAACATATGGTTGTTTCTTGTCTGTCAGCACTACTACGAAGAATACTAGTTGGTTAGCGACTAACAGCCTTATCCATAGACAGTTATAAAATCTATTTTAATGATCGAATTTTTGTCTTCTTCACTCAAACTGACTTCAAAAGTACTTTGAAGGAGACTACATTTTCGATAGCTAAAATAGATTCACAAAACCTGCCATGATGTTTCATGCTCATCAGATATCGAACTGGTTAATACATTTATGTCTACAGCCAGACATCTTCCTTCCCCAGTGGATATTCACTTCTCAAAGGATTTCCTAACAAATTCACTGTACTATACTTTACTAATATAAAAATAGGCACGTAGGTAAGCCTACTAGTACAGTTAAATAATTTACTCTTTCCCCGCGTGTAGCGTGGCTCCCCCGAGGGTGATTCCCGTATCGGCCGTAATCGGTTTCGTACATAAATGCAACTTTCACGTTGATTGTATGGGCCAAGTTTTATTTTATTATTATTGCTTAAGTTTTTGTGTTTCGATAGGTTTTGGCTTGGAAATGATTGATACGGTCACGTTCAGGTGAAATGAAGAGCGAAATGTGATAAAAATGGATTTTTATGTATCTGGTTATGTATGCGCTATGTGAAGCTGCGTTACACATAGTATCACACCGCTATAAGGATGCTTTATTGAGTCATAAATATTAGACAAAAAAGTGGTGATTTTAAAAAGTGGTAGAATCACGCTTTTGCACTTGTAATTTCCATGCAGCCTCGTCCGGGGCGAAACCACCGTCTTGCAGGTAATCAAAGTGAAGCGTCAGCTTTGCTGTCGCGTTTTTTCGGTTAGTGAAATTGCCAGATTCCCAATACCCTTTCCCTCGTCCCATCCTCTTCCGATTTGATAGGCCAGCAACACATTGATGATCCAAGCGTTATGAATGTTCAATAGCACGAAATGGGGGTTGGGGGGTAGGGGGGAGGAGGGGGAGGGTGTACCCTGTCCCCTGGTACCACTCCCATGAAAAGATAAGGCATGATTCTGAGAACCTAATTAAAGTAACCTAACCTCAAAATGTCAAAACAAAAGTTGCTTCTGCAACGTCTCCGGCGCTGCGGGAAGTACAGCCCCTTCGCCCTTGCGTAACAAAGGATAGGCACCCACGCTCGCCTCCGCAGCTTCGGCTTACTGGTCGCCTCCGGCGACCAGCCTCAGCCGCTACGGCTCGCACGGTTACCTATCCTTCGTTACAGCGGGCGGGGGCTGCTCTCCCTCCGCGCCTCCGGCTTTTTATATACACTCTAGGGGTGGTAGCCAAAAGTCTACGTGAAGTCGGGGTGGCCCTTGTCGGTTTTGGGGTACAGTCGACCTAACTGGTCCATAAAGTGGGTACACTAACTTCCTTCTGAACATCTAGGACGTTATAAAACAACAAAACAAGCAAAATCAATTCAATCTTCGTAATTTATGGGTCTATCGCATGCGACAACTCCACCAAAAAACAACAAAAACATCAACAAAACATTCCTAATTTTTTTTGTTGACACTGACACATGACTGAAACGCGTAGTTTTTACGTTCCATTTCACCGATTTCTCTCGACATTTTACACCATAGACTATTTATTTGAAATATTACTAACGATTGTTTGTCAATCGCTCATAATAACGTTCCGTTTTGCCTAATATGTGATTTGAGGTTAGTAACTATTATAATTAATTTTTCGAAAACTATGCATTCTCTTTTAATAAGAGTGATAAACATATAATCTGGGACCCAATCCCTACCACATCTAATAATTTTTACCCCTCAAATCGTGCTATAATAAACTAGACCCCGACCGAAAATATGAACTAAAATCTCCACAACATCCAACTTCGAACACATAATCTCTCGTTTCCTACTCTTCTCTTAGCAGCAACGAAGCTACCAACAATTTTAATTGCACTAAAAACATTATTAATTCCTATAGTAATATCAAATCAACTCAAAACATCACACGAATACATACAATAGTTCAAAACTGAACCAAGTAATCCCTTGCCATTTCACCATGCATCTTGAAAGTGTTGAAAGCAAATAAAAAGTGCGCGAGTGACCGTCCCCGACGGAGCCATCGCAATAAACACAACTATACAAACGACGCCACTGCCAAATGGGAACGGACCTAACTTCTATTACTGTTGATGGGGAGTAGTTTCTTGGCTTAATGTAAGGAAGCTGCGTTATCTTGGAATTCTACTTCTTGTCTTGTTAAGAAAATACTGAAGAATTGGTGGCATTAGGTAATTTAATAATTGTATCATAAATATAATCGTCACCTAAAAAGAAATTATTGAAGTGGCGGTATTTGATAATTTAGAAAATATTTTAAGTCAATATGATGACCTACAAGATCACTGTCGAATATAAGTTTGTGAATTCTAACAGGTTGATGTAGAATCTCTCATAAGATCTATGCTTCTTAAGGTTTTGATAATAGGAGTGAAGATTGTATGAAAAAAAAGCCAAGTCGGGGTTAAATTGTTATCTTGAATTCTCCAATATTATAAGGGACGTGTTTGGACTGACTTGGTCACTACAATAACATATTTCTGCAGATATATAATAACGCATAAGTATCAAATGATCCCAAAAAAATCACACCAATTTGATAAGTTACATTTTCGTGGAGAAAATTAAGCGAAAACCTTCAGACCTCCATTAATAACCGATAATATTAGAGCCATTGAACTGTAATGTAAATTATTCGTTCAAATTCAATGTAGCAAGAGGAATCACAATGGAAATTCACTTCAGCGGACGGCAAAAAAATCTCCATTACTAGTATTTCTGCCGGGTCCCTAATTTGCGATTTTCATAATTGAATATTATCAAAACGAATGTCCGTGGAGTTTTGTTCGAAAAAATTTATACTCTGGCCCCGGAGAACGATTCTTTTCACCAAATTGCTTGTTTTGTTGTCGGAGTACAGGGGGATTTGAACTTTAAAGTAGCACAGTTAAGTACCAAATTCGCCGGAGTGCGCACTTTAATGTGATTGTATCAGGAAAGTATTTTTTTATTATCTTCCATTATTCTTAAGAGTGACATTTACGTTTCGGAGGTAGACGTGATAAATATAATGTTTTGTTGCATTTAAGTGATGTTTTATTAAAAATTGAGTAAATCTCGCGTCATGACCGTAAATAATATCGTCTAAATATTGTTCCAGTTTATTCAGATTTTATACGTCTTTGGATGAGAAAACCTAAAAGAAATTTTAGTTTGGGAAATACCAAAGATGTAGCTTAAATCGTGGGTTATGGGTTCGGTTCTAACATCGAGAGAACTAAAGATTATGACTGTTTTTGATTATGTTATGTCTCAGCATCACTATCACAAATCAATAGGTAAAGAGATTCTTAAAAAAAAAACGAACTATTTTTACTAGAAATATAATTTCCTTTTGCTCTAACCGAAATCATTACTGCCATTGAATCCATACGATAAAAGCAATCACATTAAAACTGTAAAACCATAAATCAATTATCCATTTGAATCTTAGAAAAAAAATCAATACCCATTTCCGGATAGTACGCTCTTTGTATCGCTGCGTTTAATCTCAAAAAGGCTTTATTTTATGGAACTAAAACCCTATTGTGTTGCACTTCAAATTATTTTATACCCAACAACTGAGTTGAACACCCTTTGTAATATAAACTTTAAGACGTTAGTAATAAGGTCGAAATTGAAGTGGAACAGGTAGGTCATTATCGACAGTTCGATTAAGGCTGTGTTTCGAAGCTTGTCATCTTTGGAGTTTTTTTAAAGGTGACGTAAAATATTTTATCTTTACTTTATCAAGAATTAATCAATGGTAAAGTTTATACTATTTGCTTGGTGATAGCTAGTATATTCGCTTATTGAAACGACACTATTTGATTCCCAGTTAATGTATTTTTTGGTTGGATGCAAAAATAGAATTAAAAACCAAATTTAGGTAATACAATATCGGTGATTGAATATTCTAATAATTTAAACAATACGATAATGCTCAACCTTCGTTGCTTCATCGTTAAAAATTCAGAGATCAGTATCAAAATTTCACAATCAATTTGAAATAGTATTAAAAACAAAAACTATTCAATACCCCAATCAGTGCATTACATTAACAAAGTTATCAAAATCAGTATCATACGGATTAAAACAATTCAACATCCGTTATTTTGTTATACTGGCCTATAAATTCAAAACATTTCGTAACTATGAAAAAGTAGTTTTAATTATCACTATAATACAACTAGAATATTTAGTTGAATTAGCCATATTAGTCTTTATGGATCAATTTCAGAGGTGCCACTAAGATTGTTCACGTGTCTCTAAAACATCAAGAATACATTATTGCTGTATTCCTAGGCATCCTTATAGATATCCATATCCATATAGCTGGACCGAAGTTCCGAGGTGAACCAAAAACGCGCTGGCTTGATTTTGTCAAGGAAGATTTGAGAGTCAATCATTTTGTACCCGTAAAATCTAAAAACCAAACTCTAATGGGAGAGTAGCAAGAAATTGGTGCTTGATATGAAGACTACTCGATACGACTAGCTTTCTATACGATCTATTGTATCCTTCACAATATGAAACACAGATCTACATCCTAACAACTATACCAAAACAAATTCTACACCAGCTCATACAAAACAATCAAATTCATTGACAAACCAAAAAACAATGGAGAATTTGGCAAACAGTGTTCCTGAACTATTGTTAGGGCAAAAGGTAGGAAAAATCAACATAGAATCGGGTCAGCGTGTATCGCGTGTACTGGGGTTCCATTCGGCACCTGTTCCTATGGAATAGGACGGAATAGGTTAGCAGTTTTGTACGTATTTCTTTGGGTTAGGTTTTGTTCGGATGGATTGGCTGACGAGTGGAAATGTTGCGCTGTAGACCGTTGCTCTGAGGCACAGCAAGAGTACAATAGCGAAGAGAATTCAAGATCAATTTGCAAATCAGAATATACTTCAGTTTGGAAGGGTATTGCTGATGGAATATTGAGACAAAATAATTGACTAGAATTGATTTTAAATTGGGTATAACCCATATGTTTCTGCGATATTCTTAAAATAGGATGTCACCTGGGGTAAGCAACAAATAAAAATATTCATATATCTATTTCACGATAATTATTCTATAATTCATTAGATTAAAGTAAACGCATATACATCAAGTTTTTTTGCCATACCTAATTTTAAAAAAAGAATTAAAGTACACAAGGGTAATGTAGAACAAAATGAAATAAAGATCATAATGGTTACTAACAAAATAAGAGAAAAGAACAGCAAAAGTCTCATCTACCCTCAAATTACAGTACACATTGTTACAATGCAATTCATGTCCATGTTACAGTGCGTCCGAAATCAAAACCTCGTTATAATTCGACGTTAAAAGAAGGCCGGGAGCATGTGCAAAGTTAATTAAAACCAGAATAGATGGGCTCCCGGCTTTATTAACGTCGATTGCAATTTTGCGACTAATAAAATCGACAAAACGTGTTTTTAAATTGATTATCATGTTTGGTGGCCAATATTACATTCTTGGTTTTCGAGAATATTCTAGTCCGTGATTACTGGGGTTTATGAGTCTTAATTAATGTGTCTCAGGGTGACGAGGACAGTGCATACGTAATAATTATAAATAATAAATACACCCAACAGTTACATACATAGTGCTGACCCCACACTAAGATCGACGACTCGTGTCGTGGGTATCAGGAACTCCGAGAGACTTTTTCGGTCTCATGTACACCCAGACCTGAAACAAATACCTGTGTGTTTCTCACAAATATTTGTTTAAGTGCGGGGATCGAACCCGCGGCATCTCGTTTCACAGACGGCGTCTAACCAACTGCGCCACGAAGACTGTCAAAATAACAAAAAGCTTTGTAGTGCTACCTAATATACCTAATTATAGATTTTAATGATCCTATTCATAGAAAATTCTAATACCTATTTTAATTAATGAATGTTTTGTCACTTTCGAACGACTTTTGAATTCAGTTTCAGCGAAGAAGACAAAACATTCGATTAATAAAAGAGTTTTTGAAACTGTGTATTACTAAAGCCGAGTGTTTTTGCTACTGCTTATAGACAAGTGTAAAATTTATAATAAGCCAAATAATAATAATTAATATAATATAGCATGTACATCAATTATTCTTATTTATTATTATTATTCTCTCACTATTTGCACTACCAATTCAATTTCACAATAATAAGGCCGCCTATTGTAACCATGCCTTTAGGTTTTAAGTACTTGCATGTGTCTTTCATTTTGGTGTATAACAAAGCATATATAAATAAATAAATAAAATAAATAAATAACCTTCTTGTCTCGCCATTCTGCTTAATAGCATAGTTTTTGACAACACAAAACAATAGTTAATGTTAGAAACACTATGGATAGAAATATGTGTAATACCATTCTCATTTATGAATCAAAAACATGAAAGAAAAACGAAATTTGTACAACTTTGATTGAACCAATTGAAGTGCTTTTAACTAGTAGACTATTAAATAAAATATGTCATAACATGCGTCATACCTAAATCCACAAATCATTAAAAAATCAACATCAAAACCTATTACGAAGAGACTCAATTTCATGGTAATTGTAGCAACTACCGGTATAATCACGTCACTTATTTCCCAACAAGAGGCAACATTAAAAATGAAGACCAAGTTTAAGTTGTACTTGCGTATATTAAGTTCTGTACCAGAGAACACAATTCATTATTACCACCATTTCCGTATTAATTCTTGTATTTGTACTACTACGAAATCTTGTTTATTGACAATTATTTTGATCCCAGTTCTATACAAAATACCCTGTAGGCTTTCTTGACGGATAGACAAAAAGTACGCCAACAAGGTTCCGTTTTTTTCGGTACGGGACTCTAACAAGTCAAATTACGAATAAGTAATGAAAACAACGGAACGAAAATAAACAATGATAGCTACTTCGGCTACATTAAGGCTCGTTAGTCTCCTTTGCATAATTCACTCAAGACCTTAATAAATCAATGGAAAGAATTATACGGAAAAATACGGGAGCGCACGAGAACTTCTATCGACACAATCATATTAAGGTTACATTTGCGAAATGAAACAGTTCTGAGTATATACGCCTTTTTATACTAACCGGATAAAGGGTAAACAAGAGAAATGGTTTTCTAAATGAAGACAAAGGGTATACAGTGCGAAAATGTATAAAAGCCACGGCACGGGTGAAAAGTGACAAAAATGATTTTTGACAACGAGACCGGGGTTCGCTTCATAACTTTTTCACAATAAGGACAATTTTGTGCGGCTTCTAGTTTTGTGCGTTTTTGTTTATATAAGTTATTTTGTACCTTCGATCCGACGGGGACACGTGAGTCAGAAAACCATGTGTAATGCTTGTGAAATATAAGGTTTAGTATATTTCAATTAAGGTTTAGACTATTTAACCATTGTTTAGGAAGATGTCTATTCTAAAAATGTAGAAATGGAGAGGAAAACGGAAGCTTCTTTTAGCTATCGATTACTACCAATCAGACTAATCGCAACAAATATAGGTGTAATGCCATCGGTTTCTGCAAAAGGATTCCACAATGAGTCAAATCAATCCAATCCTATTCTAGAGATTACAGTCTAAGCCGGCTACAATGAAACTACATTTAATTCAAATAACCTAATCCGTAGTCCTTGATATTGCATAACTAACGCTTCCTTTGGAACGTTCTAGCTTGTCTTTGCTGGAAATCTCAAATGAGACAGCGAGCGAATGGGAGTAGTGTTTCCTTTTTGTAATAACTCCTATATTATATAGTGCAAGCGAATGTGGAATTAACAGTAATTTACGGGTTAAATTGTGCAGTTTATTTGAATAAGATGCTCATTATCTTATACGATTAGGGAAGGAAATACTACAAGTGTACTACATGTATTGTGTTTGTATTTTTGTTGTGTCTACGGTCTTATAGTGGACTCAGTTGAAGAGCTAAAGCCAATTTTCTTATACACAAAGAGCAGATTGTCCAACATAAACTGACATAGACTGATAATATAAGCAATTCACCATAATTAAGTAATAAAATTAATGTACAGAAAATACAAGTGCGTGGTGGCCTGTTGGTAAACGGACTAGACGCGACTGCCAACATGTTCACGGTGGTCGCGGGTTCGATTCCCAGGGCACACCTCTGACTTTTCGGAGTCATGTGTGTATTGAAAGTCAATCATCACGCACTAAAACGGTGAAGGAAAACATCGTGAGGAAACCTGCATACCATAGCGATTTATAAAAAAAATTATGGTATGTAAGTCCGCCAACCCGCACTAGGCCAGCGTGGTGGACTATGTGGCCTAACCACTCTCAATCGTACTCTCGATTGTAGAGGAGGCCCGTGCCCTGCAGTGGGACGTATATGGGCTGATACAGTACAGAAAATACATAATAAACCTATAAAATTTATTTTGTTATACAACGGCCGATGCAAGGTTACAAATAATTAATTCATTTATGCGACCAACCAATCTGCGATCTAAAAGGCCCGTGAGAAATTCAAATTTTCTCGAGTAATCTAGATAAACAAAATTCAAACGCCTTCCGAAATTATCATATCAATAAGAGATTAGCAAACGCGACCGCCGCAAACCGAGTCCAAACGCTAAGTGACTGTAAGAATCCATCCGAGTTTCAATTTATCACCACTAGATGGCGCTGAATG
Source organism: Hyles vespertilio (assembly GCA_009982885.2). Taxonomy (NCBI): domain Eukaryota; kingdom Metazoa; phylum Arthropoda; class Insecta; order Lepidoptera; family Sphingidae; genus Hyles; species Hyles vespertilio. The sequence goes on from CM042830.1 coordinate 6,171,929, forward strand.
TATGAATGAATTCAAAGTTAGATTATACAATTTAAATTCCCCCTTCATGCAAAATAGGGACCGAAAGATGAGGTCTAGGGGGGTGAATACATTATACTTGGGTAAGGTGGGGGGTAGGTTGAAATATTTACCTCGCGGGAGTTTGGGAATGTGTTCGACGGAGCGGGGCAAAATCTTAATGGATTATGTTATGATTGGTCCACTCGGCTTACCTGGATATTTTCGCGGGAGATTTTTTGGATCGTTTTCTGTATCGGTTCGCGTCTCGCTGGGACCTTTTCATCCGTCCCTTTGAAACGGGAGCAATTAGGGAAAATAACAATTTAATTTTTTGTTCCAACTGGTGTCTGACGGTAATCCTGTTTCGCTTTTCAACGTACGTCCAGCCAACTTTACTAATTGATACGTGGATGTTTTTTTTATTGTGAAGGATTTGTTGATTGTTTTCAATGGTCGATTTTGTGATGGTGGTTATCCTTGTATCGTGGGAAATAAATAGGAAAAACTTTTTGGAGTGATCAATTTGTATATACTATTATCATAACATCCAACAGTCACATACATAGTCCTGACCCCACAATAAGTTCGAGTCTTATGTCGTGGGTATCAGGTCCTACGAGGTTTTCAGTCTCACTAACACCCAAACCCTAGAGAAATGTTTGTGCGGCCCACAAATATTCGAATTCGATGCGGGTATCGAACCCGAGGCGTCTAATCGCCTGCACCACGTAGGCTGTCTTGGAGCAATGCGTTTGGTATATAGTCTATACTACTCTATATAATATAGAGCAAAAATCTATTCATCAAATATTCTAGTTGCATTCAGGCCGTTTATAAAAGTAGCATAGATAGGTATCGGAAATACAAGTCGCATGTAAAGAATAATATTATTATATTAACAAACAATTCCATTTGAATGTTTCAATTTGTATTAATTTCATACTGTTTACAATAAATAACATTGTTCATTGCCTTGACGTCTTTGCCTTTATTTATATTTCCTAAGTAAATAATTAATGTTTATATTATTTTGCACACATCCTATACCGATGAAAATATTCTAAGGAAACTGACCTAGATATAATTTAACCGCGTATTGACATTCTAGTATCATAACTAATAATCTTAATAATAATAAGGAAGTGCGTGGTGGCCTGTTGATAACGGACTAGACGCGCCAACATGTTCACGGTGGTCGCGGGATTGAATCCCAGGGCACCTCTGACTTTTCGGAGTTATGTGTATATTGATAATCAATCACCACGCACTAAAACGGTGAAGGAAAACATCTTTAGAAAACCTACCATAACCATTTATAAGAATGTCTATGGTATGCAAGTCCGATACCCGCGCTAAGCCAGGGTGGTGGACTATATAGTCCACCACGCTGGCTGAGATTCTTAGGTCATATGACCTAACCACTCTCAATCGTACTCTCGATTATAGGAGACCCGTGCTCTGCAGAGCGGACGTATATGGGCTAATACATATACAGAATAAATTAAATGCAGCTTATAATGACATCTGGGGGCGCGGCCGAGCCCCCTCCAAGTCGAGCTAAAAAGTGGCATGGCCGTAACATCCTTTTCTCGAAGCAATTCAGACCATTTTCAACCCTCTATAACTTCGTTGTGGCTAAAGCATGAAGCCTGAATTTTCAGTTACTAAGCAGGCATTGTGTAAACACGGTATATTTAAAATTTCATTCAATTTGAACCAGTAGTTTAAGAATTGTAACTAGTCAAACTTTCTTAATTTTGTCACTCACTGACTGACTGACCGATCATCAAAAGTCTAAGGCACTTCTAGCAGACATAGAACCTTCAAATTTAGAATATAATTAGTGTTTAGTGTCTGAAGTAAGGGAAAATTCAAACATTTCATAATTTGTGTCTAGTTTTCTAGATAGACCAACTGCGTAAATAACTTTGTAATCCCATATAAATGTATAGAATTACAAAGTTACATTTGCAGTTAATGAATCATTGTACCCGTATATAATGGAATAATAGTTGTAGATAGATATCTATATATATGAGGCATAACAGGAGGGCATATAGAGAGGGAAATGGTGTATTCAGCCCATGAAACTGTACAACATTCCTCTAGAAAAACATGACGAAGAAAAACTTGCAAATAAATAGACTAAATAGCTCGAAAATATCAATTACAATGAAAGAAAGAACATTAATAATCAAATCCGCTATATTTGTGATAAATTGATACCTACAAAAATAAGAAAAATCCATAACACAGAGGCTTTAAGAAAAATCGTTAGTGATATTCTAGAAGTAAGAAGTACCGAAAAGGAAAAAAGTAGGACTCTACAAAAAGACGTGAGATCCCATCAAAAACATCCTGTAAAAAAATTCCAAGTCTCGCAGCTCAGGTTTTCTACCGCAAAAAGTTGTGAGATGCATGTAATACCAAGTCGATTAATTTATTTAGTACTTAAGAGACCTTCTATATAAAGTTATTACGTTAGTTATTACCACATCAATATTAAAAATTATTTACGTTTTAAATAAATAGATCGACTTGGCCAGCAGCATTATGTATAAATTGTACGATACATTATGTTTTCATGTGATGGCCAAGTCGATCTATTTATTTAAAACGTAAAGAATTTTTAATATTGATATGGTAATAACTAACGTAATAACTTTATATTGAAGGTCCCTTAAGGACTAAATAAATTAATCGACTTGGTATTACATGCATCTCACAACTTTTTGCGGTAGAAAACCTGAGCTGCGAGACTTGGAATTTTTTTACAGGATGTTTTTGATGGGATAAGTTTTTATAATATTGTACAAAAAGATTTTGCTTATATTTTTACATCCGAGTGCCTGCCCGTTAATCCAGACAGATATTATCGTATTCCCAGAAACGCTTTTCAAATAAAACAGCTTCGTCAAAATGAATTATTCGTACTGGAAATAATATCCCAGACATAAGATTTAATTTTAAAATATAACAAATATATTTTTGGATATCGTCAAGGAAGATATGAGTCAATAGCCTTAGTATTGAGAATGCCGAAGATTGGGCCAAATGAAGGAGAATTATTCGGAAGACCCTGGCACCCACCGGGATAACTTCAAGTAGAAAAAGAGGAACAAACATAATTTTAGCTCTTGAATAAAAAATGCCCTGGATCGAACCCGCGCTCTCTCCTTTTACAGCCGGTTTCTTGCCTGTACCACGGAAGCTGTCAACATCAGTTAACTTAAAAAACTAGAAGTTAACTTCAACATTCTAAAACTGACTAAGACATTGGAGAAATTAATGAGATTTTTTACCGGCCCTTCAATCTCAACGCATTACACTGATGACTTCCAAATATGTACATCTCTGACTGCTCCACTACCATAACCGTGAAGATATCTTCAACAGAACCACTTATGAAGCGGACGGAATAAAAAAACCCTCTTGAAGTTTTATTGAAAATCTTAATTGCTTTGTTGAATTATTGATGGAAAACTTAATCTGGTTTTATTACTTAGAAGATTTTATATATAGGAAATATATTGAGTTATTTTTATTGGAGTATAATGACCTGTTTTATAAGTAAAGTAGAGTTATAGTACCTACGCTTAGATATTTTTCAACCAGGTTGAATATGATGTAAAAATTTGCTATGATCCAACTAAATTCATAGTTACCGTTTGGCATTTCATAATTTTTAAATCGAATCAACTTTGTAAAGCGTGATTCCCACTATTTTAATATTTCTAAATCCATGGAATTGTAGTTTTACGAACAATGTTAGGTATTGAAATTGTGTAAATTGCTCGTAGAACCGATGGCCGTTGGGGCCGAAAGGTTCTCGAGTGGAGGCCACGTACAGGCAAGCGAAGTGTCGGACGCCCGCCTACAAGGTGGACGGACGATCTGACTAAGGTCGCAGGAAGTCGCTGGATGCAGGCCGCTTCCAACAGGTCATTGTGGAGATCATTGGGGGAGGCCTATGTTCAGCAGTGGAATTCCTGTGGCTGATATGATGATGATGATGATGATTGAAATTGTGTGAGTTACGACTTTATTAAGTTGAAAAGTATGAAACATCAAACATTACCTATTAGTTTAGTTACCAAGTAGTCGCAATTAGGTTGTGTAAATGATATGCCTTTGAGCAGATCGACATAATCACCTCAAGAAATTCTCTCGTCTGATAGATCACAAGCACATTATTTACTATGATGTGGGTCTTTGCACCTTGAGATTAACAATTAAATGTATTTTTCTATAAAACAAATAACTGCCAACACACGCAATTGTCAAAACACCAAAATCACTCAGTTCACACCCACACTGATCCTCAGGAACCAACGTCGCCCGACTCCGCCCATCGTTCCAACACCTAAATATTTATTCTATTCTAACAATTAGCATTTTGAATTATTCAACGGAAATACATTTAAAGACACAATAGACATGACGGTAAACATACAAAAACCTCACGAGGTGATATCCAGGCTAATTATGATAATCAGACAATAATCAATGTGTGAAATATGGAGCGCAATGGTATTCACATCATGGCAGCTTGTTGCAGAGAATTTGGGACTTGGCATTAATCATATTTAAGTGGGCGCTCATATTCTGAAAAGCTATAATTAAATGGGACCAATTACTGACGTTAGAACAATAGATCCATATGCAAGACAATTTGATTTCAGCGAGTTTATCGAGTCAAAAATCTAGTTTGCACCATGCAAGGCGGCCGATGGTAAAGATGTAAACCAAATTTTCACGCAACACGTATAAAACAACGTTGCATCTGTGCCACAAATTACTAGCGAGAATAAAGGGAAAAGAGTGATGACTAATATGATATTGCTTCTGGTAAGTATGCATAAATATTATTAATTTTAGACAGCCTCCGTAGCGCAGTTGGTTAGACGCCGCCTGTGAAACGAGAGGCCGCGGGTTCCATCCCCGCACCGAGAGAAATGTTTGTGCGGCCCACAAATATTTCTTCCGGGTCTGGGTGTTTGTGAGACCGAAAAGTCTCTCGTAGTTCCTGATACCCACGACACAAGACTCGATCTTAGTGTGGGGTCAGGACTATGTATGTGACTGTTGGGTGTATTTATTTATTATTTATAAAAAAATATAACCTTAGAGCCTATGTATAGGGTGGACATCATATGGCCAAAGTTGATGATGATGAATTGCAGGTCGAAACAACGGAATCTCTTTGCAACGCATAGACAGGTTTAGAAGTTTGATCTTCTAGCCGTAGTCATATTAAAAGAAATAATAATATTTTATAATATATTTAATAATTTATTTATTCACAATAATACATGATTCAATGCAACATACATCTACAAGTCTCAAACTAAGCATGGACGCTTATGTCTTGAGACTCGAGAGTGTGATTTACAACAAATTTAGAATCGAATATTATAATAAAACGACTAACGTTATTAAAAAGGTACTGAAGTTAGTTCTATGAGCTAGCTACAGTCTATATATACATGCCAGTGTGTGTGTGTGTGTGTATTGTGTGTGTGAGTGTGGGTGTGTGTGTATGTGTGTGTGTGTGTATGTGTGTGTATAATAAATGTATAATAATATAGTAGTATAAAACGGTATAGCAACTGCTGAAGTATATTTCCAACTCATTGCTTATATTATACATAATATAATATTGGGTTTTAAAGTATTCAACACGAAAATAAATACCCTGTTTGATACTGCTAAATGATTTTCTGCATGAATATGCGTTCCCGTGAACAAAGTAATGCTTCCGAAACACGAATCAATTTCATAGAATTTCGATTTAACATGTTCAGAGTTTTCTCGATAAATTTCAAAATAGATTTCTGAATATTTCTACAATATGTCGGGAAATTGTAAATTGAGGGTTTTCAATTTTGAAGTTAATTTCAATTCTATTGTTGATAATCAATTCCATTATTAATTGATATAGTAAGTTCACCTTATACCTAGGTAATGTTGAAATATAAGACTTCAATGACAAGTTATGTTTAATCTTTTGCAACTTGTTTTATTACTGTAACCCCTTATACCTGTAACTTCGCGTTTTCGATTTAATGTGAGAATCTATTTTTCTTGTGTTTCAATATATCCTGGGACTTGGTTGTTAGAGTTTTTGTGCCTGAAAATGTTGATTATCAACCATACAGCATATTTCGGTATAACCAATAGCTAATGCCATACATACATACATAACTGCCATACCAGCGGTACATACCAGCCACATACCAGCGGTAGGGGTAGGCAGAGACTATGGATCCCCACTGTGCTCGATCTTGACCTACCACTTTTGCTTCGTCTACTAGCTTATGCCTTTTATTATTATTTGGCCTGTGGACTACCTTTACGCAAGAGCTCCTGCCATCGATCTCACCATGGTATGTAGAAGACCACCAAGAAGACATTCTCATTTATCATATGTGTATGGTTATTTATTTGTAAAACCTTTTATCACTAATCAAAGAGAATATTCTGTTACGTTTTTTTTTCATTCAACTTCTTTAGTGAAATAAGATATGATAAGAAAATCGTTCTTAAGTTCCAGTAATATGATTACTAATATATTTAAAGGCACATTTACAAAAAACGTACAACAAATTGATTTTTAACATACATCAGCCCACATGCAAAAGTTCTTCGAAATATGCTTTTACTAAAACGGTATTAGAACTAAAACATCGGCTTCTCACAAAAGATTTCGCAAACGCTTTCCTAGAACCGTTCGCTGTATCTAACAATGCTAATGAAATTCATCACTCATAAGCTAAGATTTCTTCAATCTAGGATTTTGTTAACTCCATTTCTTAATGTTTACACAATTGGTTTTGCAATGCGTCAGTTTGCGCTTCTGTTTAATTTACACTTATGAATATTTCTTCAAATTATGATTCATTAAAATCACACTTTTGACAAAAGGTCGGTTTATTTTTTCATTAGTCACCTTACGTTGAAAATAAAATTCTGACAACAAAACATCTAAATACATTTCACGAAAAACTCTTTATAGTATCGTAACCGATAATCGAGTACATTTTTTAAAGTAATATTTTGGTTACTACAAAGCATTATAGTTTTATTTCCTTTGCTTAATAAAAAATAAAAACCAACTCACCTGAGCTCCTCGCTGCAACACCGAACCGCGTGTGACACAACACCATCAATAACAAAAACAGCATTGTTTTTAACCTAAAGCACTTTCCTATTAACTTCACAATAACACTATGTCTAACTTCTGGGCATTCTTTGAACCCGTTTCTCTTGAAGCCAGTTGCTTCGTTCACGTTGCTGTCGCTCCCTCTGTCTTCGAGGAGTGATTTGAGATCTTCAAGGCCTGTCCTTTCAGTGGACACGGCTTTTTCTAAAGGTTCTATGGGTCCTGTCATGTTGGCTGTGGTTTGGTCAAATGGTGACTACATCCTCATGTGCGTGCATCTGGAAACAAAGGAAAATAATGTTAATATACTTACAAAATATTACTTATCATATACACATACAGATATAGTTAGATATTTTCTTGATTATGGATGAGCGATGAAGTAGATCTATAGAGTTGTTGGGAAACATTTCAGGAAATATGATAAAGCCAATTTTTTGCCATTTTCTGTGGTCAAATCTCCACCGATTGTCTTTTTTTAAATCCTAGTGCTGATAAAAAAGCAATTAATACTTCAACGATCTAATGGCAGACAATCCAATGCAGTTTGTCGTAATGTCTTAAAGTGCCGTCAAGTCATGTAAGCATGTGATAGGGGAAATAGAAGATATTTCCCGATCATCATAGTTTAACACTTTTCAATAAGCACCAGGAACAAAGGTTTGGGTGGAAGCCAAAAACCTAATGAATCTTTTGAAAAGGAATCTTTGGCTGATTGCCGTATCGCCTGAAGGGGTGTTAGCTGGCAGACTCCTTAATCAGGTGCTACTCAATGATACTTTGAAATATAACCTGTGTATTGGTAAAAAATCATACAGAATTGTGGTAAATATAAGTCGAGTAAAGTAATAATATTAGGATCACTACAAGGCTTTATGTGTAATAAGGACATACCACAAAACGAAAAAGAAATCGGATTCACTTTCACGTTTCGTTTTTATATTACTAGTACCTACGTTGAAAAAAACGAACAATATTTCGTTATCAACTAAAGATTAGGCCAGCGTGGTGGACTATACTCCCTAACCACTTTAAATGGTACTTTCGGTTGTAGAGGAGGCCCGTGGCCTGCAGTGGGACGTAATATGAGCTGACACATTAAGTAAAAATTTGTAATAATATTGGTGAGATGATAAATCGTAGTTCTTGTTTTATACATTCAAAAGACTACATAAGTTACACGTTAGGTTGTGTCTTGTAAATTTAGCAACAAGGCACTAATGGATCTTGAGTACGAGGAAATTTAAGGAAACTTTGGGACACCGACTAAGAGTATTACGTAGGTTCTTAGAAACACTATACCACTACAATTTTCAGACATTCATTTATGTCTTGAATAATTTGATCTGACGACGGAAATCGTCACATATTATACTTGATTTACCTTCCCTTTGTTGGAGAAAATTTCAATGACCGATTTCCATTAAATTTCGTAAAATATATTTATAATAATAATTTATAGCGTGAACTCCATTCACACTATTGATTAAACGCAATGTAATTAAAACAAAATAATGTACAAATTAATCCTACACACGAATGTACGTTGAAATAATTGAGTAAACACCGAAAGCCGAAATGTTTACTTTGATGCGGTTTGCATTTTTTAATTATATTAAATTCTCTTTGTGCCCGGACGAAGTTTTCCCATCTTTGTGACGTGCTATTGGATTTTTTGTTCAATTATCGTACAACCCGATTACAAATATGCGTGGCCATTTTTTTAAATTGCTTCCAAATAATGTGAGCTAACAAAAACTTTTATGACTTAAAAGGCTGAACCTATACTCAAATACATAAATATCCGTCGACGTAGATTATAAGTTTTAGCAATTATGATGGCATTCTGTTCTACAATACCAACACTAGAAACAAATATTTGTTGGTCATACATTCATTTTTCTTGTTGGGAGTATTAGTTACAACCATATTTTTGCGACAAAGGATGTCAAGTGATTCCAATTCTATAAAAAAGTATCTGTGAAAGTAACTCCAGCGTTATTATCATCATAATTATCTTTAACAATAAAATAAAGTGTAAAGAACCAAGAAACTTCACAACAAGACCTAAAAAAACGACATGAAATCCACAATCAACTAATAGAGGCATTTACCACAAACTTCCTTAACCGTCCACAATTCATTTTACATTCTTTAAAAGGGCTTAAGCAAAAACGTTAACAACTTAACAGGGGAACCACACCAATAGTAGGCCACCTATAAATTCTCCGAAGAAAAAAAAAACCACGCAATTTTGGCAGGAAAATAAGCGCAAAACATGAACGCAGCCGACAATCTAATAAGCAATTCATCAAGAGATGTGACAGTGTGTGTTATCGTGCGAGGAAGGGAAGGGGGGGGGAGTGCACCCGCTAGAGATGTCCGCCCTTTGATTCCGATTCTAGGTAATAATGCTACTAGCGAATTATCTTAAAGAGATCATTATTTAAATTACGCTTCCTTTTATTTTTAGTTGAGTAGAGTTATTTCTTGTTTATGATCATGAAAGTTGTTGTTTTTGTATTTTGTTTTTTATTAATGATGAGACGATAAATTTAGTACTTTATACAATACGTTGCATTAACGTTGAGTGTATCGAGAGGCGACAGAAGATTTTCTCTCGCCGTTTCATACAATTGTGCCGGCTAGGTAATAAGGTTGTACGATTATTTTCTGTTTTGCTTGGTTTTTAGAGTGTAGATGTTATATGTTGTTATGAGCACATACCTCAAAAATTAAGACTCTTGAAAAGCGTGGGTGTGATTAATTAAACACTAACGGCTTTATGCATAGACAGTTCTAAAACCTATTTTTGCTATCGAACGTTTTGTCCCCGTCCAACGGCATTGAAAAATACACACAAAAAAATATTTTCGGATTCCAAAAACTTTTTGCAATTTAACAGCTGATTCCGATTCCGTCCTGTCCCTAGTAGACACCTGCGCCCCACTGACGCAGATAAAGAGCGAGTAGATGAACTTGTCTTAAAGCTGGCTTAACGAGTGGTCTAGACCGAGACTAATGAGACGTTTTGTTCCCATCTCGTTACGTTTTCTTCGATAAATGCTGTTTTTTTTTTGTTATCGTCCAATTGAATTTTACACGAGTAAGGTAATGAGAGAATTTTCGAGAGCTGTTGAGTCGAGTTAAGTGAAGTTTTTTTGTTTGGGTTGGTAAATGTTTTAGTGGAGCGACGTAATAGAGTTTTGGTTTTTGAATTATTTATAGTTTTTTATATGTTTCTAATATTTCGGAATTATTTATATCTATTTATATTAAACGCTAAGGTTGATCTTGGAGAAGTAAGCAACGGTAAATATAAGCATTTGTTTGTGCAAGTCAATAAGGAAAAAAAATTTTTATATTTAATAAATGAACCAGAGCCGATTTATAAACCTTTCCTCAATTGTGCTATAATGGTTGGTCAAAATATTAATATGCACAATTTTTTGTAAATAAAACCTATTCGTAGAATAAATTAAAAACGAGTTAATAAACATATCCAATCGCGCAACATTTTATTCAGTCAGGTTGATTTACAAATTTTATTTTAGCAAAAAATCAGCCATGTTTTTAACAGCAAACCAACATGGAACATACAACAACACCAATAAATCCAAACAAAAATATCCACTAACAATGTGCATCAGTATGAAACTAGGAACTTGCCCATTCCCATGCAAACAATAGATGCATTACCGCGGGGGGTCGGTCGGTCGGGCGGGGGGCCAGTGGGTCTCAGGTGCACGAATCTAATGTCCAAAGCCGTCCCATTAATCTTGCCCGCCGCTCTTATCCACACAACCGTTGGATGCAACTGACCGGCTTTTTCGGATAACGGGAGATGTATGTTTTCGGCTTTTTTTGTGGATAGTATGAAATTGTGTATTGTATGTTTTTTAAACAAATGAACATGCAAAAATAATTTATAATACCTAGAATTCATTAATTTACATAAAATTCCTTGCGTACAGTCGAATGCACGGGTTTATTATTTAAAAGAGGTTAAAAAAGACCAATCGTATTTCCCACTCTCTATCTCTTAAATAGAAATAAGTCTCGTTCGACACAACATTTTCATAGTATTTCTGTACAGTGCAAAAAAGAATTAAGTAATAAATATTTTTTGAATTTAAATCTCTTTTTTGGTTTTTATTGTTTATTGTACACTTTATTGTACAAAACTAAGTAAGAAAATACTAACCAAAAACTTTACCTATATTTATAGTAAGGGCGATATCTTCCAGACAACTTTTGAAACGTATATTTATAAAACTTTATAAAAAAATATCCTTATATAAATGTTTTACATTTGAATCACAACAACTTGCTTTGAAGGAGTTCCCCCTCGCCTCATTTTTTTTATTTATTAATTAAACCCACAACTGAGTCTTCGCAATACATCACTGGCGCAGATGGATAGGTGATAACGTTCCCCCAGGACACCCTGGCGAAGCCGAAGACAAAAGCTATCCGAATAAAACCACATTTCACTACTCAAGCTTTAACTTCGCTGGCTTGGCGAATTTGCAAGAATTTATACTAGATGTATATAGACTCTGTATACTACATAGGGTTAGAGGAAAGTCGTATAAAATGATTTAATAAGCGACTTAAATGCGTGATTTAAAATAAAGTGTAATTTAAGTAAATTACCCAAAGTTTTCTTTCGCCTATTCAAAGTAAGGCCACATTAAAAATATATATTTTTAAAATTGATTGTTATTGCCATAAATGGCGAGACGAACATGCATTTCACCTGATGGTAAGTAATCTAACCGCTCATGGACATTAGCAATATCAAATTACGATGTTAAGTCTCACTATATCTAGTAGTTACACTGGCTATGACTTTTAAATCGGAACACATCAGTGCGTTTACACTGCTGTTTGGCGGGAGAAATAGACATAACGGTGATTTATACCCAAGCGAACACTCAAGAGAAAACTACCTACTATTAGTAAAATCAATTTCATTTTTTATATTTATATTCAGACTATTCTTATTTATCTGTTAAAGATACGACAGCATAAAATATAATTATAAAAATTTTAAAAACTTAAATCGCAGGAATTACCTAGTACAATTTGAAAAATACTTTTGCGTCTCAAGACTCGACGAATCTAATCAGGATTGTGAAGAATGCAATTTGTAAACAAAAACAAAAATGGAATGTCCTCGTTAGCGATTTGTTTGCGCTATTTAATGAAATTGTTTTTAAACACGACGTTATAAGATAAACAAGATAATAAAAAGAATGGAATTGTTTTAAAAAATTAAAATTTTCTCTGTGGATAACTATTGTATCATTTTAAAATATATAATTGATACTTTTGCTGGCGGTTCGTCTCTCATATGTGAGAAAACGCTTGGGTAATTACCACCGCAATGTTTTTCTCTGGCCAAACAGCGGTTTAAATGCACTGTTATGATTCGGATTGAAGGACATTGTAGCTAAAGTAACTAATGGACATATAGAGACTCAACATCTTAAGTTTCAGGATGGCGAGCGCAGTGGAATGCCAAGCATTGCTTTGTAATTCAAGGTGTTGTTTTTTTGCAACTGTTCATGAGCGGTCGTATCGCTTACCATCAGGCGTACGACAAGCTGGTCTCGCCACTCATTGCAATAAAAAAAATAGTTGCTATTAGACATAGTAGATTTCATATAAATACACATATGCTCAAAAAGTTTTGCCATAATATGGTAATTCCTAAGGGGGACAGTGCCACTCACAGTTCGCCATCTTATTACTATTCATTGTCATTCACATTTTTTTGCCATACCAAAATGTGGTAGGGCGAGCATATCGTCTTCGAAAGATTAATCATAGTGCACTACATTACACTGCACATTAAAACCAAATTATAAAGACATTGAAGCAGATTGATATTGATATATGTTAATCTTATGCAATATGTAAAATTTACTTTATTATAGCTGTTTACTACTCACTTAACTTTGGAAAATGTAGTATCTTAGTTTTCGTTTATAAGAGTAGCATATATTTGTCTTAATGTTTCAATAAAGAAAATAAAAATGAAATAAATATAGTCATTTTCGAGTATGTTTAAAAATAGTGTTAATCCAGAAAAATCATTTCCCATTAGTTACTACCCTAATGAAAATCAATACAAATTAATGCTTGTACAAAATGAGATTAATTATATTAAGTTTGTACATTATTAGTTCTTTATTTACTTCTAAATATTTTTAAACGTGGTCCACTACTAGGCATACCTGGATTGGATGTACATACCTACTCGAGTACCACACCTGAGCCCAACAAAGTTTTTCCAAAACAATATCAAAAACCTGTCAAAACAAAACACTCAGAACAATGGCGCTCACGTATCAAGAATATTTCGGGTCGTTAACTATAAAAGGAAATTCGCATTGTCCCAGCCGGTCCGGTGAAAGATCGTAACTGAAAATTGTTTCACTCCCCCGGGAGCTGGCGGGATAGTCCACAGGTATAACTTACGGTGCTGCATTTTTATTGCATGTTTTTCAGGGTTTTTGTATGGAGGGGGGTTTTATTTGAGGTTCGTTTTTTTTAAAATTTTCTTGATTGTCGAATTTGTGTTTAACGGTCTGTGGCAGCGAATTAATATAGCCAAACTAACCTTTTTTATACCAGTTGAATATTATTCCAATATTAGGTAATTGTAAAAAGTTCTTAAAAGTTTTGATGTATGATTTTATATCCGACCGAACGCCCGATCACACGCTTTGCATATCGATTGTCTTCAAAAGCTTGATTTGAAAAGTTCACCGAATTTGTTACCTCACCTGATAATTTAACCCAAAACAGTACCCCCTTAACATAATCCGTTGCAGTACCCAGCATACATGCTACCAAAAGTTAAATAAGGCGACTGTGAAGACAATCTAACACAACATAAACAAAACTATCCCTTAATCAAACGAATTTCTATGTGCTGAAGGAATTCAAGGTACATTGTAAACAAGTGTCGCCATCTGGTGCCAGCAAAAACGAGTGAACAAACAATCACTCAGTGAGCCGGGGTTCCGCACCTGATCCCACCGCACCAAACGTTTATATAAATGGCTTGTGTAGAGGGATTCTGTACTGAAGTAATTACAAATGTTGTAACTTATTGGGGCATTGACTGAGGATTCTAGGAAAGAGATAAACGTTTTGGTAATTGATAAATTGGAAATTAGTGTTGATACTTTGTGTACTCTTAACGAGGAAGACATCAGAGGTAGGAAACCCAAATTTCACAATGGCTTGAAAATTAGTTTTCACGTCAGACAGTTAGCTAATTTTGACATCCCCCGTGGCGCAGACGGTTACACACAAACATTTCTTTCAGGTCTGGTCTGTGTTTGTGAGACCGAAAAGTCTCTCTTAGTTCTTGATACCCACGACACAAGACTCGATCTTAGTGTGGAGTAAGGACTATGAATGTAACTGTTGGGTATATTATTTATTGTTAACCGTACAATCGAACCATGATAAAATATTTTTACCGACTCCACATAATAAGATAAGAAAACCATTTAAAACCTCTATTACATTCTATAACATGAAAACGCATTGAAGATACACAAACAATTCATTCTAGGAAAGCAAATAAATTATCTCATCCCCAGTTTTAGATATCGTTATCGCTATTCCTATTGGATACGTAATACCGGTTGAAATAGTTGGCGTAACCCTTTTAAAGAAGCTATAGTTATGTGCGGTCTATATTTAGTAATGGCGGTACAGCCCGCCAGCCTATAAGGAACTCTCTAAGATTAGAGATTGCAGCGAAAAATTATCTATTAACGTAATTTATTGTATGGTAACTTGTTTGAATATGAATTAGCATTAATGCGGTTGAATCACGGAACTATGCAAATTTTTTGTTTATGCCATAGAAAATAATCTTAGGAAGCAACTCAATTATTTGGAATGTGAGAAGAAAGAAATCAGAGATGCATTGTTTAAGTGAAATAAAGACAAAAAAAGTTGGGAGCATTGAATCTTTGGTATATCTCATTGAATTCCCTGAGTCCAGCCAAGTAAGCACTAGCTTGATCAACAATGAAGCTATGGAAACCAATGATCTTGCTACTGACGATGTCAAAGGCCGCACAAAATTGCCAATATTGAAAGATAATAAACAAACAATATAAAATCTATGTACAGATTTGTTCCACTAACTACATATTTAAAATTAAATCCTACCACCACTTAACTCTTGCACCACACAGTGTACCGGGCAATGTTGTCGCGATACAGGGTTAAAATTTCACGGCCTTAAACGGCATCCAACTGTCAGAAGGCCCGCTGTTTAAAACAAGTCGCTAGTTGCACTTTTTATGTCATCCCGAGAAGGTATCGAGTATTTAATTGTGAAAGTTATTAGGGAAGCCATTTAAACAAAGTTTTAAATTAATTATGTTTTGGTTTACTGCTTTAGCCCAATTTGTAGGTATTTTAGTAGGAAATAATAAAAAATATTTGCTTTGTTAGGATGCTGTAGTTTTAAATCCCGGATTTGGATCCAATGCATGTTGTAAAAAACATTTATTTGTTTTATGATGTGTGTATGGTCAGTTACAAAAACTGGAATTTACTAAGCCGTGACAGAAAAATAACTTTCATATGTTCTTACTACACAAGTTATACACTTTAACATCAGGTTTTAATAAAATCTAACTAACAACACTTTTCTCTGACTGTCTGTCGTTTTATTCAGTCCATAAGGGATATTAATTATATTTAGTCACGTTTATTCTCCTCCACCCATATCGGTATGTTCAACCCTAAAACCTTAAATAATAGGGCTATCAAATTCTCTTAATAATTCCAGAAGTTAGTACGTTCAAGCAAACATTCTTATAATAAACAGAATAACATCCAGAAATCGGTATTGAACCATTCACATCGTTGAATACACGTAAAATACATCGAATCATCCAAATATCGCTGGCGATTGGAATGGGAATCAAATTGCTGCATTAGCCGCACGGTGGCATGGTCCTGATTTCCCTAACTCCGATAAGCATCTAGATTCTAGACCATTTCCTGCTGCAGACCACAGCGTCGAGCTACTAATGGCGTAGACGAGGCATTCACAGCCAGTGATTTTAGTATTTTTACTGAAATTGTAGATTTTGTGAATGGATTTTTGGTTTTGTCCGTGAGTGCTGATATTAATGCCGTTTTAATCTACAAACAGTGATTTCTAATGTTATAAGTCAGGGACAAAATAATGTGGCGAGACGTTATCCGTAAATGTTAAGTGTACATGCCGTTTTTAATTTATATCCAATGATTTCTAATATTATAAAGACAGAAATAATAAAAGTCGTGATTCTACGTAGAGGTTCTATCGATCTTATTAAGTATCTAACTCATATTCGCTAAAAGCAAGTCTTTCTCAATTAAAAAGAAACATTTGGAAGCATCACACAATAAAATTATATTTACTCATTCAGTCTTTTAAATCCCCGACAATTATGAAGGTGCAATGTTAAATAAACTATTAAGGAAAGAAAAAAACAAAATATTTGCACATGTGATATTTAGCTCCATCTACGATTTTGATCACTAGATATCAAACTACCACAAATACATTTCTCACAATAATCCTCGGCGACAATCTTCACTAAAATCTACTTTCAAAACGTCACCACATATATAAATCCGTCAGCATGTCAATTTGCGTGCATGCCGCATTCGGCGTTCGCGTCTCTCCGTTTGGTACAATTTGGTGAATGCACTCCCGCCAAATCACTATAGCTTGAAATTTTCATACTGTAAGTGCCTATTCGCGCGCCTTGTTAAGGAATCGGTTCGTGCTTGAGTTAAATGTGAAAACCATAAATTTGTATAAGGTGTCGTGGAATTTATGCTTGGGGCGATGAATACTGTACGAGTTTATTGTTGGTGTTTTTATGGGTCCGATTTTCTATTGGTCTATTTGAAAGCTTAAGTTTGAGATCGAGCAGTCTACTGTTGCTATCTAGTGAATTTATTGCATGCATGAAATTTAATATACGAAGCTTATAAATATATAAGAACAATATAATTTAGAAAGTTCTGATACATGGCCCTTAATAATTTTAAACTCATGCTTATTAATTAATAGTAGTAAAAAAATATTCGTAATAAAACAGAACAACGCCATCTATCACCAAACCGACGAACTACATCTCCAACGCGGTCGGCTTTAATTTAAATTATATTCATGAGAAAAAACTTAATTTCAGCATGGTTATCGTGATAAAAAGCGAATTAATTCGACGTCCGTACAAGACGATTAATGACAGTCGAAGTGTTACCGGCACGCGATACTCACCGCTGTAATAAAACGTTCATTTTTCCAAATATTTTGGTACAAAAACCATGAGCTGAGGTCATTAGGGATTTTCATAATATAAATTTGTTTCGAGCCAGTTTTTTGGCGGTACAGCATTATTGGGCCGGAACGTGAAGAAGCAATTAAGGCGACTGCGGTGTAAGCAATATAACTATAAAAACTTCGTCACAATGTGTTTAGCAGTTTAGTGTTTGAGTTATGGATTGAAAATATAAAATATTCATGTAATATTCTATATAAGGCTAGCATCCTATCTTTAGAAAAGCTAAAAAATGACATTTTCTCAGTCGACCTTTAGGTAGTACAGACACGTAGGCAGGAATATAAACTCATTTGCAAAAAAACGGGCACCTAAGCAATGAACCATTTCAAATGTTACTATTGGTTTGTTTGATAATTATAGGTAGTTTTACTTTCACAATTTTGTAAATTAATAAGCAAATAATCGTTTTCGTCAGTATTATCATAAAATTTTGATAACATTTATGGGATGCTAAAGTTCACTAGTAGTGTATGCTCGCTAGTAGTGCTCGTGAAGTAAAAGTTAACAAAGATTTTTGTTTGTTTTTTTCTTTAATAAAGTAAAAGCAGATAAATGTTTAGTATCGAGTGTGACCCCCTCTAGCTGAAATCACAGCTTGAATTCGTCTGGGTATGCTAGCGAGGATATCCCGGATACTTGCTTGCGGAATACGTTCCCACTCCGCGGTAATCACATTCTTCAGCTCTCTGATACAACCGGCTCCGCAGACCGAGCCGGTTGTACTGATCCCACGCGTCGTTTCAGAACGTCCCAGACATGCTTTATAGGATTGAGGTCGGGACTTCGAGCTGGCCAATCCAAACGACGAATGCCGACCTCTTGCACATACTTTGCGCTTCCACATCGCCAGACCGGTGGGCGCGAGCGTTGTCGTCCATAAAAATTGAGTCTTCGCCTAAAGCGGCCAATGCGGGTTGTGCATGAGGAATTAGAACTTCCGTTATGTATCGATGTCCAGTCAGTGAGCCGTTTTCAATGAAGACTAACTCTGTACGATCCATTGTATTTATTCCTGCCCAAAACATAACAGAGCCCCCACCATAAGGTGTGATTTCTTCAAAACAAGCCTCTGCAAAGCGTTCTCCTCGTCTTCGTAGTACTCGCAGACGTCGATCTTCACCGAACAGAGATATCCTGGCTTCATCGGAGAACAATACCCTATTCCAGTCTTCTTGAGTCCATGACTCACAATTTCGAGCAAACCTAAGCCTGGCAACTCTGTGCTCACGGAGTAACTTAGGGCCGCGGGCCGGGCGATGACTGCGTATATTGGCCGCGAGAAGCCTCCTCCTGACCGTCCATAGACTAATATGCACATTTCTTACTTCTTCGAGGTTGTTCTTAAGGTCCACATACGAAGACTTGCGATTTCTCAATGCGCGACTCATAAGAAAACGATCATCCCGTAGTTGGGTACATGGTTTTCTTCCAGAACCAGGCCTTCTCTCGACGGAACCGGTGTCTTGATACCGCTGCCAGGTCCTTTGAACCGTCGAGCGACTCACACTTAGCCTCTGAGCCACGAAGCATTGGCTGCAACCCTCTTCGAGCAGCGCAATAATTTTGGTAGCTTTTACCACTTTCTCTAACATTATTGAGACAGCTAAACAGCAATAAATGAAGCTTTGACAATTAAGAATATGAAATAAATTCATAAAAGTTAACTAAAAGTTATGAAAACCGATATTATCTTTTGGAACTTCGCACCAAAAATGTAGGATAAAAAGTGGTTTTCTGTAAAAACGAGCATCAAACGAAAATTAGAATTTAGAACGTACTGTTTTAAACACCACGGAATTTTTCAAACCGGCCAGTAACATGTACAAATGATTGAAATCATTTTGGTACCGTATTTTTTTAAAGAAGAATTAAAATCAAAACCGCCCGTTTTTTTGCAAATGAGTGTAATAATTAGATGGTAGGTACATTGCACTGGCACTACAAGAATTCTAAATCATTTAAAACCGTATAAGGATCGTAGTCATGTTTGTTTTCCATCAAATCCTATTAGTTCCACTACTAAATGAACAGTTTTGTAGTTTTTATACTGCTTGGGTAATTAACTGTTGGATTTAGGCGCGCCGAGTGTTATTAATTATGAGTGTTTAACATGATTAGCTTAATTGGATTTTAATATTACTAAGTACAGCTACCTTACAAGGTCGTAAAATAGCACCAACATACAAAAATAGTGAGAATATTTCACAAGGATACCTTTTGACGATTTGGATTTGGATTGGATGCATTTTTGAGATACTTTAGCCTTTCTGGATGTTTGTGCCATGTTGGATGAAAGAGAGGCCGCGGGTTCGAGCCCCACACCGAGACAAGCATTTGTGAATTCCGTGTGTATTTATTTATTTATAATCTTGTACAGAAATATGACATATTATTGACACATAATATAAGAAGGGTATCAAAGAGGAATATATTCGATATTCAAGGACTCAACCGTTAAATAGACGTGGTCATTCAATTTTGGTAAGAGTGGTTGATCCCTAATGGAGGTCTGTGTGGTCTAAATACCGATCAGAGATAAATAAACAATAACATTGTCTCTGTATAAAACTTTATCAGATTCTAATACTATCAGATGATGAGAATCTTCTAATGAATATGTTATTAACAATGACAGAGGTGAATAATTTAAGTGAAATATTTAAGGTAATTTAAAATTTTATCACCTATATCTTTTTTGTGGTAGTTAGCACTTATTGGTTAAAGGTTTTCATGTGTGAAAGGCCGTCTGGGTAGGTACCACCGCAATGTCTATATTTCCCTCCAAACAGCAGTGTATACGCACTGTAGTGTTACGGTTTGAAGGATATTATAGCCAGGGTAGCTAGTAGCTACTGGACATATTGAGACTTAACATCTTATCTTATGTCTCAGGATGGCGAGCGCAGTGGAATGCCAAGCATTGCTTTGTAATTCATGGCATTGTTTGGTTTTGCTACTGTTCATGAGCGGTCGTATCGCTTACCATCAGGCGAACGGCATGTTCGTATCGCCATTCATTGCAATAAAAAAATCTCATAAAAAACTGTATTTGCATGAAGCAATCTTAAAAGTAGAAACATAAATCTAGAACTACAAAAGTCGATCCAAAGAGTTCCATATTACCTTACTAACCGTATTTTAAAAATACATCACTAAAACACAGCCGGGACGCATTCGCCAAAACTACTGCTCGTAAACCGTAAATATGAACACTAGTATGATAAAAAGCTAATATATCTGCATCAGGCTAAAACGCGTTTAGGCGGGGCTGTACTCAGGAATTGCTCGTGGGTGTTTTTATAGTGCAAATACGACAAATGAAAGAATAAACGTAGGTGTTTATTAAAAATGGAAGGTGGGTTGTCCGTTGACAAAGAATTAGAAGAGGTCTGCGATCCAGTTATTGACAATTTGCAACTTGTTAATTAATTAGTTATCATTTGTTGCACTTGAACGGACTAATTAAGAATAAGCTGTCCACAAAATATCTCTCCCACTCGTTGAAATAACTATTCTTTGATTTTTGCAACTTTTTAAATGCTTGGCAAGCGACTCGACTAGTAAAATATGTCATTTACCTTGCCAATATAGCAATATAATTTATCTATTCCTACATTGAACCTAACATAATAACATACAGAATTAGATCATTAGGAGACATTAAAACCCATTGTATATTGGTGGACTAACCCTTCACAATGGTACTCTCGATTATCGACTCTCTAAAATATCTGTGTCAGCCCATATACGTCCCACTGCAGGGCATGGGCCTTCTCTACAATCGAGAGTACGATTGAGAGTGGTTAGGCCATATAGTCCACCACGCTGGCCTAGTGCGGCTTGGTTCTAAAATATATTGGTCTTTAAATACGACCCACGGGGGTCAAAAGCCCACACAAATCACCCTGAATACGTCCCCCGCGTTGCACTAAAAGTTTATGTCTCACGTAACGTAGTTTTTACGGTGGCGCCCGGACTGCGGTGTCACGGAGGAATGCAGCTGTTGTGCATATATTATAACCTTTGTTTGCCCGGATGGTCACATATCATGCTATAATACTACAGAATAATCTTGAACGACGGGATGCGATGCTGCCTGGTCATGCCACTTGAATCAACTTGAATTTATGATGAATTATTAAGAAGTGCTTGGTGTGTTGGTAATGGACTAGACGTGGTTGCTAACATTTTCATGGTGGTCGCGGGTTCAAATCCCAGGCCACACCTCTGATGTTTCGGAGTTATTTGTGTACTGATAGTCAACCACCACGCGTAGCGGCGTAGAAAAACATGCACACCATAGAGATTAGTGAAAATGGTATGATCAAATTTTATTGTATGTAAAGTCCGTCAACCCGCACTAGAGCATGATAGACTATATGGCCTAACCACTCTCAATCGTACTCTTGACGAGAGTTATAATATATTTCATTCGAGGTTAATGGTTTCTTAGATTTACGCGAATGTTACACATTGAACTAAAACCCCGTCCGCCCCGTGACCACGAAAGCTGTAAAGTAATCGAAACGTCGGGAAGTCAAAAATGTAAAAAAATTAAACTAAATTCGCGATAAAATCCGTAAATAATAGTTTTAGATCATTCGAGGTTATTTTTTTGGCTTCCGTTGCACTTACCATTCATTAATCGCATCAATCAATTTAGTAATTTGTCGATGATGATGACGATGATATAATACAAATTATACGTCTTTATGAAGTAGACAATAATGTACAAGGTGAGTGTGGATGGAAGAAGCGATAGGGGTCGACCTCACCGAACTAACACTGTCCAAATCGGTGATACCCTCAACAAGGGTCAGGTCAAAAGTACCCTGAATCGACGAGACTGCATAAAAAGGTTGATGAAATTGGATTAAGCCAAAGTAATATGTATAAAGTAAGCTATGGAATACAGGCATGACCATTATGTATGAAGTATTGTTGCGAGAGTGTCGACGTGTGAATGATTTGATTTTCGTCTTTAGTATTTTGAAGGGTACAACTAAATGCAGTTCTTTAATTGAGCGCCTGTGCTATTCCGTTCCTTCCAAACCTCCAAGACACCCCATCAACAATGTACTTCATGTCCCTTTTTGTAGAACAAACATGGGATTAAACTCACATTTAGTAAGAATGTGCAAAGAACTCAATAAGTTGTACAAGTCTGTACGTAGTGTGGATGTACATGCAGACACGCTTTACTCTTTCAGAAGAGCAATTTCTGGAACAAATGTAACCCTGGTGGATATTTAGAATATATAATTTAGGCCTCATTTTCTTTTTCTTTTTCAAATTTTGATGTCTACTATTTTTATATTTTTGTTAATGAGCGTTATGTTGAATGACCTTAAATTAGTAATTGTTTTGTTTCTGAACTTTATTATTTGTTTCCAAATTTTAGTTTTATTTTGTAGTAATTAGGTATAGTGTTGATTTGTTAAATTTTATGAATGTTGTGTACGTCTTTAATTGGCATTCATATCAGTGATTTAATATGCTTTGCCTTATATATCTGTAATGCTATTGATTTGTTTGCTGTTGATGTACCTATTTTAAATAAATAAATAAATAAATAAGTAGGTTAGTTATTATTAAATAAAATAAGCGGAATTCTAGTCAGGTTTATTCTGACTGCCAATTTTCTCAGTATTTCTCAGTGTACATAGTAATTGAATGTTCATTTATTACAAATTGAATATTTCAATTTCAACATTTTACAATGTAAAGGGAATAAAATGAAAGTCTATATTGTTGGGTTGGTTAGTCTGTCTGAATTAATAATGGCGCGCCAGATATTTCCACGAATTCCACATAAAGGTATTCCATTAATTTAATAGTTGGCTTGCAGATAATGATCAGATAATATTTTCGGTAGGAAAATAATTAATGGTTTGTACAGACGCCAAAAAAAATTACCATTTTCCAATATCACCCTATGTCTGATTTGAAAATATTCATAGAATATTTTAAAAGTAATTTTATTAATCGACAAATCATACTACTGTTGCTAAGAACTGAATTTTGTGTCAATAGCCTCTCGTATCACGTCACTTCTGCCTATTATTAACATTTCGTTCAATTAATAAGAAAGTTACTATATCATATAAACCCAAATGTAATAACTTTACAAAGAATTGGTCTTTTAATGCTGAAAAACTATTACAAGAAAAGGGACGCAATCTTCTTATCTCTAATACTTATGAAATATTTCAAATGTCTCACAATTTTTTTTGTTTGTTCGCTTTTTCTTATATTTCACGACGCTCGAATGTTGACAACGTAATGGGGCACTACCACGAAATAAGATATTTTTAAGAGGAATTTTTGCAAAATATGAGTATACGACAATATTTTACGATGGCTTCAGTAAATATTGTAAATAAATAATATATAAAGAAAAACATATTTTCTTATTTTTTTAACATCCTTAATAAATCAATATTCAACATCCAATTTTATTTGTAAATTGTAGGACAAAAAGGCTTAAAAAGTTGTCTTTACAATTTCTAACAGCAGCAATTTTCAAGCCTGTTATTTCAATAGATCAAGAAATACAATAAAAAAATGTGTAGTAATTTGTCATTTGTCTCCTTTATAGATATTTTGTCTTTTAACTATCTCGTGGGCGGACAAACGTCACAGGATATCACTGAAAGCAAGCAAATTTTAATAAGTCGCTTTTAGATTTGTTGGTACTATGTCCAGTTGAAATTCTAAGACTAGTAAGACGATAATTATAGTTTTCAAAGAAAACTGATGAATAAATAAAAAAATGAGAACGATAGATGAAAATAGCAGACATAACATTCAAAGTTACTTTTTAAAACAAACACCACAAATATCCTAGAACCTTTGTTAAATATTTTAAATTGACTTCCAACGAACTTGATTATTCTGTGTATTTATTACCAATTCACTGAACAGTACATTAATTCTATTGAAAAATACTTTTATAAATAGAATCGTAGGACGGAAATATTCCGTTTCGAATTCTGGAAAATACAGTCTTTAAGGAAACTAATTTACTTAACCACAAAGGCGATGCCGCGGTAAAAAACTTGTTTTACATATCCTGTATTATTAGGCTGCGAAATGTCCACAGCATCCGTCTTCCTATACAATATGAGATCGTAAAGAAGCAAAAAGGCATAATTATTCGGATAGTTAGGAAAGTAATAGCATTTCGTTATGAATTTAAACTACTAGTTTTAATAAAAAAAAAAAAAACAATTTGATTGCATATTTTACAACACTTCGCTATGGCTTCATATATTCACACATATAATTTCCTGACTCAAACACCATGCACCGTGTCATACATTAAGTATCAGATCGGACAACCGTTAAAGCGTAATATTATATTCCAGTAGAGGAAATAAATTCACCGCACTTCATAGTAGGGTCCATGTTTGATTTAAATATGTATAAAGTCACCACATCAAAAGGATATATCATTTTCGTTCGGCCATCGAAGGTTTTCAGGGCATTACGTGTAAGTCGATACGGGGGAGCTCACGAAAATCATTTTAGTTTCCACACGTAGAATTATTGATGTGAATTTATTGTTAATAGATTTTGTTTCATTACTGTGTAGGCTTGTTTGGAATTTTGTGGGTTTTCAGCTTTTTTAGCTAATTTTAGCTTAGTTGTATATTATTTGGGCGAATGTTCGTTCTCTGGGTTTTTCTTGGGTATTTATTTTTAGTATCTTTTCAATACTTTATACAAATTGTGTTTAAGTGGACTTAGTGCCTGAAGTGTCATCTACCAGCCGAACCTAGGGTGATGCAGAGATGAAAATATGTTTATTTAATAGGTAGAATTTCATTCTATTAGTACTGCCAGTTTAAACGAATTTTTAATATTAATGACATACTTAGTTTTTTACTTTCGATGCGAGCAAAATTGAAATAAGGCGTGTTAAAAATTGGTGTCATAAACCAATATTTGTTAGGCATTAAAAATAGCAGCTGTCCTTTCATTCATATAAAATACAGATCAGAAATAAAATTCATTTATCCAGAAAAAAAAAGTAGTTACAAGATCAAGAATTTGCTCTCGTTTCAAACTAGCTTCTTATATACTCTGCAATTATAAATCACACACCCAAAATGTATTATGAAGTCTTTAGATCGAAAAATCATTCCAAAGATTTCTTAGTAAAACGGTCGACCAAAAAGTTAACCAATTTGTGACCTCCAAAGGACACAGCTAATATCAAAGGTCAAAGGATCCAGTATATCCGATAGTAAATATTTCAGGATTTATTGGAGTTAGCCAAACTTTAGGCTTATATTATGGTAAATAGTGACAATTTGATTATTCAGCTCTAGATTATCTTTTGGTTGAAGTTTATGATTCGTTCGTGCATTCAAGCTTGTACAACGGTGAATAGTTGCTATCCTTGCATATTTTGACGTATCTCTTTTCTATGATAGGGGAAAACCCTAAAAGAGACAGAAATACAGTTTTGAATTGGTCTTAAGATGTACTGGTGGGAGATTTCTCATTTGTGATAGTCCGCCTCGGTACCTACCACCGCGATGTTTATACCGCCAAACAGTAGTGTAAATGCACTGTTGTGTTCTGGTATCAAGAAAATAACTAGAGTAAATACTGGACATAACTAGACTTAACATCTTATTTCTCAGGACCGAGCGCAGTGGAATGCCAAGCATTTTGTTGTTTGTTTTTGCTTCTATCCATAAGTGGTTGTATCGCTTACCAACAGGCGAAAGGCAACGGCAAAAAACATAAGCAAAAATAAAAAAAACGATATTCCAGTATTGAAGATTTGAAGTTCGGAAATTATTTATGTGTGTATTAATTATTTACAACATGTTTTCAATCATCATACTAATAAATTTAAACTGTCAATATCCGTTTAACCTGCCGATATACCACAAGACACCAATCGAATTCACTTCCTCAAAGAGCGTTTAAAGTAAGAAAACATAAATCTTCCTTATCAATATTCAAAGAGACCATACGTTTACATCCTAATGGAGGCTTACGTGGCTTCATCAAAGGGATTGTCTGGCAAACGGTG
Source organism: Hyles vespertilio (assembly GCA_009982885.2). Taxonomy (NCBI): domain Eukaryota; kingdom Metazoa; phylum Arthropoda; class Insecta; order Lepidoptera; family Sphingidae; genus Hyles; species Hyles vespertilio. Next base: position 6,198,525 of record CM042830.1, read on the forward strand.
AAATTCACCCAAATTTGCCGACAGTACCGTTCTATTTCCGCAGTATAAAAGAAATCATTTTGTACATTATTTTTCTCGTTACATTCCCCGATGCGAAATGCTTATATGTTTTTTGCTGACGCTTATTTTCGCGATGGCAATATATTTTTGAAACCGCGTTTCGTCTTAGCTGAAGTATAATAGCCGGAAAATGTTTTTTTTATTTTTTTTGTAATAGCTTTACAGAATTATATGGAATCTTGGTGCAGAATCAATAATGGTAGGTATCTAATCTAGGATATCTTTGCAGGAATCCGTTAGGGTAGGTTAGTTAGGTCAGAATCAATTTTCATCTCTTTACGAGTAACTTTCCATGAAAGTATGATAAAAAGAAGTAATTAACCTATTTCGGAAAGGAATTCCAAGAAACCCGTTTCTAGATGATTCGTAGTCCACAAGTTTATTTACGAATTGATTGCGAAATTTCTTTTTATATGGATCTTTACTTCAGAAAATTAATCTGATTTCCAGATTTCACGTCAATAGGCAATGTTACTAAGATATGATACTTAACTGAGTATAAAACTTTTCATATTCAGATTATGTTGTAGGCTCTTAATAATTATGTCAGGCAATTATCAATGCTTTCTTTACTATTGTATTTTATCAAACTGATGTATATATTTTTATGTTTAGTTAGTATTAGTATTATTTAGTTTCCTCTCTTTTATTTATTTATTTTACACTTCCCTCTCTTCCTCCTTCTTCTTCTTCTTGGCAATATTCCAATTGACCGTGTAGACCAAATAAAGGACTTTGGGCTTTTGATGGACTCGCGTCTAGACTTTAAGTCACATATCACAGCTACTTGCGAAAACGCTAATAAAATTCTAGGTTTTGTAATGAGGATTTGCTATACTTTTAAAAGTATTAACGTCGCACTGACCCTATACAAAGCGTATGTGCGGAGTAGGCTAGAGTATAATGCCATAGTTTGGGACCCACACCAAAGTACATATGTATTGCTTTTGGAAAGAGTACAAAGAAAATTTGCCCGATATGTTTACAAGAAAATTTATGGGTATTATCCATATCTATATCCGTCTATGTTCGTGATAGGTATGGTTGGTTTGGACACATTAGAGTACAGACGCAAGTTGCTACTATTAGTCCACTACTACCATCTCTTAACGAATAAAGTAGACAATCCGATTGCGTTGGGAATGGTAGGCATTGCATGCGTACCATCTAGATTTTTGGTTGGAGGTGAGGGAGCGGAGGGTCCACGTCGGCGCCGCAAGCTGTTCGCATGTCCGCGAGGAGTGCGCACGCGACACGCTGCCGCTGCGCCCACCGCGCGAGCGACCGCGTTGCTTAATTCCATGATTACTCACCACTCAGATCCAGATTTGTTTCATGATAAGCCCAGCCAAATATATATTAAGATAAAGTTATTTTTAAATAATTTTTAGTATTTAGTTTAAGCATGTAAATTCATGTTACTAGTTTTATAAGAAAATCGTCATTTTATATAAATTTTATTCTCTTTAGCTTTAGTTATTAGAATTTAGAATGTAAGTATCTTGGATTAAGTCTGTAAACTTACATTTATTTAAATAAATAAATAAATAAATAAATCCATCCCATAGTTGTCTGTAAGACATTGCTTTAAGCGATAAGACCGCCATTTGTACTTTTTGTTTCTGTATATTGTTTTTATTTTAAATGTGTACAATAAACTTATGACTTACAACGAGCCAACGCTAACAACCGATCCAGAGTCCAATATAACTTTGTCGAAAGTAAACTAAGTACAAATCCAAAAGCTAAGAAACTTTACCTGACTACTAAATCCTAAATTACCTTTAAAGCGTTGCGGCAACGTAGCGTGGGCTCACATTATCATAAGTTTGAGCCGTTTGAGCCCGTTTGAGCCGTTAATCCCGGCTCTAATCCTGGCTCAACCACTCGGCCGGGCCGGCCCACCCGCGGCATATCCGTTCAATGTTATCAATCTATTCGGAGATATGAAATTGCTTGGCGTGTGTATGGACATTTTGGTGCTTTTGTCGGTAAATACCTATAAAATAAGTATTTTAGTTAGTAGTAAATAACAGTTATTACGCGAATGTGAGTTATGTTTTTCGATTGTATGTGTTTATGTATATTTTTTTACGCGAATGTGAGTTATGTTTTTCGATTGTATGTGTTTATGTATATTTTTTTACGCGAATGTGAGTTATGTTTTTCGATTGTATGTGTTTATGTATATATTTTTGGCACGCCCTAGAGCCTAAAAGGCTTGTCGTATTTTAATGTGATTGGTGTCATTTCCTTGATATCCATAACTTTTTAAGGGCTAACATTAGATAAATGCGGCCAAGTCAAGTCAGCTGTAGTATTGCAATTGTACTGATTAAATCATGGAGATATTTTTTTTCATTACTAAATTACGTATTCTTCTCAAGTATTGCCGTAGCACATTTTTATACTAAGTCTAAATGGATATTGAATCCACTATTCTATCAACTTTTCACACAATATTCAATTTTTTATCAGACTCACTCAAATTTTTATTTCTATACATAATTCTGTATATGTATAACAGTCTCAAATTTATGCAAAAAAGGATTTTAAAGATTCAGTGTAGAAGTCCGCCGAAGACGGAATTGTTGGGACGCAATCGGATCTGGTGGCCGCGGGCGCGCAATGCAATCATTAGGGACGCGCCATTTGCATTCTTATCGATAAAGGATATCGACTGAACTTTTTGTATTAGTTTCACTTTCAAATATACATTATATTGTATGTATTGCAAGAATTACTAAGTAGGTATAATAATTATATTGTATTTATTGGAAAAAATACTATACTAGGAATGAGGATAAGATTCGCGAGGTTCTGATAGGGTATCATCGTTTGACGAAATTATACCGATCTGCTCACTTTAACATAGAATTTATAAGATTTTAAAATCTTTTAAATAGCCATAGCTTTGGTTGCATTAAAGTGAATTAAAATTTGACTTATAACATGTTTGCTTATTTAATTTACCTATACTTATGTGTCAGTTACTTTGATTTGCACACCGGCCGGGCATATCCCAAAACGATCGATGTCCAGCAAACTCGCTCGGGAGGTGTCTAAACGCAGCCGGCGCTGTGAATTTCCATACGTACACACAGCCAAATCCAACCAGAGTTATTGGCCATCCCTTGGGCCTTCAATATATTCCACTATTTTTATTTACTTGAAAGGAAAGCTTCCGCGCGTTGACTGCCGCCTCGCGGATGCAAAACGTCCGTGGAATACGTTATACCCGTCACATCTCTATTGGACGCGTCCTTTATTTAAAATTTACAATAAAACGTGAAAAGGCGCGAAAAAAATATCAGCTGCGGCATTTTTTATGACAACACATCTAAATGAAAATATCTAGAGAATTGCGTACCACAAAATTGTCAACCATTTAAATCTGCGCGGCAAACATTAAGATAACTTTCAGAACAATAATTGTGTCGAGAGCAAAAAAATGCGGCGTTTTAATTAATAAAAATGGCGGCGGAAAATGTCTGCGTTTCAAACATGGCGGCGTAGCGCAGCGGGCGCGGGCGCGGGAGCGGGCGAGCCAATGAGCGTCTCTCTTTATGTACATATGCTAATGAGTGACAGCCCTGTGCGAATGGAATTGTCATGTTAGGGCTGTCATTACGTTATTCCATTGTCAGGTCGGTGCGGTGAGACGAAACTGTTATTTTTGCGTTTGAATGTGCTTGTAGACATTATATTTTTTTTAACCTTCAATTAAATGTGAAAAAAACTTGCAGTGAATCTTTTCAGCTAAAAAGTTAGGCTCGAAACACACCCGAAGTTCACGCCAATTTTATTCGAACATTCGACTTTTCACAGGAAAGTAAAATAACTTTTCTTGATTGGAGTTATTCCAAACTTTTGGTACGTGTTACTTTTGAAATTATGTAAATAGAAACGAAAATACAAATAAATATTTCAGATTATTTGAATAAGACATTCTTGGAATTCCTTTCACATTTAGTGAATATACGTTTTATAGCATTAAATACGTAAAATTATTATCTAATATTCTGTAATATTACTTGCAGTAACTCACTTTCTCTTATAAAATCTGACTACCCTAGCAAAATTTTCGAACCCATTACAAAACAATTACCCTATAATTTCTTATACAAACAACTATTACTTAAACAAAGTATCCCAGTCTAAGTTTTCGTATAAGCCCCAGGGATGGTTCTGAAGGGAACAAATCCTTTTTTTACGCCCCTTGCTTAGAGAAGCGAGCGTTAGAGTTAAATTTATAGCTCCACGTTAGACTAACGCGATTTACACTGAAAAAACTAAATTAGCGACTTTAAACCCGACTGTGTTTACCGGCAAATCCCATTGTTTCAGTTCCTGACGTTGATTAAATATTTAAAATGGGTTTATGGAGGGATAGGTTTTGAATGTGATTGGAGAAGATGCAATTTTGTGCCATACAAATCTTAGATTTTTTAACCTTTTCGAAGTCATGTGTCAATGGATAGTCAATCACCACGCAGTAAACCTGCATGCCATAAAGATTCGCAAGAACATTATTCATTTGTGGCCATTAACTCTCTCTTTCTTCAGCAATAGGAAGTCCAGTGCTGAATATATGCCTTCCCATAGACCGCCACATAGACCTATTGGAAGCGGCCTGCATCCAGCGAAATATCAATTTCAACGTATTACTATACCATTTTATGACAAGCCTATCGCTCGAATACTGGAACGCCATTCAAATAATAAGTTGCTCTTAACAGCGCACGGCCCACTTAGCGAGTACATTTAATCGGGATTAACGTAGTTAAACGCCATTTATATTTAAGTTGCGTTCTAGTATTTGGGTGTTAGTCTAGCAACGGACTTTTTCCTTAAGATATTGATAGCTAAACTAAACGCATAAAACTAGCAACCTCTTTTTACAACCAGTATCTATACAAAAACATTTCTCCTTTTAAATTCCGTGTGAAATTCAAACTATTCCTCGAGAATGCAGTGCATACGTCTGCGTTATCGCTCTAATATATTCTGCAAGTGTTCCTACTTTTATTTATTGGACGGTGAGATAACAGCGGCCCGCGTTCTGTTCCCGGCTGGGATAAAACGTTTTTGCAGTTAAATGCTGTGGACTATTTATGAGTTGCAACGTCTTTGGTAATATAGGGTTCTGATGTTAGGGGTTAATGACCTGTTGCTCTTGAAGTAGGATTTTTATACATGGCCTGATTCTGATACCTAAGTATGATCTAGAATATAATTCTAATTATTTTCATCAGATTTGTGTCCTAATTTTACATCTGAGATTATGGTTTAGGAAACTACGGAAAATTGTAGCAAGAGCATTGTCCACGTTCAATCAAACTTGGGATCTTAAGCTTATAATTTCGAACAGATTCATAATCTAACCTAGTTTCGTTATCAAATATCCCTTTCGAAAGCCTTTTAAAGTCAGTTTGAGCTAAAAAGACAAAACATTCTATAGCTTAAATAGCTTTATAACGTCTATGAATAAGGTCGGTTGTGACTATTACGAATCTTATTAATGCATTTTAATATAAGTTGACATTTTTTGACCCAATTTCAATCCCATGAATTATGTAATTTCGTATAACATTATGACTCGATGCCAATTCAATTTCCAGTAACATTCGTTTCTACGAATGCCGATCTGTTTACTTAATATAGAAAAAAATCTATTGTTTGGCCACGACGATGCAAATAAGTGAAATTGAATGCTTCAGTAATTTCTCAGGGAGCGTTTACATTGGCTCGTTCCAACATAATTTTTTAATATTCTGCATGGAATAAATTAATGTTTTTTTAATTTGTTTGGAAAATTAAATGGTGTAGTTTTTTATGAGCTTTGAAAATAATTAATTTAAAAATATAAATACAACAACTTGATAATATATATGTTAGCTTAAAAAAATGGATAATGAATTGAATAATATGAGGATAACAAACTCTCTCAAACTCTCAAAATAGGATATCACGTGACATACGTGCTTTATGAGTCACAAAAACATATAAAGATTTTGTATTGACGAAGTAAAGATAAAGTTTAAATATAACTATTTTAAGCGACTTTAATACGACGATCTATTATAATTTTACAATTTGATCTACAAAGCATGTTAATAACGATAAAATTAAGAACAGAAACACTAAAACCCTAAGCTCGCAAGATCTAAAAATTAATACAGCCTCTACTACCCAGTACAACCTAAACACGGCTTAGGATAACTTTGGCCAACTTCCAAACTACAGCGCAAACTTCAAAACACTGGGCCTAAAGGATATGGCTAACCACGTCATACATTAGCCTCCAATCTGTAGTGTAAACAGTGTTGCCGGATATATAAATCAGTTTGCCAGGAATTTAGACATCACTACTGCTAATATAACTTTTTAAGCCTTGGAAATAAATTAATACATACATACATACATACATAAACTCACGCCTTGTTCCCAGAAGGGGTAGGCAGAGGTGCGAGGGCACCCACATTTCGCCTTGTATGTTCCGTCCCACAATGTGATAGGTGGCGAGCCTATCGCAATATCGGGCACAAATTCCTGACTCTGGGCTGATACTGAATAGAAAAATCCAATATCACTTCGCCCAACCCGGGATTCGAACCCGAGACCTCAGCTTTATAACCGTACCGTAGTACAACTACGCCACCGAGCAGAGTGGCATATAATAAATTAATATTTCAGACATATTTCAAACTGGTAGGTCTCTCTTATGTGAGAGGCGTGGGTGGGTACCACCGCAATGTCTATTTCTCTGGCCAAACAGAAGTGTAAATGCACTGTTGCATTTTGGTTCGAAGGACATTGTAGCCAGAGTAACTACTGGACATATTAAGACTTAACATCTTATGTCTCACGATGGCGAGCGCACTGGAATGCTAAGAATTGCTTTTCAATTCATGGTGTTGTTGGTTTTTGATACTGTCCATGAGCGGTTATATCGTTACCATCAGGCGTATCACATGCCCATCTCGCCTTTCATTGAAATAACACAATACATAACCATGACCTCTTGATCCTTATAATATATAAACTACAAGTATCAAGATTATATCAAAAAGAGGATGATAGGAGAATAGTCCCTGATCATTCCCATTAAATCCATAGGGCCCTCTTAGTTGTTTAGTTTATAATTGTCTCATCATACAGATTTATGAATCTCCTCATGCATTCTTATCAAGGAGTTTTTGACCTAAACCTATTTTAAGGTGTTTATTGATCCATGCATTCTCACCAGCTTAGGGTATTTTTGACCTAAGGCTTATTTAAAGTGTCGTCGATTTGGTAGGCTTGGGTTCATGAACTAAATAACAATCCAATTAATACTAAGCGTAATATTATAGGTATAATTATCAATCAAGCATGATTGATAATGGTTAATTACCGCTCATTACAATGTAAAATCAAAACATTATAAGGAAACCTGCATACCAAGACGTCTGCATGGGAATTGCAAATTTATGGGAATTCAACAAGTAATAGGCGACGGTGGTGGACTACAAAGTCTTTTATTCAAAGTTTTCATGTTACTTAATCGACAGGTGAAAAAATTATAAGCCAAATCATATTTTGCGAACTCTATATAAGTTAGGGGCAAAAGTAAACAAATTAAAATAAAAAGGTAGCTAAAGTTAACAAAAAATTGTATTATCAGTCATTAGAACATTGAATTCAACAATAGCTAATACCAGATATTACACATTCTACCAAAATAATACATCAGGTCTTATTATATCTTCGGCTTATGACGTAATAAATTTTAGTATACCCTAGCACATATGTTTGAACCTAGATTTAGTGGGATTTCGTAATACTCGTCTATTTACTGTACGAGCTAAGCAAACAAACTGTGCTAACATGTGTCTCGTAACAGCTGGTGTCTTATGTTGACTGAATACATTACAAAGATCATCATAATTCTCAGTAAGATTAATAAAAACAGTAATTTAATAATAATGACATCATTCATTCTGTTTGAGTCTCCTTCATTTCGTCTGGTGTTCGGTATCGTCAACAGTAAGTTCATTGACTCTCATATCTTCTTTGAAGACATCAAGTCAACGCTTCTTTGGTCTACCCCTCGGTCCAGATAAATGTTATTAAATCTTCTCGGTACGGTGATTCTCTACGATTGAGAATGGTAAGGACTTTAGTTCCCTGTGCTGGGTTAAAGCGTCTTGTAGACAAGGCCGGCAAAATTGTGTCGACTTTAAACCGGTAGATACGCAATTTTAATTGACACTGCAGTTACCAAGTGCATTTTAGTGTATTTTATAAATTCAGCATACCCAAATTCAACAATAACAAGACATAAAAATTCTTAATAATGTCTTGTGATTCTCAAAATATATCTTACGATCTCCTTCGTAACATTCTTATGAATTTCTTACTTATGAAATGAAATGAAATGAAAATACACATTTTATTTACTTATATACACATCATCATTATCAGCCTATCCGCGTCCACTGCTGGACATATACCTCTCCTATGGTACGCCACTGGGCTCGATCTTCAGCCCATCGTCTTCACTACCAGCCATCTTACACATATCGGCACTCCACCTGGTTGGTGGGCTTCCTTCACTACGCTTGCAGAGATCATACAGGGTATAACAAGACTGCTACCGAAAACGAAGCCGGGTGGTAGTTTTAGTGACTACAAACATAATGCAACTAAAAATTTTGCAAAGAAACGCGCCATATTTTTTTTATATTTTTTGAAATATCTTCATTTTGGGTAGTAAATCCATAGTTTTTCCTTGATATACCCGGTATAATCTCTTATCAATTCCAATATTATTGAAACTTGTAAGCCAACAAGTTGGACGGCCAGTGTATAGTCTCTCCGGTATTATTTGCCAACAGAAAGCCAATGTTTGAGTCACGCTCAAACAGTATTGGTGCTTGCCATCGCTGTGTTAATAAAATCGCTGTTTTATTGTGTCGACTGTTAGTCAAATATTGCTCATAGGTGTCATTATGGGAAGGAAAGTTTTTATTAGTACTAGATTCACATATCGTGGTTATGTTTGCTAAATCTCGCTTATGTACATTTGGTTTATCAAAAACAATAGTAATCGCAAATATTTCAACTGTCTGTATCAGCCCATATACGTCCCACTGCAGGGCACGGGCCTACTTTACAATCGAGAATACGATTGAGAGTGGTTAGGCCATATAGTCCACCACGCTGGCCTAGTGCGGGTTGGCGGACTTACATACCATAGAAATTCTTATGAATCCCTATGGCATGCAGGTTTCCTCACGATGTTTTCCTTCACCGTTTTAGTGCGTGGTGATTGACTATAATCAATACACACATGACTCCGAAAAGTCAGAGGTGTGCCCTGGGATTCGAACCCGCGACCACCGTGAACATGTTGGCAGTCGCGTCTAGTCCGTTTACCAACAGGCCACCACGCACTTATAACAATATTTCAACTAATTGATTAATAAAATAAGTGTATAATGTTATGTAATTTTCTTACATCGCAAGAAATATTGCTTTTAGAGCATTTTGATAAAAAGGAAAGCTTTTGAAAAATTGCCCTGACCATTTCACATTCCTAATCCATTACCTCAAAAATACCATTAAAATCACTGAACACTGCCAATTTTTCGCATCCAACCGAATCGATTAAAAACCCTCATGAAACTATGCAAATATATTCAAAATTCGCTTATTTAGCTGGAAATAATGTACGCGATGAGTTAACTATCTGCCGATGAAAATACGTTGATTACATTATCGTACGGGGTAAACGTAAAATCGGTAAAGTCGACATTGCACGTCGGTGTAATATATGCAAAATAGTGGAACAACCATAAGTAGGCCACAACACGCAAAACCGACATTTTGTTCGCATTTGTATAAGGCTGGGAACACCGGCTTGTTTCAAACATCCTGTATAAGCCTACTAGTGCCATACGAATTTCTACTCTACCAATTTGAGAATAAAGTTCAAATATGCTTAAAATATTGTTGTAAGTGGGGCGTTTTGTATCGTACAACTTTGTGGCTAATGGCTGCAAATGATGGGTCAAGGGTGAACGGAGTCTAAAGGAATCAGAGAAGTAATTTGGGAGTCCGCATGAAACATTCCCAAATTACAGATGTAGATTTCATACAATAAAGTTTCATATAAAAAGTTCCAAATATTAAGGAGAGTTTGTTGAAATTACTACGAATTTGTCAAACTTACGAAAGATTTCGTTGCGTAACAAATTGCCTAGGTTGACAGTCAAAGACTTACAGACTACAGTAGTACAGTTGCTCCTAAGTTAGTACGGCTTAAATAAAATCTCTTTCTATGTTGGTATTCTTTGTGTTACAATATTTTGGCCCTTTAAGAATTTAGATATTTTTTTCTTTTTAATTCAAATAATTGTTATTACCTCTTGTCTTAGCTCATCATCGTCTTTCTAGGGTTCACTTATAATTAAATAAAGATGATTGTTCGTGACATATATTTTTTTTTGTTTTTACAGAAATGTAGCTATATTTAGCTCAGACAATATTTTAAAAATATTAACTTGTTGATCGTTCCCAAAGGTCTCCATTACAGCACTTGAGAGATCAATTGGTTTGGCCCAGTGCTTATTAACTGCTCACACAAACGCTAACGATCAAGACTAAACTAAGAACAGTTGGCGGCAAATATTTGATCGTATGTTTGCCAAATCTGATAGCTGAACCTTTTGGTTTATTAATTAAATTGAAATTTACAACACTCAAGTGCCTGGATTGTGCCTGAATATGTGGCTTGTATATCTGTCTTTACATGACGTCAGAGTTGATGTCACACTACACACATATATTATTGCAACTGAAGATATCGAAGATAGGGTGAAGTAGACGTATTATACTACTGAGATTGTGTGGTGGTCTGAACAAATAAGAATGGCTAGTAAAGTTTGTGTACTTTATAAGGTATGAGAGATGGCAACTTGAAATTGTTGTTTAAAGTTTCTTCACATTAAAAGAACAATAATTAACTATGTATAAATGAGTAATTTCGAAAACTCACAGGCGCGTCTATCTCATAATCCATTTCACTTTTAGATAAGGCAACCCTCATTGAATAACTAACCATTAAATCGGTTACCATGGGAAGCTTCTGGAACATTCCGAAGCATTAATTCTATAAATAAATGGTAATTAGCCACGTCAAAATCAAGTTTAAGTGGCAAGTTAAAACCCAAACTTGCCGAATTGGCAGTTGTTATTGGAAAAAGTTAAAAGTTCCCACGCAAAGGTGAAGCCCTAGACACTAATTTGTTGTAAATTTTGATTGATTTCACTTTTAAGCGAGTTTTGGGGTCTGTCAGGGTTTTTAATTCGATATAGCTCATGAATATTCATCAAAGATTAGATGGAAGGTGGTGGTAAATCTGAGGGGTGGTAAGATTGTGTTCTAATGATCCTGGCTGCGTCATTTACATCGTAACATTACTTTGAACCAGTTCTTAATTGTGCCAAATTTAATTCATTCACGCGCCAACAGTTCGAGTCTGTTTTTGATGATATTAAAACAATCTCAACCAATTTAAAAGTTAATGCGGAAAACTATAATAAGGCACGGGCTTCCTCTAAAATTAAGAATACGATTGAGAGGGGTTAGGCCATAAACTCCACGACGCTGGCCATGTTGCATACTCTAAAAATAAAATGGCAAGTCTTAAACAACTATCTTTATCCGATTTTAATGTCTAGAATTTCCAAACATTTATAAATTTTCAAAAAAATATTCAATTCTTAGTTTATATTTAATCTATCTCGAAGCAACACATCCAAATGTATGTATTATTCAATATTCCAGTGGCATGACGGAATTGAAGTTTGAACGGCGGTCTAGTGTTTTGTAGTGGTATTTCACACAAAATGAGAGTTGCTCGGTCTTCACAACTAATATGCATAATCGCAAGTGTGCGTATTCCGAGCTCGGCTGTTTTGCTTCGTGGTGTAATTATTGAGCGACAGCGAGTTGATTTTTTTAAACATAAAGTACTTCTAAGTATAGACGAGTCAGAAACGTTCAGTCTATTGTCCTAGAGATCTGTTCAGATAATTTAATGCAAGTTGAAGTAATTCGCATGTCTTTGTTTAGCAGTAGACATAATAACAATAAACTATCATTATTGTTAAAATAAATACCAATTCGTTTATGGTATGACCTCAACAAGCGGAAATAACGTCTCAATCAAAAGGAAATAAACAAAAGAAAAGATAACATGCGGAAAATATTCAGATAAAATATAGTTAAGAAAATGTAGAGATGCATTTCTCAAAAATGCATGCGGAATGTGGATGTCCAAGCACCTCTGGGTAAAAGGCATGAGTTTATGTACGTATATTTCTCAATTTTGTTGTGCCCATTGTTACTATAAGTTCAGAGTAACTTAAAACCACGTCATTCTCATGTCTTGCGGCACGTTATTTTCCCGAATTTCCATACGATATTTACTTGCCCCCGCGTTGATAGTGAGTTAAAGTTTATATCTCGGATATTACAGGCTATTTGACTTGGTATTGGCCAACTTTCTTGCTACACTATTCCGTATTTGGTATAAGTAGGCATGTTTTATGGATGACTTGTCCCTTTTTAGTTGTTTTCGTATTCTGACTAGACTGAACACTAGATTGAAAATACTAATATTTTGACGAAACTTGGGCTTTGGAAATGTCATGAAGTGGATTGTGCCCAGCAGTGGGACTCATGTCTATCATCAGCCCATCGACATAGGCCTCTCCTACGGCACGGCACTGGGCTCGATCTTTAAGCCCATAATTTGGTTAATGTCTATAAGATACAATTAATAACTATAATAGATTCCAGCAATCTTTATATAATATTTTTGATATATTGAATAAAAAAATGTTGAATATACTAAAATATTTCGTTTATTTTGACTTCATATTACACTAGTCTACTTTATAGAAAATATACAAAGAATTAAATAATTTTAGTTGTATTAAATCTCTCTATATTTTTATAAGAGGGAGATACTATATTTTATTCACAATCGTTTATTATAATTCACATAAACATTCAAAAAATTCTATTCACGAAACAAATTTAAATAACTTTAACGAAAGATTTATACGAGTTATAAAACATGGTTAAGTATATTTATATGCAGGAGAATATTTATAAAAGCCATTTTACACGCGTGTACGGTCCAAAACACACCTAAGGGACCAATCATTTCGAGAGCATTAGACGTTACATAGAAAGCCTTTCAAGTCTAGCTGAGGTCAGTCAGGGCCCAATAAATATCTAGAGATAAGATAATCCGTTGTAACCTTAGAGAATTTAAAGGTTTCTTATTCATTACACGGTTGACCCTTTTAAGTGTTGCGGATTGTAATGAGGTTTTCTGTTGGGTGTATTATTTTTATCCTAATTCACAGTTTTAAAAACTATTTTACGAGGTGAATGTTTTGTCTTCTTCGCTCAAATTGAATTTAAATGTCGTTCGAAACTAACATTGGTTATATTATTCCTATCAAGGCCATTAGTAATAAGTCGCAAGCCACATGAATTGGTGTTGGTACAGTTAATACTGAATCGAATTGGAATTCAGAGAAAATATTTTAATTTATTTGTGGCGTTAGTTTTCTCACAATTAATATTCTTGGAGGTAAGAATAAATTAAAACCTTAGAAAATAAGCAAAATCATTCATCAGTTTCCTACAAGTTTCTTTCGTTTTTACAATTTATCCCGGAACGAGATGGCCCAAAAATTAAATCAAAGTATGGTCATAGTATCGTATCATTATTTCACATCTATAATCCTGCCCACTGTGCCCACAGGTTGTCAACAATACAAATACTTGACAAAGCATGACACCAAGCGACAAAACGTTAAGATTCCAGTTCAAAACATAACAGAATAGATCGTCCGTTGCTTACACGAGACACTCAAGGTGCGAATGTGATTAGCATACATTTTACATTTAAATCGTGAAGGAAATACCCCCTCCCCTCCTTTCACCTTAGGTCTCGCTCACCCACAGACGCCTTGTTTGAGACCTAGGTACTTGGATATGATTACCACTTACTAGCTTTTACGTTTGGATTTGTGGGCTTAGTTGAGACGCGCTTGAGTGACTTTTCTGCTAGGTGATTTTTCTTTCAAATAATCAAGTCATTATTATTATTAAATGTATAGCAATCTCCACATTTACATTCAAAGTGATGTTAAAAACTTGAAAGCATGTCGGTCTGTATATGTGTTAACTTGTTTGGGGTAAATATCAAAATAATTATTAATAACATTTGACTGAATTCATACATTCCTAAGGAATGAAAACTGGTGGCCAAATTGATACAAAACTAATTTTAACGGGGATTAAGATATATTTTACATTTATAAAAAAATGAAAGAAAAATTAAAACAAATATTTTTTGTTTAGTAAATCATAAACAATGTTTCTGGTTAGATTGTGAGTTGCTTAATAAATAATATGTGAGGAATGGATTGGAGACAAAAAATAATAGTACCCGAAGATAAATATCTTACATATTTGTGGTATTTGATTTCAGAGCCAATAATGACGTAAGTTTCGAAGTTTTATGTGAAATTACATACAATATTTCTGACCACCCGCGCGTTTTACATACTTTGGCAACGGCCGGAAATGGCGCGTAAACACCATCTTCAGTATACAGCAACTGGATTTTTTTGACTCCATATGTGGTCGATTACCACCTGCCAAGACAAGGCTTCAAGCCTACTGTAAAATTAATATCAATTACTTTGTACTCCTAAGGTTTGAAAGTTATTCATCAATTAAACGGAGAAACTAAAATATTGTTTGAATGCAAGGCTAATTGATATATTTAATGCCTTAATTATTGTCTTTCTTTTGATATTTCAACTATTAACTAAAAAAAGGAAAACTTGGGCAACATTAATTTAGCAATCTTTTCATATGATTCTACAAAAATATAAAATCAAATTATAATATTCATTCAATTATTATATTCGTTGAAAACTTTCCCGAAATTCCAGTTTTTATTCTTCCGTTGTTTTATACGACTTGTGACTCACCTCGTGACTAATACAGCTGGGTCAACTTTCACCTTTCTTATGTGATCTTATCTGATATTCCTTATATGAATACCAGAATATACTTCAATGTTTCAGCTCCCTACCTGTAAAAGAAGAAAATGCAATTAAAAATCTATGCGAAATTAAACTATGCACATATTTGAAATTGATTAATTAAATACCAAAATGAGTTAAATAAAATAATAAACGCGACAATTATAGAGTTCCTAAACCTTTATAAACTTATATAATTTACTGTTTATATAATTATTGTGATTAACGTAACAGAAAATACGTGAGGCTGTGAAAAAATAATCACAAAAGTATTATATCTATGCGGGTATCGAACCTGGAGCCTCTATCTCACACCTTTTTAATTCAGTAGTAATAAAATCAACAGATAATTCTTTAAAACAAGAAAAGCAATACTCATTTTTATCTACCCTCTCAAACTGTGACGTCATCACAAAAACAAATAAAACTGGAGCTCCAAGGATTATTTGCTTTAAAATTGGCCACCCTCGCGCTGTGGACGCAAAAACTAAAAGTATTGAGTCAACAGAAACTTTAACTGTTACTAAGCAACTCCGCTTTGAACGGCGTCTTTAATAAGGTGAGCATACATGAAGATTTTGATAGGCACTTTAGCCTTGAACTAAAGTCTTAGGTGAATCCTTGTTCTACAAATATGAATTTTATTCTTGTTTATTTGGGAAACATACAATAGTTAGTTCTTAAAGACTTCGTTTTATTTATTCGTACAATAACATATATTAACACAGTTTCCACAAAAATTTTCATTATTATTCTTCACAATTATATAACAGGTCTGAAATTAAAATTTTAAATATATTAGCGAAAAACATAATGACAAATTGCCCTTAGGCATTAGTCCACCAGTACTGTTCAATTGTACAAAGTGAATAATAATAATAAAGAAAAATAAATAAATAAAAGAAATCAAAATTTAAGCCAGTCGTAGAATATTGGTATCCTTCTGGATAAAGACGGCCATAAACCATGGCTGACATAATTTTTTCGACCTTACCATAAAATTGTAGTCGATTTTTGGGCTAATGTAAACAAATTTCAATATTCTATGGAATAGGGTTAGACCCACTTATTCACTTCAGCACAATAGAAATCGAATTATTTCAAACCCCAACATTTACCTACATTTTAATTCATTCATACCCAGTAAATCTCCATTCCATGCCCGATCTTTATTTATCCTAACCGTACAATTTCGAATGAAAGGGACCTTTGAAACGCTGACGCGTGACAAAATCGCATCGGTAATAACCCCCTGATGCATTATCATTATATTCATGGGGTCTTTAATCCAAAAAGAAATCCACCAGAATCCCAAATCGGGGTTCTTTTGAACAACTTCAAAGTTAAATAACCCTGAGTTGGATCCTTGCGAATATTCAACAAAACAAACGGATTTTCAACCCTAACTGTGAGAGCATAAAGTCACATTTGCACCGGTAAACGAAACAATTCAAGAAACAAATGTTCAGACGTGCAATTTAGACTGTATTTCCGGCAACATGGGTTACATTTTAAGTTAACAAATATTTAAATTTATTCATAGTTTCGCGCAATCAAAATTCAACTCTATACTGGTCGTTATAAAGTCTGAATGAGATTCGCGCGCGATCAGAGAAAAAGTCAGGGGTGTTGAACCGCGCCGTGATTTTTCACCGGACAGTCGGAGTGACGTCTGTATATTTTACTAGTTAAGTGACAGATGGGTTGGTGCCAACTATTTA
This sequence comes from Hyles vespertilio, assembly GCA_009982885.2. NCBI lineage: Eukaryota > Metazoa > Arthropoda > Insecta > Lepidoptera > Sphingidae > Hyles > Hyles vespertilio. The sequence continues at coordinate 6,215,429 of CM042830.1, forward strand.
TCGTGCCCTTAAAGCCAGTTGCCAAACGGTCTTCGAGAGCGTGGGGATGACAGTTGAAAATTACTCACAAAACCCTCTTTTGTAGTACATTATACAATAGTTTGAGAATCGCAGCGGGGACCAGTTATTGCCATTTTATATCACGTATTGGCTCACGATAAAACAGTACGAAATGCAATTTGTTTTTATTGTCAGAGAAACGGATATGATATCGATTCTTTGCGTTATGAGGGTAGATATGTTCCATTTGTTTGCGAGTTGCGGGAACGCTAATTAAAATGTTTTCGACAAAATTGTAAAGAGTATTTCGAGTGTTGTATTCGACATTTATTATTACTGTTGAATCGAAGAAGGTTATTTAAATAAACTAATTATAGTAATGTATTTTATTACGTTTCTGTAATGAGACCAGACATCTGAGGTTATACACATACAGGGTATATCAAGACTGCTACCGAAAACGAAGCCGGGTGGTAGTTTAAGCGACTTCAGACACAATGCAACAGAAAAAGTTGCAAAAAAAAGCGACAATTTATTTTTTGTTATTTTTTTCCTATGACCATATTTGGGTGGTAAATGCATTTTTTCCTAAAATAATAGTGTATACCTTTTTATTTATAAATAATCTAAGGTATAAAATAGTTTAAATTATTATTTTAGCAAAAACTATGGATTTACCACCCAAAAATGACGATATTTAAAAAATCATAAAAAATAACTGTCGCGTTTCTTTGCGAAATTTTTAGTTGCATTGTGTTTGTAGTCACTAAAACTACCACTCGGCTTCGTTTTCGGTAGCAGTCTTGAGATACCCGGTATATTATGGTTGATACAAATGTGTGAATTTTCAGTAGGCTTTTTCCATCACAATGTTTTATCATCTATTGAAGTTTTTGAAATCATTGTAAAATCTTATAATTTTTTTGTCTAGTAGTGTCAGTAAAACCCGGTAGCATACAATTTGATTTTCATAAACAATTAATATCATATGTAAACTTAAAACAGAAATAATATAAACTATTAAATGTAATTGTCGAAAGTAAATGAACGCATAATTAATCATCAAAATAAACAAATACATATATAGGATGTTTATATCCTTAAATAAATAATTATTTTCCCTGATTTTTCAAATTTAGAACGCAAATATTCTTAATTTAAAAATGCAATTGAATTATTTCTTATGAACCAATCAGTAACCGCCATAAATTGACCGCTCGTGCTCATTTCGATGCATTAAAACGTCATACATTTGTTGAATTTTAATAGTTTATCACATCAATTAGCGGGGTGTCACGGGACACTATCATATTCCTGATTCAGTAAAGTGATAATCGATTTTATTACATTAATTCGTTAATTAATATCCAATGCGATATTGCTTTTTAAAATATTGTATCTGAATTTTGTGACGTTGGATACAATATGTTTTTATATTAAGTTGTGTGAATTGAATCGAGTATTGTAAACATTGGGTTGCAATAGGCGAGGCCTGTGAATTGATTATTATAGATTAATGATACCTTAATACTAAAGTAGGCTGCCGAATACGGTTTCAAATATATATACAAACAAGCACGAGTAATTGTGACCTAATATGTTGTATACTTAGACGATTATTGGCATACCAAATACATAGATTTCCAAGAAAATATTTTTAATGAAACTGTAAATCAACATGTAAGTTGCATCAAGACCAATAATAACAATAATTCAAAATTACAATGTCCATGTACAAACTCCAATGTACCAAAACAATGTAACGAACTAATTCCAAACACCGATTAAAGACCGCAAAACAAAAAAACAAATGTAACAAAACAATATATTTTTCAACAGCCTGTCTATACGTACAAAGCCGAGCAAATTCCCCTTCTGTACACACTCGAGTAAATGCAAATACTTACCGCAAAGAAATGTATTCTCAAAGAATCGGAAGATTGCTTCTGGCCAAATCAATTGAAAGTAACCCGGATAAAGGCAGTGGACCTGTGGTGTGAGTAGAAAACCTCAAGCGGGTGTTAATGTAATTCTGCAGGGTTATCTTGTTCCGAGCCACTGCTCCGACGTCATTAAAGGTGGTGTTCATTAATTTGACAGTTTGACAGTGGCAGATACGATTGTCCCACTGGCTATTAATGTGCGTAATTTCTGCGCCATTTGAGAGAGACGTTCGTATTGTGATTTTTAATTAAGACGAACCGAATATAAGGCGATGTTGTTTGGGTAAATAATGAAGAGTAGAATTGACTAACATGATTATTGGTTAGACGGAATTTTCTAATGTTTTAGCTTAATGTATTTTTGTTAACTAATTTTCATATACGTACCAGAAATTAATAATTCTGATAGTGTTACTTTATTTTTTTCCGATCTGATCGAAGACGAATAACGACTGCATATAATATACTATTCTCCACAGAGGAGGCAACAATTCTGAAGGTTACGAATATTCTGCCACCAGTTAAATGTAAATTCATTAATCGTTACTAAGTTAACCTTATACTTCCGAATCATAGGAGACTGTGCCCAGAATATAATAAACTCAGAATATTTAAATATAAATTTCACAGTTTGCATATAAAGACGCTGAACCTAAGGTTTACCTTTGGTTCACCAGTCCAATACGTATAAGTGAACACATTACCAATTTTTAAAAACATACTCAATGATTCCTATCCGCCACAATTTCTCAAACAAACATCCAACGCCGCTTTCAAATGGACTCCGAGAACATATAGCTTCAATAACCGAGCATTGTAGCAAAAAGGTTTTCGAATCGCACGAAAAGACGCATGGGACGTCCTCTTATGCGGACAGACGATTCAATAAAGGTGGCTGAGAGCAGTTGAGCGCAGGTGCCAGGGGACCGTAAGTTGTGGATATTACGGGATATAACGGGATACCAGGTTCTCGTGTCATTCATTTATGGTTTGAGTGCAAACATAAAACCCTTGGATTTAATTAGCTTTGAGATGCAGATAAGCCTTTGGAGTTTAGACTGTGAGGAGAAGGAAATTGTATGAATCGTTTTGATGTTGGTTTTATATTATTGAAATAGTTAATCTTTGAAGCACTAAATTTATTGGTAAATTGAATGGTAGGAATGGAATGGTATCTTTTGACGCATTTTACGGCTTTGGAGTTCCTAATAGTCTTTCGTGGAATAAAGATAGACGCATATAATTGCAAAGTTCTTTCGCAGTATCAGTAAGGTGATTCGATCAAACTGTGAGTACCACAAAGTACTTAAGATAAACGCAAAACTAAGTAACAATCCTAAAAAAGCACCAGGTTTGAAAAACCGATTGTAAAATGATTTACAAAAATACAAATTACTTTATTCCAATACTATTGAATTCCATGATCAAAGAAAAACATTTCAATAAACCGTAATAAAAATTTCCACTACAAAGACAACATTCGCGCATCGACAAAAACCAATCCGAAACAGTATTTTATTTTAAACGATTCCGAAATTATATTTAAATGTTTTAAACTAACTCATTGGAGCGAGACGATAAAGGCAAATCTTCAGTGGATCCCTGCCCTTCCGTGAATGCTCAGCCAATCACACTTCGCACTACGCCTGCATACTGATTACCCACAAACTTATATTTACTGTCAACACCACCTTTATATTCCTTCTATTAAGGTGCAAATTCGCCTGGCAGTGTTAGTGCTTCCTTGTAAAAGACACAGAATAAGCTAAGCGATGTAATACGCTGTCAACTTGAATCCATTGCGTTTTTGGACGGCACATGACTGGAAAATTAATTTGTTTTAATGAATTTATAGATGTTCTGAAGAGGAATTGTTTTGAACTAGTTGATAATTAAATTGTGGAGGTTATCTTGGTCATTTACATACATATTAATCTATTTATTTATATACACTTTACTGCACATAAAAATGGAATAAATACAATCAGAAATCAATAAAATATTAAATTACAATTATTGTCATTCTTATCGCTCAAAGGTAATGTCTTACAGAGAACCATGGGATCTCATGGATATAACAAAAGGATATTTAAATTTGATTAATAGAAATATGAGCATGTAATGATGATAAGTGATGGTAAGTGATACGATCGCTCATGGACAGTAGAAAACCAAGCAATACCATGAATAAAAAATCTCGCTCGCTCGCCATCCTGGGACATGAGATGTTACGTCTCATTATGTCCAGTATTTACTCCACCTACAATGTCTTTGATACCTTAACACAACAGCGCATTTACACTGCTTTTTGGCGGAAGAAATAGACATTAAGCGTATATACACAAGTGGATAAAATAAGGTCAAGCATAGAAGATAAGAAGAACACTTTTTGAAGGCAAAAACCAGTGACGAAAGTTTATAAATTTTTACCTGGCTGCATTATTTATATTAGACCAAATAGTCGTTTACTAGTGTGCTCATATGTGCGTCATCTAGCTGTTTTCATGACGTCAATTCATTGAAGAAAATGTGTTTTTGTAATGAAAATTAACGTATGTAGACCGACCCGATATAATTAAGCATGTTTTATTATTAAGTCACCCGATGTTTGATTTCTGATTTTGTTATAATCTATTTCATCGTTAGTTGTTATATTAACACACGTGGGAGACAATTAATCGCCGTTTTTTAATGTAATTGACTTTCATAATTCTATGTAATGTTTATTTATTTATTTGGAAAACCAACAGCATTAATATAAAAAATGTTCAAATGGTATGACCGAAAAAAAAACAGAAAGCTAATATATGATACTAAGAGGCTACTTTATCGTTATCGTGATTTCACAAAACAAACCTACAGGAAATTAACATATATTTTATATACACATAAACATTGATTAAGATTTTATCTCCTGGTATACTTACAAACAACGTGCATAATCAATTAGAAAATGTCCAAAAAAATGCATGTCTACAAAGGTCTCCAACCAAGATCGAACCCACAACCTCTAGCACATAAACAGATGCACTCTTTTTTTAGACTGTAATACAAATTCACACAATGCCGGCAAAAATAATCAAATCAATATTTAGACACCCCAAGACAACTTTGGACAGTTTAATTCTATAATGATTTTCGGCCCCGAATAGGGACAATGCATTGTTTGTGCTGAATCAAAATTCAGCTCACGCAAGACCTTTCATCGTCAATAATGCGGACCCTCTACGCCGTACTCTTTGACGCGTCATCCCCTGAGGGGTAGGGGAAGGGGGAGGTAAGGATAAAAGGGGAAAGGGGAGGGGTCGCGTGCTTACGAAAATAATGCGTTGCACTCGGATATGGAATTATTTTGTCCCATGTTTTATTACAAAATGACAGAGGTCCATTGTTAGTGGAGTTAAACCGAGCTTATACTTTTTTTTTTGTGTAGGGTTGCCGTTTATGTTATACGCGTAAAAATAGCGTTTGGTTAAATGTTTACCTTACCCTATTTTTAGGCGACACGATGTCTATGCAAATGTGACGATAAATAATACTATAAGGGCAACTTAGAGCAGAAATTTCAAACTACGCATAAAGTCTTTAGTTTGAAGTTACACTCATTTAATACTATTGTTTAATTTAAAAATTAATATAATTCCCTAACAACCTTTGCCTAAAATTTAATTGCCTACAAATTATTACAAACTCGTACTAAAAATAACTTAATCTAATAATCTAATATGGAATGAAATATTTTAATATATTTTGGTTTAGTCTGTCCTATGCTTATTTTCCTTCTATTCCTCCTTTCGTATTTCCTTATCCGTAATGTAACACAATAATCCTTAATCAGAGCAAGTGATTTAATAATATTACAATAAAAGCATTAGATTTTTTTTGTGCAATCATCATTATTTCAAAACACATCCCTTACAGTAATCGCTAAACAGCAAGGCAGTAGAGCGTACAGTGCCCACATTACCCAGCGTTCCCGTGACGTCATAGGGGCGACATAAATCGGCATAACCTGCCTTCTAGTAACAGGGAAATATTCGCACCTGTTTTGTATACTTTATACAGTAAAACAAAGCGTCGTGTTGCATTTCCCGTAATGTTGCAAGCTGACGACTTGTTACTTTTGCTTGAGCTGTGTGGAAGCTCCTTAAATAGTTGAACACAATGATATATTATACAAATACGACGTAGATATCGCACTAGCACTTCAAAAGTGAGGCGTTCAAATTCGGGCAATTGGTGTAATTTCATCTAGTCGCATAGCAACGGCGACAGAGGGAAGACCTCAGTGCTGTCAACATAATTTATTTCGAAAATATTGTTTAAAGTGTCGAATTGTGTGTTTTAAAAGTGTTAAAACAATGGTGCAAAAATATGAAACTAAATTGGACCTACACCCCATACGTAAGTATATAAAAACCACACAAAATTTAATTTTTATTTTAAATTAGCAAACACCGCCTTCAATTGTGTAAGAAGGATCGCCTAATACAACGATTGTGAAGTGCGATAGGGACAAAAAGCGTACGTCATAGATTAATAAGTCAGAAGCGAAACCGATCATACAGAAAATTGACGATGAAAGTTTGAATGGATTTGGATAATTGTATATTTGTTTCTAATTCAATCATATTTAAAACAATTAAGTTATTTGTTATGAATTATTTTCATTATAAATAACTTAATCCAACCACGAACATTACAAAATACATTAGCTTCCCCATATATTTAAATGACAATATTTACATATATTATTGAATGTTTCCAGATTTCCACGTGATGAGCTTTTGAGACGTAAATGGATATGCACTAAGCACAGCTCGTTTAAAACTGATTAATATTGGTTAAGTACATTTAATTATATATTATAATATACAACTACGAAAATATATATATCCACCTAACAAAACCTGCACCATCGGTTGTAGTATCGGTTGTTTATCAGTGGCAGGTCGCTCATACGTTACCACGATGTGTAGGTACCACCGCAATGTCTATTTCCCCCGCCACACGGCAGTTTAAATGCCATGTTATGTTCCGGTTCAAAGGACATTCTCGCCCGAGTAATCGCTTTACTTATACTTAAGATCTTATGTCTCGGGATGGCGAGCGCAGTGAAAGCCAAGCATTGCTTTGTAATTTAAGGTGTCTTGGTTTCGATTATGTCCACGAGCGGTCATATCACTTGTCACCATTACAACAAATAATAATATTATTAAGAGATCGATTTTTCAGTGCCTGCTTACCATAAACTAATATAAAAAACGGCAATCAATTTATTTTATTATTTTTTCAAGTTTGTAAGCAAATAAAAATATATTTGTTTCAGGATGGCGTACCACATGTATACTCATGTAGCAACCTCAAAGTTAATTTATTATCTTCTATACATATAAATAAAATTAAAGTGTCTGTTTTAAGAGTGAAAATAAAAAAAAATGTCCTACTACATATCGTTATATACACGATACCTGTGCCGAAAATGATATTTAAATTTTTTTTGTCTGTCTGTCTGTCTGTTTGTTCCGGCTAATCTCTGAAATGGCTGGACCGATTTTGACGGCACTTTTATTGTCAGGTAGCTGATATAATAAGGAGTAACTTAGGCTAACATTTGTTTTAGAAAATTTCATTAATTTAAAAAAATAACTTAAAAAAACTAATTAACTTTTTTGTTAAACTCCACGCGGACGAAGTCGCGGGCACAGCTAGTATACTTATAAAACCAAATAGGTAGTTTTATTCATCGTCACCCTTTTTACCGCTTCGATTCTATGTTTGGATAGCGCAATGCTATCTCTTTTCGTCTCGTACTTTCTGTATAATCTGTTTCATTCACTAAAATTGTCATAAAGTATTAACAAATGAGTATGTATATGCATAGCAGTACAGTTTTTAAACGTCACGCAATATGGATATGCGTCATCTTTATTAAAACATCATTGGTTGAACAAGCGTCTTTGTAAGGGAATTTATTAACTAAATAATTCGTTTAGAATATACAGATTAGTGGTCAGTCGTAACTGTAAATGCTTAGATTCATATTACGATTTATCATGTTTAATTAAACTTTTATTTATGATATTACGATCATCTAATTTTATTATCGATTCTCCAAGTTGTCTTGTAATTTTAACTTTATAATAATTCACGTTAAAACTATTTAAATATTGTAGTACTGCAAGTGTTACAATGTGTTATTTTTGCGATACCATTCACCTACCAAGCTTAAAACTAAAAGCAACACCAAAACATCAACATCAGACTCACTGATATAAAGAATCTATCTAATCAACAAACCGAGCTAGACAATAATAAATGTGGACGAATAAAACGTGGCGTGTTAAAACCTCACCGTTCCCGAGCGTTCCCGGGCGTTCCCGGATCCAGCTATCGCGCCGGGATGCTAATGCCGGGATCAATCTCGCAGATTCCTGGAGAATGTCTAGACGCTCAACAGACTGACTTCGACAAATAGAACTTGCGATGGTGAATTTATAAGGTATTTTTTGGACTTTCTGAGGTTTCATTTGATATGGCTTTTAGTAAATTGCTTTGCGTTTAGAAGTTTAGTTAGATGTTATGGATTGTATGGTTGTTTGTTTGGGTTCGTTAGTACTCAAAATTTATATCCATCCGTCTCATGCTAATATAACTGATTTTAAAACTAGGAAATAAACTAATATTTTAAACAGACTGAAATATTTAAAAGTGCGATATTTAGATAATTAATTCCACCGGTGCTAGGTCTCTCATATGAGAGGGGCCGCCATTTATTTATTTATGATTTTATTTTTATATTTACATGATTTTATTTACCCATGGCTTGAGAAATAGCGCAACGACAATTCCTTTTTATCAAAAAATATTTTCAGTTTAAAAAATACAGGTTTCAAAATTGTTTATTTATTATTTCCCATTCTGTAAATTGTCCTCGAAAAATAGAGAACACGTTTTGAACGCGCATTGAAACGTCAACTGTCATTTTGCGCAAGAAATGTAAAAAGTTATAAACAAACCGTTGTTTTTCGTATATTTAATTCGTATGCATTTTATTATTGATTTTGTCAGGTGCAAACAAATAGCTACTTAGCCCATAACCAGCATTTCCGAGTAAGCGTCTATGGAAGTGTCCATTGCCGAACATCTATCGCATACGTGATTCTCTAAATCATCATCATCATCATATCAGCCACAGGAAGTCCACTGCTGAACATAGGCCACCCCCAAGGATCTCCGCAATGACCTGTTGGAAGCGGCCTGCATCCAGCGACTTCCTGCAGCTTTAGTCAGATCGTCTAATATTGGGCATTGTCTCCGCCAACGTTTTACATTTTAATACGTGTGTAATTGCACCTATCACATGTCCAAACCCACAAATACTAAGGAATCTAGCCTTCACTTCTTCTTCTTCCTCGAGTGTTCGTGGTATATAGATAAATTGCGCTGCTTTACTTGCTAAGGCGATGGCAACGCGGCGACAAACAATAGTGATTGATTGTTGGCTCATGCCATGTATGTCAGCTGCATCGTCTTGTACGTCTTCTGTATCAGCCCATATACGTCCAACTGCAGGGCACGGGCCTCCTCAACAATCGTCAGTATGATTGATAGTGGTTAGGCCATTTATTTCACCACGCTGGCCTAGTGCGGGTTGGTGGACTTACATACCATAGATTTTTTTATAAATCGCTATGGTATGCAGGTTTCCTCACGATGTTTTCCTTTACAGTTTTAGTGCGTGGTGATTGACTATCAATACACACATGACTCGGAAAAGTCAGAGGTGTGCCCTGGGATTCGAAACCGCGACCATCGTGAACATGTTGGCAGTCGAGTCTTTCTTCTTGCTGCGCCTATACCCTGAGAGTTGTACAAACTTGAAGCTCCTCAAAGAAACCACTACCCTCCTTTGTCGGTTCTGTATCTTCTCGGATCAAATCCACCACTTCTTTGACATACCTTTTAGTAAATCTGTATATGACTCTAAATTCATCTTCTTCCAGAGAAACGGGATCTTTAGGATTGCCGCTCCTCATCGTCCACCTCAAGTATATCAAAATAGTCGAAATAATGCATAAATCCATATTTAACACTAAATCAAAATACGTCGCGAGATGAGACCTGACAATAATTTATAATTTGTAGGCTATATACACTCTAAACAAGGTCAACCGACTGCATAAGGATTGTATAAAATGGCATACACTTATTCAACTGTTATAACGGGCGTATAAGTTAAAAATCCCTATACATCGTTTATTAGTAATGATTTCGCTATAACGCTGTTATACACGATGCATAAATGTTTATTAGTTAGACCGTAACTCAATAACACTACTATATTTAGATAATTAAAAGCAACTTAAATTACAAAAATATGTATTCCTTTCAAGTAATTGTCAGCATCGAAGTTACAGACTTCAAAACTTTAACAAACCGTCTTCACAAACGTTATACTGTCATTAATATAATTATCCAACTTGTAAGCCCTAAGGGCATCGAAATTTCTAGCTCGAATTTTCGTACAAAATGAAATATTATAAACGATTATAAGTTCATCGGCACCAAAATCCAACGATAAATTCGAGATATTTGGTACACCTTTCCTTGCATTATAGAATGATAATCGTGAAGGTACATACGAAATTGGACCTTAATACAGCGGGTTTGATGTCAGTATCATGTATTGGTGGAGCGTGATGCGGGTTCAATGAACCGGCTGCCCTTACAATAAGGGTGTGAAGGCATTGTTTCGGGGTTGTTATATTTGTGTTGAAATTTATATTAAGTGCTTGTTAGCGTCGATCGTGTTCGGTGAGATGGAACCTTTTAAGAGATTCGTGCAGTTTATTAAGACTTTACTTTGAGAGATGTATTTTTGAAGATCTATTGGTTTTATTCCGGAAGATATTTGAGGATACCATACAAAATTATTTTGATGCAATTTATTTGTCTCCACCAATGGCGCATGTAACTTATCTCAATAGTATACCTCAATGCGAGGACTTATATTTTGTAACTAGGACTGACTACTGACTACTAATGACTTCTTTCATACAATACAAAAATTTTCTGTATCCGTATCAGCCCATATACGTCCCATTGCAGGACACGGGCTTCCTGCACAATTAAGAGTACGATTGTGAGTGGTTAGGCCATTTAGTCCAGCACGATGACCTAGTGCGATTGGCATCGATTTTAAGATAGGCCTATCTACTATTTGCAATCAAATCTTATTCAAGTGAATTGAACTCTTTCTATATCAGTAAAAATTGGAGAATTATTTTCCAGTGGAAGAAAGGCACGTCAAATACGCAACACCAATTTGTGACTCAACATCACGAATTGTTAACAAAATAAAAACTTCCCTCTCATATGTGAATAATATTTACACATACGAAGTGGCATACATAACCGAACAAAGACGCAAGATTTGTTTGAGGGAAGCGCCCTGAATACTCCCTGATTGGTAATATTATGCAAATTGTTACACACCCCTGATTATTCCATCATTTGATTCATAACTAATGATATGATTTGATGACTTAATCATTTTGGATGTGTTTGAGCTAGATGAAGACGTGTTTGCACTAGGCTTGATGGCATAGAGCTATTGATCACTGTATTGTAGGCGGTTTTGGATATTGTCAATACGAAGAGAAACAAGCTTAAGCTGTAGAAGAAACAACTTGAAATTCTTATTATTTATTGATATTTAGTTTTATAAGTATTCACTTCATAATAATAATAATAATAATAATAATAACACCCAACAGTCACATACATAGTCCTGACCCCACATTAAGATCGAGTCTTGTGTCGTGGGTATCAGGAACTACGAGAGACTTTTCGGTCTCACAAACACCCAGACCCGAGAGAAATATTTGTGGGCCGCACAAACATTTCTCTCGGTGCGGGGATCGAACCCGCGGCCTCTCGTTTCACAGGCGGCGTCTAACCGCCTGCGCCACGGAGGCTGTCAAAATAGGACTAAAAGCACCGTGAACTAACCCCTAAGATTATTCATCTTAATCACAGCTGCATTAATCTACTTACTTCAATTTGAAAACCAGATCATCAAAATTTAATATCTTGCAGGTCATTGTAATCGCTAGTAGTCCATTTCTAAATATGGCCTTTCTCTAATAAATACTTCACAAGCGTCTTGCATCCATTAATTTTCTGCAACCTACATATGATTCTGAACTTACTAATACATGTCTACCACTCAAAAAACTTCAAATTGTACTTCTAAGGCCAAATTGTACATTAACTTTAACCAATGACTTTAACCATAACTTTCAGAATGTCAATCCAATACATTAGCGATGTCAAATATGTCTCAATGGCAATGACATTTTCAAAGTCTATGGGCAAGGTTAGTTTGTGCTGGGCCTAAGAGTAGATCTAACAAAGACTAACATTAAACAATAGAAACATTAGGCTAGGGATAGAGTTTCTTGCCCGTTCTTCGGCGAAAACCTCGTGAACCGGGTGGTAGTGGTAAAAATTGACTAAACCTAAATAAAGTATGATATTTTATTGGATAAATATTTTCATTTAATTTCATTGAAATCTAAAATATCAGAATACAGGTTAAGTTACAACACGGAATAGTGGAAAGCAACCGTTGGAAATTAGAATGCGCGCTATGTTACAATGGAGACAAACGCTAACCGGATTCCGTTTGGTTTGACAAAATATTTAGTTGCGTACCAACAGTGCATCCGAACTGTACTGTTTCGGAAATTATTCACGTTACGTGATCACGTGGAGTCAGGTATGTTTGGAGAGGTCGGTTTAAACCGATCGCTATTTTGATTGCCTATACTTTGAACTAAAATACGACCAGCAGTTCATTATACAATTGGTATTGCTTGAACTTCAACATATTAATTCAAATCAATTACAAGTTTACAGAGTTTAAATACAGACAAATGAATCATTTCTCTTCCTTTCTTTTCATAGGTTTAGCGATCATTAATGGATTTTAGCAAATGGATTTGTTTTCGATTCTAAAGTATTAACACTTTTTGATGTCAATAATGGTAACTATAACCTGCTATTACATAAAGAAAAGAATAACCAAAAAAGACAGACCAAAACTGATACAGAATTCTTAACTGACGATTAGAAAGAAGAACGCAATGCTTTAAAAATCTATATCATTATAAACAGCAAGTTCATTGCTCTTCACATTGGTGAATATTTGAAAATATTAATAAGAGGAGACGAAGGGAAACGTCAAGGCGCAGACAATGAATATTCATAGTTACTTGAGGACCAGGTGCGATTCTATGTATCAAACTCAACCCTTCACTTGTCAGTGGTTAGACTAAATGAATCACTTTCCGCATAACTCATGAGATTTTGTAATACGAAATGAAATCAATAGTGTCGATTGTTGAAGGTACTCCTATAATATGCAAATGAAATAATATATCAAGGAAATAATTCATAGAGCTTTATTATGAGTCATGTCTATTTCGTGTAATTACAACGACAAAGAATGAAATTACAATTTGCAGTCAAAGAAAAAAGGAGAAGGTTACTATATTATTTTCTATGTGACACAAAATTTACCATTTTAAAAAGATTTTAAACATTCATTTTGATGATAAAATCAGTCTGTACTAAATATGTTAGCAAATAATCGTCAGAATGTTATTTTCCATTTGAAATTCCATTGACAAAATCACGGCATTGATCGCAATATTTCAAATAAATAATCTTTCAATCCTGTAATTCAATCATCCAATAATCTCACCACAAATTATATGGAGCTCTGTTTAACAACTTCTAATATTATTGATACAGGAGAAATCAGAATTAAATAATCAATTTCAAGTTCTTACTTTAGTAACGAGATCCTGTAATCGATAATCAGGAAGCTAATCTCGATAAACAACACAACTACATCCCTATATCGATAATCAAATCGGATATATTTTAAAACTATTCCATTAGCAATCATCTGAGCACACATGCACGAGCCCAATAAATATCCAATACAGAAACAAATACCGCATCGCAATTTATATCATTACTGCATCGATGGCTATAGGTCAGAGTTAGAGGAAATTTGCTATGATACACGTAATTGCACCCGCCGGGCATCGAACTGGCTACTAGCGGTGCAATATATCATTAGACTGGCCATTGGCTATATCAATATTCCTGTTTTTACTTGAGGGCTGGTAATGCGATTGCGGTGATTTGCCCTAATGGGCTTAGGATTTCAGGTGCCTAGAACGGTTTAGTTTAATTATAGATAATGTGCTGTAACCGTGTTCGAATTGTATGGTATTTAAATGGGCTTTTGTCTAGAGTTCGTAAAAATATTAAGAATATAAATGCTTCAATTAAGGGTAGTTAGTTTAAAGCGTTATGTTTTGAAGGTAATATTATACTGATTGAACACTATAATTAAAAATAGTAAGACCAGGAACCGGCAAAAAACCCTTTTTTTTTTATTGCATTGAGTGGCGAGACGAGCAAGCCGTTCGCCTGATGGTAAGCGATACGACCGCTCATAAACAGTAGCAACATTCCACTGCGCTCGCCATCCTGAGACATAAGATGTTAAGTCTCAATATGTCCAGTAGTTGCTCTGGCTACAATGTCCTTCAATCCGAAACACAACAGTGCATTTAAGCAGTGTTGTTTCACGGGAGAAATAGACATTGCAGTGGTACCTACCCAGATGGCATCTCACATATGAGAGACCTACCACCAGTACCACACTTGCTTTTTTTTATCATAAAATTGCAATACACAGTTCCTAAGACAAGTTGTTTGAAGAATTAAATACTTTCTTCTATTAATTACATATTTATTACTTCAATACTCCAATACCCGCACACAAAGGTTATCGGTACATCACACACAACTATAATCACTACCGCGTCATTCCGGGAACGCGGCAGTTTTTCCGCTCAATTCATTTGCAACGTATCATGTCAAAATCAATAGTGTGGCAGCCCTACCGTGGGCGACAGTAGGGCGCTTTGATGTTGCCAACGCTTTGGCAGTAAATTGCTCGAGCTAGGGTTGTCCGTCGCAGTTATTCAAATATGTTTATTTGGCCCGTCTGATTGGAGGGTGCATCAATCAATACGCTGACGGAATGATGGTTAATTTTAAATGAAAAGCTTATGTGCATACGTCATACAGTTCCTATATTTATGGGAACCAGCAGGTATTGCAAAATTTGGTTCGCAATAAGCTTATAACAGGTTTAAGTAGACAATGTGCACGCTTATTGTTACATTTAAATGAATAGTAAAACGAATCACAATAAGGCTATTATCAGAGTATTATATTATGAAGAATTGAGAGCTAATTTACCCGGGACCGAGTTGTTGAGGCGGTTCCAGGTTCGAACCTAGAACACAGATTTGTTAATAATTGCTATTTGTAAGAACGTCTCATTCGAAATTAAGGAAACTTTATGTTCCGATCACCTTTATGTTTCTACATGAATAAGCCTGATGAGATGTGTTGAAATATTAGGAATTTGATTTAGGGATATGTTGCAAAGTTTATAATAAAGACTATTTAAGAGAGAAAATAATAAATACTTTAGAATTTTTCGATAATACTTTTAACGTATCAATAAAATAAAAATTGGAATTTATATCTTCTTTACTACAATGTTTATACTCCAAACCATCTTATAAAACTATTATAAATAAACAAAACCGAACATAAATAAACTGACGGAATCTGTTTATATAAAGTACGTTACGCGTATAAAATGCACGATTATTACAAAATAATCAAAATGTTTTATGACCTTTGTAATAACACCATTATTCTTACCATATTCGTGCGCCATTTAGCCTATTTTATACCCAATTTCACATTAATACGGTTCAAATCACCTTGCACGTTCTCCCCAAAAACCGCAGCATAGAAAAACGTTTTTAGTAGCGAAATAACGTCCACAATATGTGTGTTCTACCTATATTTATATCAGGTATCAGGCTTTTCTAAAATTAAGAGACTTTATGCCTTTTTTCACCAATCTGGACTGTTCCGATTTGATATATTTCATACACTTTTAATGTATTATAAAAGTAAACCGTCAGATTAACGAGTCTTAACCATTAATTTTATGAAATTGACTGATAGCTTTTAATAAAAACACATGTTAGTTATAAAATAATTCAACCGAACTAGAACCCACGATCCCTCGCCACATTCTCCCTTAAATAGTATATTGTCTACTTATTGTTCTATCTTTAGTCTTATTTTTAGCCGAAGTTCGTCTGGTCCAATTTAGTCACAAGACATGACAAAGTGAACGCTAACAATTATTTTGCGACTGGCAACCCTGTATGAATGACATAAGGTATTTTTTGTGCTTGCGACACTGTAGATGTTAGAATTCTTTATTTGTTGTCGGTTGGATGAGTAATAAGGTAATAAGGTGAGTTAAAATTATACGTTTATTAACTTTGTATCGCCCGTATACGTCCCACTGCAGGGCCTTCTCTACAATCGAGAATACATTTGAGAGTGGTTAGGCCATATAGTTTATTAACTGTCATTTGTAAATTTTAATTGTTGCTTTGTCAAATTATTTTTTTCGTTAAGCACGATATTTAGATCTCTGTCTATAATACAAATTTGGGCGATAATGTAATGTCAGAATCAACTAATCAACTTACTGACCGAAGGGTCACTTAATCCCAAAAGCTATGACGTATTTTTTATTTAGATGGGAAAAATAAATTCGATACAAATGTCAGAAAATAAAAATCCACACACTTCATAACACATAAAAACTACATCAAAAATACTTCTTCGCATAATGCACCACCATTTTGAATTTAAAAGGAGCACTTTGCAAAAATTCTCACCCGTACAATTAAATCTTCACTTATTTAGGGTCCAACAAGCGTTTTCAAATTACAAGTCCATTGTACCGCTCGTCCACTTGTGCCAGAGGTCACAATTAAGAATTATGGCGGCCGAGTCCAAATCGACGATAATTGATATTAATGGAGCTTCTCCGTGCTTTTTGGACGATTCCAAAAGTACATTTGGGAACGTTTTATTGATTACTTCTGGCTCAGGTGATAGATTTAACATTATTGGTTTATTGATGATTTAGAACTATTAAATACAAATATGTATTTATATATATTTTTGGTACGTATTTATACTGTTTCTGTATGTATATGTTATGGGCCAAGTGATTAATCGGGCATTATTCATAATGTAACTAAAGATAGGCACCCATGTGCCTATCCTTCGTTACAGCGGGCGGGGGCTGCTCTCCCTCCGCGCCTCCGGCTTTTTATATACACTCTAGGGTCGGTAGCCTAAAGACTACGTGAAGTCGGAGTATTCCAAGTCGGTTTTGGAGCACAGTCGACCTAACTGATCCATAAAGTGGGTACACTAATTTTCTTCTGAAGATAATGTTTTGGACGTTAAAAAACAACTAAACATAAGCAGATCAATTCAACCTTTCTAATTTATGGGTCTATAGCAGATGCGACAATGCGGCAGCGCACCACGTAAAAATCACCTATTAATCCCATTGCCCGATCATCATGTAGCCATATTCATAATACCCGGGCAATGTGATAAATAGGTGAGTTTAGATTGTAATTAATCACTTGGCCCAATATGGCTCGGCAATATTCATACTGCCCGGGCATTATGAATACTGCTCGCATTAATCACTTGGCCCATAACATATACACAGCTCTGAATTTTCGGAGTCATGTGTGTATTAAAAGGCAATCTTCTCGCACTTAAACGGTGAAGGAAAACATCTTGAGGCATCCTGCATACCATGGCAATTTATAAGAATTTCTATAGTATTTAAAATTCACCAACTCGCATTAGACCAGCGTGATTGACTATATGGCCTAACCACTCTATGCTTAATCTCAATTGTGAAAGAGGTCCGTGCCGTGCAGTGGGTCAATATACGTATATTGACTGATACATAACATACATGCAACAATCACACACATAATTGTGATCCCACGTTTAAACATAATCATGTGTTATGGATATCAGTAGCTATGAAATTAAAACTAATTTAGCTAACTTAACAAATTAAAAAGTCGTATCTAATATAGCTCATAAAAAAGCCAACACCAAAATAAAAGTCAAATTCAAAAACAAAAGTTGATAAAAATTAGGTAGAAACTCAACTAAAATTAACGAGCATTTTATGAAAATCACCAGCACTTATTAACTTTACTATAACCTTATTATCCCAAGCCCGGTCTAGCCGTGGGGCGCTATTCCCAATCCACGAAAACAAAACCGCCATTGTTCGACATTCAACTAAAAATGATTAAATGACAAACAATCAGCCGTTTGTACTCGTATTAAATTAATATACGATGTAATAAAGTTTAATTTTGCACCTGTCAATCTGTCTTGCCCTTTGAAACCTTTCCCATTTCCGAAAAATATTTTGTCGCCCGGGCCGCGATGGCGTTTTGATGTTTAAAATTATAATATTTTTCGAATGGAAATGTCTATTGGTGTTCGGATGTTAAATGGTCGTTTCAGGATATTGGATTTTTTTTGCGCATTCCTTGTTTGTACTATCAAGGGTTCCTTGCTAGTTTGGGGGGTTTGTAAAATTTATTGCGCTAGAGAATTTAATTATTAGATTAGGTTTAACCGACATACAGCTTAACTTGATAATTTTGTATCTGTATCAACCTATATACGTTATACTGCACAGGCCTCTGCAATCGAGAATACGATTGAGAGCGGTTAAGCCATACAGTCTATGATACTTAATGAACATAAAATTTTTCATGCTGCTAAAATTTGGCTTGTAAATTTATGACTTCTGACATGCAATGAATAAACGATTCTAAACCGTCACGTCGGTAACTTTATTTTTATAATATTATGGCCTAAATTTCTACATTAATGGATACAAAAATAAACGCACCGATATTTTATTACTATGAATGACGAGACGAACATTTCATTCGCCTGATGGAAAACGATACGACCGCTCATGGATAGCAGTAAAACCAAACAACACCATGAATTACAAAGCAATGCTTGGCATTCCACTGCGCTGTCCATCCTGAAGCATAAGTTGTTAATTCTCATTATTCCCGGTAGTAACAAAACAGTGCATTTACACTGCTGTTAGGCGGGAGAAATAGACATTGCGGTGGTGCCTAACCAGGCGGCCTCTTACATATAAGAGACCTAACACCAGTATGAGAGACCACCAGTAATATAATGTCAGTATGTTGCCGTGCTAAAAACAAGACCCCGATTGAAACACTACGGACAGCGTCATAAATTACTTTTAAAAGTATTTAAAATTTCTCTGGGCTCGAGAATAGGCCGTCAGTTACTCCCACGTGGGTCGTGAAAGTCGAGGTATTAAGTTACAAGTTTATTCAACACTATCCCTTGCTTTTTAATTGCTGTTTTATTGTTTACAAGTAATAGCAGAGGTGACGTCACAACTTTCAATTGTGGAATTAAAGAGTGGACAACGCGATCAAAATTTATGCGCGGGTATCAGGTGCGACAGAATTATTGAAGCGAGAGGAAAGATAGTACGAATCCGAATGAATGACAGAGATAGAAGTAGAAATAATTTATTTTACAGTTATCTACCCGCACTCGGCCAGAGTGCAGATCTGAATAATGGTTTCTTAGATTTACGCGAATGTTACACATTGAAATAAAACTATTATTTACGGATTTTATCGCGAATTTAGTTTAATTTTTTACATTTTTAACTTCCCGACGTTTCGCCAGTCCGCCCCGTGACCACGAAAGCTGTAAAGTGATCGAAACGACGGGAAGTTAAAAATGTAAAAAATAAACTAAATTCGCGATAAAATCCGTAAATAATAGTTTTATTTCAATGCAGATCTGAATGTCATAATGGAATAGTTGACTGCAGTACGATATCGAAGCTGAGGTCTCAGGTTCGAATCCCGAGTCGAACAAAGTGATACTGTATTTTTCAAGGCGAAATGTCAGCGTCCTGAAACCTTTGAATACCCCTTCTGGGAATGGTACTTATGATTACTTTTAACCCAGATAAGCCTACTGTCCTATATATAGGACAGTCTAAATAAAAAAATATATTGAACTAACTATTTTAATGGTTGATTTTATTTGTTGTTTTTTGAAGTAAGGAGACTATTTTTTATTATAAAATAATAGAATATCAATGATATAAATATATTTCATAGAAATATTTCACTTCAAAATACGCAATAAAAGTGTGCCCCAGACAAGGTGCACGAAAGGTAGGTATAAAAACTGTAAATTACAGTAAAGTTTGATATTTCACATTTTTCTTATTCTAGATAGCCTGTTCCTTATTTTCGAAAACTCGTTCCTCAATATAATACTTCGGAAAGTGGAAATAATTAGGGATAAAAAGTAGTGTCCTATATAAAGGACGGTAGGATAATACGGGGTAACTTTATATTCACACTATTACAGGCGCATGTCATAATTATCGCGTGGATTATGAAGTTGAAATGTTTTTTGACGATGGAAAAAATACTGAGAGGTAACTCAATATATATATGATCACTTTTAACTAACATTTATTGACACACCAATGTAGATTTTTGTATAAGGACTTTTGTAAGTGGTAGAGTTTTGCTATAAGTCGTTAAAGCTACGAAAAAAATGTCTCCTCAGCCAAGGAGGCTCTACTAGCTCACAGATGAACTGTATAGCAGCATCTTCGCTGTTGGGTTTCATTCGTCGAGTGAGATTGTCCAAGAACCAACAGCTGGTAATGTGCTTGATTACCATATTGCCGGGTGATGGTTATCGAACCGTGTTGGGCTGTCATCATATACACTGGTGGAAAACTCGTTGATGACCCATGCAAGTGTATCGCATTCAGGGATCAGCTTGTGTATATCCATTAGATACCCTGTTTGGATCGCGCTAAGCTTACATCAAGTGCAATGGAACAATTTGATAGGCCAGAGTAAAAAACGACTCAGTGGTTGAGAATGTGACGCTGAATGCCATACAATGAACATACATGAAGCCAACAAACACAATAATTCCAGTAGCAGTTATCTTTGTTCAAAGACAACACGGTAGAGATCACATTAGTAATCGCAAAAACAAACCTACAAGTTAGGC
This sequence comes from Hyles vespertilio, assembly GCA_009982885.2. NCBI lineage: Eukaryota > Metazoa > Arthropoda > Insecta > Lepidoptera > Sphingidae > Hyles > Hyles vespertilio. The sequence goes on from CM042830.1 coordinate 6,236,506, forward strand.
AGCTTCTTGCGAGAAATAATATGGTCAGAAATAATAGGTTCTGAAGTCATTTTCAGTAGATTGGCTTGAAATTTAAAATTTTTATGTGGGTAGATTTGACTTTTTCTTTCACGACATTCATGTCCATGACTCATGTAGATATTTAGGACACTTTTAATCAGTAAATATACCTTTTATATTCAATTTGGTCAATATCAATGCTAAACTATACTTGCTACCTATTATCCTACTGTCCTATATATAGGACGGTCATTTCCCGGAAAGCCTTATGGCAGATAATTTTTTCAACATTTTTTTTATTCGTCTTGAGGGTAATGAAATTAAAGAAAATCATTAGTTCTGATGATTTACAAAAAAAAATTGTTTCAGGCTTATCTGGGTTAATAACTGATTATACTTAGTATAGATTATGTTAGTAAAATCAACACTGTGTAATGATATAGTATTTAGTTCATGTTTAATGTTTGTCGACTAGTGTATATTACCCTTTGTGAATGTAAAGATTTGTCATTGGTAATTTTTAATGCATGTTGTTGGTGTGTCCTTAAATAAATGAAAAAACAAAAAACATGTAATGAAATGTCTCAAGTATGTCAGTGAGCCCTATAGCACAGCACTAAACGCCTCCAGTTCAATTTTCTTTGAGACAGTAGCTTTTCTTTTTGGATTTCGTTTAGTCTGCGCTAGTTTCCTTAGTATATCGATTAGGCGGCCCGTGTGTGGGCGTTGTTTTAGAGCCATTAAGCTGTTCCGTTCAAGCGCTTCTGTTTCTTTGTATGACTTGTCCTGATGGGTGTTTGTTGAAAATAGACTGTTTATATCATTCGTCAACTTACGAGGTATTGTTAAAATATAAAAATGTTGCTTTTGGGTGTGTGTGCCAACAATAATGTATGATTGTGTAGGTCAACTGACGCAGTATTATAAAAAAATGTTGAGTATTAAAAGTGGGAAATTTAATAAATTATTTAATACATTCAAGGATGTCTCAATAAGACAGACTTTTGAACAACCGATATATTTTTTATACTTAAGTCCGTTTAACCTGTGTACAATAAAAATTAAATAAATAAATTATAAGCTTATTCAGACATACATATAATCTAATATTGAACATAAGCTGTTCCCTGGAATTTTCTTAGCGATGTATTGCAAGCTTTATTAGCAAGCTATCCACATTTTAATGGACGTCCGACACCAAGTTTATCTGCAAGTAGCCTTTTTAACGTGTATCAAAGAGGCATTGATTGTAAAAACACTCCTATTTTTATCTTTGAATAAAAATAAAATTTGAATTAAAAAATAACAGCTAAATAAAAAAAAAATACAGCTACTTTGCAAAAACGCATTGAATAAATATAAAAGAATTAATCCTAAAAACCTTCACTAAATAACTACTTCGATACTCAAATACAATGAAATCCAACTGTTATTTCCTTAATTAAATATTGAAAACAAGATTAATTACCCCGCAAACTAAAACACGTAAACTAAACACAAGCAGTAAAGCATTGTCGAAGAGAAATGTGTTAGTTGAGCCAACCCATTGATACAGTACACCCAGCCGTCTGCTCCCGCATTATAATCCTCTTACCTCGCACGATTCACGTTACATCCTGTGTTGCCTGGTGTACTGCATTATGCCCCAGATGCATTTACAACGATCGATCGAGCTAAATCACTAATATTGGTAATTATTCATGAGAATGTTATAGATGAGTTAATGTATTTGTTAGTGTCATTTACATTTACGTAGAGAAATATATTTATATAGTTTACAATAATATTGAAACTAGAATGAATTTGAATCCTGTGGACTACCACAAAATTTTAAGACTTTGTATGCATAGTTTATTAGATTTTCTTGCCCTTTCTTCTCTAGAGCAAACCGGTACCCGAGCCGAGTGGTAGATCAAAAAATGACTGAATCTAAATAATTTAGAACAATTAAATCGATTCAATAAATTATTTTCATTCTCGTGGCAGCATAAAAATAGACACACATAGAAGAAGAAAATAAAGAGGGATCCTGACTTACTCCCCAAATGATGTTAAAAGGATATAAGAGAAGAAAGAAAGGAAGAAACGCTTACTAATCCAGCTAAAAGAACTAGTCTATAATAATAAAAACTTCGACACTCCTTCACACCCGACCCGTTGATAAAAAAAAACCCTGTAACTTTCCATTTAAAAAGAACGAACTACACAATTAAGAGTTGGACTCAGCGTTCCTTAGCAACACCGCATACCGTTTACTTTAACTTAACTTCTTCAGTTTGATTCGAACTTTGGCTTCGTGGTTTCACGCGATGTGCACGTGGCTTTAACTATTGCGGGATTTACTCATTATCAAGGAGAAATAATAAAGTAATCTTGATTGTTAAAAATACTTTGGAACATAATCTATCAGCCCATATACGACCATAGCAGGGCAAATGCCTCCTTTATAATCGAGAGGAGGATTCGGAATTGTAAAGCCGTATAATCCACCACCCTGGCCTAGTGCGGGTTGGCGGATTTTTCATACCATAGAAATTCTCACTAATCGCTATGCTATGCAGGTTTCCTCACGATCTTTTCCTTCACCGTTATATATATGTTAATTAAATGAATTATTATTAGAATTGGATATGTGACTTTTAAACTTATTTGCTAGATCATTAGACACATTTTGTTGATATTTGCATCTCAACGAAGATAGAGAACATACCTATCTTTTAAAGTCTTATAAATACATTAAAATCGCTAGTTCTAAAAGCGAAATTCAGCATTTCGTTACTCACAATGTAGAAACAACAACAACAAATAAATCACATAAAAAAAACTAAATTAAACTCCAAAGAAATACTACTAAAAACTGCAGCAAATTCTCCAACAATTTGCATGCAAATCTAAAGTGCTCTACTAAAGAAGTACAAAATAACTCATCTAAACCATTACAGAGATGTAAGACCTCTTTTAAATCAGTAAAAATAATACCCTCAGCTTGACACATATTACTTATTGACTTGAACAGTAATGCAAATAGTATGCAAATTTCTCGCAGCGTTCGGTACACAGTCGCCAATGTCTCTTCGGTTGGAAAACAGATAAGTATCGATTTTAAAACCAGCGCAAGTTTATATTTTTTATGGAATAATATTCTATTGAGACCGTATTGTATTTTGTATTGTATCAGGTCATAATAGTAGCACTGAGCACGAGATTAGTTACAATGTAGGGTTTGAGTGGGTTTAGGCCAATCGAAAAGGGCTATTTCTCGAATGAAGGCTATATTTGCTGTTTTAGTAAAATCAATTAATTTGAAATTTTAAAATCAATAAGAATGTTCCTATATTTTCCAATTGTCATTTAAATTTCAATTATTGGACTTAATAATCAATATATTGGGTACCAAATTCGTCAAACGTCAACCTAATCAGATGGAAGCTAAAATACGCGAATGAAAATATTATAAAATAACAATTAACTATATTAAGATATTTCTTTTCCTAAGAATTACCAATAACTGTTCTAAATAACCTATAACATAATCTTAACACCCTAAAACAAATTTCCCAAAACAAAGCTTACAATCGAAAAGAATCGTTATGCAAACATTAACCTGATTCATGAAAACCAAGCGCCGTAAATAAAGGCATTACCATAAGTAAATGTACAAAACGTCCATAAAAAATATATCGATACGTAGCAGTAATATTTTATATGTTCAAACAATATAGCCCGGTAGCTGGGTAGACAGTAACGTAGTACCGAGGTTCCGGCTATCCATCATAGGTACCGTTCCTGTAATCGCTACGGTTTCGTACTCGTAAATGTTCGGATTCGGTTTCGATACGGGAGGCTGGGTATTGACTTTGTAATAAGCGATTGGGTTGTTCGGGTTTTGGAGTTGTTGGTTTGGTAATTGATCCATTTGGCGGTATACAAACGGCAATATTAAGAGTCCGTTTATCGTCAAAGATTTAAGTGTAAAATTGTTGTTTCACGTCATTTTAAATTATTTTGTGAAAGATCCTTTATGAAGTATTATGTTTTTGTGCCGCACTAGAGCTAAAAAGTAGGGTTTAATCCAAAATAAAGTATTCTTGTAATTAGCAAAATTTAACATTGTGCTAATTACAAGAATACTTTATTCAATGCGCCTATGAACGTCACGTGTTGACAATTATTTATGGTATAGATTTTGTTTTCCTAATAATCTTTAAAATTTCTAAAGGAATATCTGAAATACTACTTCAAGATTCCGTTTAACATTAAGAGTAGGCGAATAGAACAACCAAGTAAACACTAAATAGCCAACATAACATCAAAACCAATTTAATCCCAACTATATTCCCGATCCCCGCAGACATTGGGGTTAGGAAATGCGTCCAGAGGTAATTTCCTAAGATTTATGCCGGTTGCATCCGCCAGGCGGCATTCAATTAGTATGCGATACAGTCTTTGTTCGGACGGAAGATGATTCAGTTGACTACTCCTGACACCTTGATTGATCGCCTTGTGTTTACTGAATTTACTAGGATTTACCTAGATTATTGAGGCTAGATGGTTTAGGCAACAACTATCTGGTTCGTGATATTTTTTATGCCTATGAACGTCACGCCATGACGAGAAAGCCGTGCGCCTGATGGTAAGCGAGACGATCGCTTAAGGACAGTAGCAAGACCAAACAACATCGTGAATTGCAAAATAGTGCTTGGCATTCCTCTGCGCTCGCCATTCTGAGACATAAGATATTAGGTTTTATAATGTCCAGTAAATATTATATTAATAGTTCTATCAGCTGTTGATACAAAAGAAGATGGACAAGACAAGTATTGGAGAGGCGACAGAGTTTAAGATTTAGTGTGACCTGCTATATGATGGAATGATAACTTGGACGCTTATAGAGACCTAATGTTTTCAGAATGGAGGCGACCATTTTTGATAGAGGAAAGCAACTCAAGCTATCCTTCAGATATCCCGGGGAAGGTCGGAAAGTGTATAATCCTAGGATAACTTTGGATATTTTAGACGAAGCTAAGATAAACAATGGTGGAAATACTTAGACAGAACCAAAAATACCAACTGCATCGTAGTCACTTTGTTGTATTAAAAAATAAACAAACCTACTAAGAAGAAATAATTGCAGGTTCTTATGAAAGATAGTTTCCTCTTTAATATTCCAAGGAACATTATAATATAATTTTACAAAGTCTGAGTACTTTAGAGCTTTGCGTCTTGTAATTACGATGTAAAATGAGATTATGGTAAAAAAATACTTAGAATAGTTTGCAAGAAAAAACAACCAAGAACTGTAGACTTGAAAAGAACATTAAACTTATAAGTACTATTACAAAAGTTATTTATTTAATTTAATGATAAACCGATTAATTGTTTGTTTCAAAGTAATACACTATTTCGATGGGTGCGTCGAAAAGCTAGTGATTGTGATGTCCTACGTTTGATTCCTGGGTCGATATGCTATGACTGTTGATCTTGCTTATTATCATCTTTTCAACTTAATATGCAGTATTTTTGCACAAGAGGTTTGGCAGCGTCTGGATGCATAAAGCCGACCAGGCTCTGTGGCGTACCTTGGGAGCGGACTATGTCCAGTAGTGGGCTGCTACGGGCTGATTATGATGATAATAATGACGTATTATTATGATATGCATAACTGCAGATAATGCATGCACATTCTTTTGCTTCCTATACTTGCATGTAGTTAGTGCGACACGACCGAATATTTTTTAAATGTTTGGCAGGTCATTATTGTAATTAAAATAGCAAGATGAAAACAATTGATGAAGGGAACATAACGCTATATTGCTTCGGTACAAGCAGTGGCCCCCACTCTAGAACCTTTCAGCCACGGCCATCAGTTCTACGTGCTATGTGCTCGGCCTACCACCACTTCAACTTGCTAATCCTACGGGATATGTCAGTTATTTATTAAGTATCAATTTTAATCAACGACAATAATATTTATGGCACCAAAAAATTGCTCAAAACAAATGTTTTGGCATTGAAATAAAACTATTATTTACAGATTTTATCGTGGTCCGCCCCGTGACCACGAAAGCTGTAAAGTAATCAAAACGTCGGGAAGTCAAAAATGTAAAAGTTAAACGAAATCTGCGATAAAATCCGTAAATAATAGTTTTAATTTAAATGTTTTGGCACCAAATATTATGTTCAATATTCTTACCGAAATTCCTAAGCGTATACGTACGTACGTACGATTTCTAGCCTGGTTATCCCTCCTTTTATTTTTTCTATCACCACGAAGAAGAGAAAAACTAATTTGCCTATTGATCCCTTTGAACGCGTGAGAATATTAAAAATAAACCGGAATGAGTCGGCTTTGTGTTCGTCTAATTCCCGGCTCAATAGCGCGTTACGTTGCACTTTACACGTTAAAGCGAAGCCGGTTCGAATCCACACTTGGTGTTTTATTTGTCTTATTTTTATTCGGTGTTATCCCATCCCACGTTCTTTATAGACTGAGTTTAGTCTATAACTACGTTCTTTTAGATAATTTTATTTCATATAGGGTTTTTTTATGATTGCCATTATTACTCAAATAATCTCAAGTTGAGGTCAAATTATTTGAGTAATAATGGCAATCAAGAAGTTTGATCTCAAGTGTCAGGACGGGTATTAGATGTATAAAATAGACAATATAACAAGAAAAGTTACAAATGGCGGTTTCATCGGTTAAGTCAATCTTTCATAGACAGCCATGGGATGGATATAAGAAAAGAGAACGAATTTTAGAACGAAATAATATGACGTATTTAAGAGTATGTTGTAGAAAGATTTGCCCTTTGTAAGCTGCTATAGACTGAGAAACATTTAACGCTTTATCATAATCTATAGCTATACAGAAGCGTTCATGATAGGTTAAATTGATAAAATCTACTTGTATCCAACTTCTTATTACTTATATTACGTATAAAATGGTTCTTCTATTCACAATAATAGAATATATATTCAAAGCAGCTTCGCCTTAACTAATCTTCGAATGATTTACTGCAATTAAAAGGAGTTTTTATTAGGAATAATTTTAATAATTACATCTGGTTGTTTGACGTGAAAAGATTCTCGGTATGGGAGATAAGCGCCTGTTACTTTATAAGCCGTATTTCTTTTGTGATATTGTTCACGCCATTTATTAACTGTTTAATTTTAGTTATTAGCTATTGTATGCTATGCTATCAATTTATTTTAATTTGTATTTTATGAGAGTTAGTTGATTTTTCTATTGATAATAACATTTTATTTGAATTATTTATGTAATTATTGTTTTTTTTTTCTTTAGAAACAATATAGTTACTAGTATGATGCTTTTAGCTGCAATTTTTCAAACGACAGGCGCTGAGAACATGACTGTTAAATAAAAGGCCTCACATTCTTTGTATCGAGACAACTATTTGTATGTCAAATACTACTTTTTTCATTGTAAAAATAACATAGTTTAATACACCATGAAAACAAGACACAAATGTTAAACAAAATGTTACTTTTTGTGGGTTTATATTCTAAATAGTTATCCTTGAGATGGACCCTTCCCTATTATGTATGGGTCATTTTATGAGCGATGAGTGAAACAACCTATTCTAATATGATAATGGTGGTGGCGGTTATATTATTAACAATTGAATAAGCATTTAAATACATAACGTAGTTGTCAACAGTTGATGAGAAGGATGGCCGAGTTGGAATTCACATTGTAAGCATTTAAATATGCGAAACGTATGTTGTATAGAGGTTTGTGCTACTGTACATTAAATTGGAAAAAAAAGAGGAAATACGATTACACAACCGTCGTATTCCAAGATTTATTTGGTGTACAAAAAATAATAAAATAAATAAATATTATTTTGAGTTTAATTCAATACCATAAAAACGCCATTGACAAAATTAGCGATGACAGCGCTTCTTAATTTTACTATCCATTCATAAAGATATGACGTTTATGGGCTATAAAAATATTTGTCATTGAATACAGCGGAAGGCACGTGTCGCCTATAAAATATTTCGACTTCTTATATTTCCTCTCTTTAATAAAATAAAAAAATTAATGTCTTAAATTGTTTTATAATTGTCTGCAAATATTTAGCTATGTATATTTTTATGTTTAATTATATGAGCACGACTCGTAAATCTAGTCAGTTATCTTTCTTTTATTTCAATTTTGAACTAAACGGATTATGATTTGATGACCTACTTAATAAAGAGCTTTATACATAAGAATCGAAATTAAATACACCCAACAGTCACATACATAATCCTGACCACACACTAAGATTGAGCCTTGTGTCGTGGATATGGGGAACTACTATGGACTTTTCGGTTTCACAAACACCCAGACCCGCAACATATACCACAAATACCAGTGGCTCACACAATTATTTGTCTCTTTGTGGGGATCGAACCCGCGGCCTCTCGTTTCACATTCGACGTCAAACCAATTGCGCCACTGAGGATATCTACTTAGGTCTCCATATTTTACTATGTAAGTATACTAGATAAATAAAGCGAGTTATGTTTATGTCGACAAAACTGCAAGTTGAAATGCAAATATGCTAACGTTCCATGTATCTTGCAAAACTGAACATTACTGCTGTATTATACAACTAAATACCTGTATTTTCTTTCGCCACCAAGTTCTACATGTCAGCTATTTGTGCAAAATTACCTGAAAAAAAAAACAAACACGTTAGAAAATTTTATCAAGTCATATATTGGTGACACCCAAATAAAGGACGGATCGAATGTAGGTAGAAATCTTTATCTCTTTCTGTCTCTCTTCAGCTACAGAAAGTCCACTGCTGAAAAAAAGGTTTCCAAGAATCTCCACCTCGACCTGTTAGAAGTGGCCTGCATTCAATAGTACATGAAATAAACTTTTTGACGAGGTTATTTACCTCAACAGTTCATTATTTTGTCACCCGCTTTATCACGGAGGGAAGTGGACAATATTTTATATCCAACTCCTCCTATTAATTTAACTTTCTGATTGATTTCGATGCGGGTTAAAGACAAGTTAGAAATTCCCTGAGACTCGTCGAGCTTCAATGCTCTTGTCATAACAATGAGTGTTACTGTTGATCCTGGCTTACAGGATTTTGCAGTAGTGGGTGTGAAGGCGGGACAGTCTCCTAAAATTAAGTAGGTTCTGTTCTGTATCAGCCACAGTATCAGCCCATACAAGTCCCACTGTAAGGCACGGGCCTCCTCTATTATCGTGAGTTCGATTGGGAGTGGTTTATAAAAATGTATATGGTAAGTCCATCAACCCGCATTAAGTAAGTAATGGGAAGAAGTTTATAAATACGTATGAGGCAAAAATTACATTGTAAAAGGGATCCATTAGGTTTGTGTAACTCTATGGGATACAGGTGTGATATCCGATAAAACCATAAAAAGGAACACTAAATTAACCCCTTTTCAGGTGTTATCTATTAGGACTAAGTATACAAGCTTTTAGCCCAATTTTACATAAAAAGAGGACCGGTTAAAACTTGCACTCAGGTGTGTAGGCTACATATTTAATTATGCAAACACACTCCATCAAGAGGTATCGGCCCTCCGACCTCACTTATAAGGGAAATAAGAATATGTAATTATAACAGGGCGGTCACTTTTACAACCCCGGGGAGGGTTTTTCAACGTATCAGACGTGTATTGTACATGAAAAGTTTAATAGTTGGGGGTGATATTAGCTCTGTAATTAACTGGCTAATTACAGAGCTAATATCATATATATATTCCCCTAAGGAGTCATGCGACCTGTTGGAAGCAGACTATGTTCAAGTTGACTGCCGAAGACATAATAGTCCTGTTCTTTTTCATGTCTTGTTCTTTTTCCCATTTTAGAGCCAGGAATATTGTACTACACTGTGTCTGCCCATATACGTCCCAATGTAGGGCACGGGCCTCCTCTACAGTCGAGAGTAGGATTGAGAGTGGTTAGGCCTTGTAGTCAATCACCAAGCACTAAAACAGTGAAGAAAAACATAGTGAGAAATTCGCTTACCATAGCGATATAAGAATCTCTATGGTGTGTAAAGTCCGTCAGGAAAGTATGCTTTAAGGTAATCCCAGGAATTTTTATTTTCGGTGTAGTATTGGTGTTAGTTAAGCTAACAAAAAGGGCATCTTAATAAAAACCAACAGTAAAAAATCCGCATTGCTCCTCCTTTCTCAACCATCAAGAAACAGCAACTCATGATTAGCTGATGCTCTTAATCTTGAATTCATTTATCAATACAGAATATGCGTAAAACACATGTTTCTCTTTATCATAATACTTCCTAAAGACCTTAAAACACATAAGTATATTCAGAATATCCCAAGCCATCCTGGCAAGCGTATAGTTTGTAACGTCGGTCCCAGCTGCACACCGCACTTAGCGCCGTGTTCTAAGTGAAAGTATTAGCCCTTGTATTTAAACATATACGGCCTTTTAAGGGTCCCGGGTATTTAGTAAATAAGTATATTTAGTAAATATGAGTGTAGTTTGTAAGGTTAGTGGCGACAAATGTTTGCGAATGTATTTAGCTTCGTAAAGGCGCAAATGGAATTGTATTTAATTTAAATTAAGAATTTAAATGTCGGAAGTTAAGTTTACTTATTATAGTTTCCATATTGCTATGACAGTTAAATAAAAATAAATCAAGCATAAAAAATACAAAACATTTTTATATTGACTTCTATTTTTTCCTTCTCTTATATCCATCCCACGGTAGTCTCATAGTAGTACTCTTATGGTAAATATTCGTTTAGTTTAAGACTTATTTGGTGTACAAAAAATAATAAAATAAGTAAATCACTATCAAGGTGGGTTTAAGCTCTGATGAACATAGACAACATGAAAACGATACAATACAAGGAACGTGTCTAAGGCATGTTGCAAAAATGATTAAAGTATTAGCTTCCGAAAATCAAACCTAATCGGAAAATTCTAAGTCTCAAACCAATATTTTTCCGAATTCAAAACATTATACATAGATTTTTTGACCAACTTAACCAAGGAACTAAATTCAAAGTCCATGCATTATCACTAAACAGTAAACATAAATCTAACTAAAGACATTCAAATTACACTCGCCGGTGCAAACCAAAACTGAAAACCAAGTTTTAAGATACGAACCAAAACTAATTAGCTAATAGATGTTTGGGCAAATTGGGTGAGTAATTACCCGGAGTTTAGCCAACATTGCTCCGGAATTATTTTTTAACACATTTTTAAATATTTCTGGTCGGACGGATGTGTGCGAGACTGAGCTAAAAGATATTGAGAAGTGTTTTTATTTACTAATGGTTGGTGCGGGTCTGCGTGGAAAATACTTCTAAGATTGGTTGGTAATTTGAAGTTATTTTTGAAGGATTAAGAATACATGATAAGGTCCAAATATAACATAAGAAGATGAAGTTAAGATAGATAGATTTAAATTTTGATTTATTTGTAATAATTATTTAGGGTTGGTTTGTTAATTTTTATGAATGTTGCGTACGTCTTTAATTGGTATACATGGCAGTGATTTTGTTTTCTTTGTGCGATATACCTTTAATGCTATCGATGTGTTTGCTATTATAGTAAATAAATAAAGATAAATAAAATAAGGTATATTGAAAGTGGCCTTTATTTATAGAGTTATAGTGTAATCATGATGTCGATAAACAAGACAAAACTAAAACCAATGAAATAACGTTTCTATTAGTGGTTACAAAACTTAATTCCTTACAAGAATTTACAAAAAAAAACCAAGCATATTAGAAAACTTACAAACATTTAAACCCCAAAGCATATCTACACCATTTAAACAAGCGATAAACACCTCATTTCAACAAAATATAATAAAACAAACAAGGTGGCTCGTTACGAAGATACCTAATCGCCCCCCCCCCCCCCCCCCCCCCCCACCATTAGTTCCGTGTGGCAGCTTGACAAATAGCGCTCGACCGACGTCTTTGTTTCAACAAAACTATTCCACCTTGTGGAAGACAGGAACATATACGAGAAAACGCTTCACGCGAAATAATGTATAAAGTTGTTTTGAGCTTTGATGGTGTGGAAGTGAATTGTATACCTTTTTTATTAATCTATTTCATTTCATCGCTGAGCGTAGAGTCCCACCTTTGTTTGTCTCTCCACAATTCGCGCTCTAAGGAAATTTCAGGCCACATGGGTTCGAAAGCATCCAAGTCGTCTCTCCAGTCGTTTCTGCAGTGGCGTCGTCGACCATCAGGTATCCATTGGGTAACTTTATTTGTCCAGCGATTTGGATGCATTCGAGTCACATGGCTTGACAATTGTATTCCAATTTTTAAAATTCAAGGTGAAATCAAAGGTGAGGCATATTATGACAAGTGCTGGCGTTAATAATTCCATCCAATCTTAGCTATGCGATTTTCGAAATGTCAAGTATTTTGTAGAAATGCGACTAGAATTGAATTGATTTAAAGGTTCAACTATAACAAAAATACTCATGTGCTTTTACCATCGAAAAATTATACACCTGATGTTGTCACTTGCTTGGATCTCATATTCTAGTACCAGCTAATAAAGAGTAACATTTTATTTCCACAGCACCCGAACCCCGAAACAAATATTTCTATAATTAATATTAAAAACATTATACCACAAAATGACTGATTGAACGTCTTCATTTGAATATTAGGACACCCACGCTCAAGGAGGCCAATCGTCATTACCAAGAACATTAGTTGTCATTTCAATTTCATTAGATGTATCGATAATTTGATATTTATTGGTGATTGAGTATTTGTATACTATATTTATAATTAAACAACTATCCGGAATTTCCGTTTACGTTTTATTGATGCAACTTGTGTAGATCTACGATGCGGGAGGTCGGTTGAAGTTTGTGGGAGAAATTATTGCCGATTTTTTCGTTTCTACTTGTACGAGTAACTATCTGAAATAAGGAATATTTATGCGAATTTAACATAGTCAACTAATTATAAGACATATTATGAGTGTTATGTCTTACGATGAGGATCATAGTGGAATGTCAATGATTTTTAAATTATAGTGCTGTTTGATTAAGCTTCTGTCTGTGAGCGTTCGTATCGCTTACCATCAGGCGACTGGCTTGCTCGTCTCACCAATAATTGCAATAAAGAATCAAATACATAGACATTTAAGCCAAGTCTTCAGGTATAAACTATAATTCAACCGCCTAAATTCAAATCACAGCGCAGTCATTCTAACCTCAACCGTCTTTATAACAGTTTAAACGCACATACTACCTGTTTAGTTAGAACGCTACATTTATTCGTATACCGAGAAATTTGAACAGGCCAATGGCGAGTATGGAATCTAGCAAACAGTAAGTCCAACGAGATTCTATCTTTTTGTTAGCGCCTCGTGTGTTGCACACCCGCTAATTGCTTCTAAGGTGACAGTTCCGCCCACTAGAGCGAAGACCAAACTTCGACGACGGGTCAGCATTCCGGACCTTCCTACACAGTGTATAAGGCAACCAGTTTACGCTGACCCCTCGCAAGTCTCCACGGTAAATGCATATAACGGTATGTACTATTGACATAACACATAACGGATCGGGCCCTTGATCACGCGATAAAAGCACGTATTGTTAAAGACGTAGCACTTGTTTTTGTATTAAGATATAGTCCGTGGCTGATAACAAACATAAGTTTCATTTGCGTGCATTCAATACGTATGGAGAAAGGTTGATACATTCGAAATATTATGAGCTGGGAAGTTGTTTTACGAACATTATTTTAGTTTATGGAACACAAAAATATTTGTTCACTTATAAAACTTAAATCAGAATATGCTCAACGTGCCGAAGCATTTCCTTTTCTCTGGCTAATATGTTTGCTTAAATCTATGCATCAATTATATGCACTAGTTGTAAATGTCACGGCAATAAACTATTTTTCACATATTTTTTTTGGTATATTAAAATATATTAGCAGTATTCATACATTTATTTCTGCTTTTGTAAATGTAAAACCTGTCAGAAGTGTATCTTTGAGACGTTTCCATATTCTATAAAATTACACCTCCTCTTTCTTTCTCTACAAACACAGGAGTCCACTGCTGAACGTAGGTCCCCCTCAAGGATCACACATCGACCTGCTTGAAATGGCCTTAATATGAAACGATTCCAGTAAAATATACATCAATCCAAAATACTTTACTAAAATCAATTCAACGTGAGCGAAATCTCAATCAAAGCGCACAATAAACACAAATCGATACCCGAGTTTAATAAACAAGTTTCTTTGCAAACTCCCATTTGGTCCCATATTCAGTATACAAAGCGGTCCCCATACTCAACTTACTGTCAAAGTGAAGGGTGAATTTAAACAAGAGTTTCAAGAAATGGGCCAAGTTATGTAAATCGTTACGTGCAAAAAGCCAGCGTTAATTCGGCAAAGTTGTTCGTATGCTTATACTCGTACCATCGGTGTCCGCGAGCCTTATTTTGAAAAGTTCTTCTATTAGCGACATCTGTGGTTTTGCGTATAAATCTAGGATTCTGCAGTATTTTTAGAAGGTAATTAGTGCGATTTAAGGATAGTTTTAAATGCATCATATCGTACTACTCACATTCTAAAAATAGGCGTATATCTAGTAGTCTAATTAAAAAAGAATAGAAAGAAGAAAGAAAAGAATATTTAGTTAATTAGACCCAGATTAAGATAAAATGAAATGAAATATATTTTTTACAAAGTAAACATAATCGTAATCTTCATATTAAAACTTTATTACCATACTAATTAGCTTTTCAATGGAAACAGATACAATTATTAGATATGATGTATGGATGTCCCTTTTGAATGGCTTTTGAGCGGAAAAGAGAACATTTGATAACTAAAACAGGTTTTAAAACTGTTTATGAATGAATTATTATCGATAACAGGTGATAGTCGAGATTCGTGAACTTTCATGGCAGTCGTTTCGCACGTAGCACCTGAATGGCGCAACTTGTGTACTCAATGTTTTTGAACATGAACTTGTATTGGCATTGATTTTTGTTAAATCTGAATTTGTTGGTTTTAATGTGATCCAGTGTAATTGCTTTTTCAAAATCCGGGAGTCAAACATGAGTGCACGATTTTTTTATTTATTATGCAACATTCACTTTATGCTTACAAATCTTCAAAGCAATTTAAGTACTCTTAATAAACGAAAATTCAAAACGAAACACAACAGTGCATTTACACTGTTTTTGACGGGAGAAATAGATATTTCGTTGGTAGGTACCTGCCGAGGCGGATATAAGAGACCTACCTACCACCTCTGCAATCTGCATAGGTGGTGGAAGGAGATAAAGTAGGCGCATAATATCTCAATTCACCGTAAATTTTACATCAAACTCCCAACTACTGCATTTAAATTTAGCCAACTTACCATATTATAGACACAATATAATTAATATAAGTTAAATATTCAATCGTAAACTCCAACAATTTCCTGAGCTATATCAATCCGAATTATGCAAGATATGAATCGTTAAATCTTTATTAGGCTGATAGCGGCCAGAATAAGAAGATCTGTCTCTCGCGTATATCTGACAAACAGGTTGGATCTTCCGAAATTTGCCAAGTTACAATATTAAAGCTATGCAGTTAAGTTCCGAAACATAAAGCAACTTTTGCAATGAATACACCACTGTACATTTCGCCAGAAATAACATAGATTAATGTGCAGAACCGATATCGGATATCTACTTATTGGTAATCAATAGTCATAGTGCGGTCATTTGAAGATTAATAAGCTGAGGAGCGTCGCTGAAATGAGGACACAACAGAAAAAGTTTTGGTTTGAAATGTTGATTCTCAATACTCAATGCTATCTTATCAAGTAACACGCTCAATGAGCTAAATAGTTTATTTCACTTGTGAAAATGGGTCACAGGATTGTAATACATAAGTAGGAGCTCTATGATCTGCCTGCTTAATGGCATACAAGTACAATACGAATACAAGTCAAAGTTAACAGGAATTCATTAAATCAAAATACATATTTTGCAAAACATTATTAATTATACAACATAACTTTATGAAGAATGTTTGAAGTTAAAGTAAGGAATGCGAATTATGTCCTTAGACATTAAAAACAAGATAGCTACAAAAATGCCTTACCTTAAAAGTTTCGACATAGTTTTTCAAGTAACTTGGCGCCACTACAAGTTTATATGCGACATTTGTAAAGAATTTAGGACGAATTAAATTTAATGGTATAGTTTTTATCCCTTTCCTTTTTAAAACCAATTCAATTGAATTCAAATAGCCATTAGTAAGTTCTTGGATTTTTTGCGTCTAGACATGTACATGTTAATCATATTTGGATTTTGTATAAAGTAAAGTTCTTAAACTTTAATGACATATTGAATATGTTTTAACTTAATTCTAGAAAAAGTACTGCCTAAATAGTTATAACTAAGTATAATAATCTAATTTAAGTAAAAGACAAACAGAGGTTTAAATATTTTAAGACTAATTAAATACTGTATGATTATAGTTTAATCTGAAGAAAATAGATACAGCTAGGTATGCTTGGTAGTACTGGCTAGCTGTCTTCTGCCTGTACTCTTAACCAAAGTATTGTAATATCATAATAAAAGCTCGATGGCAAAATCTTAGTGTCTTAGATTATATACACATCTAGATTGAGCAATGTCAACAAACGATGCGCTAAAACTGTCCTCACTTTCGTTGATATGTGTGAGTACCGGTCGTGTAATTATTGTAATCCAACTGTCAAGACTCAAGGTGTGTGTGTTTAGGGATGCCTACTCCAGATTATTAACTTAACTTTTCCCCATTATTTGATATACAAAATAGGTTAAATAAAATATTTTTTCTTTATTTAAAGTAATCATTATATTTATAACGCATTTTAGTAAAAACAATAAAGATCTAAACCCATCTCCTAGTGTTTGTTTCCGAATAGAATTAACTCTTTGGATTTATTGCCTGGGCTGTTATCTGATTTCTGTATTTATGTAAAATATAAATCATCATAAGTAAAATGTTCGGAACTCGCAACTGAAGTCATGTGAGGCTACGAATGGCCTTCTTTTCGTTTCCGCTGTGTAATGTCTCTCCAGCAATTTGCTAGTACGGAATCCGTAGGAAGTCTAAAAATATTATTAGGAACTTGAATAAATTCTCGCTGTTTCTTCAAAGATGACAATAGCAGTACCCCGTTTGTGAAATTTTGAACGGTAATACACATGCAAGGCAAGGAATTAATAAAATTACTATGAAGTGCATGTCGTCGTGATTTTCATTAATATCGTGTAGGTAAGTATTATTTACTCATTAAATAAATAATGCCATTTTTCTTGTTATTCTGATCGAAATATTATGTAATGGTATTTGTGTTTTATAGTTTCTCCCATAGTTTCAACAAATCTTCCTAGTAATAAATTGACAACACTGGCCAATGAAACTCATCTTCAAAATAATGAATTAAAAGTTCATGTTTTCTTCAAATAATAGTGGTTTAACAATAAAGTTACCGATAGAAAGTGATATTGGTATTATTATACAGTTTTCCCACACAATTGCGATACAATTCGACAGCACAAACCGGCATAATTAATTATTTTTCGGGAGCACGTTATTCATATGTAGTTCAAATGACACTGACGTACGTGAGAAGCGAGTCTACCGAATTTGGTAGACTTTATTTGAGCCGCGCGGTGAGGTGTGATGTGTCATCTAGACGAGTATATAATCTAAGCTTAGTGTGTTCATTCATGTTGCAAGGATGACTGATAAAAAAGTATAATTGTCAAAAACAGTATGTACAACATTAATTATTTTAATTTTGAATTTAGAACGACTACTAACCAATATCATAGCAGGCACAAACAAAACGGTCAACTTTGTCTCCTCTGTAGCATACTCTAAGGCGGCTGTCCGGCAAACTATCGCCGGTTCGTTACGAGGAGGATTAATATTTCGTCGCAGTAAATACATTATGCGACGGACAGTGGCCCAAGTTGGCGAGCTAAATTGTCGAAGTTGCCAGCCCTGGGGAGCGGGACGCTTAAACCTAGGGTTGCTGCGTTTTTGCTTGTGTACATCGTCTACATGCAGTTATTGATGACGATAATTGAATGCCGATTTGATAATTAGAACTAATTCCGATTTTAGTTTTGTTCATAGGGTTGCTAATGTTATGTTTAGATCATGTAAAATTTATTCCAGATAAAAATTTGACAACGCAATTAGTCGCATATAACATTTTTTACACGTAAGTCTGTAGGTGTTTAATGGTTTCTTAGATTTACGCGAATGTTACACATTGAAATAAGACTAATATTTACGGATTTTATCGCGGATTTGGTTTAATTTTTACATTTTTTGAGTTCCCGACTTTACAGCTTTCGTGGCAGCAGTCCGCCCCGTGACCACGAAAGCTGTAAAGTAATCGAAACGTCGGGAACTCAAAAAATGTAAAAATTAAACCAAATCCGCGATAAAATCCGTAAATAATAGTCTTATTTCAATCTGTTGGTGTGTAATGTTTATGTGTATAATTTTCGTTGTAGATTATAAGTCCAAATAATATTAATTAATTAATGCCTTTAATATGATGTGCCTGTGACGTTAATCAGAATTAGATGTAAATTATTCAGTTTTTTAAATGAGAATTAATTTTGGTAATGTCCCAAACAAATATGCAAACAATGTTATAATTTACATTAAATGTGAATACATGAAATGTGAATGTGAATACGCAAACATAGTAGCACGAAAACTATTTTAAAACATTTGAACATAAAGGTGAGAGAAAAGTTCAAAATATTTTAAAACTTCAGCGCAACGTTTGACGAAGTTTTTTAAATAAATTTCATATAATAGAATTTTATTTAAAATCTATTTAAAACGGAATCCTTTCTTCTGGCATAAAAATCAACATTACGACATTACAGTATACTATGATTTAGTATCCATATTGCAACTAAAACTATCAGGCCTGACTGTATCCATGTGTACAACCATTAGATCTATTTACTGGTGGTCTAGAATTCTAGGTCTCTCATATGTGAGAGGCCACGTGGGCGGGTAGTAAGTAGGTATGTACCACCGCAATGTCTATTTCTCCCGCCAAACAGCAGTGCAAATTAACTGTTGTGTTTCGGTTTGAAGGATATGTCAGCCTGATTACTCTGGCCAGGTAGTCTAAGTAACTACTGGATATATTGAGACTTAACATCTTATGTCTCAGTAATTCAAAGTGTTGTTTAGTTTTGCTACTTTTCACGAGCATCAGACAAACGGCATGCTAGTCTCGACATTCATTGCAATAAGAATTTTTTTTTTTTTTCATAAAATACATAATAGAACGTATCACTCCAAACTCGATATTTTCCAACACAAAGCCAGTAAGACACGATGAAAGCCGCAGCAAGCCGCCAATCAACGTTGAATAATTCACTTAGTGCATTCCCTGGCCGTACAAAGAGAACTAAATTATTTGTATGCATCGCTTGTTCGATTCCATACTTGTAACCATAGCGCTTGTTATGGTGTTCACATGACCTATATCTAGGTCATATGTTAGCTACGATTATAGTACTTGTATTTTTATTGAAAAGCCTGGTATGTATTACATAACCATTCGAGTCAAGTGTTCAAGTGAATAACGTTATTATTGACTTTGTTATTTTATTTATTTCAGTGAATGGTGAGAGGAGCATGGCATTCGCTTGATATGAATATTGGACAGCAGCAAAACCAAACGACGCCATGAATCGAAGCAATCCTTGGCATTCCATTGCGCTCGCCATCCTGAGGTATAAATTGTTAAATCTTAATTTATCCAGGAGTTACTCTGACTACTATTTTTTTCAAACCGGACCACAACAGTGCATTTACTCTGCTGTTTCGCGAGAAACAGACATTGCGGTGGTACCTACCCGGCCTCTTACATATGAGAGAACTGCCATTTCATACCGGGTATATCAAGACTGCTACCGAAAACGAAGCCGGGTGGTAGTTTTAGTGACTACAAACACAATGCAATTAAAAATTTTGCTGAGAAACTCGACAATTATTTTTAATGATTTTTTAAATTACATCATTATTGGGTGGTAAATCCATAGTTTTTGCTATAATAATAATTTAAACTCTTTTATCCCTTAGATTATTTGTAAATTAAAGGGTACCCACTATTATTTTAGGACAAAGTGGATATACCACCCAAATACGACGAAAGAAAAAAAATTTCAAAAATAAAATTGTCACTTTTTTTTTGCATCATTTTCTATTACATTGTGTCTGAAGTCGCTTAAACTACCACCCGGCTTCGTTTTCGGTAGCAGTCTTGATATACCCTGTATAGAATTGAAAGTGATTATCTTCAAAACATTATAAAAACACAACGTTTACGACACTTCATTGAACTCAATATACCGATTAATGAGGTATTTTAATAAACACCAAAAACGTTCAATATCGACAGCCCTAACAGTAAGATAGGGTTGTACGTGACACATAACACGATACAGTCGATGCCAAATTAATTCGCAGGTAAAACGCCACTTCCGCATACGAAAACAATGTGTGGAATTTAATTAATAAACATCGAACGTGTAGTGGGCTAGTGGCGGCCGTAATGTCATACATGTGATTTAGGTACAGTCGCTGACATTTGTTACACGGACATTGTAGATTCGTGTAATTATGTCCGCGAGTGTACAAATTTGATTGTTCCGTGTACATTGTTACGTGAGTATT
Organism: Hyles vespertilio; assembly: GCA_009982885.2. Taxonomy (NCBI): domain Eukaryota; kingdom Metazoa; phylum Arthropoda; class Insecta; order Lepidoptera; family Sphingidae; genus Hyles; species Hyles vespertilio. Next base: position 6,257,251 of record CM042830.1, read on the forward strand.
TTTATTGCAAGTGTACGTGGAATGTTGAACACACTACACATACTATTGCAACACATACTATTGCAATAATCATATTTTAATATATGCATACATAAGTTCACGCCTTTTTCCCAGAAGGTCTAGGTTAGCTGGTCTGCTAGGACACCCTCATTTCGTCTTGTTTGTTCCTTCCCACAATGTGATAGGGGGCGAGCCCATCGCCATATCGAAAACATGTTCTGACTCCGAGCTGATGAGTAGAAATATCCAATATCACTTTGCCTAACCCGGGATTCGAACCCGAAACCTCAGCTTTGTAATCTTACCGTAATACAACTACGCCACCGAAGCAGTCAGTATTAGGCATATTTGATTATTTTTGTTAATAAAATTTAATTGCCACTTGTAGAGATTTCTTTTACACGAACAGCTGATTGTAGCAAATTGTGTCTTGAAGTAGGACGCTCAGATTAATATAAAATCTTTCTTTTATGTTACACGATAGCCTCATTAGTACAATAGACAATCTCAGAAAAAAATTAAAGGTTTCATTAAATGGTCAATCTTGTTTCGCAGTCAACCATCAACGTCACAGCTCGTTAAATATAATAACAACAATAATACAAAAACCACATCATAGTAAGAGTAATTAAAATGCGTAATTATGATACAATTTTCTGTTATGTTATATTCATTTGTAAACAAATGTATGCAAATCCGGTTTTGGTTAACGATTATGTTTATAATCATAATGCTCGTTATTATATATTTAATAGTCAGCCGAAATACGTTCTACATTTATAATGGGCTCGTTAAATTAATCAAATTATAGTTTTGTATATAATATTTTGTGGAGAAAAAAATATTAATGAAGATATTTATTGGCTTAAATGTACTTTTAATTACCAATTTTTAAAACATGCAAAATTAAGCGCATTTTTGAAATTAATTTTGCTTGTGTATTATACGACCAACCGCAATTTTTTTTAGTATCAATATATTTCGAAATACGGTAACGTGTTTCCTTATTGTCTTATATAAACTCAAACATTCTAAATATAAAAAAGCCACATATAAACAACGCATCCTCAAGTATCCTTTCTTTATAAAGCAAACGCACAAGTTGTTCCGAGAATGAGACAATCGTTGATCGCTGACTCGATGTTAGTTGGAATTGGCGTCAAATTTTGCAATTAAAAACAAATGTGAAATTATACACGGACCACCCGCTTACTTAGTTAGGGCTTACACATCTTGGAATTAGTTAATCTTAATAGTAATTATGTTTTCAAAGTTGCTGCCAACCTTAGAAGAATATGGACTTAGGGTTGCCACTTATAACACCCACAGCGACATTTTTTTTGTTCCAAAAACTAAAAAAATAACGGGTTGAGGTATGGACAATAATGGGAACAAATTTCAGTTCCGAGTAACTCAAATTAATTTTCTAACCGAGAATCATAAAAACTTATTTTGTGATATAAAAAAAAATATATGCACTGTTGTGTTTCGGATTGAAGGACATTGTAGCCAGAGCAACTACTGGACATATTGAGACTTAACATCTTATGTCTCAGGATGGCGAGCGCAGTGGAATATTGCTACTGTTCATGAGCGGTCGTATCGCTTACCATCAGGCGAACGGCTTGCTCGTCTTGCCATTCAATGCAATAAAAATATATATATATATATATATATATACCGGGTATCTCAGGACTGCTACCGAAAACGAAGCCGGGTGGTAGTTTTAGTGCCTACAAACACAATGCAATTAAAAATTTCGCATAGAAACGCGACAATTACTTTTTATGATTTTTTAAATATCGTCATTTTTGGGTGGTAAATCCGTAGTTTTTGCTAAAATAATAATTTAAACTCTTTTATACCTTAGAGTATTTATAAATAAAAGGGCATACACTATTATTTTAGGAAAAAAGGTATTTACCACCCAAATATGGAAATAGGAAAAAAATAACAACCAAAAAAATTGTCGCTTTTTTTTTGCACCTTTTTCTGTTCCATTGTGTCTGAAGTCGTTTAAACTACCACCCGGCTCCGTTTTTGGGTAGCAGTCTTGATATACCCTGTATATACCTAACCACTCTCAATCGTACTCTCGATTGTAGAGTAGGCCCGTGCCCTGCAGTGGGACGTATATGGGCTGATCCAGATCCAGATATATATATATGTATATATTGACACTGTTTTTCGACAATGACATTTAGTACAGACATTGATATAATTATTATGTAGTAACTGTTCGATACATCATTTATTTGTTCATTTTCATTTCATCAAGCGAATTGGTACCTCATAAGTTATGCAATAATGTTGGGAATGATCATCAAATATACAAACTAATCCTCGCCATACATATATAAACTCACGACTTTCGGAAGGGGTAGGCAGAGATGCTGTCAGAACTCCTACATTTTATTTTTATGTTCTGTTCCACAAATTGATAGTTACTCGTTATATCGGGCACGAATACCTCATAATAAAGAATAGAAACATCCAATATCCCTTTGCCCAACCCGGGATTCGAACCCAAGACCTCATCTTCGTTACCATACCTTAGCAATCTTATACCTTGGTTATCTTAGTATGTTTTATTTGTGTCATCCAACTACCGCACCCGATTTGATGACCCGATAACAATCTATGATCAAAACGTTTTGGATGTACCTTGGCAGGGGGATCTCTCAAATAAATAAAAAAGGAGGAGCTTCTATGTCCAGCTGCATGTATTTTTATACCTTTTTTAAATATTCTTACACCAATACAACCAAACATTTGTAAAATAAACAAAGGCCATATTACGAGGGCGTAAATCAACTGCCGTTACCATACTTGTCCGGGATTTATGTGCGAAAGAACCTCTAGGAGCACCGGTGTGCGTCCCGGAGAACATTTCTTTTCCAAACGGGTACGTATTATTTCAGGAAAACTATGTATACGTACGAATGTAGTCGTGTTGGTCAATGTTTCGTGTGAGGGAGAAGTGAAAATATTAGAAGAGAAATATGCCATATTAAATCAAAATAAATTAACTGAAAGAAAATTGTCAAATGTAAAAAAATCAAATGTTTCCTAAATTAAAAATATAGTCAATTTAACTAACCAATTTAAAATTGAAGAAACATTGAGGCGAGTTAGTTTCATAGAGTTGTAATGACAGCAACCCTGACGAAATAATTAAACCATAGACTTGACTGCTCAACCAGGGAATCGAATCTATGACATCACGGTTACTCTACATCGTTTTACTATAAGACCATCACAACTAGTATTACATCAAACCATCGACTTCAGTAATACATCAAAATACACTTCGTATCTCCATGACACCCCCCCCCCCTCTCTCTCTCTTCACCCCCTCCCCTTACGAATAAACATGGCGTCTCGACTTACAAGACGCTACCTACGGATGCAAACAAACATGCGCTTGCATTAGCAATAAAATTATGACATTCCTCTAGAGACGGTGGAATCTACTCAACATTCTATATGGCTTACTATGTATAATAGTATACATTATGTGTAAAAAGCTGTTGTAGTTTTATTTGGATGAGTTCGGCCACGATCAATGGTAATGGTAAATACGTGACTTGATGAGTATCTCGTCTTGGCTTTATCAAAAAATAACAAATATTACTATTCCTTGAGACCACTACAATTTTCGGTATAAAAATCAGCTTTATCCATACCAAATAGCAAAATTGGTTCTGCTGTTTCTGAGATTAGCATGCACAAAGGCACTGGTAAACAGGCAAATATTCAACTATTATTGTTTTGAATTGTATTTTTTTTTTTTTATTGCATTGAATGGCGAGACGAGCAAGCCGTTCGCCTGATGGTAAGCGATACGACCGCTCATAAACAGTAGCAATATTCCACTGCGCTCGCCATCCTGAGACATAAGATGTTAAGTCTCAATATGTCCAGTAGTTGCTCTGGCTACAATGTCCTTCAATCCGAAACACAACAGTGCATTTAAGCAGTATTGTTTCACGGGAGAAATAGACATTGCGGTGGTACCTACCCAGATGGCTTCTCACATATGAGAGACCTACCACCAGTAAAATAATATAGTAATATATATATATACAATAATATAGTCCCCTTGTTTGGCCCATTTTTGACAGACTTCAAAAGAGGAGGTAATCTATTCGACTAAACAATGATTTTTTTAAATAATTTATCTTCCATATACTATCATCGAGCAGTTACAAAATTATATGCAAAGATTGATAGAGATTTCGCTCATAATTATTGTAGTAGTAAAACCTAAGTCTTTCACCAATTAAGATTTCAGCAAAAACATATCCAAGAAACCAGATTTAATCAAACTACAAATACACTAACTGATCATTCTAAACCAAATTATCAATAAAACTAAACAGTATTGAGCATTAGAAACATCTTAGTTTACATGAATCAGACACTTTACGCCCAGTGTGTGGGATGGTATTCGTTTTACATTTCATTATGTTAATACTTACGGTTATAGCTGTTTAGGTATCATTAACTCGTGACTCACGCGGGTTTTACTATTAAATACACTGATTTGAATGTATTTTTTCTAAGTATTTATTGCTTAATTATTGTTGGATAGAAGTGATTTTGAATGCATATATTATTGTAAGTCCTTGTACGCCCACGGCTAAGTAGGAACTTTAATTTTTGTTAAGCTAAATTTAGGGCTTTTTCAAAATCTTGTTTTACGTCAATAAGGGTTCTTTTGCGACATCATAGATTTTACATAATATTTTTTATTTACTTCAGAAATTGTTTATAATTTTCATCTACACATATTTTCTCACGACCATGTATTGAGCAAATCCAATAAAAGTGCAAAGTATAAGCAGGCGGAATGAAACCAGTTACAAAACATTCAACATTCTAAACATTCCAAATTCAAATTCAAAAAATTCGAAACAATGTACCTACATAACTACACGAGATCCTATCCCAAGAATCCATGCAGTGCTGCCAGCATCAAATAATTGCGCGCAATGAAACTATTTGTCGTGCCACACTCGACATTCGGACGGTCCAGCAATATCGCATTGAAACTCCAATAACCCCCGGTGCTCACGTTGGCGTTACTGGCTTACCGTTTTAGATTTCAATAGTTCTTTGAACTGTTTATGTAACCTAAGCCTTGTATCCTTTTTAGTTATCTTCAATCCTATTTAAGATTGGAATGTTTTTTACATTGTGCATCTCCTAAGTAAGCTGAAACAGCGGATTTTATAAAATATGTAAAGGTAAATAAAAATAAATAAGTTTGTAAAGACACATGCTAATATCGAATTTTAAGGCCAAATCATTCTTGACCTGTGAATCGAGAGGTCCTGGACTTATATTTCCAGTTCAGATAATCCACTTAATATGAGTTTATACATACATATATTATGTACATTATACATGCATTACATGATTTCACAAACAATAAAATTATTTTTCCCCGCCCGTACCATATTTACAACTTCTTTAGCGCACATTCCACAAAGCATTTTAAATTATTGATCCTCTACTCCAGACTATTTTTACACCACTTAAAACCTTAACAAACACCAATAAATGTTGCATTAATTAACTATTTTAAGACAACATGCAAACACTAAGGATTAAATCTTGCACCGACGCAATCATTTGTTTGGACAATAAAAAGGTAAGCGTCCATTGTTAATAGATTTATAGATCATTAACACAATTTACGGGCTCAGAAAATCAGAACCAATGAGAGGAATATCATTCATGTGGAAATAACTTTCTATTGTATACGATAAGCACTCGCTAGTAGGGATGGAAACGATTTTTATGAACATCGATTAAACTAAACGATTTATCGATTGTAAGGAGAATCGATTCGTTTAAATCCCAGAAAAGCAAGAAACCCTTTTTGGGCTAATGAATTCGTTAGGGTCGGTAAATGGATACTGGTAATTGAGTGTCTTAATTAAGTAAAACGATCACAGTTGATGTTAAGGCGTTCGACTTTTGGCTAATGTTTATTTTGCTATTCATGGCAATAATAAGAGATAGTCAGCGACAAGGTTAGCACAAGAATAAAAAAAAATATAATAATTATATTATACTACTTTCGGATCCTTCAAATTCCATATTTTATTTCGAAAAGAAATATTTTTTACACAAATAATTAATATGTGTACCGGTTTAAGAATTATATTGACGAGACATTACAATGCTAAATTTCAGCGCTATGATCCTATATGTCTATTTACAATTTCCTAGTATACATTATGGTGCAATAAAATACTAATTAAAATGAGTTAAACGAACATGGAAAGATTTATGACTGATTAGTAGTAAGAGTAGAAGTACTTAGATTTTGTAATTAGAGCCAGCAATGGATTTCTGTCTTAATGGATCCTTTTGAACTTAAAACCTTAGGTACCAATTAGCATAATTGTTTGACAGCCCTCGTGGCGCAGTTGGTAAGACATCGGTTTTGAAACGACGGCCTCGTGGGTTGGATCCCCGCACAGAGGCAAATTATTATGAGACCCACAAGTATTTGTCTCGGGTTTAGATGTTTGAGAGACCGAAAAATCTGCTACAGCTTCTAATACCCAAGACACAAATGTTAATGTGGAGTCAAGACAATGTACATATGTGACTATTGGGTGAACCTATGTATTGTTATTTTTATAAATTCTTTTTATATTATACAGGGTATATCAAGACTGCTACCGAAAACGAAGCCGGGTGGTAGTTTAAGCGACTTCAGACACAATGCAACAGAAAAAGTTGCAAAAAAAAGCGACAATTTTTTTTTATTTTTTTCCTTTGACCATATTTGGGTGGTAAATACATTTTTTCCTAAAATAATAGTGTATACCCTTTTATTTATGAATAATCTATGGTATAAAAGTGTTTAAATTATTATTTTAGCAAAAACTATGGATTTACCACACAAAAATGACGATATTTAAAAAATCATAAAAAATAATTGTTGCGTTTCTTTTCGAAATTTTTGGTTGCATTGTGTTTGTAGTGACTAAAACTACCACCCGGCTTCGTTTTCGGTAGCAGTCTTGAGATACCCGGTATATTTAGATTATTAATCACCACATACCCTACGTACATTTTATTGTAAATACAGCTTTTCTAATAGACTACGAATAATTGTATGTGTTATAAAATATATATGTTGTGACACTTCAAAATTTAGTTTAAATGTAAAAATCTTATTAAATTCTCAAAAAGTTTAAAGTATTAAATGTTTAACCCGTTTTAAATTACCTAATTAATTCCAACCAAGGTCCATTACTGGATCTTAAGCAAAACATTAGCTCCAATTTCAAGACACTTAATTTAGGTTTAGATTTAACAATTACAGTATCAATTAGCAATAAATTCCGAAGCATTAACATAACCTCATTCCGAGCGATAAAACAATAAACCGTGAGCAAATTGAATCATACGCACATCGTAAATACATAACTCAAGATTGCAAAATCAATTATTGCGTCAAATACACGAGGACTGGCGGTGAGACAAGTGTAAAGTTTATTTTTCTTATAACATGTTGTTATTTTTACTTTGTGGGTTGAGAGCGGCGAAGCATGATTTTGATAGCGACATGTGAAAGATAAAATAATATGATCGTGGTGTTTTCGAATAGAATACACGAGTGAATAGGATTATCTGATATTTGAATTGGGTTTAGTGTATTCTCGTTGTCTTGAATAGTTTTCTCGGTGACGTTATTGAAAAAATATGTACGCAAGTTATTGTTTTTTTTATTGCCACGTATGGCGAGATAAGTATGCCATTCGCCTGATGATAAACCATACAACCGCTCGTAGACAGCAACAAAACCCAATACCACGAATTAAAAATTAGTGCTTGGTATTCCACTGCGCTCGCCATCCTGAGACATAAGATGTTAAGTCTTAATATGTCCAGTTGTTATTCTGGCTTCAATGTCCTTCAATCTGGAACGCAACAATTTGTTACTACTTTAGACAATTTTACACATCGTTGAAAGTACCATAAGTGTAGAAACGCGCGAGATAAATAAAAACATTGTCAAAACAGTGTTGTGTGCGAATATACCGAGTTTTATCGCCAGTAACCGGTCATCGATAAATCGTTTTCAAATCGTTAAATCAAAATCGAAGAAATTAACTTTTCGATTGGTAATGGTAAGTTTTTTAACAGCTTCTGTGTTCGTTCATTTTAATAGTTTTCTACGTTTCTCATAGAGAGCAAGGCATTAAAATAGTAATAAAATAAACCGCTTAGTACAGTGGTGGTTTAAACTGGACATTTTATTAATTATAAAATAATTAAACAATGCGAAAATATTAGTGGGAGGTTTTTAAAATTAATTGGAATTAACTGTACCTTCACAATAAGTTAGTTTTTTACTCAACAGCGTATTTTCTGAGATGTACAATTATTGTCTATACTACACCAAAATATCAAAGGCATATTTATAAATTGGTTGAACAAGAATTCAGCAGTGAATTCTTTTGAAAAGCACGTGGATGCAAGAGATAGGAATAAAAAATAAACACGGCCAATTAATACGAAACAAAAACTACACCAAATACTAAACCTTTCGGTTAAAAATGGTAACGAATTCACGTAACTAAGTCGAAACAGTTCACCGCGAATAAAAACTGGCATAGAAAATATGAATAATTTCAAGTCAAAGCTAATTATAAAATAAAATTGTACCCATCATTTATTACTAGAAAATATTTTTAAACAAATATTGACCGAACGACCCACTTCATATCGATATCTCGGATACAACTCGATTAATCGATTGTACCGATGCACCGATTATAAATCGATACAAGGGGTCCTTTACAAAGGATGTTCAAATGACAAATGAAATTCGACGGCCGGCCATAAATTGTGACTGCGCATAATAAAAGATTATCTCTACTCGGAAATAAATACAGGGGGAGGACAATAGGCCCTTTATTAAAGGAACACCCTATGACCGAGGTTTTTGTCTACCCCGTGTGGGATGCAAAAGCGCGAATCCCTGGGTTATAACATGAACATTATTTTTGATATTGTGATAATGATCATCTTTGGTCTCAAAGATTTCTTTATCTTTAGGTATTTCTTGTATTATACTGATAAAATGTACAGCGTTTTTTTGCAATGATATAATTGCCAATAAGTAATTTACTTTTATTTCGTAATTTTCTTTTATATCACACAAAGTTCATACTAGAAAACTAAAAGATAAAACGCTTTTACAGCAATTTCGTTAACACAATATCTACTATTTTCTCCCAAATTAAGCTTTTAAATTAAATACGAGAATGAAATAAAATAATTTAACCTGCTTTCGCTATTTTGCTAACAGCAAACTCATAGCTAACAATTACCGTGCAGCAACAATGTTTGGTTTTATATCAAAAATTCTGAGATCGTAAAATCTGGAACGCTAAACTAATCAAGCTGTACTACGAGTATTTTCAGCTAAGCGCACCGTTCTAGCGCACGTATTTACTTAGTTCTATACTTGCGAATGTTTTATGATAGATTTTGTGCATAAATAGATGAAAAGAAGTATAAAATGAGTATAATTTTATTCCTCTTTTCATCCAAGATGTAACAAATTCTGAAGATGAAAAATTGGTCTAATCTAGAATTTAAAATAGCCATATATGTAGTATGATGAACCGAGAAATTACAACAAACAGTAACTAAAACTTGATAGCACATATCGATAATATCCGTATGCTGAAGATTGCTAAGATTCCGGTAACAAACAAAACTAAACAAATTAGCAGATCTGAATTACAGCATTTGGATCTTCTAAAGACTTATTTGACTCTAGTAGATGCAGTATTAAAGAAAAAACAAAGGCTAATCAAAACACTAATTTAAATTAGCACATTAAATAGTTGGACATATCACCGAACATGTGCGTTAAATTTCTATTAAACCACTCCAATACATGACCAGACAAACGGGCGGACGGTTAGATAAATCTTCCCTACGGTGGGTAACATCGAAAAGTACAGACCACCGCACGACCAATAATGCAAACAGCTTGCTATTCACGAGGCCGCTGGACGGGGGCTGCCACCGTTGGATTATTATAATTATTCAGTAAGTTAGATATCATAAAGATGCATTTTTTTGTCTGTTTGTAGTTTGGTAATGATAAACGTTTCGTCTATACCGGGTATCTCAAGACTGCTACCGAAAACGAAGCCGGGTGGTAGTTTTAGTGGCTACAAACACAACGCAATTAAAAATTTCGCATAGAAACGCGACAATTATTTTTTATGATTTTTTAAATATCGTCATTTTTGGGTGGTAAATCCATAGTTTTTGCTAAAATAATAATTTAAACTCTCTTATATCTTAGAGTATTTATAAATTAAAGGGTATACACTATTATTTTAGGAAAAAATGTATTTACCACCAAAATAGGGCATTAGGAAAAAAATTACAAAAAAAAAAATTGTCGCTTTTTTTTTGCAACTTTTTCTGTTGCATTGTGTCTGAAGTCGCTTAAACTACCACCCGGCTTCGTTTTCGGTAGCAGTCTTGATATACCCTGTATATTAATGGCTGTATTTATATCAACAGGTAAATTTTGATTTGATTTCACTGGACGAATCTTTGTGTTATTATCATCATCCTTTGTTACTTCACTGTTCACTAAAGCTTTGGTCTGGAGTTTTGGAGTAAACCATATTATATATATATAGCTTATTTATTTACTTCACATCTCTAAGTAGAAGAACCAAAAAGCTTATGTCTGGTCGATGATGTGAAGAATGTATCGACAGAGATGGTACATCACTAAATGTAGCAGCATCTACAATTACATCCAAAGTAAACAAAATCACAGCCCTGATCTCAAAATTTACTCCATAACACCCGTATCATTGCACCAAATATATTTTTGCAAAAAACTGCATTATTCCCATGATCGCAGCCCTGGATAAATCGCCCCTCGCCGATCGATATAACATTTTATTCTCTCCATTATAAACCGAGGGGAGCGTTATGAGCGGTGTCGCGTGCGAGCAGTTACTGCCAGTGCCATTAAGCGCTCGCCACCGATCCGATTGGCAACTGGAGTTTTTTAATTATAATAGTATGGGGAGCATAAATCATTGCCCGTCTGTCCAATATCGAAAGAGTTCTTTCAAGGATCAATTGCGGGTTGAAGAGCTCGGGATAATTTGAAGGTTTAAGATTACCGGTATTGGAATTCTTACCTTCATTTTTATTTTCCCGTATATTTTCAATAGTTTGGGTATATAGTGCAATCGATGCGACTGAATGGTTATTATCATTGCGTTGTCGAGGTTTAACGATTTTATTTTTCTGTTACTTCTTCTCTTTTGCTGTTAGTTTTTAACAGGTATGGTTCCAATGGATATTTTCTATTCCTTTATATTTTAATGTATTTTCGCGCATAAACTGTCACCTTATAGATTAATTACATAAAAACGAGTACATAAATACCGCCCCAAGGTAGTGTTTTTGAATTGGGCCATGAACTTCCCAAATACAATAAAAAATAATAAATTTTCGCTTGGTCCTGGAATTTTTTTGACTGCATAGATTTTACTTTATCTATGTAGTAAGTTATTCTATGCATTATTTATACGCTTAACTTAAGAATTAGTGAATATACTAATAATTTAGTCTGCAACATCACAAAATGCAACCTAATATCTGTTAAATACTTCAATTAGCAATCTCCAGGAACTGCGCATTAATATTTGGTAAAGCATAATCAACAATAATTGATAATACTCGGAATGCCTTTCCAATCAAACCATTGTTATCTCGTCTCTTTGAATGTAGAACAAATGGAAATTGTATGCTTCTGTTATTTACAACGTCTTCAATTTGAATTAATTTAGGTATTTTATCGATTTTTATTGATTTGAAATTTGAACCTATTTATGCAGCTACTGACTGAGCTACGATTTTTAAACATATAATCGAATGAAAATTTCTAATGGTGGTAGGTTTCTCATAATATGCGAGAGGCCGCCTGGGTAGGTACCATCGCAATGTCTATTTCTGCCGCCAAACAGCAGGATAAATGCACAGTCGTATACCGGTTTGAATGACTTTGCAGCCAAGTCAAATTAAGATTTAACATCTTATAGCTCAGGATGGGGAGTGCAGTGGAATGGCATGCATTGCTTTGTTTCATGGTGTTGTTTGATTAATAAAGTTAATGAGCAATAATATCGCTTACTATCAGGCGACCGGCATGCTACTCTCACCATACATAGCAATAAAAAAAACAGCTAGTGATACCCCCGACTGTGCCATAACGTCCACTCTAGTGATTAAAAGGATTAATAACCGTTTGTAATGGCTCACAAACACGCCGCGCCAAATGTAGTGGAATCGTAAAAAATACCACATTGATATCTCATCAATATTTGGGGTTCCGTGGAGATATTTTTGCTTTTTTATTAAGTCAACGCCAATTACGAGTAGAAGGAAGTATGGAAGATTGTTTTCTAGATCATTCTGTCAAATGCCGGTATAGTTCCATAGTAATTTACAAAAACAAATCTTTTTGGTATATATACATATATATTCGTAATATGGACATAATATGCTACGTTGTTGGGCAAAAGTGTGTACCATTAAAGATTTTTCACTACAAAATTGACGCTCTTCAAACTGTGCTCCAGTTCAATATATCACCTATTATTGATTATTTGAAACACACAATTCAATTTCTACTAAAAATCGATAGTAATTCCAACACCATCGATCCAAAATCAATACGGACCCCCAAAACCCATATACAATATTAACAATAGATACCTAGAGATTATGTTATGTTGAACCCGCACGGGTGACTGCTCCTTAATGCCATCTTTATTATATCGAATTTACGGCGTATTGTGTTTATTACGCGAATTTATACGCCTTCGCATTGTGATGTGATGGAATAAAGATTACATTCGCTTGATTACTTCTTGCGTGATTAAGGCTCGGTATCTCGAGCAAGCATATTGTCATAAACGCGCTCGTCTTCGAAATGGTAATTATTTAAGCTGTCAAATATAGATATCGACCTTTGTATATTTTGATTAGGTCGGCATAATTGTTTCGATCGGTGAAATATTTATAAATGTTTCTCGTTCATATTTATTATTTAACAAAACGGCAGGAGCCTTGGAAGGATTTTTCACACCATAAATACCTATACAGTTATGGTGGGAAAATATTAAATATTCTAAAGCGTAAAAGAAACAATATAAAAATATTGAACAAGAAATAAAAACCATTCGAGCCCCAGTATTGTATAAAAAGAGAAATTTCGTAGACACATCAGCATATGATTTACACTTGCATTGTATAAAACAGTGCAGGTATGCACTCAGGTGTAGCATACGTGAGTAATGACCCAAAATATTACCAAGAAAATTTAAAGTATCTTCTAATGCACTGAATAGACCCAAAAAAAAATTTTTTTTTGGTTCTTAAAGTAATCAATGGGAAAATCATATAAAAATGTTGTTGGTTACAAATTAAGTACGTGTTTTTGGTTGCTTAATTAAATGTAACTGACTTGAGAGTAAAGTCTCTGCAAGAAAGTTATGAAGATAAAATTAAAAAGATATTTATCCACTTCATAGAATTTTTATAAACACATTAATTAAAGGGATGAAGTGAGAAAATTACGTCAAATTAAATGATAATGAAAACATGCTGTTTTTTTAATGTTTTTCGTAATTTAGTTTTTATGAACAATATAATAGTTATTTATGATAATAATTTAAAGTAAAGCTTTACACAATACTTGTTTAGAAGAGATTACAATTCGCGTCGAAGCTGCTAATTTCAAATATCTAAATTTAATTGGGACTAATGTGAACACCGAAGTATTAATATCAATAACAAAGCATAATTACTATCTTACATACATTCAGCAGCGCAAGCATCGCAAATACATTCTAATCCAACTGCAACACCATTTCTATTAATTAGCAAACTATGTTGCCCCAAAGCTTTGTGCAATCCGAACAGCATTTCGGGTATTAGCTGCGATGCCCCCCGATCGCGGGGGGTCAGCCCCCGGCGGCCCAGCTCCGTCCCGCACTCAACCAGCCCGTGTATTCTCAACTCCTGACCTAGTTAAAGAACGTTTCATTGTGGGCTAGCGAGAAAAGTCATATTTTCTGGAGTGGTGCTGTCATTGCGTGGCGCGAGGTAGGTTTAACGTTTCGAAAACAATGTCGGCGAACTAGGGCGAGAGGGTTAAAATTTCACCTTTTGTTCTGTGTTGTATTAGCTAATTGAGCTGTTTAGTGTTTGTATGATAGTTTGAATGCGCACTGGAATTGTTGGGTTTAATGTGATGGTGAATACAGGTAATGAGGGGTTCATTAGCGGTTGATGATTACCGTCGCGTTTTAACTGAAGGAAAAAACTTGGTTCTGATCAAAACATAATGCATATACTAAGACAAACTTGTGACTTTTTGGATCGTACAGCGTAATATAGCAAACTAAAAGTATTTGTTTGCTTTACGCACGTTATCTCTGTACTTTCATATATTTTAAGCATGACTTATTCCGTATACATTTGTTTGTATATTTTAAATCAAATGTCCATAAAATCGAAAACAAATAATTTGAGAAACGGAGTATATTCTGATCATTCACCTTACTTGTAAGCATATTATTTGTTACATATGTAAAAAACTGGCAACCTTAAATATAAGAGCATATTCCAACTTTTAAGACCTGCGAAACATCTCTATTGCCTTATGGTGTTGCAGATGTTGTTGGGTGGCGGTGATCACTTACAATCAGGTGAACCGCATGCTTTGCCTTTATAACATAAAAACGATGAGACTTTTCAGTCCCGAACAGCCAGCCCTGATATTGTAACCACTAGTCTAAATATATCAAAACAGACCTCAAATTTCACTGTAAATTCCTTGACCACTTCATCACATAAAATAAACACCACATTTCACAATATAACCAACATATTTCTAATCATAAGTTGCGCATGCGGTGCAATTTATCTGTCATTTAACAGTTCCGAAGTCAATTACAAACATTAATTTCACTAGAACGAAGCCCAGTTTGGTGTTATGCACCGACTGTGACCTAGTTTCCGTGAGATCGCCCAACAATACCGTCCTGGGCTTGTCTTTATTAAGCCACCATTTGTTATGTAAATTACTAGTTATTGTCGTGTGTTTTCCAAATTTTACTTTGGGTTTTTAGGCTGTATGCTTGTTTGGTTTAGTATTCGTCGCTTTTTCGTTTGTGTTCCTGTCCTTCTGTTTCTTATTTAACCCTATATAAGTATCCAAGTATGTTTCGACAAACAGGCAGGAGAGGTATGACCACACTATCAGAACGTAGCGGAGCTTATGTCCTTCTTTAAAAAGAGAATAAGAACCGAGCCTATCTATGACGCTGCTGGCTTTAAATTTCATTTTCATTCACCCTGTATGAGGCTTTTTTAAACGAAAAATCCACTAGATATGATCGGAATATATTTAATATAAATTATAAATGAATTATTAAGTAATACTTTACAAAATCTTAGTTCCTAGCAAGTTTCTTGACTTTTGTACCACCTTTTAGCAAATCATGTCTATAGTCTAAAGTCCACCACGACCACTAAGTCTAGACTCGATCTCACAACTCTATACGTTCCCAATATAATAAAATGACTCCTAAATGTGCCAAAAACCTTCAGTTGTCCTGTATAATCCACAGGTCACGTACAGATCGTATTTAGCCCGCTATTGGTATGTTTATAGAAAAACATCGAGGCACAGCCGTTGATTTATGGCCTAATGTCTGTGACAGTCCGGGATTGAACGGAAAAAATATTCGTGACGGTTCGTGTTTCTCATAGGAAGCGATTGCAGTGTTGGAGTAATATTATAAGGTATATTCTAGGTGGGTTATCGGAATAAAGTTGAGTTCAAACGGGAGTATTTTTATTGTATAATGAAGTGTTAAATACATTTAATTATCAAATATTATCACTAAAATCCGACAGCCTCTGTGTCGCAGTTGGTTAGACGCTGACTGTAAAATAAGAGGTCGCGGGTTCGATCTCCGCACCGACATAAATATCTGTGTGGCCCACAAATATTTATGTTAGGTCTGGGTGTTTGTGAGGCCTCAAAGTCTCTCGTACTTTCTGATACCCACGACACAAGACTTAATTGATCTTAATGCGCACTAGGCCAGCGTGGTGGACTATATGGCCTAACCACCCTCAATCGTACTCTCGATTGTAGAGTAGGCCCGTGCCCTGCAGTGGGACGTATATGGGCTGATACAGAATGGGGGGTCAGGACCACGTATGTGACTGTTGGGTGTATTAATTGTACTTTAGGAGATAGTCAGTGGACTACGGCAGGACGGCTTCCAGGGTCTAATAGGATTTTAGGCAGACCATCCGCTTGAGGTATGGTGGATATCGTAAGTTTCAATGAAAATGGTAGATGATACAAGCACAAAACCGGGAGAAGTGGCGAAATGGAGAAGACGTCAATGTTCAGCAAAGGGGATATATGATATAATCATCATGGAAAATAATGCACCGCCATACTTGTATACTATCATAGAATAAATATCTAAAAACTGCGAAATGGAACCCAAATTTTCACGATGCACAATTTAATATTGTTTAATTTATAGTTACTTCATAAAATATCAAACTATGTATACAACGTTTTTTCAATCACTGTTTCCAATATAAACATCATCTTCAAGCAATTAATCACTTCATCCGAACGTATAGAACACGGATCTTTTAAAATTACATTTACCTCAATTTATCCGGTTCGAAGGACCAACTTGCGAACTTCCGCCACCGTCCGCAAGATGGCGACGTTATAAACTTTCCTATCGCAATTGCACTCTCCGCACAGAAGCGCTAGTAAACCTGATCGGCATTTGATTACCTCTTCAGAGATATTGTGATGATATCCCTTACCTGGAAAAGATGAGAAAATAATTAATTTAAGTCTCTCCAGAGGACGGAGATTCTTACTAAGAGCGCCCGATACCTACGCGTTAGTTATCTACACAATAATGAAGGAAATTATATTTAGTACTTCGATAACAACTTTGCAGTCGACGTTGTCTTTGTAATGTTTCAATGGCTTGCTATAGATGTAGATATGCTCATAGAGGATTTATCTGAACGCTATAAGTTAAACGTGAGATATCTTCAAAGATCTAATGCATGTATTTTTGGTGCATAGTTTTCTATTTTTGTACATTCTCTTTTGAGTTACATTCAGTAGAAACACGGGACCAGTCGGGACGTCAAAAATCTAGGCCAATCTGAACAAGACGCCCACGCGGTGCAAATAGAGGCTTTGAAGGCATATGAAACCCGCGTAACGAGATGTCGCGACTACAAAGACAGTAATAACGCCCATCGCGCAAGTATTGAATATTAGCCAATCTACGTTTGCACCTGCTTACAACGATCACATTTCTCTAATCTTATTCCAATAAGAAAGGGTTACAAAGACGAAGTAACACCCACATTGAAATAAATCGCGAGATTTGTCGAACCGGCGCCCGATCAAAAGAACTCTGAACAGCCAACCGTGCTTAATGTATGATAATCAACAAAAGAAACCTCTTGCGCCTTTAGGACTTGTTTCTGTCATCAATCTCCTCTCTCTTTCCATTTCAATACAAGTAAAAGAGACGAAAATCAACAATCCCAAGACTATACTGTAGTTATTAAACGCCACCTGAATAATTCATAGAGTGAGGGTAGATCGAAATAAGTTTGTAACTTTCCGTCGCTACCGGCATTGTTATGCAACAATGGCCCTATTGACGGCGATGATAGAGTTAAATTTTGCATGAAGAGCAAAGGTCGGAGATTCAGAATCAAAGGAGTTAAAATGCGTAGATCTTAATGTTTACTATTGACAGTTTGCGGGCGAAGGAATGGCTGGGAGTTTTGCGAGTGAAAGAAAAGGCTCTAGCTTCTTTCCACGTTTGAATTTCAAGTAGGGTTGATGTAGATGAGTGTAACTTGTTGCTGAAACTTCATTTCGGGAAGTTTGTGAAGGTGTTATGGCCAATATAGGCCTATAAACATATGAGGTGAAACTACTTACAGCGGCACTATGCGTCTTTATCGCACACTATTTGGTAAATATTTTGTTTTTCGCTTTCATAGTGTTTTTTTTTTCATCCCGATATGTTATGATTTTACAATCCAGTAGAGAATAATTCTGAACATTATTTTAGACCATAATGACCACACCAAGTAATTTAAGTTTTGTTTTACTTGCACAGTTGTCAGTAAAATGTTTTACATGGGAGATAAAATAAAATGTTTACTACACAATGTTACTAGCAAAACGGTAAAACTATTGACAATTCCTTGGAAAGACAATAAAAGCCTAGCCCTCAATGAGCTTAACTTCTAGAAGGGGTGAAACTATGAGGCTCGCACCGACAGTTAATTTGAATTAACTTTTTATGCTGTAATAAAAAAGCCGGAGTCCAAGTTGAGGTTTAACATAAATCTGCAATATTTAAGGAAGTTTCTTACTGTGGGGCTGTCGCTTCAGCGCTTAAATAATGTACTATATCGTGTGTATAGCCCCTTATCTTGGCAACTTTGATAATTTGTGAGGGTTTTATTGTGGTCATAATTAGTTGTAGTACAATGGGGATTTTTGAGGGTTGAATATGAAAGTATTTTTGTTTTATTAAGTCTTGTGAGGAAGGTGAATGGAGGACGAGAGAGAGAAACCAAATTAAGTGATATAGTAATAAGGCTTATTTTTCTTTGGTGATGAATAATTAGTAATTGCACATAAAATTTCGTACCCGAGACATAAATTGTTTGCATATCAATTATGACCAAAATTCAAGGCGTTGATATAGGCATATACGGTTAGCATCATATTGGTAGCTTTAAATTCTGCAACTATAGGCACGCGTCTAAAGAACCCACTCATATATCTAGCTGTGTAATTTTAAAGTGGTTCACAATTTATTCAGCGAGGGTTAAGACTGTTAAGAATTATACAGGCTATTTATTACTCATTCATAGCCAAACCTCATTCAACAAACCAACTAAACATAAAACAAACATTAAACAGAATATAAATGGCGAAAAATCGTCTAATTGCAACTCATTAAAGAAAGGGTTGAAAGAGGATATAAAAATTTAATTATCAAAACTTTCCGAGAGCCGGCGATGTCTTTTTAAAGTACAAAAGGCTTACGGCAAGGGTTGGGCGCCTACAGAAATATTATTAAATGGTCGAATCGATCCGCACCTCACACAAAGGGTTCGAGAAGCTTTTCAATTTGTTTTGCTAAGTTGTTTGATCATTGTTTGTACATTATTTTATCGTTGGAAAATGACATTCTTTGCACATTTCTCGATGGGGGTTATTCTTTGACGGCGCTTGTTGGAGATGCTGTGGAATTTTAAGATATTTTATGTATGAAAATGTGAGTTTCGTTTATGTATTTTTATATTAGTTTTTTTATTTCATAAATATCAAATTAATTTTACGATTAAAAGCAACGCAATGACATACATTTTTGGCTTTAAATATAACAACAAATCAGCCAAAAGACACAAATGTTTTGTGAAATAAATAACCAAGTATTTCCCCAACAAAATCTATGCCAAAAAGGCAAAAATAAATAGAAGACCTAAAACAACGTTAACAAAAAGATTAGTGCGGTAGGAAAACAGATAACAATTTACAAGTAAGAAAGACAGTGGGTTGAAATTGGTGTGCGCTGTGACAACGCGTTCTGACCGCTGGGGTAATTAAAAATTTACATTTTGAAAGGATATTTTCATTATTAAAATTTGGTTGCGCGACTCGGTTTAACAACGCTTATTAAAATTATCTGAGTTTTGTGTTTATCAGTTAGTTAATAATGGACTAGAGTGAACAGGATATTTTTTTTTGGTAAATTGTTTTTATCATTTACTTTCATTTAATCGATTAACTTGTATATATATTTCTCCGATTTCGCTACACGCAAAACGAGCATTCAAAAACGAGGACTATTAAAAGTATAAGTCCTAAATTCCAAGATTCAAACCTTCAAGTTTCCTTTGTAGGTTATCTATTACAGCTTTTCATTTCTACTGAAAAAATGATTCCGGTCTAAAACTTAACCGTTATAATTCACTATAAAATTACATTAATAAAATAATGAATAATTCCTCCAGCTATTCCGCGGTTGCTCATATAATTGTAGAATAACGGGCCATTTCACCGCCCCTGCCATTGTCCATGACCTGGCCTTTGTGTCTCGGCGCAGTTTTCTAACTTCCCTTGAATTATGTTTAGCGTAATTACTCTCTCCTGACAGTTTCGGCGCGAAGGCTTTTTAGACTTGCTAACGTGTAACTATGCAATGTGTAATATTATTTATGGGCAAGAATTTTTTAAGATTAATATTAATTACAGCACAAGTCTTCTTAAATGTTTAATCAAAAACATAAAAATAGAAACAGTTTTGTTTCATCATCATCTTCATAACTAGCCCATCCGCGTCTACTGCTGGACATAGGCTTCTTGTAAGGCACGCCACTGGGCATAATAAGTTTCAATATTATTCAATTACAGTTGTTCGCGAATATCCTATCTTATTGACGAAATTACTGAAATTGTACAAACAAAAATTATTATAAACTTAAGTACTTTTTAAAAACGCAAGGTAAGAAAAATCGAATACAAATAGAGTCGGCGTCACAACATCCGTAAAGTTGAAACCAAATTAAATCCACCCAAAATATCAAACATCAGAACTAAACGCCACATATTGGAAGTGAAATAAAACACCCACCATGCCTCCACGCTCACGTTTCACACCTATCAATCGGTTCTCAAACCAGTTCTTGGGTAGGGCCCACGTTTACATTTCTTTTATTCCCTCCTCCTTTGTAAACTGTGGTCTAAGGTCATTGACCAGACTCCAATTGAGGACTGATTAAAAAAAGTTACAAATAAAAAATCCCCGATATCAGGATAAAACTCATCAGCATTTAGAAACTGGGAATATTAATATTGGAATGAGAACCGGGTTTTATCCCGGACGTGCGGTATCGGTCGTGCGAAATTTGTCGAGTGGTCGATAATGTTGCTAAGCCTCAGTTTGCCGTCAATATTGACTGACGGTTTTAGCGCTTCGAAATTTAAATTTGTTTTAATTTTATTTTGAGTTTTTATTAAAGGGCAAATTGAAGGATAAATCTAGAACAAAGGTTATTTAATTAAGTAGATACTAATTTATTAAGTCACAAAGATATTGTCTTTAATAAACAGGTCAGTGAATTTGAAGACGTAATATGTTATAGTAACGTTTGACTTGCAAATAGGTTATTTGGCTGTACATAAAATCGTATAAACCGCGGCGACCGCTAACGTTGGACATTCAGTGGACACTCGCCGCTTGAGTCGCATTATGTTATTATGGAATTAAGCTGCTTTCAGTTATTTGCCCGAACACAATATATTATTTAATATATTTTAAAACATATTGTGAACTGGGCTCCCGAGACAGAATATGCAAATTCTCAGACTTCTCATTTTTGGCGCTATGAGTGTTGGCGTTGATAATTCATTCTAAAGGTTGATGCATCCTGAATTTGCATGCATGCATCATTACAGGAATTTTAAAGTTGAAGTTACCCAGAGACTCTCAGTCACAATGATTTTTTCAGACGAATAATCTATAGATAAAATAAATCTATAGATGTGTTGTACAGTGAACAGTTCAGTGCCAATTGCAATGAATGGCCAGACGAGCAAGCCGTTCGCCTGATGGTAAGCGATACGTCCGCTCATAAACAGTAGCAAAATTCCACTGCGCTCGCCATCCTGAGACATAAGATGTTAAGTCTCAATATGTCCAGTAGTTACTCTGACTACAATGTCCTTCAATCCGAAATACAACAGCGCATTTACACTGCTGTTTCACGGGAGTAATAGACATATAGAAAATACTGGGCCAATAATATAATAAAAGTTAGTTGAAAACTCGTAGGCATGTTAATTAATGCACAATTCAAATTAGCATTGCACAATATTTCATTCACAAACATGCAAACACACACCACACAGGGAGACATATCACAAACGAAAAGCAAAAATTGAAAGCGTGCGATCTTGAAAATAGTCCCTTCACGGCTTACCCCCCACTTGTTAGGGATTAAGGTATCCTTTTGAGGAAAATATCGCAGAATGTGCGTTTAATCTGGAACGAGGGAAGCCTACGCTTCGGTTGCTTTTTTGTAAGGAGGTTTTTTTTTTTATTTTTATTTCGGATAATCCGGGAGCAATTTCGCCGGCGATGTAGGAATATCTCTCGAAATGCAGCAATTTCGCCGATTGTACAAAGGTTAATGAGATGATTATGAGCTGTGTGTGGCTTTACGTATCTCTGAGTGTAAGCTGATTAGATTAGGTTTATTGTTTGATAAAATAGGAATTCAATGTTAAGAAGTTAACTACATCTTTCTGTTATGTTTGGTCGAAGAAACAAGGCGGGTTTTGGAAATATTCATTGTTAAATTTAATGACCGCCCAATAATTGAACTGTTTGATATTATAAGGTAGAAATAGAAACAAACCTGAGGACAACAGACTTAGGATATAATAAATTTTTTCATCTTAGGATTGAAAAATCCATATCGAATCTTAGAACTCTAAAATTTTAACCACAATGGCGTTCAATTAATTCAAATTCAATGTTTACCACTAAACACTTAATGTAAAATAGAATAGAATATTCAAATGTGTTCAAAATATGCAAGTTAGTTCGCTGAATATTCATACATTGGCGACTTTCATGGTAACCGCGTTGAGACGACGCTATTGAAAAATCGTGAAAGAATCAATGGTACAGGATTTAATAGATTTAACACTCGTGTTTACTATGGTGTGGACATAGATGCTTTGGTAGATTGGCATATGTATCATACAGGCCAATCCGCAGTAGGCCAGCGTGGTGGATTATATGGCCTAACCACTTTCAATTGTACTCTTGATTGTAAAGGAGGCCCGTGCCCTGCAGTGGGACATATATAGGCTGGTACAGTACAGTACAGGGTGTGATTCTGTAGTGAAAATGGCCATTGAACAAATGACTGATGTTAAAGTAACGTTACAGGTTGTGTTTATGTTCTTAGTAAATCTTAAAAAGTATGAAGTCACTACGACTTCGTTTATGGTTTAGAGTAACTGATAACTTATCAGTTAGTTCATAAGAAATGTGAAGTAGGGACTTCGTAATTATATAAGATGATTTAGTGTGGATGACTGTTTGAATACAAGCAAGATTTACCTTTATTGTTAGTTATTGCTGCTATTTATTTCCTTCAATTTGCTTTAGGAAAATTAAATTTCCATTAATGGAACTAACAATTTCAGAAACACTAGTTGCTAATACTCGTTTTGCATCGAGCATACCATAAAAATATAAATTCAAAAAATATTGACGTTATTCATTCAAAGTAAAACACCAATCCATCAAAAATCCCCGAGTACAATAGAAAACATTTCCAACAATATTCCAATAGAACCCCTATCGATTATCAAGGGGGAAGAGATAAGCGCAAAAGCTCGCGGTACAGAAGTCGCAAGCTGAAAGCGCGGCCCGGGCGTCGTAGTGTGAGTCTGGCGTAGCGTCTGTGCGGCGTAGCGTTGCCTGTGCAGCGTAGTGGCGTAGTGTAGTGCCTGTGCGGCATAGTGCCGTAGACTCTGAGCGAGAATCGCGTCTATTGACGTTGGCCCGTCAAGAGTACCTGTCGTTTGATAAGACAGCGGTAGGGTTGCCACGAAAAGTTGCATTGTTTGATGTTTTTATTGTGCAAGTTAGATAAGGTTCTAGATTCATCTGTTTTAATGCATAAATCATACTTTGGATTGAAGATTTGATAAATTAACTTAAGCATAGCCTGTCTTGAAACGGTACAAAGTCTTGCAGATTTTATATACGACCTGTTGAAAGCAGCAAACATTCATTGGTCGCATACACCATAGCAATCAAAATCATAGCATTTTGTATTAAATTGAATTCTGTAAAATCAATTTAATATTATTGTTCACATGAATATGATTATATTGTGTTACGCGCTCGGGATTAACAGTAAATCTGTCGGTGACACGCGAATAGCCGATAGTTTTGAAGTGTCCACGTATAGTGCATTCAATTTGGCCAAATGTTACGCTTCACAGTATTTGTAAATGTGGTTTTAACAATTTGCTGTGTTTATTTGCGGATCATTTGCTACGTTATAGGGATATATTTAGTGTGAATTAAAGGTTACATACACACTATAAAATAGTTTTTCTGTGATAAAAAACGGTATTTTATAGGTAACGGTAGTATTTTAATGAGTTTGTTATTTCTCAAAGTACCGTGTGTATATTTACAGTAAATCTACTTACTAGTATCATTGTATTTATTCACGCGAGAACATTAAAAAAATAATACTAGAGTTATAATAGGGTATTTGACTATTATCGATTATTTGTATTATTTCGCTTCCAAATACAAATACGTTAAAAATAAAGCCTTGCTGTCAAAAAAGTATTAAAGTAACTTGTAACATAAGGCAAATATTAACATTTAAAATTAAAGAGTGGGGGTGTAGTGGGGACATCTTGCTGTCTCTTTCACACCCGCACACTGTAATCTATAATAACCCTAGTGAGGTCACTATCTTGGTTTTGCATTTCTTTTCTGTTACCCCCACTACAAGATTTAAAACGTTTCCAACTTGTTTAATTCTAAATGGATTTATAAATTTCTTTGTTTGTTAGACCATAGCTGTGGAAAAGTTTTGATAAATACAATAAAAAAAATTGAGTCAAATACCCTATTGTCTAAACTATTCATTAGTATACAATAACAAGAACAAATAAATTAACAATAGAAATTACATCCAGGACCTAGATAACCAAAATGAGATCCTTCATATTTACCAGCCTGAATATACTACTTAAAAATGAATGAAATATATCTGAACAACCATAAACAATAATCGAAACAATTCCTAAAATAAGACCGCCGATTGTACTATATATGTGTTTGTTTTCACTGTGTTTTTTTTAAGAAGACAACGCACACTCGTTTAACATAAACTTATATACCTACTTACACCAAAAAGAAAATAAAAAAAATACAATAAAGTGTAAAGATAAAATATTAGTTACACGTTGCACGACAGCCCTACACAGCAATCTAGGCGACCGCGCCGGATCCGAGACGTTCTATAAGCACAGCGTAGCGCACACATAATGCCGCGTATTTAGGCGCGGATCATCTCCGAATCAAAAAATATGTATTCCGATTGTCGATCGATGGAGATTTCAGTTGCGATACTTTGATGGATATGTATACTTTATACTGGGTATATCAAGACTGCTACCGAAAACGAAGCCGGGTGGTAGTTTTAGTGATTACAAACAGAATGCAACTAAAAATTTCGAATAGAAACGCGACAATTATTTTTTATGAATTTTTAAATTTCGTCATTTTTGGGTGGTAAATCCATAGTTTTTGCTAAAATAATAATTTAAACGTTTTTATACCTTAGAGTATTTATAAATTAAAGGGTATACACTATTATTTTAGGAAAAAATGTATTTACCACCCAAATATGGCCATAGGAAAAAAAAGAGCAAAAAAAAAATTGACGCTTTTTTTCCCACATTTTCTGTTGCATTGTGTCTGAAGTCGCTTAAACAACCACCCGGCTTCGGTTTCGGTAGCAGTCTTGATATACCCTGTATATTCTGGTATATAAAGTTCAGAGGTGTTGGTTGATTAGGGTAGTGGCGATTGATCTAATGAAACCAATTACTATAGGCTTTATTAGTTGAATCCGAATAAATGTACCATCGAGTGCCAATAAAGTAAGTCATATTCTGCGAATGACACTATTCCAGAAGTTTATGAACTTAATAACCTGCACTTCGTATATTTGGTAGAAATACGATTTTGTATGTGTATCAGCCCATATACGTCCCACTGAAGGGCACGGGCCTCCTCTACAATAGAAAGTACAGATTTAGCGGGGTTTGGCCATATAGTCTAGTCACACTGGCCTACTGCGGGTGGCAGACTTTACATACCATAGAACATTACTAGAAATCGCTATATGGTATGCAGGTTTCCTCACGATGTTTTCCTTCGCCGTTATAGTGCGTGGTGATTAACTATCAATACACATATGAGAAATACGATTCATGAACTAAAATTTATCATTATATCTAGTAGATGTTTATGGATCAGCTTGACGGTTTAGGCCTGTTGAAACTCAAGCATACACTTATATAGTTACTGCAGTATAAAAAATAATTCATCGGGATAGCATAACTGTCTCATGAAAAACAAATACAACAATTCTACAACTGAAAAAAGACAGAAAAATTAGTAAAAAATTCAATATTCTCGTGCACATATCAATATTTATACAATAGTTGCGAACAACAAACACGAGAGTCTGTACACGAAAAACCTATCACGCTTATGTGTTGCCAATTGATGTAAGGCTGGTTATTCTCACCAAGTTTCGGGTCCGAATCAAGAATTCCATTCCATGTTTCTAAATTTTACCTGTTACATAAACTTGTAAAGTATTCGGAATATCGTATTATATGGAAAAGTTTTAACAAAGAAAAGATTTTGGTAATTTTATATTAAGGTTTATTATCATGTTTCTGTTCAAGTTTGCATTGATATTATTGGGTGTTTGAATGGGAAATCTGTAGGTCTTCGAATTAGGTACTGAGGTGTATTAATCTATTTTAATATTTGGTATGAATGGCGAGAGATATAGCCATTCGCCTGAAGCTAAGCGATATGACTTATCGTGGAGTAAAACCAAACAGCATCTTTAATTACAAAGCAATCCTTAGTATCACATTGCGCTCGCCATCCTGACATAAGATGTTAAGTCTCAATACGTCCAGTAGTTACTTAAGCTACAATAACCTTCAAACCGAAACACAACAGTGCATTTACACTGCTATTTGGTGGGAGAAATAAATATTGCGGTGGTACCCACCCAGGCGGCCTTACATATGAGAAACCTACCACCAACAAAATCTCTTATCTATAAAAAAATATGTAAGAAAAGTCCACGTCATTTGACGAACGTAAATAAGTCTGTAATAAGGGCCTTCATGCAAATTCATATAACGAAGGTTAGGCAATTTCGTCGGGAAAAATAGGTCTCGGACCACCGACGAAGGGTACGTAATCTATCAACGTAAGCTTCTTAACGTTGATTCCTTCGGAGTTCCCAACACTTGCAAAGGCTATAGACAGTGTGCCCGGCCAATTTGCATGCCGATGCCGATGTGTCAGGAGACAGTTTGTCAAAATATACATCGATATTGTAAAATAAGAAACGGTACACGCTTTGTTTTGGATTTTTTAGAAGGAAAGTATTGTGGTTATGATCTTAAATTTGCTCAATGATGATTCAAGTTTATTCACAATTATTGCGTGATGATAATGGTCATCGACTTTAATATTTATTGTTTTATATTACAATAAATTAGTATTCAGTATTAAATATATATTGTATATTACAATAAATTAAAGGCACCTCCACATCCTAGTAAGTGTAGCCAATAGAAAAACTTATAGCTAAGAGCGTATTAAAGACCCCAGAAAGACCAATAGCTATAAGAGCGTAGTTATTTGTTACAACTTGTCCAGCATTCCGTCCGGATGATTTTGCCAAGAATTTTTTAACGAAAACGCTGCCCCGGTTACAATTCCATCGACATTGTTACTCCAATGCTTTCATACTCTGCGAGATTAAAACTTTGAATATCTTTTATAGTTATTGAACATCTCGCGTGGACCTTTTCGGAACTAATTTATTAAGGTTATGTGAGTCAGCGATCTACCTGAATACTAAGGTTTTTGCAAGGAATCGTACTTTTACATTATATTTGTGTGAAAGTTATTCAGTAAGGAAGTAATTTTTTGGGCTATTTTTTGTGATACTTTTATTGTAGAACTAGCTATTTGCATATTAATTATAAGTATTATTACGTTTCTTTGTTCATGTTACAAATGTAGTCTACACACGATTTTCGTATGCCATTTCGAAATTTAAAAAAGCTACATACATACATAAACTCACACCTTTTTCCCAGAAGAGGTAGGCAGAGTTGCCAGGACACCCACATTTCCCCTTGTATGTTCCGTACCACGATGTGCCAGGTGGCGAACCAATCGCCATATCGGGCACAAATACCTGACTCTGGGCTGATAATGATTAGAAAAATACAATATCATTTCGTCCAACCCGAGATTCGAACCCGAGACAGCTTTGTAATCATACACTGGTACAACTACGCAACCGAGGAAGTCTAGTATAGTAAAAAAAAAAACTATTTTTAGGAAATTAATCACTCCATACACTCACTGATTCCACGTATCAATTAAAGCCCTGCCCATAGTGTGGGAAGTAAATAAAAGACTATTTACATTTCGGTAAATTTGTACAATAAATAGCAAGACATAAATGGACCGATCAATTACCATCACAATAATTGGAAATCAAATGATTCCCCTAAGCCTTATAAAGATACACCTAATAAGGTCAGTGCTAATCACCTATTTCTAAATTAGGTTGAATCTACATAAATAATTAACCAGCAGTTAGCTTACAGCTACTTATGGGTTCCATAGGGATGCGGTTCTACAGGCGCTAATTATGTAGGAAACGCGGATATCGGATATTTAGTACATTCTTTTCCCACGGCTGGGTTGAGAATAGTTTTTCTCACGTATGGCTAGTTGGTCTAGACATTCCGCAGTTTGTAGAGCAAGTTATTTATAAATAAACCATGTTTTCAGAAATATCTGTAATTAGTTACGTTAATTAAAAAAATATTGCATAATGATTTCTTAGATTTGTTTCTGTACTTTATTATATGTTTTCAAATTTTAGTTTTATTTTGAAGTAATTAGGTATAGTGTTGATTTGTTAAATTTTATGAATGTTGTGTACGTCTTTAATTGGCATTCATATCAGTGATTTTATATGCTTTGCCTTATAGATCTGTAATGCTATTGACGTGTTTGCTGTTGATGAACCTATTTTAAATAAATAAATACCTAAATAGATTTACGCAAAAGTTACACATTGAAATAAAACATTTTTTTAAGGATTTTATCGCGGATTTGAAATGAGGTCACATCAATCCGCCCGTGACCACGAAAGTCGTGAAGTTAAAAAATATAAAAATCAAACCAAATCCGCGATTAAATCCGTAAAAATAGTTTTATTTTAGAAAAATATTGTCTCATTGCGGAGATTGAATTCTCTGCTGCTCTCATTACAATGGGAGCTATAATCAACTGTAATACCACAGAGGCTGTGACAAATTAAAATTAAATAATAAAAATTGATGATTATTTTTCTTTCATCCAAAAGCTATCAAAACAACTCAAACCCACATGTTTACTTTCAACTTAAGCCTAATTTTAATGTAATTATTATTTCATACGAAGCCATTTACAATATTTACCCACCGGGTCGATATACTGAAGTTCTTCAAGAGTTTCCCCTATTAACTCACCCTATGTTAGATAGGGGGCGCATCGCTAGGGTTGTCCGAGTGTTTTCAGCTCAGTAGCCACGCGAGGGTATTGAAAGTAATATGGATAAAAATGTACAGAGTAATTTTTGTACATGTTTCAACTTTTGAAATACTCTCTAAATGCCATGGGTTTTTGGAATAGATATAGGACATGGAATATGATTGATTTAAATAATTGTTGAGGCATAACAACCTAATGGTACTACGTTAGAGATGTCAAAACCGAGAGACAATTATGACTTCCTATTTTTTTTTGGACAAACAGATAGCCGCCCTGGCGCTGCTGGGACGCCAGCTGTGAAAAATGTCGTGGGTTCGATCGCCAAAAGTATTTGTCTCGGGCCTGGGTGTTGGTGAGGCCGAAAAGTCTCTCGTAGCTTCTGATACCCACGTCACAAGATTTAATTGATTTTAATGGTGGGTCAGGGCTATGTATATGACTGTATAATAAACAACCCTATTACAACAACATAAACACATCATTTGATTAGCGCCATCTGCAGCCAGAACAAGTCTATTTTGAATCCAGGCCTACAATAATTCGCAAGGTTATGTGAAGCGGCCTGCATGCCCTCCTGAATTAAAAGGTCAAAAAGTTAATGTATTCATCAGCCCACGTCAACCAATTGCTGGGTTTAGGTCCCCTCATTTGCATGCCACATTTTTTTGTCCTATGCCAATCGAATTTACTGCTTTCCTGCGACTCTAAAGATGCTATCATCAAAATGAAAATGGCTGTGGTAAATAATAAGGTCCAAAAAATGCCCAACTGAATGATAATACTTACCGATTAGCCCAGATCTTCAGTATACCGAGACAGAGGTCCTAATCAATATAACATTATTTATTGAAATCAAATATTTAATAAAAAGTAAATTCAATACACACTATAATGCACTGAAAATCTACCACCGGCATCCCTGCGCCAGGGGCGGTTATTGGCGTAAATGATTTCCGCCTACATAGAAGGAGGATTGAGATGTGTCGACTTGAATAGTGGCATGGAATTTATTTTACGATACTCTATTGGAGTGGAGTGAACATTTTTTATTCTGTAGTGATGCTTGTAGGAAACTCATTTGTTGGTGAAATACGCCGTTCACCGGTCGTGAAAGAAGAAAAATATTTCACGTTTTTTATAGTTTAGAATTATATGTATAGGCATTGACGGGTGACTATGAATTTGGCACTGTAAAATAATATCGTCTAATATTTGATGCGTACATGTGACAGTTGACTGCGTGACAGTTTTTTTTTGTTAGCTATATAAAAATAACATAATTCCAACAGGTCGATGTGAATATCAATTATTTATGTTTCTATTATTTTTCGAAATATTTATACACCCACTTTATATCATCTCTGCATCACCCAAAGGTAGACTGGTAGTTAGTGCCTCTGGCATTAAGTCCGCTTTATATACAATGTATATGAAGTGTAAATAATATCCTTGGGGGAGGCCTATGTTCAACAGTGGACTTCCTGTGTCTGAGATGATGATGATATAAAAATAAATAAATGCACTCAACAGTCACATACATAGTCCAGACGGTACACCAAGATCGAGTCTTGTCGTGGGTATCAGGAACTACGAGAGACTTTTCGGTCTTACAAACACCCAGATCCGAAACAAATACCTGTGGATCACATGGAAATATCGGTGTGGAATTCGAACCCGCAACTTCTCGTTTCGCAGTAAATGGTGACACAGATACATTTCCAAGTTTCTTAAAGGGATTACAAAAGCATATAACACTTCAGTAACTAAACTTATATGGTAGGCTCAAATCTCTAAATCTTACAGGACACCAATACACTGGAACAATCATAGCTAATATAGAGAACGAAATGACATCACAAAGCTGCAATACCTATGACGTGCATTGATTCATAGGGTTGTAAATGGAGACGGGCGTAAAGCCTGGTAATTGGCACGGCTGCAGTCCCATTGCAACCACTCATGTTTTTATCCCTCCAATATTCAGTTATAAATCCGAGATGCCGATATTATTTTTAATTACTCAACTATTGTTACATTTCACCAATATTTTTCGTGTAAAATTGTTTGTTCTTTTTTTAATTACACGTGTTCGATTTAAAAGTTCGTAACCGGCTTTAGGGTCAGTATTTTCAGTTTATGATCATCAGTTTTAAATCGCATACATTTTATTGTTTGATCCACTTGTACAGTCCTTAATAGTTTAAAGTCATTCGAGGAAGTCGAATTATCCCACATTACAGGATGACATGATTACTGAGATGCTACTGCACTTAATACATCATTGTCGGTCTCTTTAACAATTCAGGAGATAATGATTTAAGTATGATATGCATCAATGCATCATTCAATCTGATGTTAGAAATACTCGAGGAGGTACGTTTAACACTGAACTTCACTGAACATTATGATGATAATCCTGACTTATAATACTAAGAGCATATCAAATCAATGTCTAATTAAGCTATTAAACCCAAATACATAGATGACATAATTCGTCGATCGTGGAAAAGGAACAGCAAAATTTTTCGGATATTCAATTCTATGTGAAACCACCTTTATTCACCCCAGAACGAAACTTCCAAACTCAAACACTGTAAAACAAGCATTTTAAGGTGTCGTATACACGAGGTAAAAAACCTGGCAGCAAAGGAAAGCAATCGGAGCTGCCCTGGCGTCATGCGACCTTTCGACAGCCTTTGGGCGAAGCTTTGTGAAGGATGCAAACAAAGCAGTGCGACATGAAATTGGCAACGGGGGGCCTAGCGTGAATTAGGTTGATAAATAATGACTTAAATTGTAAATATTTCCGTTTGTTTATGAGATTATTTTTATGAATGAGCTGATGTTGTCAGGGATATGAGATAAGATGTTGCAATTGCGTATGTCAAAGATTGGCGTAATAGGAAAGTTAGAGAAGGAAGGCGAAAGCCGGCTTCGGCTTGGATAACCGACGGTAGACCGATAACTTTGTCAGTTTTGTGGATTTAAATTCATATATCGTATTAAAGATGTTGAAGGGAGACCTGATTAACTGTGACATAAATATCTATAACGGAAAGTAACGTCTTTATACCCCTCAGAATAAAGATAATTTCAATATAAAAATAATAACATATCAACATAATCAAATACAGGAACGTATGAAGATGCATGACCAGATTACCTAGGACCTTACCTCTCCAATCAAATTCAATTCCACCCTCACAACCGAGCGAGCAAGAATATCTGAAGGTAATAACGCATGGCACGTGCAATAGTATTAGTTAAGTTCAGTCCCTTGAATGATTCTTCTAGGGTTGTATTTGAAGTGATAAGAATAGCAGATGTGGCTCTGTTAACACAAGACACGTGTGTTTTAGTGCTAATATTGATGTTGCGCGTGTAGCGCTAAATTGTCTCATTACTTTGGGCTACGTTGAAGGAATCACCAGAAGTTATAGTTTGATTTATTTTTGGAATTTTCCTTTGTATGAATTTTTAGGTTTGAACGTTTGGATATGTTCAGGGTCAAAAATGTTCCGTAAGGTATGACTGCGGATACATCAAAATCATTTTTTTATTGCAATTAATGGCGGGACGAGCCTGCCGTTCTCCTGATGGTAAACTATGCGAATGCTCATGAACAGTAGCAAGACCAAACAACACTTTGAATTACGAAGCTTTGCTTGGTATTCCACAGCGCTCGTCATCGCCAGACTTAAGATGTTGAATATTAATACGTCCAGCAGTTACTCTGGCTACAAGGTCCTTCAAACTATCACACAACAGTGCATTTAAACTGATATATGGCCTGAAAAATAGACATTGCGGTTGCGGTTGTACGTAGTTAATTTCTTAAACTTTGTTCAAATTTAAGATTCAACCAATATTATGTCACCTACCAATAGGCATAAGTATTTTTGGCTAAAAATAATTCCTGACCTGAATAAGTACCTGAATGAAATAATGCCTCCTATAATTGATTTGAGCCAGTTGATTGGAAATGTTTGTCGTAAAAGTCGCTGTCAAATCAAATTTAATAGTCAACCAAAAATGGGTTGTACCAACGAAACAAGGGTTGAAAACAAATTAATCTGCAACATGACTGGCATCTGCTTGTGATCAAAGCTTCAATTATATGAATTGAAGACGGAGAACGTCAAAATAATTAATAGAAAACTGCTCTCGCCTTTATTTGGAATATTAAACTGGCTTTATTTATGAATTCATCAATCAAACAAATGGACGTAAAACTGTATGAGAATTATTTATTAATATTACTTATTACGAACCGAAATCAGAACTAAGTAAATTTGTATTACATCACAACATTAAAATTATACAGTTCAAGCATTAACCCACACAAGGCTTATTTGTAACTTGTATGCATTTAAAACAAAAAATAGTAATAAAACTATTTTTTCCGGATTTTATCGCTAACTTGAATTATTATTTACATTTTAATAGTTTTATTTCGACGTGCAACATTCGCGTCAATGCAAAAAACCAATAAACAATAATTAACAGAGGAACCATCATGCTTACAGCTTTGCAACTAACAGGCGTAAATTTAAATTTTGAAGTACTAATTAAGGGCAAGCAAAAACCACACACTGGGGTCTTATACGCCATCATTTTAAATCTAATTAACCTCAACATTTGAAATTAGAACAGAAACACCTGGAACAAAATAAAAAGGCTGTCGAATCAATCAATTATTATCGATAAAAATACGGCGAATTAAAGTAAAGATGAAAACAAACCGAGTATTCACTGAGGGCCGCACAAACAGGGTGATTACAAACATGCGGCCCACGGCGCGGCGCGGCGCGGCGGTGTAAAGGCCTCCGATATTTGCTCAGAGCGACAGTTCTGTTTGTTTGTCCGCGATTCCACGTGCCTGGGGTGACCATGAATAAAGTTGGAGTATTTTTAGGGATAAGGTAAATATCACCTGTATATGAGCTGCTGAGCACGAACAAAAGTAATAATGAAGGTTTAGTTGATGTTAAAGAAGTTGACCATCTATTATGGTTAGGAAGAGTCTATGCACCGCCAATCTGTGCTACTTTCACTGCAACTACTTTCATCCATCCATGAATGTCCATATTGTTAAAAATACTTAGGTATTAATATACTTAAAGCTGTTGAATTTAAGTTTAGTTCTCTCTTAATGCGCATTACATTCTTACAAAGAAGTGTGGTAATTGAGTCTTAACGTACCACTTCTACTTTATCGACTTTCAATAATCTTCAACACTATACCGGGTATCTCAAGACTGCTACCGAAAACGAAGCCGGGTGGTAGTTTTAGGGACTACAAACACAATGCAACTAAAAATTTCGCAAGGAAACGCGACAATGATTTTTTATGATTTTTTAAATATCGTCATTTTTGGGTGGTAAATCCATAGTTTTTGCTAAAATAATAATTTAAACACTTTTATACCTTAGATTATGTATACATAAAATGGTATACACTGTTATTTTAGGAAAAAATGTATTTACGACACAAATATGGTGATAGGAAAAAAATAACAAAAAAAAGTTCTCACTTTTTTTTGCAACTTTTTCTGTTGCATTGTGTCTGAAGTCGCTTTAACTACCACCCGGCTTCGTTTTAGGTAGCAGTCTTGATATACCCTGTATAGTGTTTAAGACATAGCTCCCTCAAATTGATTATAAATGTAGTAAAATCTGTTGAAGTTAGTAAATTTCCCTGGTCACGAACTTAATTACATTATATTTCTATAAAAAGTGTAAAAATTAACCTATAAAATACAAATTACCCCGCAAAACAGCCAAGTGTGGTGACCCCAGTTGCGGTTAATGCTAGGGCCGTGTGGAATAAACCGGCGGACTTTCATTTTCATTAGCGCAGAGGGCGTTGGTATCGTAAAGTGGCCACCGGTGACTGTTACTTACCCCTATGTACCTTACGGGGTACTTTTGTACCCCTTTTTGTTTTTTCAACCAATTATTATAAGGTTAAGTGGAACTTTAAACACTGGTGCTAGTTCTGGGTTGAGAAAAGGTAAATAGTGAATATTTATTCGTGTTTAGGCATATTTTTTAACAGATAGATTAGTTGGTAGTTGAGCTGTGACCATTTATGTTTTATTAATTTTTTATTTTACCTGACACAGTTCTTACACAATTACTTATTCATAGTCATTTTATAACATATTTTAGCTATCATATGCTTTATCCCTTTCAAACAACATTTGCATTCAGCTTGAGCGAAGAACTCAAAGCACTCGATGACTAAATATATTTATGACTAGGAATAAGACTGTTAATATATTTTCTAAGTTCTTGTGAAGAGTATCAGGTTTCGTGATGTTTCTTCACCGAATTTCGATTCTTTGTTTCACTTAAAAAGTGTCTGCATTACAATATATAATTAAGCAATTGTGAGCCTTAATTACTCCAATATAATTAGTGACAACTTCAGAATTTTTTAGAAAAAAAGTGTAAAAGAACCTGTCAATCCGATGTAATAATTAGCTGTAAATTGTCCTTTGATAATGATATCTTTGTTGGTGGATTGTGGGCGACTTGACATAATAACTGGTTGTTATCTTGATATAAAATTGATTTGTGTTGGTACTTTAAAAGTTAAAAACTGATGTTATAATTATTGTTTTCTTTGTTATTAGATTTCGTTGGTAAGAAAAACAGTATTTATTTTTAATGTTGTGATTTATTTATTTTTATTACAATGTCCTCTAAACTTTGAATGTGACACAGGGCTAAAAGTTAGACATTACACTTTGTTTACTTTTATTCAGGGACCGAAACCCGCTCCACATTACGGTACCGGTGTCGACGAATTTCGGTTACCTTTAAGATTTCGGTAACCGCTATGACGCATTATAAAGGTTACCCTTATATACGGTAACCGTTTTAATACCGGTAACCTAAAAATACATTGAATGCATAAGAAAACGCGTTGTTGTTGCATAACAAAAATTAACATACTTGTCGTGTTGTTTACATAATATCTTTATGGTGGTATATTTACTGGTGGTAGGTCTCTCATATGTGAGAGGCTGCCTGGGTGGGTACCACCGCAATGTCTACTTCTCCCGTTAAACAGCAGTTTAAATGCACTGGTGTGTTTCGGATTGAAGGACATTGTAGCCAGAGTAACTACTGGACATATTGAGACTTAAGATCTTGTGTCTCAGGATGGCGAGCGCAGTGGAGTGCCAAGCATTGCTTTGTAATTCAAGGTGTTGTTTAGTTTTGCTTATGTTCATGAGCGGTCGCATCGCTTACCATCAGGCGAACGGCTGATCGTCTCGCCATTCAATGCAATTAAAAAAATAATCATTGGATTCGGTTCATTTCTCTTGTGGGGTGTAATTTTGTTGAAAAAAAAATGAAATGAGTAAAGGTAAGTGTGTGGTGTAGTGCCATAATGTTTAGTAAAGACACATGGCGGCATAACCACACACAGGCACTGCCAGCGCTCTGATTTGTGACGAATGGCGCATCAAACATAGAGGTAACCCTTATTTCGGTTGCCGGCATGATACCGGTAAAATTCTAGGAATCTAATAAAATTGGCGTATAGGGGTTACCTTTAAAAATACCGGTATATTTTCTTTCGGTTGATACCAAAAAATACCGGTACTTTCGTTTCCGGTTTCGGTCCCTGCTTTTATAACATACTTATATAATCACGTCTGTATTCCAAAGGGGTAAGCAGAGACTATAGAAAGCCACTTTGCTCGATCCTGACATTACTTTCGCTTCATCCACTTTCATCAATCTCTTCATGCATTCTCGTCGATCAAGGTACTTTTGATCTGACCCTTGTTGAGGGTATCACCGATTTGGATAACGTAGGTTTGGTGAGATCGATCCCCACCGACGGCATCCAAAGTCACTTGATATATACTTTTCTTGATTGTGATTAATTTAGTGCCTAGCACGGGAAGCGCATAGCATAGCATGTAACGTATCTATACAACAAACTTGCAGTTACTTTTTTAGTAATTGTATTATCAAGGGCCAATTATAATTGGTGACAGCAAGAAAAAATGCGTATAAAGATTTGAATTTAGAACATCAAAATTAGGATTTGAAAACCTCATATTATTCACTATGCTTAGAGTATTTATATATAGAGGGAGCGCTGTCATACATTCGCGATTTGATAAACGTAGATATTTTCTTATTCGTAATGTTGGTAGCGCACCTATATTAGTAAAAATTGAATGAATTATTTAGCAATAAATTGCTATAAATTCCTTTATTAGCCGAAATTATATTTAGCTATTATCCTTTTAAAACGAGTTTGAGTGGAATTAAATATACCTATCCCATCAAAAACATCCTGTAAAAAAAATCCAAGTCTCGCAGCTCAGGTTTTCTACCGCAAAAAGTTGTGAGATGCATGTAATACCAAGTCGATTGATTTATTTAGTCCTTAAGGGACCTTCTATATAAAGTTATTACGTTAGTTATTACCATATCAATATTAAAAATTCTTTACGTTTTAAATAAATGGACCATATCAATATTAAAGAATTTTTAATATTGATATGGTAATAACTAACGTAATAACTTTATATAGAAGGTCCCTTAAGGACTAAATAAATCAATCGACTTGGTATTACATGCATCTCACAACTTTTTGCGGTAGAAAACCTGAGCTGCGAGACTTGGATTTTTTTTACAGGATGTTTTTGATGGGATCTCACGTCTTTTTGTAGAGTCCTACTTTTTTCCTTTTCGGTACTTCTTACTTCTAGAATATCACTAAGGATTTTTCTTAAAGCCTCTGTCTTATGGATTTTTCTTATTTTTGTAGGTATCAATTTATCACAAATATAGCGGATTTGATTATTAATGTTCTTTCTTTCATTGTAATTGATATTTTCGAGCTATTTAGTCTATTTATTTGCAAGTATTTCTTCGTCATGTTTTTCTAGAGGAATGTTGTACAGTTTCATGGGCTGAATACACCATTTCCCTCTCTATATCCCCTCCTGTTATGCCTCATATATATAGATATCTATCTACAACTATTATTCCATTATATACGGGTACAATGATTCATTAACTGCAAATGTAACTTTGTAATCCTATACATTTATATGAGATTACAAAGTTATTCACGCAGTTGGTGTATCTAGAAAACTAGACACAAATTATGAAATGTTTGAATTTTCCCTTACTTTAGACACTAAACACTAATTATATGCTAAATTTGAAGGTTCTATGTCTGCTAGAAGTGCCTTCGACTTTTGATGATCGGTCAGTCAGTCAGTGAGTGACAAAATTACGAATGTTTGATAAGTTATAATTCTTAAACTACTGGTTCAAATTGAATGAAATTTTAAATATACCGTGTTTACACACTGCCTGCTTAGTAACTGAAAATTCAGGTTTCATGCTTTAGCCACAACGAAGTTATAGGGGGTTGAAAATGGTCTGAATTGCTTCGAGAAAAGGATGTTACGGCCATGCCACTTTTTAGCTCGACTTGGAGGGGGCTCGGCCGCGCCCCCAGAAACTACTTATTTTTATATTTTTTTTTCAAATATTTTATGTATGTTGCACAACCTGTTCCAATATTAGCCAATAGGAGGGCAGAAAAAGGTGGCCCGGCACCACCATTTTTATCTACGTTTTTGAAGTACCAGCGCTCCCTCTATACTCTAAGTCACTATTATACAACATTTGACACATATTCCTATATAAATACATATGCACATTTTTCTGATAATCTTTACAGAACATAAACTTGGAAGGTGTTTCGATTTTTCTTATGAGAAGTGTAGTAAGTAAAGGCGAATTGGACACGTAATCCTAACAAGTTTAGGTAAAAGTCTCGGAACCATCGTTACCTGCCGGAAGGCGTTGCGAGCGAATTTAATATATTTTCCGATACTGTGGATGGTTTATTTCATTGCTGGAAATGATTCTTTCGTATTGGACTCGATCGGAATTCAGTAGAGTATTGATTTTTCGGAGTTTAAGCTGGATGACGTTTATTTGAGACTCTTTTGCTGTGAAGAGTCAGAATTGCAGTTTTGGGAGATCAAGCTTTTCGTAGTGTTAAACGAGACGTATTACTTGGCTAAGGAATCGGAAGGAGGTTCTAAAGATTAAGAAGCAATACATAGTAACTAGAAAGCTTAGTTAGGCGAAAAAAATGTAGTGCACATTTAATATACTCCTGTTATGTTATTAAATACTTTTTTAGTTTCGTTTCTTAATTTTAAGCCGCAGTTTCTACATAACTATGTATGTACTTGTACTTTGTATCAATATGGCATCATCAAACATATCCAGAACCATCTTTGCAAAGCGCCGCGCATCTAGTCATTTCATACAATTTTTTATGAATGAAATCAAAAATGCTGTTTTCAAATATCTCTCTACAAGTCATTTCAAAAATCACCTAATCCTTTTACATAAAAATGGATTTTTTTATTCATATTCTTCGGTTCTTCCACGTCTATACATCCGAGGCGCACAAGATTACCGGCAAGCGGAGTGAGAAATTTCAAAATAAATTCTGCAGTGTACAGCCACTTATTGACAGGGCGCGCGCATTAATTTGGCTTACTTTTAAAGAAAATCTACGGCACGCGACGGGATTTGCGTGTCCTGTAGTATTCAGGTATGTTTTGTGTTTTATTAGAGTGATGAGAAGGATTATCTTCTGAAACTATATACACGAGCAATAGAATTTGACCTTATTTTTCAAGCAGTAGGTATATGGATTGGAATGTTTGGCAATTAAGTTTCTTAATGTCCTGTAATTCTCCAAGAGCAAAAAAGTATAATGAATGACGACTTTTTTATTAAGATTTTTGTTGACTGCCATGGTATGATTGCAAAGCTATGGTTTCGGGTTCGAATCCCGGGTCGGGCAAAGTTATATTGGATTATTGCACTCAGCCCGGAGTAAGGAATTTGTGCCCGATATGGCGATAGGCTCGCCCTCTAGCACATCTTGGGACGGAAAATACAAGGCGAAACGTGGGTGTCTTGGTTGCACCTCTGTCTATCCCTTCTGGAAAAACTGTGTGTGTTAATGTATCTGTATCTGTACTGCAGGGCACGGGCCTCCTCTACAATCGAAAGTACGATTGAGAGTGGTTAGGCCATATAGTCCACCACGCTGGCCTAGTGCGGGTTGGCGGACTTACATACCGTAGAATTTTTATAAATCGCTATGGTATGCAGGTTTCCTCACGATGTTATCGTCCACCGTTTTAGTGCGTGGTGATTGACTATCAACACACACATAACTCCGAAAAGTCAGAGGTGTGCCCTGGGATTCGAACCCGCGACCACCGTGAACATGTTGGCATTCGCGTCTAGTCCGTTTACCAACAGGCCACCACGCACTTAATAATGTATTGTCAATGTATGTTTATTAGGATATATTTTCAATCCTTCGTGTATGGATTATATACTTATGGTCGCGGCATAATTTTTGTTACAAAGAAAATAGACTATGTTTTTTACAACTGCAAGCCTAATGTCAATTCATTCAGAAAAAAATGTCAATAGGGAAATTTCCATATTGGCCAACCTGAGAAACAAACTTGAACTTAATAATTTAGAGTACATACAGACTATACCAACGACGCGATAATGACAATTCAAACACACATACCAATTGAAAACGGACGTAACCAAAAAGCAATATCCCTTTAATTATGGACCTAATCCCTACTCCAACAGAGTTCAATATCAAACGTTGCATTTTCTAAGCATCTTTCATCCTTACAAGCTGGCCTTTGACAAATATTGGTCGAAAGTAATATGGAAGGGGCGTAATATCGCCGGTAAGATGGGGATATCTTACGGTTTTATTGGAATTTCCAATCGTATACTATGTAATTTAACGGCGGTTTACTCGTGTATTTTTATGATAATGCCGTGATATGAGTGTTCGGGCCAATGTTTGTTCAAACGTTGGTATTTGATTGGTTTTGAAACAGTTAATTTTTTTAGTTATTGCCCCTGTTATGAGGTTATGTGATATGATTACATTTGTTTTAGAGTGATATTGGTGAAAGAGGGGGGAAAAATGTGATAGTATTGATACATTTCACTATGATTGGTGTGTTTATGTTGTTAATTAATGGTAAAATAAGTGTCCACATTATCTTTCTTTCAATATCAAGAAATAGTTTGTAACCTGATATTTTCTTTTTGTAACTCATGCGACAATCCATGCAATCACCAGCAAGCATCCATTCCGGTTTCTAAAATAGTTTACTTACTTTGCAAGCCGGTATAAATGAAATGGCACGAGACTGCTTTCTGGTGCTATTCGGTTCTCTGTCAAGACATTTGCCTTATCATCAGGTGCATTGCAGGCATTATGCTGTGCCAGTGCCAATTCAAAAGAGTACTTTATACTTATAAAAGACGAACGACACAATTCAGAAAAATCAGGAATTTCCGAATCAACATAAAGTAGACAAAGCGGGCTTTCAGGTCAAAGGCCACGGAACTGATGCTGTAATAAGACTCATTCCTTAAACAGGGGGTGCACCCGAAGGGAGGGGGGGAGCATATTATCACGTAACAAATTGGTTTCTGCTACCTTTGTTCGACGTCACTGCCTTTGGTGAAACGAATGACGGAGTAAGGTTAGAAAAAAAGGAAAAAAAAGTTAATCATTGTTGAGTTGGGCGATTGTTTGATAGTTGACGGTTTGAGTTCTTTAATAGTTGTGTGTTGATGGAACTTAAGTATATAAGTTGCATTTAGTTGGAAATATTTAACAGACGACGGTGCTTCTTGCTCTGATTTATCTTGTAAATAATTTTCGTATCGGTCATGTGTTAGGGCCCACTCTGTCTGCAACATCTGACAGTGTGCTAGAAAACGAATTACATCTGCGTAGTTTTAACTTTTATTATTATTCCAGTGAATGGCGAGACGAGCTTGCCGTTCGCCTGTTGATAAGCGATACGACCGCTCATGAACAGTAGCAACCAAACAACACCATTAATTGAAAAGCAATGCTTGGCATTCCACTGCGCTCGCCATCCTGAGACATCAGATTTTATGCCTCAATATGTCCAGCAGTTACAGTGGCTACAATGTCCTTCAATCTACAACATAATAGTGCATTTACACATCTGTTTGTTGTGAGAAATCGACATTGTGGTAGTACCTACCCAGCCGCCTATCACATAGGAGAGACCTACCACCAGTAAATACAACCACCTCTCTCAGGACATAGACTGGGGCGGCTAATAATTCGGCTAAAAAAGTAAACAAAAAATGAACGTTATAGTACCTACTTATGAATTAGAATTTGTAATTGAATTCCCAAATTGAAAATTTAATTTTTTTTAAATTATTATGACAGGAAATTAAAATGATCAAAGAGGGTACTTTTAAAATATTGCAAGTGAATCGTGAGCCATAGAAGACGGAAGATGAATCCTCCATGCTATTGGACTTCCACCACCCACCAAACCACATTAATATATCACAATTACACATATGTACATACGCTTAATATATAATATGAACATGTAACATACATGTGTACAATATAAACAGCACGCAACAGGTCGGCGCTCCTATGAGGAACAGCATTTGCGTGGAATTTCCTAACCTGATTAAGTTAGCGCAATTAATACTTGTTTAACTCGAGCTACCAGCTTTGACATAATACTCTGTCTGTTGTACACGTGAGATTTTGATGATTATTTGTAATTAGACTGATACGTAGGAAATTTTGACTGGATCATGAGTGAATCGAGCCATAGTGGTAGTAGGTACCACTAAATGGACACTTGGATGGGGACTTTTTTTGTCACAATTTCTTTCACAATCCCTTTTTGTCACAATCCCTACCCCTATTTTTAGCTACGAAAGGAGTATCATGGAGTAAATAGCGTATTCGGTAAATTTATGCAGTAATATATAAGATATTTATCATTATCAAATTAATTTTAATATATTTTTTTACTTAGCATTGCATTCACACTTACATTCTTTCACTAACTATTGAGCTACTCAGTTTTAACGAACTCCTTGGATATTTTTCAATCCTTACCTGAAACAAAAAAAAATATTAATTAAGACATTCATATTTAAAACCAAAAATATAATAAACATAAAAAACACTCCAAGGTTTTTTTCTAATACATCTGCTGACCGTACATCTAAAACCGAGCGTCTACTTAACATGGCACAGAAAAAGATTCTTTTGTGAAACGCATTTCGAGAGTAAAACCTATTGAGAGGCCTCTTGTATTTACCTTTTTTGTAAACCGTACTCGTACCATTGAACTCGTGTTAGGCGGGATGTATCATTGTAGTAATGACTCAATTTATGGACCTCAGTGTATTTTGGGAAAGGTCGCATACTATGGTGGTCTCAATGGGTGATAAAAAAACGCT
This sequence comes from Hyles vespertilio, assembly GCA_009982885.2. Lineage (NCBI taxonomy): Eukaryota > Metazoa > Arthropoda > Insecta > Lepidoptera > Sphingidae > Hyles > Hyles vespertilio. The sequence goes on from CM042830.1 coordinate 6,301,233, forward strand.
TTGTGGGATAAATTGTATACGCCAATTTTTTTGGAAGATGTATTGCATAGGAAATGCTTTTGTAGATATTGAGTTGTCATGGATTTGAACATGATTATTAATTGTATAATAGGTATAGTTATGTAATTTATAAAAAAAAATTTAATGACATTTTCATATTTTCAGGAAATATTGCTGCGGAATTTTGCAAAGTCGCCATTCTAAAGCATTAATTATAGTTGAGAGAGATAATTCTAAAGGAACTTTTAAGAGACTATAGGAAATACAATCTAGCCTTATACTTCGAGTACATTCAAAATCTTCCCTTAAAAATGTTCTTTTTTTCTTTACAATTTTTTTTAAATTACTTAGATTAGAAGTACAAAATATAACATGCGATTTTTTAAAAAAAAAGTACAAATCTACTTATTAAAAAGTTTCAAACTGTGATAAAATAGGTACCTTAGTTAACCTGTTAAAATACGAAGTGCTTAAAAACTTAACCAGCGGGTCCTATGCGACCCTTCACGTCTATTTAAGCATTTCAAATAAGTAGTCAGTCAAAGCTTTGTAGTTGCCTCAATTGGCTTGCGAAACCATTCCGCTGGGATCGGTACGTACAAATAAATCAGCCGTTCATTCGTTCATTCACTCATTCGTTCACGGGTTACTTGGCCCGCGCGGCCGCTCGGACACATCTGTCAGTGGAGGGTTAGATTTATTTATAAATTAGCATTAGTTTCACTAGTTACTCTGTTTAAATGGCCTTCTGCGGTTTTAAGACTTTAATGTACCTTTGAATAATACATGATTATTTTAAAATTCACTCTTGTGTACGTTATTTGTAGCATTAAAGTTTATTAAGTACTTAAACCAACCCTAACATTGAGTAGCATGATTTTCTTTAAACTAATAATACATAAGCCGCATTATAGCTTTACACAATTGAGTCGTAATTTAGATTGCGTTTGTCATCATTCATTGATTTTTAGTTGTTTTTGTCAAAATAACGTAAAAAAATATAAAAATTAGCGATTACAGGAGCAAGCATCGCGCGTCTAATTCAATCACTTAGTATTTAAGCATGTAGCTCCAAATGACCGCGCACATCCCGGTCAGCGGCAGCGAGGCGTGCGGAATCATTCACCCGGTCACACGCTCGCCGCTCACTCACTCGTTCAGTCGTTCGGTCGCTCGCTCACTCGTTCGCTCTCGTTCACTTTGATGTCGCGGCGGGTGCACGCACTTTACGCCTAATGCACATTTGTTATAAGCACACTATAGAATTACTCTTTAGTACTTTTTAAAAATAAACATTGTATAATGAGGCAATGTTTAATCGGATGGAAAATTAGATAAATAAATTGTGTAATTGAGTAATTTATTCACTTAGCTTGTGCTTGAAGATTTATCATCGCTATTTGAGGCAATAATACTAATTCTGTATTTTAACTTATTCTACGCTTGTTTCCTCTTTCCTATAATCCTGGGTCCTTCCGCCAGAGGGCGAAGAAGCATCTTAGCAAACCGGCATAATTGTATTGAATGGCACGAGATCGTCGTCTAATTCCATTCGATACTTTGTCTGGACGGCATTTGCGCTCGCCATCAGGTGCAATGCTGTCATTATGCCGTGCCAGTGTAGACTATTGTCTACTGTACTACAAATTATTTTTCAAAAAATATATTTTATATTGCTTATATAACTTAAGAAAGAGAGTATTAATTTTGTCTGAAGGGCCATTGTATATATTTTTTAATTTCAACTCGTAATAAATCACTGTTATCATAACTAACTAGCTAGTTTAGTTCGACTTTGAAACAATATGGTTTTTATTTACGACAGCCTCAGTGGCGTAGTTATTACACAGCATCTGTGAAAATTGAATTTAATCACTTACTTTTAATACTTAGGCATTACATTGACGTATTAAATAACACTGACATAAAACTTCACTAACCTAATTTAAACAAAACTCAAAACACTAGGCACTTATTTAGTTGAATAAAATGCCACTGGTTTCCATCCAAATTCAAATAAAATCGAGATTAGACCAGTAGAAACATTAAATCTGCCAGAATCACCTCATATGAATCTGTAGTTAAATTAATTTGACGAGCGGAAATTCAAACAGACATTAGATCACCGCGCATTTATTTACTGCGGTATAAATTTAGAATTTTTCTCATTTCCCAGGACGTAATGTATATTTATAATTTTCCAAGGAAAACGTGTGCTGTCTGCCGCAAGGCCTAGGCGATAGCGGTTAGGGATCGAAAATTATAAAACAATTTAAAAAGGTGTTTTAATTTGTTATGAAGACTATTGTTTATGTATATGGAGGGCTTGCGATTTCGTTTAGTTAACCCCTTATCAGAGTTTTAACAAGTTCTAACTTTAACTATTCATTGAGTAACAATCAGCTATACTGCTATGCACTTATTACTCAGTATTCTGTACACATAAATATAAAATAATGGTGATAATCATTTCACTATACAGGGTATCCATCCATCCATCCATCCATCAGCCAAAGGAAGTCCACTGCTGAACATAGGCCTCCCCCAATGATTTCCACAGAGACCTGTTGGAGGCAGCCTGCATCCAGCGACGTCCCGCGACCTTTACCAGGTCGTCGGACCATCTTGTGGGTGGACGTCCTACGCTGCGCTTTCCGCTACGTAGGAATATACATAATAGTGTGTACCCTTTTATTTATAAATACTCTAAGGTATAAAAGAGTTTAAATTATTATTTTAGCAAAATCTATGAATTTACCACCCAAAAAACATGTTGTTCAAAAATTCATAAAAAATAATTGTCACGTTTCTTTGCGAAATTTTTAGTTGCATTGTGTTTGTAGTCACTAAAACTACCACCCGGCTTCGTTTTCGGTAGCAGTCTTGATATACCCTGTATAATACAGATATATAATTTTACATTATTGGAAATCGCTTTCCAAAAATAAACGCATCTCGAAGACTAATGCTCTAGATTCTAGCACAATATTGACGTTAGTAAATGGTTGTATATAAACATCGCTTGAACATCTGAATTGGAGCAAACACGTCTAATTTAGTGTCAGGATGATGTCATGTGTGCACCGACAATTTGTGTCAATAACACAACACGTTCGCACGTCGCGGTACACATGCTCGTGTAAATAATTATATAACAGTAATATATAGAGGATTGTGAAGTAGAAGTCTTGGGTTCGAATCCAGAATACTTAGAATTATGTATTTTATTTATTCATTTATTTTAAAAGCTTTATTGTACACCAGTGACAAAAACAAAACAAAATATTACAAAAACGAAAAGAGTACAATGGCGGTCTTATCGCTCGAGGCGATCTCTTCCAGACAACCAACCATAGGATGGTTAATATACACACGGGTAACTGCGGGATATCGTGATGTGTACGAAATAGTAAGGCACAAAAAAAACCTAAATAATTATATTGTGTTATATTGAAATAATTTTATAAAATTAGATCAATTTCGTAGACATGGTTGTTACTTTTTTATTGCTTTTTATTTCTTAGATACTTTAGTGCGAAACGGACTACTTAATTTTAATGATCCCGTAAAATGACAGTGGTTTGGGAAAAACCAAAGTCAGAAAAACTATTTTCAATTTTTCTAGTCACTAAATTTAATTAAATTGCGCGGTGTGGAAACCAAAGTCTACGTAAAAATATAGTTTACAAACTCTCAAAGCAAATAAGTAATTAAATGTGCATCGAAACCCGAACATCACCGTCCTAAACCAGTACATGCATACATACATATACATAGTTCTCTTAGAGTTATACCAATTATATAATCCACTTACAACTCCATATTAATAGTTACATTCAAAACAAACCACACCAAACCTAATTTCCCCCATAATTAGTTTCTTTAACTCGTAATACATATTTCCATATCATGAACAATCATGTTGTAAGTTCATTTGTTAAGCCGAATGTCACAGTGGCCTATTAAATGTTATATTAATAAACGTTTCCTACAAGCCACGCGAGGGGCTCACGCGAGTCTTAAAATGTATTTAAATTGTTTGATTTTATCTTTGTGCTTTGTCTTTATATATTACGCACGGTTTTGTTATTTGAAAATTAGCCTGGAATTAGCTATTTGTGTATTCTAATATAAAAAAGTATATTATAGAAATAAGCGACGTATTCTTTTTTATTCCTTGCAGTTATTTACATAGCCGCGAGATTACAGGATAATGTATGCAATATGCATAGGTTGGCAATAAAATGATATGTCAGTCACGTCAATTTTACAGTACAATATTATTCCTTTTATTACAAAAGTTAAAACATAAACAAAGCACTTACACGCTTAACATTCTTTTGTCTATGAAAAATACAATTCGAAATTCAAAAACAAAAGTATTTTACGACCAGCATTTAGTTTCAAACCTCACGAGACGTAATCGTAACGACATGCGTCCGAGTAACAAATCATTTGACGTATAAATCTCCACGAGCCGCGAACAAAATTATATGATATAAATTATACAATAATTTAGTTAAAAATCTCAAACTGAGCGCATCGCTGAGCCACGGGAGTCCCATAAAAAACTACACAATGGCCAATAAATATTTTACAAGTAATTATAATGAAAAATTACTTCGATACACACTAAACGTTTCCGGATGGCCCTCAGAATATAAATTAAAATAGACCTGTTGGAAATCAATTTGTAATTGGCTATTGTTACATCGATTTTAAGATGGACGTATCCGGAGGGATATTTTAGAAATCAAGCATGCGCATCAAATATGTTTTTTCGTGTGTAACAAGTGAAAAGTGTAGTGAGGTTGCTTGAATTTCAATGAATATTTTGGTGACAACAATAAAGTATAACCTTCAACTAGTGTATAAAAATTAAAGAAAAGAAATAAAATTGCCAACAAATTCATATGCTGGCAATCTACATCTAGTAGCGTCACAACTCAATCAGTCCAATAAATGAAATCTAAAAAAGTAGTCTCGTATTTTATGCATTGTCTACCATCCGAGTTGCCATAAATATCTGTATTGTTTCGCTAAGCTCATAAACAAATGATAGAGTGCAAGTCGGTAAATATGTTGGCCAGTTGTCATCGTAACTCGCGGCCCACTGAGGAGGCAGCCTTCAGCCGATGTTTGTTGTCTATGGATATAAAATAGTTCCATTCGTCTTCCAATGTTCACGCGAATGTCACCTGATAGAGATTTTATTGTTGGACACTTTGGACTTGACCATACGTAAAGCGTGGATTCACCACAGTCAGTAGAAACTCGATTATATTTTTAAATCATATCTAATTGCAGTCTTTAAACATATCATAAGTAATGCATCAAGAATACCACCCGCAATTAAAACACAAACAAAACTAAGGCCGCATTTAGCCAGTCTTCGCATAATCCAAATTTAAAACAATATAAATAAGTCGTTCCAAATTCAAACACATGTCAAAGTTTTGTTTACTTTTTAATAATCGATCAGGCACGGGCGCGTACGAACACTTTCTTAATTAAGTCCAACACGGTTCCGTACAACCCGTCTAATTTGGAGAGGCACTAGGTCGGCCGGTAAGCCGAGTGGCGGCGGCACTTGTCGACATGGGAGCACTCCTAGTGATTCAACGTCTAATTGCCTTCAATTGGCTCCAGATGGACGCCGAGATACGGGTAATTAATACGTTGCAACTGCAGCATGCAAACCTTGTCGACATGCGACGCCATCTTTAACACCTTCGCTCGCACTTTAATGTCACTTAATGGCGGGAAAACGGGAATTATAATTTTATACGTGATGTGCAAATAAAAAACCTGTATTGCTGTTGATGTGACGGGGACACGTTTAGTATCGTTCTAGATTACTGTGCTTTGGATTAAATGGTCGTTTAATGTTTGAATATTCGTTTTATCAATTATTTCCATTCCTATCCAGTAAAGTGGTCTAGGCACCAGGGTAATAACAAAATATTCGATTAATATAACAATAAAAATAGAGCACATTAATATGCCGAGTGTTGTGTCGTATGGACACCAAAAGCTAATACTTTGTTAATTCTAAAAAAAATTATTCGATGGGAAAATCAAACCCGTGCCCCCTAGTTTCTAGGCGTCATAACCAACTAGGCTACGGCTGTTGCTGTACTTACTGTATATTTGTAGAAGATAACTCTGAAATATCCGGAATACACATTGCGGAAATGAAGATGGCAAGCTGTATCTAGTATTCAGATGTTTAGATAGTGTCAATAAATTATGACAAGCTCTGTATTATAGTAGACGAGATACTTATTATGTAATCATATATCTTCAGCTTTATATATTAGTATAGAAGTATAGATATAGATGTATTATAAATAAATTCAAGAATAGACATAAATTCCTCGACATACTTTAAAACATGCACTCATAACCCTTAACCTACCGTTTCAAGGATGCATAAATATAAAAATGCAATCAAATTAACTAATATCGTGCCACGAGTGTGTTATGCCGTAGTTATCAAACAATAATTGCCACCTACCGTCATAATATACTCGGCTTAATAGCATGGTACTATGTCGGTCATAAGTTAAATCTATATTTATATTCAAAGGTATATTAAGTTTGTCAACCTGTTTCAGGCCGGCTAAAACTTCACCCTTAATAAAAAAAACATGAAAAATATTAAAAATAAAAATGACTGGTGGTAGGACTGACTGTTCCGCCCTCACACCCACAACTGCAACTCCTGTAAGCCAGTATCAACAGTGGCACGCAATGTAATGACACCGAGCATTGAAGCTCGACGAGTGTCCGGGAATGTCTAGCTTGTCTTTAATCCGCAACCAAATCAATCAGAAAGTTAAAATAATAGGAGTTGGAAATTAATTATTGTCCACTTCCCTCCGTGATAAAGCGGGTGACAATACTAATTAAAGAGGTAAATAATCTCCCAAAAGACTTGAGTGGACTTAAGACTTTGGTGGTAGGACCCTCAATGTGAGAGGCCGGCTAGGTAAGTACCACCGCAATGTCTATTTCTCCCCCCTAACAGCAGTATAAATGCAATCCTGTATTCCATTGGACATTGTAGCCAGCGTAACTACTGGACATATTGAGACTTAACATCTTATCTCTCAGGATGGCGAGCACAGTGAAATGCCAAGTATTGCTTTGTAATTCATGGTTTTATTTGGTTTTGCTATTGTTCATGAGCGGTCGTATCGTTTACCATCAGGCGAATGGCATTCTCGTCTCGCCTTTCAATAATAAAAACTTAATATTATTGAGATTCAGTCATTTTTTCCTCTACCGCTTTGTTCACAGGCCAGTCTTTACCAGAAAGAAAATCCAGCGATGCTCTTTTCAAAATCAGTTTACAATACAGTGATTATACATGGGTTGCAGTTTAGTTTAATTCAGACTAGGTCAGTACTGATATACAGAGTATATCAAGACTGCTACAGAAAACGAAGCTGGGTGGTAGTTTTAGTGACTTCAAACACAATGCAACGAAATTTTGTGCAAAAAATTGCGATGATTTTTTTGTTTTTTTTTTTTGCTGTCGTCGTATTAGGGTGGTAAATACACAGTTTTTTCTTAAATAATAGTGTACACCCTTTTATTTTTAAACACGCTATAGCACGCAAGGCTTTAAATTGTTATTTTAGCAAAAACTATGGACCACCTAAATTCGACGAAATTTAAAAAATAATTAAAATAGATTGTCGCGTTTCTTTGCGAAATTCTTAGTTACATTGCGTTTGTAGTCACTTAAACTACCACCCGGCTTCGTTTTCGGTAGCACTATTGAGATACCCGGTATAATAGCTATATTTATTTCATTTTGTAGGTTGAGTTCAGTAAAGTCACCCAGAACATCAATCGTATGAGGTCCATGCCTAAGATAAATATTGTGGTACTATCGTCAATATCGATATTTACACTATCAAAGAAAATCGATTTAAACCTCCCTTTTTCGTTTCCACGAAGATACACCGTCGAAATTGTTATTTGATTGGATGAAAAGCAATTTGTGAGTTCAGAAATCGAATTTTAATATAATAAAGATAAGTATGTGTATATTTTGTGTGTAAACTTTTATTAGCTATGTCTCGGGTTATACAAAAGTCGTTACGGCTTGTTGCTTTAATATTAAGTTGAAATTGGTGTTTTTCTTTCATAGGGCTAAGTATTATATTGTAATTTCGAGATGGGTTTAGATAAAAATTACGACTCGAGAGATACTTGTCGGTCTGTCGACATTTTTTCCCGTTTAGGGCCGAAACTGCGTTAAGCGGGCACTCGCGCGGTTTCATACAAAAGTGCTCCGTCGCGTCGCGGGGATCTGCGCGGGCGTCCGGCACGGGGACGCGCGTCCCGCACCCGCGCGGCGGGGCCCGCCTTCGTGCGTCGGAACCCGTCGCGGGGGCACGCGCGGTAAAGCGCGCGGTGTCCGCCAGCGGTAACATGACGGTGATGGCATAGGGCACCGAGACGTGGCCTCTCACTTTGGGCTTCATTAGAAGGCTCAAAGTCACTCAACGAGCAAACGAGAGGGCTATGCTCGGTATTTCCCTGCGAGATCGACTCAGAAATGAGGAGATCCGTAGGAGAATAAAGGTCACCGACATAGCGCAACGGATTCTATAGATGATTCATAGCGAAAGGTTCTAGAGTGGAAGCCACGTACAGGCAAGCAAAATGTCGGACGCCCGCTTACAAGGTGGACGGATGACCTGGCTACATTTGCAGGAAGTCGCTGGATGCAGGCTGCTTCCAACAGGTCGATGCGGAGACCGTTGGGGGAGGCCGATGTTCAGCAGTGGACTTCCTGTGGCTGAGATGATGATGATGATGAATATACTTGAGCAAAATAAAGATTTTTTAGCCTTTCCGTTGGTGATATGACTGATACAGATTTTACCCTTAAGTTGTTGACTATCAAATATGGTTCCAGTTTCGAAGATAATTCGTCATAGACCAGTATCGAAACTTTAAAATATTTGTACTATGAGTTTTCATTTTCTCTTAATTTACTGAACTTTACAACAAATTCTCCGCTTGCAACCTAAATTCAATAAACAGCCTTCCTAGCTGTCGTTTTTTTTTTGCTAGTCGTCGTTTTGCTATGTAATAATATATTAAGCTCTCCATCGACACAACTGTATATGCACACCTTTAAAATTGAACCAGCGACACTGCGTAAATCCGGTCTCCGCGACGGGTACCCGCGACGGGGACCGTCGCGTTCTCACGGAGCCCGCACGCGTGTCCACGCGAGGAGACGCGCGACGGTTTCCCGTCGCGGGCGCCCGCTTAACGCAGTTTCGGCCCTTAGTTCACCAGTTAAATTAACCGGGAAACGTAATTAACATTTATATACTTTGTGCACCGGCTGTAATTCCTTCAAGCCATAGCAGATAACTGTAAAACTTTAAACTTCTGCATCAAAGTAAACAAACATGTAGGAAACGGAGGCTGCCGAATAATATGTCATACACGTGGCGCAGTTGGTATGAGCCGGCTGTGAAACGTGTGGCCGCGGGTTCGATCCCCACACTGAGACAAATATCTGGGTGATCCACAGATATTTCTTTCGGGTCTGGGTGTTTGTGAGACCGAAAATTCGTAGTTTGTAATACCCGCGTCACAAGACTCGATCTTAGTTTGGGGTCAGGATTATGTATGTGACTATTGGGTATATTTAGTATTATTTCAACTCCAATTTAAGTACACATACATCAACTCACGCCTTTTTCCCGGAAAAGTTAGGCAGAGGTGCCAGGACACCCACATTTCGCTTCGTATGTTCCCTCCCACGATGTAATAGGTGGCAAGCCATATATCTATCGCCATATCGGTATATTCAATTTAAGTATTAATTTTAATTCCTATTAAAAGACAACATAAGAGGTCTGAGTCTCGCTATATTTAACTCATTGTAATGCGAGCTAGTATTGATTTTGATTTAGAGGATCCGCTGTAGTTAGGGCGACAAGAAAACGGAGTCAAATATCTACAGGTATTATTGCTTTAAACTACGTCACTTCTTTTATCCGATTTCCTCACTAAAAGCCTATTTATTGCTTATATTAGACATCTAATAGGCATTCTAAATATTGTAACAGAAATATACATAACCTAAAAGCTACCTATAATAATAGGTCCTAGCTTGAGCACATGTGATTAAGTCAATTACTGTTTGTCAATTTAGGTTAAGGAAAGAATTGAATAAATGTTTTATTGACGTGACAACGTCTTAAATTAGGTTGCGGCTGGGAGTCACTTATGAAAAAGTGTAACGCCCGGTAACGTAACGGTGCGCGCGCAGCACTAGAGAATTAGGCGCATTGAATCGGCGCATGCTTGTGTCTCTGTCTTTGTCTTTCTCGAACGTTCTTGGCGTTGGAAAAACAAGAAAGCGTCACAATACAAGTTCACACGTGTGGTTAAAGTATCGTCAGCTGTGTCTGTAGTGAAAATATGGAGTGCTTAGATTCGTCATTACATGTACAATGTTTTAGTAAACAAAATATATTTCTATAGTTAAAATTTGTGCAATTCTTATTTTCATTCAATTCCTTGTTCCTATTGTGCAATTTAATTATATTCATATCAATAAATATTCTACCGAGAAAAAGACGTTGTCACGTAAAATCTTCGCCCGTAAAACCGACTTTACAGGCAACCATTTTATTATTATTAAAATATAATATAAAGTAATGTATATAAAGTCATATACGTCCCACTGCAGGACACGGGCTTCTACAATCGAGAGTACGATTGTGTGTATAACCTCGGTATTTTTCTTATCGTTCAGCTATTTAAGCATAATAACTATGACTTTACAATCGGCCGTCGAATGTCAAGAATTGAGTAAAAAATATTTTACTTTATGAATCAACTCGCACGATGGCGTCACATTGCTATGGATTTCCACACCATAGCTAAAGCTGTGATAATCGATTGCAAATTGTTTTTTTTATAGCTATACTGATTCTTTTTTTGTTTTTTTTTTTTACATCGGTATGTTGACGGCAAAGCCCAGCGGGAGTTTGGTTCTAAATCCAATTAATTACAATATTGATATTTAGTTAAGGTTCTTAATAGATTTTATTGTAAGTATGGCCATTATGATTTTAGTTAGGCTGTTTCGTTGTAATTATAGATGGAAATCGTAGTAGTATCGATTATTTTATGGGATATGTATGAGAAATTAATAAGCGGCTCATTTGATGATGGGAGATAACGTCTTTGAATTCAACATCTGGGGGTCATAGTGGGTTGATGTACTTTTGAAATCGATAAGACAGATGAAGGAGAAACTAGAAAAGGGGTCTTTCAAATTTTGAAATCACTTGCTGCACGAAGTCCGAACAAGTTTAATCTAAGATTTTTGATTCGAAAAATATGAGAATATGATTCGATATCACGTGGGCAGCCAGCAGCCTAAGCTAAATTTACCATAGTGCATAAATATAATTTCGCTAATTCAATAACCATCCGAATTCTACGTATCAGCGATAAGGAATTTTAAAACCAGGACGACCAGACTAGTTCAACCAGTATTTTTATTACAATGAATGACGAGACGAGCATTCCGTTCGCCTTTCATGACGACCCCTCATGAACAGTGTCCATCAATCTGAAACACAACAATGCATTTACACTTCTATGTGGCGGGAGAAATAGACATTGCGGTGGTACCTATCCAGAGGACCTCTCACTATAAGGGACCAACCAGCAGTAAAATTATTTACAATTGCACAACCAAGTTATAAACTCTGCTGCTATTAATCGCTATAAGCATCAACTCAAACACTTTTACTGAGGACTCAGGGCGTCGTGACAGTACAACGAGTATCAAATTACCAGCCCACGAATCAGTACGCCACGGAAAATCAATTGCAATACGTTTATCACGGTTAGCAAATTAAATTCATACCTGGAATTATAATTTGTCTAGATCGTGCACTGGTGGATCTGTGAGCTTGGGTTTTCTTCAGAAAATCGCTTTGTTAGTTCAATTTTATGCTGCAGAAATTAATTTTTGTAACCATCACTAACTTAAGTAAGTGACAGTTTATGTCTGATTAACAAACTAGTAGTTGTGCGGGTTGGCGGACTTTACATACCAATGGATTTTTCAAAAAAAACGCTATGGTATGCATGATTCCTCACGATGTTTACCTTCACCGTCATTGTGCGTGGTGATTGACTATCAATACACTCATGGCTCATGATGGCCTGTTGGTAAGCTGACCAAACGCGGCTGCATATTCACGGTGGTCGCGGGTTCACATCCAAGACACACCTGACCTTTCGGAAAATATTGTTTTGACTTACTTAAGATATTTCGAGCATTGTATGCAACAGAACTAAACATCAAACCGCTCGTTTTCCAGTCTTCACTGCGCCAATCGGGAGTCAAGGGAAGACACATTACATATGTATTCACCCCATCAATCCTGTAAGAGCGTGGGATGTGACATGCGGAGTGTGGGAGCACTCGTCACTCCAGCCTTACGTGTAGGTAGTATTTATTTCACTAACATTATTTTAGTTATTGTTATTGTCAAGAAAACCGACACAAAAGTCGTATAACCTCAGCATGTAAAACGTACCCTGTGGTTTAACCTATGTACGATACAACTTTCTCAAATCAAAATCAAAATAAATTTAAAAAAAATTGAAAATATTTTACAATCTACTGAAAAGCAATAGCTTTGCTAAAATATTTCACGCAGCGATTTTTACAGACATAAATAATATTTCAAAAAGGTGAAAACATAGTAAAATAGTCTATAAATCTGAATTTCGTAGTCGATGATCATTCAAAATGAATCTTTTTTACGTAGCTGCACAAGAAAATAAAAACATGTATTACAGATTGTACAATTTATACGCTTCGGGGAAAACAAATATCATCTTTATTTAAGCCTTGAGAATTACATACGAAATAAACATATTTTTTACGATTCAAATAATTTGTCCCTCAATATTTGTTATAATTTTAAATTAACAAACGTACGTAAAAATATAAAAAATATAACAGTGTTCACTAACGCAATGTCTGGCGGACAAAATTCAAGTTGTTTAACGCCTGAGAATTCATAGTAATATGAAATGAAACCCCACCGCTGGCAGTGGGCGGTACCATCCGTCTATAATATGCATAATAACAATGAATTATTAATTAAGCACCGTACAGGCGGAGCTATCACACGTTATTTATATTTTATAATAGGTAGGTTGTATCGTTGAATTAGAATTTTAGAATTACTTAATTTTATGATTTATTTTTTGAGTTGGTAATTTGTTTGAGATATATGTGGGTTGTAGCTTGAAAACTAGGCATCAGATGGACAAAGGACATAACATTTTAATAGTTTTGTGAAACAGATCTGTGACACTTTAACGTCGAATTTTCTTAACATCATAATTCCTTGTAATCTATTCTCTATTGTTGTTTTATTTGTTTACTTTTTTGCTATCAATAAATAAGTCACACTATCCCAGCCATCAAAAGCCTTGTGCAAGTTTTTTTTTTAAATGTCTAGTTGAGATTTAAAGAGTTTGATTGTCCCGGAGTAAATTTTAGTTCCGCAAAAATTCAAGCTGAACTATTGTCTCACGGCAATCCGAGCATCAGAGCGAATTACCTTAAAATCTTTTGTTCGCAAAACAAACCAGTGTGCGGACAAAAGTCGACCAAAAGGATTTACATGCAGTACATTTCAACATTAAAAATATTCATTTTAAAAAAGGAAAAAAAGCATTTTCAGTCCTTCACATGCGCTCACGTCTGTTCATAACGCGAGGAAATGACTCTCGTCGGATCCTTTCTCTACGTACTTAGGTTAATTAAACGTCTAAAGAGTCTTGGAATGGTTTTTAAGAAAATATTAAATGGCTAGTGTTAAAAAACTGAAATTTATATTAAATATTTTCACGCTATTCATTTCATATTTTTTAAATCCATTAGTAATTACATTACGAATGCGACCATTCAACGAAATTCTGCGGACTTTTTGGTTTTAAAAACTGTAAGATTTACTTCAGTGATTTTAATATAGAATTTACTTTAGCAATGTATTTTATTATTTGAGTAAACAATTCTCCTAAATACAACACGAAATTTTAGTATCATTCGCACAGCCACTATTATAACAATTAAGCCATTCGAATACTCGTTAAAGCATTTAAATAACATTATTCATTTTATGCAAATCGCATAGTGGTGTATTTGCTATTCAATATGGGACAAACATATTTTTGTACAAATAATATGAAACTAAAAACTATATTCAAACTGCGGCTAAATCTGGTTATAAAAATCCCCATGTTAACAACGAAATATATAGGCAGAATCAGTGAAAAGCGTCACAACAGAAAAAAAACCGCCGCTGTTCTCCAAATCCTATCAGCAATGAATTCCCTAAACAAACAAGTGACCATACAAGCGGTGCCTTTCGATCGCATTCTGTCACGTAGCACATAAAACTTTTGCCCTGACAAACGCTTCAGTTTCGCTAATTAAGCTTGTAATTGCGCTATTACGGTTTTATGCTCAAATTTTACGAGTGACCGGGTTCCTTTGGCGTAGTTCTTAGTACTCTTGCGGGTAATAGCTGGGCATTAATTATAGGATACGAGTATGACTTGTAACACATTCAGACCAAATCAAAGTGGGGGAAATTATTTTTTTAATTAATGCCATATGAGAAGTTCTATAGGAGATTCACCGTGAGACACCTCTAACTTGGGAATTGTGTCAGAATGTCTTTATAACTATTTGTGGCTCACTGGAACTGAAATTTAGTTAAAAAATCTAGGTACTCAAGAGATGTCCATAATTTTAAAATTATGTAAAGTCCACTAATTCGCAGCAGGCCAGACAGATGAACTATGGGTTAAGTCCCCCGTCAATAATACAGACACGAGCCAATAGTCGCACATATTTGGATTGACCTATAAAATACTGGGACAAAAGTATGTCATGCAACTTTCACAAGGATCAAATGAAACGTGCGGCGAAAAAAAAAATTTTAATTAAACTTTTTGCAGTAGCAGAATATTTTTAATTCATGAGACTCAAGTTGCAATTGAAGGAATTGGTTCAAGGACTTTGTAGTTAAGTGGGACGAGCGTAGTTTCAAATTAAAGTAATAAAAATTCTATAAAAATCGAGTTTGTTTAATTATATGAATACGGTTGGAAAGTTATTTCCTAGATGCTTATTTATTTTGCAAGTATCTATCATTTATTTCAATATACCTATATCTTGGCATTTTTTTCTACCGGACTCTAACAATACAGTCATTTAAAGACAGGCGTCCTAATAAATGTTGCAGAAATAATTTGTTCAAGTGTGTTTACGGACTAATGCTGGACCAAAATCAAATCTTTGGGATTTTTGATTATTCAGTACCTGTTTTTGGACTCCAAACACTTTCTCAGAGTGTATCACTTTACTTGGCATTACAAAAAAAGACGAGCAATTTCAAGATCTTTAAGAACATCAGCGCCAACTACGCACAAAACTCAATTGTGTATAATACAACCGCACCGCAATTCAATTAAAGTTTTTCGCATTTTGAAGTTTTTATTGCACGTCTAATTCAGTTTTATGGGCGCATATACATGATAGTTTTATATGAAAAAAGTGAAGCCGTCACTAAATACAATGTCGATGTATAAAATTAGATATTCTTAAGCTACAACTCTCAAGCCGCTTTTAAAGACTTAATTGTTTTGTTTTCTTTACGACTTTTGTTTGGAGAGCATTAGTCAATATTTGAATTAATAACACAAGTAATTATTGACTTATTTGAAAAGTTGCTTTTATCTTCAATCGCTATACGCGAGTTCTTTTATGAATCGGAAATAAAAAATAAACCAATGTCACTCTTTAATTCAAACAGTGTTTGCATTTATAATATTGTGAGGATATTTGCTGAATGAAATACAGATCAACAAAAAACACAAGTTTTTGAAATGCATAAAAATACACCAATAGACTAAACAATAACTCTACACCAATCAATAATGTATGTTCGAAAGTACAATTACATACTGAAATAATATCTAAAAATACTCTCATAATATATCGGATGACCTACTAAGAGGCCCAGAGCCGAAAGATGCAACCGCAATGAAGAGTCCCTAGGGAACTCTTTATCCAATCATACACGTCTTTCGTCCTCGGAGACTAAATTATATTCATTTGCATTATTTTCAGAGCCAAATGCAAAATTGCTGCGGAATATCTTTGTTTTAACCAGTGTCGATTATATAATGGACTTTATAAAATTTGGCAAGCTACGCATTTTTATGAGATTTCAAATTCAATTTAAAATTTTGAAGCTTTTAGAGAATTTTATCACGTTTTGGGTCACCTATATTACTTTTATGAAGAAGCTTAAACTTTATATTCACATGATTAAAACTCTAGTTATTATTAGGTGTTCAAATCACAAGTTACCCTTGTTCGTTAAATAAAAAAATGAAACATGTCAAACTATAATACTACGATGAATATTTTACATTCCAAAGTTCGTGTTACAAGAACTGATAAATCAGATGAGCGCCAAAAAATAACGTCTTGAAGCGTCAGTGGCCCACTGTGCGGCCCAGGCGCACCGGGACATTCGTTTGTTTTCCCAGGTGTCGCGTTACACGGCCCTTTAAAAATTGATGGCGTGTAATAAATGTTTTTGGCTGTACAGATCTTGTCTCGACCCACTGGGCTATAAACATATGTCTCTTTCTAATAAGGAAGGTAAGAGTGAGAGCGCGAAACAGATTTGTGATTGTTTCTTACATTTTTAATACCCATGTCGATTTGTATTATAGCGTGTTTGATACGAGAGTTATAAGTTTGTGAAACGTGTTGCATGTGTTTGCGGTTGCGTACTGCGTATTCGTGTTAGTCACTCATTAAGGCGAAAAAAACATATTGGTATTTAAAGTTGCCGCCACTTAAGAAGGAAGTACTTTAAATTTATTCAGCCAAGCATGAATGAAATCTGACATACGGAACGTTTACATTCGGTGTAAATAAAAATAATAGTACCGAATATATAGAAGCCAAAACAGTAACGAAAATGATATACTAAAATGATTACAGAAAGTGGAGGAAATATAGATGGCAAAAATAGCACAATCTCATCAACAATCTGCTTTTTCCAAATCCTTTTAAAACAATTGTCAAGAGTACTTTTACGACTTTGTATCCAGGTGTTTGTTATGTATGCTTTTATATGACAAAGTATTCTCGAATAAATAAAACAAACTATAAATAAGCGGTGTAAATCTGTAGTGGTCACAAACAATGGATAATAAAGTAATATTAGCAAGAAACGCTGACGCGTGGTCATAAAACGCACAGAACGGTAACAATAAAACTGCATGCTGACAAATTTTATTGTTTACGGTAAATGTGCGAAAGTTGGGCTGATATAAACATTCTTTATATTTTTTATGCTGTACGCCCGAGGCTCAGCTGATAGGAATCCAGCGGTATTTTGACACTTAAGATGGAAAACAATGGTTATCATTCAACTGGTGGGATTTTGTCTGTATCAGCCCAACTGCAAGGTACGAGTCTCCTCTACAATCCAGATTAGAAGAATAGGAGAGGGGCTAGGCCGTATAGTCCATCACGTTCGCCTAGTGCGTTAATTAGCATTGATACATAATCTATGAGACCTTCGAATTTCTGAAAAAAAAAATTAGATTTCAGTAGGTATAAGAAATACTTAAGACACCAAAAATTATAGTAAAACCTAAACTAAAATAACAATTTTGAATCAACAACTAAGAAACGAAGGACATAAAATGTATTTTACAAAGCTTTCCTCAAACGTAATGATTTAAAATATGGCTTTGAATATTACCAGCAATTATTATACGTGTATTAAATTAATTGATTTTAATCCTGAGCGATACATTCTCATTAAGATATAATTAATATGACACATGGCAGCGATTGCTGTGGCGTCAATTGAGCGTTTACATACCAAACCAAAACTATCGATAATGGTGAAGGAAAACATCGTAGAGAAACCTATATACCATGGTAATTTGTAAGAATTTAAATGAAACTAGGCCAGCGTGGTGGGCTCTATGGCCTAACCACTCTCAATCGTACTCTCGATTGTAGAGGAGGCCCGTGCCCTGCAGTGGGACGTATGTATATGGGCTGATACAGTACAGATACCAAAACTATAAGACCCTTTGATATCGGACATATTTTATGTGACTGCAAAGGAAGATGATGCAAAAGTAAAAGCCAGCCATGTAAGTGTTTGTGAGGCCGACATAATTGTTGCGATTGTGAAATAATCGTTAGTGGTTACTTTATTATGTCGTACTGTTTTTACTTACTTTCAGGTAATTTCCCGCCACTTTTTCATAGACGTAAAAATGTCTATAAAGTGTATTGTAGATATCAAAACTGCAAGGGACTTTTCTGTCGGACAACTCACAGATTATGGATAAATGTGTCGCATACACAACAAAGACAGTGTGAATAAACCACACATTTAATGTTTATTATTAATAATATATTGTAATTAGTAATTTCCTCATGTTTAAAACACATTTGTAAAATAATTTAATTATTGCCTTAACTTATCTAACGCCATCTCACACACAGTGGTCCGTAATGTCTAAATTAAAATTTTATGGACAAAATATGTATCACGTCTCATGAATTTTAAACATAAAAACAATGGTTTCCGCGGCGCAACGTGTGTCGGATTCAAATACTGGACAATGGGATTGTGTTATATAAAAGTTCTGTGAAGATTTTTTTTTTGCTCAAATGTAACCTTAGTTCGTCCAACTTAAATACGATTTTTCTTGTAATGATACTTTTTTACCTTAAAATATTGTACATTTTTCCAGCATTGTATTATACTTTTTATATTTTCGAAAAATAAATTAATTTCTTACAGTAGATACACTAATAAAAACAATTACATCTGTGATATTGTACAAGCGTAAAACACGACCGAACCCGTGTTGTGATGTGACAAGAACTAGTTAAAAGGATCACAGGAGCCTGTTGATGTCATTAGTGCGGCTAATGTGATTACAGTAAATTGTATTACTCCGCATGGGGAAGTAGGAACAACAGGATGTCGGCTATTACTACTTATTATGTCGGTCGTAACATAGTTATGCATACAGATAACTTCATTTGCCGACAAACGCCGACAAAACTGTACAAAACAACGTCAACACACTTAAATCGGCCAAAAACTCCGCTGACAAATGTATAAGACACGCATTCAACATTTAAACCGGCCAAAAAGTCCGACGAAGACAAGCATTAATGGATTTAACTACACGCCGAATCGAATAATGTTATTAAATAAACCGCGCGGTATAAATAACGCTATCTGTCGGTCGTAAAACTCCCGATTTTGGTCGGACTCTCGCGTGTTGCGGGCTTTTTTAAACCTGAGAAACATGAGGTTCACGCCACATTTGCTGTCCGAAAAAGTCAGTGTTTTTGCGGCAGTGGCGTTTGCGAATTATAAACGGTACAATCCGGGCATCGTAGCCGGTGTGTATCTAGTTCCCAGCTCGGATGCCACACAAATCACAATAAGCGCTCTTCATTATCCGCATTTCACTCCAGTGCGGGCCGTATCTATCGGAATGCGCCCACAAAGGAGTATCCATACCGAGTTACTAAGTCGCTACACTTTGCCCGACCGGCTCCAAACCAGTCCGCCCCGGGCCTCTGCTCGCCGCTCCGACGCAAAACGCCCTAACAACCAGTTGACTGACACTTAAATGCCACTTAGACGTTGTTCTTTCAAATTTTTATTGGTAATAAGTAGCTTGTTGATGTTTTTTTATTCTTCACGTGAGTTATTAGTACCGATCATGTGTCTGTTCCTCGATTCCTGTACAAGTATACATATTTTTGTGCGGAGGAATTTTAAGTTTTTCGTTTAATTTTTGTGTCGTCGCTAGATGTAAACGAGTTGGTGTAATATTGAAAAGTTTCTTAATAGCACTCCTTAGCGCGGCCGAATGCGGTTCATTAAGTGGAATACAGTCGACAGTCGCTCGTCCCCCGCTGGCATTTACGTCCAAGTTTCTCGGACAAAATTCCAAGTAAAGCGGTGGGATATTTTAACTCTCGTATACGCTATACAGTAATTACAGATGTGCCATCGAGGTAAATAGCCTCGGTTGCCTCTCGCTCCCTCCCGATCTCGGCTCATTCCTGTCATTTGGTGTTTGAAGAACGCTTTATTCGCGTAAATATGGTGGGGATCGGCAACGTATGCGGCAGATCCTTTCATGAGATTACGCACTAACCAATGACCATTACGCTCTATGCTAATAGCTTATACCTAGCAATTTGTGTAATAACATAGCGGCCAAGATATTTCGATTGGCCATCATTGTATTTCTTACGGCGGCGTAAATTTATGTCTTTATCAAATATTCCAAGTATTAATCAGAATTTACATATCTTGATATCTGATGTTTGTTTAACAAAACGTCGGGCGGCTAATCTCATTTGTCACGATGGTGGTTTGCATAATTGTCAATTTACAAGAGTTCATCGAGTCAATTTCGGCGAGAGCCTAGTATATTTTGCGAGCTATTCCCAAAAGCTTTTGATATACTGCCGAAGATAGGAAAGATGGTCCAACAAAGACCGCGCTCCCGTATATTCCATTTTTCTGAAAAATATACCCTCCTGAAAAGGCGCTCGTAGGAAATAGTAATTACAAGTTCTCCTTTCCAGCGCCGTGTGCCATTGTGCCTCCCTCACAATGCGGAGGAATCTTTTTGTCCGCGCTATCGGCTGTTTGCACCCACTGTGCGCCCGGTTCGAACACGAAAACAAATATTTTGATGTATAGAAAGGCCACTTGTCTTCTATTGAAGACTTCAGGAAATTTGGGTTTGGCTTTCTTAGATTACAATATTGTTCACTTAAAATACTTTACTTTGCAAAGAAACTACTTGCACTTTTTACGTGGTTTTATCATATTGTCGCTATTATGAAAGTACTTTGTTTGAACCTCTGTTTCAATTAAAAATATTTACGTGGTCCTATGTGATTCATTTCATGGTAAGGGTTATGAAAGCACCCAACTATTTCAAATCGTTAACAGGTCTGAACAAACTCACAATCAGATATCAGAAAATATCAGCAACACAACCAAATATCTATCTGTGATTGCTCTCAAAATATTATTTAGCACCCCATTGAACTTGTAACCGGCAAATTACATCTGCATCTACAACCATTAACGATAAACGTTTGCGTGTAACGTTTATTTTATCTGCGTTGAAAATTCTTAAGAAAGTTCCTGTGAGCGAACTCCAACAATTCAGAACAAGCAGTTTTATTAACGCAACTTGTTCACTTGTTTAATCATTCACCGTGTAACGTGTAGAAGTTTCCAAATAAATTTCGTACCAAGTAGCCAAAGTAAATTAGTTAGAGTGCCTTAGGTAACCTTTAGCTTAGAGTGGCACCCGAGATGGCTTTCAGAAATTAACTCCGCCAAGACGCCGCAATGATGCCGTTTTGTCCGAATATAATACGTAAGCACACCACTGTGCGATTTCATACGGACAATATAATAAAATATCAGATGATATTGGATTAGTAATCGGATTTATTTTCAACATTTTTGGCTGCTGTTACGGTATATCGACCCAATGGGTATTGAGAGGCGTGTTTTTGAATATTTTCATGTTAAAAAAGCTTTCTGACTTTAATGTTAGACTTGTCTTCGTCTATAAACCTGAAGTGTAATTTATAATGAAGTAAGAAAAATCTGCAGTCAATAGCTCGGACATCAATTTCGTTGAGAAGTGGTGCTTCAGTAAATTCGTTACACCCCAACGTAATTTACATTTTATCTGTTAAAATATGAGGGGTGGCTTAGGGATCCTTAGAATTTAATAAAAACGTTTTTTTTATTTATTTTTCGTTAAAGAACTATTCAAACAGCGCTTAAAGGTTAAATCACTTAAGAATAAAGTTTTTTAATAGATAATTTTATTAAAGTTATATTAATAGGATAAAAAGTGCTGTAAGCGGTGAGCGAAGTACTGATATACCTGTTATAAAAATCGATCCAGCCATTCTAGATTAGCTTAGGCCGCCATTTTTAATACTAATTTTATCCATGTTTGTCTTACACACATAATGTAGTTGTGGTTTCCCGTTTTTACTAAACGTTTCTAACTTGGATTAGGGTCGGTTGTCTACCTGGCGTCAATATTTATGCAAATTATTGTAGTTTTGGAGGAATCAGGTACCTATCACTAAAATTTATTAATGCACAAGAAATTGGGACAATGCTTGAACATTACAAAGATTACTGAATGCAGGACTTTTTCAATAAGTAACTGTATGTTTATAGGTCTATGGATCTTCTTTGGAGACGCCTACGCCTATCAACAACAAAAAGCATATATTATAAATATGATGATGAATATTTTAAAAACAAAATCTATGTTTGTTGTTATGTAATAGTATTTAATTAACTATATTGCATACACTTGTGTTAGTTAATCGCTCTAAATACAAGATCCCTTTATTAATTTTAATTCTAATGCAATATACACTTATAAAAGCTCGTTAGCTTGCACAATACTTATATTATAAAATAACCTGTAATTTTATAGGTGGCGCATCGATTGTCTATCTATATATAACAAATAAATAAATAAATTAGACCATACTAATGTCCCGGCTACTTTAAAACAATTTACTTTATAAAATAACCTGGGTACTCTAAAACATTAATCTTTTAAAAATCAGAATTTGCATCCCCTCAGTGTAAGGAACTGAACAGTGACAAAGCGTCCCCTCCACTTTTTCCACAGCATTGATACCAGCGTGATAGATTCTCCCGACACCTGCGCAGTGCATACATCGGCGATTTCCCCTCTTTAATATCCCCATATTTCACCCCACTGCGCATAATTTTATCACTTACCTTGAGGTAAAAAGTGCGCTTTCGATTTTTAGATTTGGTAAGGAAATTTAAAACGATTTTTGGTGGTGGATATTTAAATATTAGTTATCATTTTATAGGAAATGTAATGTTCCATAGTAACTTGTAAGAGGCCATTTAATAGGCAGGGATGGGAAAAAATATTTTATTAAGAAAACATTACCAATAAATTTATTATTTATCCAGACGACTGGTTACGACGTACGATAGAGGATTCCAATATTTGTTGAGTGTATAGGCACGTAAAGTTTTACGTACGGCGTCCGAAGATTCGAAGCTCGTATCGTTTCGTATAGTAACTTTCAACATATTCTATAACCGTTGTCAACTGGTGTAATTAACTGGACGTCTTCATAAGGAGCCGTAGGCGCAAGTTATCTCACGATCGAACTAAACGAGTCTGACCGCTATGGATTTATGGCGTTGAGTAATGCCAGCCCTGTTATCTATGGACAGGCTGTTTGGATAAATATGCCCAGGAGTCATGTATGATTTCTGTTTTGTTATAGAGTTTTGAGTTCGATGCTCGAGTTGAGACTATCTTAATTACTACCGCAAAATGCATATTAGATAGAAATCGTATCGATTGCCCCAGTTTTAGTGGAGATCTACATACATACATAAACCTTTACATATAAATATATTTCCCAGAAGGGGTAGGCAGAAGTGCCAGGACACCCACATTTCGCCTTAATGTTTCGTCCCACAATGTGATAGCTAACCTTTACCGGGCTGACTCCTGACTTCGGGCTGGTAGTGCATAGAAAAATCCAATATCATTTATTACGACCCAGGACTCAAACCCGAGACCTCAGCATTCTAACCGTACCATACAACGACGCCACCAAGGTAGAACGAAATCCGAAAAAAAACGTCTAAATCTCACATCTTCACAAGAATCGGGGCGAATCGGTACGACTCGGGAAGACCCGAGACTCATTTGACGTGTATTAACGATGGCACACGACACCAGATAAATAACCCCCGTCCATTAATGAGATAAAAACGTGAGTCCATATTACTTCCGTTAGTTCACGTAATGAACTCCAAATGATGGTGGAATGATTGTGAGATGAGGATGATGTAAGCTATTCTTTGAAACAAGAGTGTGGGTTTGGTGCTCATTCACGAATACAAAAAAACTGAGACTCAAAATATTACTTGAAATCCTTACAGAGTAAAGAAAAAATATTAAAAGAATCTTACAAATAAACAAGCAGTCCAAAAAATATTTGAGCATGATTGTCGACTACCTGAAATCGAATATAATCTCGTTAAATTCCAACTCAATGAGAACAAAGTATTCCTAACATTTGTTTTGGATAGAAAAGACACTCCGTCACAAAAAACAATCAATTTAGAACGACTAAAAATACAATATAAAAAGAAACCGTAGAACAAAATCGCGTTTCAACTCGAAACTTGTTAAAAAGATGTCACAGTCATTTTGGTTTTATTGTGACTTAACAAAGTTTGCTTAATCGTAATTAGCAAAAAATCCTGTCATAACATTTCCTCCGGGCACACGAAAAAAGATCGCAATATGGACACAAAGTTTCTTATTTTAATTACAAATTTAAATAGCTTCCAGTTACAAGTGACACATCAAAGGGAAAGTAATCTACTTTTTGCGACTTTTTTCACAAAAATCAGTAAAGTACTCGACGGTAAGCGCCGCGGACACTGCCATTACCTTGTAAAAACTTGGCGACGTTTTTTGCCCAACTAAATGGTTGTCTCGATTAATCGATTGTAGAAACCCACGTTGCCGATACTTTTTATTTTTCAATTAATTGTACTAACGATATTATTCGTGGTTTGTTGCGTGTTCCTTATACGAAACTGATATTTGAATTTCGAACGATTACGAAACTGTACTATTGTTTTAAATGATTCACATCATTTTTAAATGTATTCTATTTTTGAATTAAATACAAATTTCAAGCATCTCGCATTCTCCCGCCACATGCAAAACACGTGTAAAAGTTTCGTTCAAAAACCAAAAATGGAGGCAAAAAATAGTTTAGTGGCTGCGAAAACACAGTCGAGCAATATTTGACTTGCACTTAACACACGAGCAAAAAATCCTGGCCACATCCGGACGTTTCGCGCCAAAACCGCATGCACCGAAAATGCAGTCAAAGACCCAATCCACACAGACGCGGCACAAACATGTAAACACTGCGAAACGACTGACGAAAAAATAGGAATATGCCCCTTTACAAAAATGCAAATATTTTTAGGAAAAAGTCAGTTCACAAAAGCCAGTGAACTAATTAAACGAACTTGATTACATAATAATACGAACTGTCTAAATTTTGTTACATCTTCAGCTACATGATGTGGACTTCATTAAATATATTAGCATTCTTCAAGAATCTGTACGGCGACTTATTGAAATTGTTTTTTTTTCTTGGTAATGCACTGTTTGTGAATGTTAAATTTAAAGATTCAAAATAATTCAAAATCATGCGTTCCAAATTTGAAAAAATTAAATTAAATAAATTACGGGTCATTAATACATTTATTCCGATTCCAAATACAAAAAGGCATGTAATTTTTTTACTGCAACCGTAATTTGATGAACAGCTGCAGGTCATTCAGCTTAAAAATACATAAAAGTGGGGGCATTTACTGAAATTAAAACGAAATTAGAGAAAATCGTTTGGTTCACCGCAAATTGGTTTCATTATGTGGGTTCTGTATTCTTTACAAGCTTTTGCTTTTTCTATGGTGAATGAAGACAAGTTCAGTGACCTGTTGCGTAAGGATGAGACGTATTGTAGGAGGTCGCCGAGGTTTTCAAATGGGAATATATGTTACATTTATATTTGTGTTTGTTTTTCGTGACCGGACAAAGGAAACTGGAACGTGTTTGGATTGGTTCGGAAAAAAGTACGGTCGACACTACTCGAGATATATTAAAACTTTTTCATTGCAATATTCCAATTTCGAACCTATGAAATTGTCGCGTATGTTTTTAAATTGAATACTCGCACAGCGAAAAAAAATCACGTCACATCACATAATTAACACGAAGTTTCATAACCGACACCAAACAAAAACAGCTGTATTAAACATCTCGAATAATATGTACACGGTACAGAAGTTTATTAAAAGACAACTCATTAACTTCCTTACGTAACTGCCTATCACAAAGGCTGCATCGCAAACTTCAATATTTTCTCTTCATTTTAAGACATTTTAATAAAACACTCGTTATCGAAATTAAAATAAGAAAATGGAGGCCGCTCACAGGGCGTCTGAGCTGAATTTTCACAATGACCAAAGGTCCCTGGCCGGTTTTTCATTCAAACTATTCATTAAAAGTTGCCTGGCGCATTATGAGAGACCATTGAAATGAACGTTCGGACGAAATCCTCTCAGTTCCAAGGTATAAAACAATGACAGTCTAGATCACTTCGTAGCCATAGACAATAGAAATTAATCAGACTTGCGGTGATATTAATAATATATTAATACTTATTAAATTGCTTTTTTGAATTTTAAATTCTATATACTAAGCATGGTCGTTTACGGCATAAATAAAACCTATCTATAATATAATAAACTTACAAGAAACTATTTGCAATTGCACGTAATTTATGTGTAAAAGAGTCACTTAGTATTTTTTCCTTGTAAATTTTTACAGACTACATTGAAGTTTAATCACATGCATTATAATAGTGATTTTCCTGTCAGTATTATAAAATCACTCTTTCTCTCTTCATCCACAGGAAATCTACCGCTGAACATAGACCACACCCGAGAATCTCCAAATCGACTTAGAAGCGGCCTACATCCAGCGACTTCCTGCAACCTTAACCATGTTGTCCGTCCACTTAGTACGAAATTAATAAATGCCCCCCTACCCCCTCTCTCTCATCCCAGATGACGACACAAAATCAATACTCTAACTAAATAATATTGGCATTTTTCGCACATAAACATTGCCATGTTAATATATTACGCAACTCAAGGACGCTTTCAAGAAGTCAATGTTTGCCTGTTATCGGCAGGTGTGTGTAACTTCCTTATCACTTGTATTAGAAGACTTCGACGTGGCTTTAATATTTAAGACGCTCATAATTCAGTTGAAAGTATATACATGATGCTAAAGTTTTTAGGGGTAAGCAGATTATGGTTCTCTTCTTAATAGTTACAGGGTGAAGAAAATATATTAAGATACTATTACTGAACATAGCGATTTGTATGAACTTCTATGGTATGTAAAAGTTCGCCAACCCGCACTAGGCCGGCGTGGTGGACTATATGGCCTAACCACTCTCAATCGTCGATTGTACAGTGGGCCTAGACCTGCAGTGGGACGTTATAGTTTGATACAATTTATCCTATTTAATCATCTGCGTAGTAATATATTGAAAATAATATTTTTTTAAATTTACTCAAATTATTACATATTCGTGCAACAAAGTTAGATAAATGAAGGAAAAATGAATTAAAAAAGGTTTTATTTTTATTTATTGCAGATATCTGCATAAAATTCCATTGGTAATGACTTAACTGGCCGTTTGTCAACGCGGCCGCGTAATATTCTAATCACGCTCGCATTTTACGTATTAAAAGGCCATATTTCTTAGTTTGGCGAACATCCAAGTCTTACTATGATGATGCCAGAGATGACTAACTTCGATACTTGCACATCTTACTATTTGTCGCTATATCATATATAGCGTAATCCAGTACAACTTTTAGAAAAACCTGGATTTGAATAACATATCTTTTACGAGTATATTCTGTGTTATCTATTTCATAATTTAATTTATTCACGTAATTTGTACCGTAGACAGGCAATACCAGATGTGGCTATAATACTTTTGAACTAATTCACGATTTCAACATAATTTAACCTAAAAATGGAATTGCAATTTTATTTTTCAAGTAAGCCAGTGCGGAATAATATAACGCCATTCAAAACCTCAATAAAAAACCATATCTAAATCCTATATTTTTACCTCCCCGAGATATTAGCAGCACAAATCGATTGCTCACCAACTTACCGAGGAGGCAAGGTCGGCAGTAAACCATTTAAGTAATTACGGCAAATGCGACGAGCAAGTAATTAAATTACAACACTCGAAACTTGAAGGGCCCCTGAACGTAGGGCTTCGAAAATGCTTCGAGCAACCGGCGCAAGTTAGTCTCGGGTTATTTCCGTTACTTGCAAGTATCAGGGATAACTTGTGACTTATTCAGATCAGTATACGAACATGTTTTGCTTACACAAAACAGAAAGATCTTTCTTTTCTTTTATGTCCATCCATGGGTAGCCTAGAAGAGATTGTCTTGTGTAATAAGGCCACCAACTGTACTTATTCTAATTCAGTTTTAATATCTGTCTTCGCCTGGTGTACAATAAAGAACATATTATATTTAAAATAAAGATTGGCAATGACAACCTTGGTACCCAAAAATTGTTTCTATGAAAACACACAGATCCCTGATCTGCATACATTAAATGGATTAAGAAATACATAGATAGATAGATAATGAACATTTTATTGTACACCACTTATAATCAGAGAGTGTAGCAAATAGAAGCTTCATGGCTATTAGCGATCTCTTCCAGATCATAATAAATATATTCTCGTATTTAAAGTCGGTATATGATATATTTGTCTATCTTTTTGAATCTAAAGGATGGTTAATGACGTAATTAAGTGCCAATTACAGAGGCAGCTTACTGCTGTAAGCTAATGGTCAGTCATGAAGTATAAAATTTGCATTGGCCATTAACAAGCCCCAATATAAAAAAGCACTAAAAGTTTACAATTTAAGGACCACACTTCGCGAAAATCTACCCATTCCTTCGAAAGTACCATAAGTTGCATAGACTGTTATAGTTCCCAGCGTAAAATAAACCTTTAATTTTTAACCCTAAATTAATTACTAACAACTGTAGTAGTAACCTTCTTCAAAATACCATCGAGAACCCATCATCACATTAAGACCCATAAAACAATACATTTTAAAACAGCAAAACAGTAAATGAGATTAGCAGATCCTATTACCTTAGGCCGGGCTTACACTGGATATTGTGGAATGTACAGCGCTGACAACACCTAAGCTCCCTTTCTTTCGTAGATTAACCGACTATAAAAGTATTCTATGCTTCTGTTTTACCTTTTGTTTGTTGAATAATACACCTTGTTAATTACTGAGGTTGTGCTTTAAGGGCGTATAAGTGCAGTGATGTGAATGCGCCCTTTCAAATGCAGGGTGTAATTAGGTGCACTTGTCATTAATTTGCAAATGCCGTTTTTAATTGAGATATTAAAAGTAGCATCAAGCAGAACGACAATTCTTGCCATTCTAATTAGTTAATGGAAGATTGGTATACAAGTGGAGAAGGCAAATTATTATTAATAGATGTGAGTCAAAATATCGTAATAATCAATATAGATAAAGTTATCTAAGCCAGTAAAGAAAACCACAGTCGCATTAACGGAACATTTCACCTGTTTCTGGACGAGAAACAAGTTTCCAGTTCACCAACTTAGTCCGGCTTGCGGCCCCCTACGCGATTTCTGTTGAAATTGCGACAGAATCAGAAATCTAAACTAACTCGAGTGCGGTACCGTTGATCCGAGTTATTATTCAAACCTTATCACCAGTGAGTAAGCAATGAGATAATCGCTATCTGCTATAACAATTTCAAATATTTCAAATCAGGATATAGGGCCTTGAGAAGAATAAATCTAATGTTTAGCAGGTAGTCAGTTGTAAAATGATAAGCAAATCTTGCTGCAACATGGAAAAGTTATGTTGCGCAGACCCATATAAATAAAGGGTCTACATTTAACAGAGGACAGCTATAGACTGTAAATGATGATATCCAGTTAATAGATGCAAATCTTGTATATTTTTGCACAATATAAATTAAAGAATCCGAAAATCTTGGTCTACAAGGTAGGCCGTCACCAAGTACAATTTAGGAGGCCTGTATGCAGCAGTGAATTATTATAAGCTAGTCATAATAATTTAGAACGTCCATTTACAACTATATCCTAACAACATTTGGCACAGAAGTCGATTATGCGGAATAGGACATGGCGTAACATGAAGTTCGATCAAGCAATTATTACTAAAGTGTAATTTACGCCCCACGGAGCGGCTGTAATAGATAATACATAAATGTAATTACACTAACATTACTATATCTTACGTAGTCAATTATGCTACATCAAACTTCGTGGATATGAAATATGAAACTAGACATAATAAATATAAAGTTTTGTTTAATTATTAAATGGAATTAGCCGACTTCGGAGTAGATTAGAATACTAAAACAGAAGTTACGGATAAGATGTATTTTGACAGCCTCCGTAGCCCAGTTGGTTAGACGCCGCCTGTGAAACGAGAGGCCGCGGGTTCGATCCCCGCACCGAGAGGAATGTTTGTGCGGCCCACAAATATTTCTTCTGGGTCTGGGTGTTTGTGAGACCGAAAAGTCTCTCGTAGTTCCTGATACCCACGACACAAGACTCGATCTTAGTGTGGGGTCAGGACTATGTATGTGACTGTTGGGTGTATTTATTATTATTATTATTATTTAACGATGAAGGAAAATTATTTGATGAAACATGTAGATATAAATCACAAGAATTTATAATATTTGTAATGGCAACTATATTGAATTACGTGAACGTAGCGTAGAAAAGTGGAAGTCTGTTACCAGCAATAAAGCTATTAAGTTACAAGCATAAATTATCCATAAAATATCTTGAAAATTCATGAAACAAACTGCACAAATGAAACGGCCTTAACCCGAATGTCGACGGAAACCATGCTTCCACCGTAGACGTCCGCACCAAATATTTAGTACTAAACTTAATTTAGCAAACTTAAATCCAGTAATCTATTCCGGTTCATAAAGCCCATGGAGACGGGAGAGCGGGCGGCACAACATTAAACTCTCGTTAAACCGCCTTATGCATTCGTTTTCTTCCAGTTTTCACGTTAACGCTTAAGTGGCACGTTTGACGGCAGTTTAGAGTTGTGTACTAAAAGGCTATTTGATTTTTGTTTTGGGGATTTGAGGCGTCCGAACAACGATGATTGAATGGTGCTATTCGTTTGCAGTACGTTTGTGTTATCTGTACTTAGGTCGTTTGTAAGTGGCAAATTCACTTCGTCTGTAACACAAACAGTAAGTTTTTCATGAAGTATTTTAATTGTAAAATTGAAAACGAATATAAAACGAACAACTAGACTAACTGATTCATTCATAAACAGTATTAAAATTAATTTAGGTAATCGAATGTTTTGTCCCTTACGAGCAAATTGTGAATTCAGTTTTAATTTTGGACATTAAAAATTATAGTTATTGTAAAAGCTAACAGATAGATCGATAGTCCAGCATTCTAAAACTAGAGAATTGTCGAACAATAATATCACATCGCAAACTAACTTTTATTTATTGTAAGTTGGTGTTTTAGACTTTTAAGAAAATTTTACAACTTGCACCAAACGTAATATGATGAACTAAACCGTAACCCTTCTCTAACCTAAGAAACCTAATTCCCAACAGGACTATAGACACAAATCCACGTCCAAATAAAAATACTCTATGTATTACATAACATTCTAATCACGAAGCCGATAGAGGAATCGAATGGCGTAGTTAGCGTATTTCGGAAACTCCGATTAGTTTGGATGTGAAAGGAGTTGAAGCAGCTTTCCAACTAATGTGCAACCGGTGAACGATGGTCTGTGTTTAGTTTTTAACTAAGGACTTAACTATTTAGTGCTTGCAATGGCTTTGTATCTTTGTTGGGATTTGTTTGTGCTAAGATGATTTTGATGTTGGGGCACCAGCTGAGAAACTTATTGGTGTGATTGTTTGTACATATGTACATACAGCAACACACGCCTTTTTGCTGTGCAACTAGATCACCCAATTTAAATTGGTATGTTCCATCCGACGATGTAATAGAGGGTGAGCCTTACTACCTTATCGTGCACAAATTACTGACTCCAGGGTAATAATGAATAGAAAAATTAATCATCAGTTTGCCCGACTAACCGTACCGTAGTACAACTACGCCACTGAGGCAGTTTTTTTGTTACTTGGGTGATTATCAGTTATAAGTTAACGAAAAGCAAGATTTTTTACATTGTGTTCATATACATTGTTTATGCTATTTAATCACAGCGAATGCACAAAAAAATACATTTAGCTCAAAGCGTAGCAAAACATATTTGTAATAGGAACATTTTTGTCTGCTTAGGATTAATGACTATCCTAAAAAACCTCCTTGACACATTGAAGCAAGTTTTTGTTCGACGACAAAAACAAAAGTGATTGTACACGAGACTGAGTTCAACGACCTTCGTCTTACTTATAAAGCAAAAAAAAACAGGGACAATAAACGATTAGCCGAAAAACCCGGAAGCGGAAGACGTCCCCCGGGTAAGTTCCAACTTCGCAGCCCCGGAACCTAGCAATGACACCGGCTCAGAATCCTCACATTGTCATTTAAGTGAATAAAAGTA
Source organism: Hyles vespertilio (assembly GCA_009982885.2). Classification (NCBI taxonomy): domain Eukaryota; kingdom Metazoa; phylum Arthropoda; class Insecta; order Lepidoptera; family Sphingidae; genus Hyles; species Hyles vespertilio. The sequence goes on from CM042830.1 coordinate 6,333,737, forward strand.
TATTTATTTCCATACTTTCCTTTTTTTTATTGAAAATGAAAAATATAAAATCGCGTCATACTTTTATACGTTTCATTTAGAATACGACAATATGCAACGTGACAGTTTCCACGAACAATATTGCAAGTATAGAAATATATCATCAATGTAATAAAATATGTTTTAGCAAAAACATTTTTCATGTGCGTTTTTTATCTTTTGCGAAATATCAAAAATATTCTTATATATATAAATATATATATAAATGTAGGATTTGAATGTTATGAAGAAAGATGAGTAGAATGGAACGTTGACGTATGACTGATATGGAACGTGGTTTGTGTGAAAGAGATGACTAATGAAAGTATTTAAGATGGAAAGAGTACGAGGATGAATGATTAAGATGTTGAAGTATGCAAGGACGGAATATAGAAGAGAACAGTCTGGAAGACGACGGAAGACGTGAAAGACGGAAGACGTATGAAGTGAAGATGAATTTATTTAAGACGACAATATATTGAAGATTATCCAAAAGATCTTTGTTTGATTTGACCCCTTACGGAACTATTCCCATATAAATAAACACATGTTGTGTTAATAAAATATATTGTAACATTTCAGATGTCGATCTGGTTTCGAGTGAGCTAACTGTTTCAACCTATAAAATATCTGTATCTGTATCAGCCCATATACGTCCCACGGGCCTACTCTACAATCGAGAGTACGATTGACAGTGGTTAGGCCATATAGTCCACCACGCTGGCCTAATGCGGGTTGGCGGACTTACATACCATAGAAATTCTTATAAATCGCTACGGTATGCAGGTTTCCTCACGATGTTTTCCTTCACAGTTTTAGTGCGTGGTGATTGACTATCAATACACATATGACTCCGAAAAATCAGAGGTGTGCCCTGGGATTCGAACCCGCGACCACCGTGAACATGTTGGCAGCCGCGTTTTGTCCGTTCGCCAACAGGCCACCACGCACTTATAAAATATGGTCCCTAATTAATATATCCTATCTAGATCACACTACATATGTATACCGTCAATATAAGTCAATTTACCGTGCCAAAATAAAAATAAAAAACTTAAATAAACCTCTACAAGTATTTACCAAGTTCACTAAATGCAACCAGTTTTATTCCTGGTCGAAAAAAGTATAACACCGGTTGACCACGAATCACTTTAAAATGTATGTAAAAATTCTCACGGTGATTTGCTGAGTAGCGTAACATAATCCCGAAGCTCCTTAAAAGTAGACCACAGATATCTGATAGCTCTCTGTCAAAACACCACAGCCCTTCCTCTCGATGGCCGACGGGCAACTTACCTGAAATAAGAACAAAACGTTACAATCTAGTCTATGTTTAAACATAAATTAAGTGGTAAAATATTAGTATTTCTATTGGTATTTATATTTTGTATTTGTATTTTTAATAACCAAAATACCTCAGTACCTAAAATCGAAAGTCTTCGATAGTTGTTTGTTACCAGTGATGACATACGGCATCGAGACGTGGCCTCTCACTGTGGGCCTCATTAAAAGGCTCAAAGTCACTCAACGAGCCATGGAGCGGGCTATGCTCGGTGTTTCCCTATGAGATCGAATCAGAAATGAGGAGATCCGTAGGAGAACCAAGGTTACCGACATAGCCCATAGGATTGGCAAGTTAAAGTGGCAGTGGGCCGGGCACATAGTTCGTAGAACCGATGGCCGTTGGGGCCGAAAGGTTCTCGAGTGGAGGCCACGTACAGGCAAGCGAAATGTCGGACGCCCGCCTACAAGGTGGACGGACGATCGGACTAAGGTTGCAGGAAGTCGCTGGATGCAGGCCGCTTCCAACAGGTCATTCCAACAGATCCTTGGGGGAGGCCTATGTTCAGCAGTGGACTTCCTGTGGCTGATATGATGATGATGATGATGATTTGTAATAACAATAAAATAAACTTTAAGATAGAGTTTCTTCGAGTTCGTTCGAGTTTCTTCGAGGGTCTTGAGTCCGGGCATGAGGTTGTACCGTGTGGGTATTTTCGGTCCTCTGTCGAAGGGAGGAAAGTTGATCCGCCGGCCAGGGAGACCCGTAGAAACGGTTGTCCGCTGGCCGCCCGCGGTATAGTACAGGGGCCCAATCGGGGCTAACCACCTCGAGAGGCTGCCTCACCATGCCGCGCATAATCTTGGGTGGGCCCGTCGTGCCGGTTGGTGACCGGAAGTGGGGTCCCGGCGGCCCATCCCGGGAGGGTACGGGGGCCCTTCCGTCCGGCGGATCAATTCGCTAATCTACCATGACAGTGCAACCAAACAGAGCAGGTCCTTCAGCGGTGCTTAACCCCACCACCGCGTTCACTATGGAGTTCACTAACATCCGTGGACTCCATACGAACCTCAATGCCGTCCACCACCATCTCGAGACGGCCCGGCCTGCTTTGCTCTTCCTAACGGAGACGCAGATTCGTTGTCCGACCGATAATTCTTACCTGTTGTACCCCGGTTATTCGCTTGAAGTAAACCTCAAGCCAGGTGCGTGGTGGCCTGTTGGTAAACGGACTAGTCGCGGCTGCCAACATGTTCACGGTGGTCGCGGGTTCGAATCCCAGGGCACACCTCTGACTTTTCGGAGTCATGTGTGTATTGATAGTCAATCACCACGCACTAAAACGGTGAAGGAAAACATCGTGAGGAAACCTGCATACCATAGCGATTCATAAGAATTTCTATGGTATGTAAGTCCGCCAACCCGCACTAGGCCAGCGTGGTGGACTATATGGCCTAACCACTCTCAATCGTATTCTCGATTGTAGAGTAGGCCCGTGCCCTGCAGTGGGACGTATATGGGCTGATACAGATACAGAAACCTCAAGCCTAAAGCCGGGGTATGCTTGTATGTTCGGTCGGACATCTGCTGTCGCCGTTTGCACTGCATGGAGGACCCCTCCTTCTCCGCTCTGTGGGTGCACGTGGATCTAGGTTCCTTGACCCGCATCTACGTGTGCCTTTACAGGTCTCACAACGGGGACGATGAGACGACTCGGCTGTTCAGGTATCTTAGCCAGGCGGCTGATGACGCGCAGGCGCAGTTCCCGTCGGCCGAAATGGTGGTCTTGGGGGATTTCAATCCTCATCACGAACTGTGGCTGGCCTCCTCCAAGACTGATCATGCTGCATGCCCATGCATTTGCTCTGACTCATGACTTGATACAACTGGTGAACCAGCCCACCAGGATCCCAGATGTGGCGAGTCATGCGCCTTCTCTGCTGGACCTTCTGCTGGCGAGTCACCCAGCCGGGTATCGTGTGACCGTTAGTGCGCCTCTGGGCACTTCCGATCACTGCCTGGTTGGGTCGTCAGTACTGATCGCATCACCTCCACGTCCCGTGCAGGTGAGGCGAAGGGTCTGGCATTACTCGTCGGCAGATTGGGATGGCATGCGGGAATATTTCGCATCCATCTCTTGGAGGCAACGCTGCTTTGAGGGTGAAGATCCCTCAGCGAGTGCCAACGCTATTGCTGATGAGATCAGACTTGGAATGGAATATTACATTCCTTCCTCTGAGATCGCCAGTAAGGGCCGTGGACGCTCCTGGTTCAATCGTGCATGCGCCGATGCTGTCGGTGACAAACAGGCGGCGTATCGCGCTTGGATCAGGGGTCGCGCCATGAAGGATCCGAATATCAGTTGCCTCAAAGAAGTCTACAACCGTGCCTCCAAGGCCTGCAAGAAGGCCTACGTTAGGGCGGATGCCCAGCGCGTTACCAGGATTGGGCGTACGTTGGCCGATCACCCAACTAGCAGTCGTGCTTATTGGAGGTTGGCCAGGGCCGTTCAATCTAACTTCTGCCGTCCAGCGTTGCCGCCGCTAAGGTACCCAGAAGGGTCGCTGGCCCACAAGCCGCAAGAGAAGACTGCCTTGCTGGCAAATCTCTTTGCGGCTAATTCCCGCCTCGAAGACCGTGGTTCCCAGTCGCTGCCTACGCTGCCTGATTGCGGTTTCTCAATGGCAGATATTCGCATCATGCAGTGTGATGTGCCACGTGAGTTACGGTCTCTCGATGTGCGGAAAGCCAGTGGTCCGGATGGGATACCAGCGGTGGTTTTGAGGGCTTGTGCAGCCGAGTTGTCTCCAGCACTGACTCGCCTCTACCGAGCGTCCTACCGCACAGGTGTTGGGCCGGAATCTTGGAGGGAGGCCAATGTGCAACCGAACCCCAAAAAGGGTGATCGATCGGACCCTACCAATTACCGCCCTATCGCTATCACCTCAGTGATGTGTAAGGTCGTGGAGCGGATCATAAACGCTCAATTGATCCGCTACCTGGAGGATCACTCGTTGACCAGTGACCGGCAATACGGTTTCCGTCATAATCGATCGACGGGTGATCTTCTAGCGTTTGTCCTGCATCGCTGGAGTGAGGCGATTGACCGGCGTGGCGAGGCTCTTGCTGTGAGCCTCGACATTGCCAAGGCGTTTGATAGGGTCTAGCACCGTGATCTTCTGTCCAAGCTTCCGGCATACGGTCTACCCGGCAACCTGTGTTCGTGGATTTCCGGCTTTCTGCATGGGCGTAGAATACGTGTAGTCGTTGACGGACACGCTTCGGCGCTCATGTCGGTAAATGCCGGAGTTCCTCAGGGCTCGGTGCTGTCGCCCACCTTGTTTATTCTGCATATCAATGACATGTTGTCGCTTGGCAACATTCATTGCTATGCAGATGACAGCACGGTTCATGGGCGATACCACTGCGGGCCTCCAGGTTGCCGTGTCGAAACTGTGAAGGGACGCGAAGATCTTGTCATTGAGCTCAACCGGACCTTGGATCTCATTTCTACATGGGGTTCCAGGAATATGGTTGAGTTCAATGCCAAGAAAACCCAGGTGTGTGCGTTCACGTGCAAAAAATCCCCGTCCCTCCCCTCCCCATTCTTCAGGGTACTCCCCTCTCAGTGCAGAATGACCTGAGTATCCTTGGTGTGGATATCCGCTGTGATCTCAATCCAAGGAATCACATCGAGGGTGTAATATCTGCCACATCACGCAGGGTTGGAGTCCTGAACAGGGTGCGTCGGTTTTTCACGCCCGGTCAGCTTTGTCGCTTATATAAAGCGCAGGTCCGGCCGGGTATGGAGTACTGCTCGCACCTCTGGGATGGATCCGCCCAGTACCTGCTCGATGCCTTGGATGGATTGCAGCGGCGGGCCATCCGCATTGTGAATGATGCAGACGTTACGAGAAACTTGGAGTCGGTACAACTCCGGAGAGATGTCGCCTCTCTAAGCGTGTTCTACCGCCTGTATCACGGTGAGTTCTCTGAAGAATTGTTCAACTTGCTCCCCTCCTCTCCATTCCTAACCAGAACCACGCGTGTTGGCTTGCGAAGCCATAGCTTAACGGTCCACACCATCCCGGCGCGAACCAAACGGTTCTCAAATTCGTTTTTGTGCCGCACCGTCAGGCTGTGGAATTATTTGCCGGCGCACGTGTTCCCTCCTTCCTACAATCCTGGGTCCTTCCGCCGCGGTGTGAAGAGGCACCTCAGCAGGCCGGCATAATTGTTTCCATTGGCATGGGACTGCCGTCCGATGCCAATGGATACTCTGCCTGGGCGGCATTGGCACTTTCCATCAGGTGCAATGCCGCCACTATGACAGGCCAGTATATAAAAAAAAAAAAGTTGTTAATTAAGGTAGTTGTAAGTTCAGTTGGCCTGTTGTTAATGGACCAGACGCGGTTACCAACAAGTTTATGGTGGTCGCAGATTCAAATCCCATGGCACACCTCTGACTTTCCGGAGTCATGTGTGTATTGATAGTCAATCACCACGCATTAAAACAGTGTAGGAAAACATTGTGAGGAAACCTGCATACCATAGACTATAGAGGCACATCCCCTATCACATCGTGGGACGGAACAGACTAGGCGAAACGTGGGGTTCCTAGTTACTGCCGGGAGAACTTCTGTCTATCCCTTCTGTGTTTATTTATGTTAGTAGGTGGCATTTTTTACAACAACTACGTTAATATTTTGCGCAAAGTGAGCCATCTGTAATCACTTGCTTATCCTATTAGTCTGTCACGTATTCTACGTAAGCTACACACAATTATTTTCTAAAAGTTTTCCAATAAACGATATTTTTTGTAACTGGAAGTCATTTCAACTATCCAGTAAGAATTTTCGCGGTCCTCACTTACAGAAATATAGTTTGAAAATCGCTGTTAGGAACGTGTGGCCAAGTTCGGACAGAGATTAATACGAGTTAAAATGTGCGGTTGGTACAGACGTTTCGCTTGAGTTTGTACATACTGTTCTATCTAGATTTTGTAACGTGTTTGAACGTATAATCGATGATATCTGTATCAGCACATATTCGTCCCACAGTAGGGTAAGGGCCTCCTCTACAATCGAAACTACGATTCAGAGGGGTTTAGTCTTATAGTCCACCACGCTGGCCTAGTTTAATTTAAATTCTTACTTCCCATGGCATGCATGTTTCTTCACGATATTTTCCTTTGCCATTATAAATAGTGTAACATTAATATTGGTTATTAAGAAAATATACGATATTAGGTAATAAAATATATCCTTATTATAAAAGTAAGTATACCAATCAGCAGATTGTAAATTTTAAATTACTCTTCTTAAAGCACCAATGGCGTATACATCGAATATGGCCTTTCTATAAATAGCCTTTCTAACCAACTATGCCTTCCCAGAGATATTGTTAATCCAGTAATATATTTCTTGACTTGTCTTTCACCACAGTAAGGGCTCAACGTAACAATAATAACACCAAGAGCAAATAATTTAGCAGTCAATAATTTTTTTTTATTTCCGCCGATAAGTAAAAGAATTATGGTTATCGGTACATGTAAAACTGATTTCCCGTGGGTCCGTAACGCTATTAAATACCAATTTGATGGATACGTCACATGATCCGATTTATAATTTGTGCCGTTTTGCCGAATTTAACGTTACCCGCGAGCTCGGAACGAGATCTGCCAATTTAATATCTTTTATAATGATTATTGAACTCATTAGATTTGGTAAATGTAATTGGTCCTTGTAAGTCCGATTACGATCGAATATTTATTTCTGGGTGTTTGTGAGACCGAAAAGTCTCGTAGTTCCTGGTACCTAAGATACAAGACTTGATCTTAGTGTAGAGTCAGGACTATGTATGTGACTGTTGGGAGTTATTCTTTATTTATTCTTAATTACGTATAAAGACACTGAAAAAAACATCGTGCAAATATTGATCCATAACTTTACAAAACAGCATTACCTGCATTCAGTAAATCGCAATAAGCCAGGTGTAGGGAGGAATACGCTATTACATTATCGCATTATTTTATACGTATGCGAGACGATAAGGCAGTCGTAAATTGAAATTCAATTATCGTAAAGGCCCAAGGCATTCGTTTGATATCATTTACTGTCGATGCGAGCTGAAAGTATTATGTGCGGATTTTATTTTTAATGTATGCCGTTTTGATAAAAATGATACTTTTTAGGTGGGAGGTTATATAGCCTCGGGATTTGAATAAAGAAATCATTAACCGACAACCATTGTGGCGCAGTTGGTTAAACGTTGGCTGTGAAACGAGGCCGCGGGTTCGATCCCCGCACCAAGGCAAATATTGGTGTGATTCACGAAAATTGGTTAGGTCTGTGTGCTTTACCGAAATTGTAAATAAGCTCAATAATAAATATTCAATTAATGTGTCTACTAAAGTTCTAGAGATTAAAAAAAAAAAAACATTTTTATTTCGCCATTCAATATTCATTTGATTTAAAAAGGTATATTTACAATTTGAGCTTTGATCTTTTCACGCCTCAGAATAATTTAAACGGATTAAAATACTTATAATAGTCTCGAATTGTAAAAATAAATCGCTTATCATAAGTTGCAGTCGTCTCACTACCATATCATTGTAAAAAATAAAGTCAGCATAGAATAAATCACTTAAAAAATCAATTAATTACAATAAGCACTTGTCAAAATATTAGCGAAAAGTAAAATAAATCGAAAATGTTACAGCGACCGAAGCACCTACAAAGGACAGACCTGAATTCGCAAGAAAAGAAAAGAAAAAAGGTAATCTCGAACAAAAAAGACAATCGCATTGTGTTCAAACGGAGTCACCACCCTCGTTTTCATGAGATTTAAATTAATTAAGCAGCTAAAGCGCTTTTTAGCAAGTATTTCAGCTGCATTCTTTTAAAACAACGCGTTTATAAACAAAGGTAAAACGCGCTGTAGCAAGCTGCTGGATGAGATACGTTCCACTGTCAGCGATTTTCTATAATTTTAATCTTTTAATTAAAAATCTATATTTCTGTTATAGCTTGCGTTGTTTTAAAACACTTACTTAAAACAATATTAATAACTATTTTATTTTATGACTCCCTCGGTGGGGTTGTTGTACCAACTAGGTTACGGTTACAAAGCTGAATTCTCGGGTTCGAATCCTAGGTTGGGTAAAATGATACTGGATTTTTCTATTTATTATCCAGAGCCCAGAGTCAGGAAATTGTGCTCGATATGGCGATAGGCTCGCCTCCTCACATAATGGGACGGAACATACAAGGCAAAATGTGGGTGTCCTAGTACCTTTGCCTCCCCTTCTGGGAAAAAGGCGTGAGTTTATGTGTGTATGTATTTTATTTCATGTATATTAAATATATGGCACGTAATGTTAGATAGCAACAGTTTTTTTTATTAATAAAAATAACACGTGGTCGACGAGAAGGTTGTCACAAAGATGAAAAAAACAATACACTTGACAAAAGCGAGCCAAGTTGCAACACACAGATATTAGTGCTTGGTGCAAACATAAACATATTTCAAGTAAATACATTCAATAAATCTTTGAGAACAAGTCGCTACCACTCGTAACACGTAACACGTCGAGATTTTTAAGTGTTTTCAGCTAACACTGGGAAAGCTGTAAGTGTGGTCATAAATTGTAAAAGTAGAAAAACATCGGCCCGCGTTACAGGTTTAATTCGAGCTCTTTTTGGCCGAGTTTTGTGAGGGGAAATTTATGAAGAAAATTATGGGCCACGCTAATGGCTAAATAATTTTTCATTCGAATACACCGTTTGGGATGTTTTTAATAACGTACGCTATCACTGCCAAGTGTTAAACATTAACCTTAATATATTTGACTCGTCAGGATTCACTCTTGAATTCTTTAATCATTATGCGCTTTTATCATCATTCTTAGTCAAAGGTTTGCAAAATTTAATCATCATACTAAAAGGTTTCACCTTTATAAGATGTAGGTCAGCGATTCATCATCTGTATAATTTGACCATAAATTGAACTAATATGATTTTAATATTTAACGAATTACTTACAGAATTCATAAAGTTTTAAAAACCTATTTTGATAATCCAATGATAGTCTTCTTTTTCGTACAGACAACCTTAGGTAACTTAATTAGGTTTTAAAATTTGTATGAATAAAGCAGTTTGTATAACCAAGTATTATTCTTTTGTTTACAATGAAAAATAAAAGTGCATTATAAGTAATTGTCGGTGCTATCTCATAACTAAAATATCTCAACACATAAAACACAACTCATTTTCTTTTGCAATAAAAGCAAATATAAATTTAACCGAGCAATAAATAATCCAGATCCGAGCGAAAATCTCATATACTACACATTTTTTAATATTAAATGCAAAACAGTTCGCGTCCTCATAAAAATGCTTACATAATTGTGCGTGACGTCACTGCATTTAGTCACCGCCATAAGTCTAGTCTGAAACTAGGTTACAAATGGAGTAGGTAGTGCTTGGCAGCTTTTTGACATGTAGCTGAAGAGATTTTTAAAATGAGGATGGATTTATGAATTTTATAGCGGAAATATTGACTCGACTAATTTAAGTTACCATCAAAGTAGTTAGATCGAAGACCTTCGCAGCAAGGATGTCAGCCTTGACTTTCCGCCGACCGGCTGTCTTTCTAGAAACTTCTCGAATAGAGATAATGTATCAAATACGCCGCGTGTGACGTCCAAGGTGCAAAATAAGGACTAATAACCTATTAAATTCGACAGCCTCCATGGCGCAGTTGCTTAGATCGTGAAACGTGAGGGTTCGATCAACAAAACAATTTTCTATGTCATCCACTGATGTTGGATGGGAGTAACCGTCAATCATGGTAAGTATTTGAGAAGGTCCAATCTTGGGCGAGTGTAAATTCAACCATGGACTTCCCGTAGTTAATAAAGACGGCTTTTGGCCCAAGACTTATAACTAAAACCAAGCCTTCAATCACAAAACTATTGGCCGTAGAAGCCAATTTAAAACAGCACATTTACTCAAAATAATTCTCACGATGTTTAATAACAAAACCGGTTTTGCAATTAAAATATTACCATACCAAATAAATTACTATCATTGATAAGCTAAATTAGCCCAGATAAGCGCGCAAGTTCAAATAGAATGTGTTCCGAAAGCTCGACTCCAATGAGCTTTTATTTGGTTATCATGTATCAATCTGAAAGCTTATTATTCAAAGTCCGATGTATGCTTATATTGCGATGTGCTTAAGTGGAGGCATTTTTTATTTGCCGTTCAGTGTTCTCGGGTATTTTTAATTATTTCGGAACTAAATAATTTCAGGTTTAGGACGACCTGGTTAATATTGAAGGAAGTCGATGGATGCAGGCTGCTTCCAACAGGTCGATGTGGAGATCCTTGGAGGGGGCCTATGTATTGCAGTGGATTTCTTGTAGCTGAAGAGAGAGATAGAGAAATGAGGTTTATATAAGTTTAGTCGGGCACGAATGTTAATTTAAAAAAAAATATTTGTGGGTAATACTATTGCTTTTCACGACAAAAACTCGCAATAAACAATAAATAAGTAACAAAATCTTAAAAATTCCTATTCTGCATTCTAAAAGACCAATAAAACTATCACGCTGAAACATTATAAAAAAAGTAATAAATAATGGTAACATTCATTGTTAGCGACAGAATCATAAAAACCCATAAGGACGACTAAGGGGGTGCCTCGTCGGGGATCGGCGCCACTTGACACCGGGAGCGCCGCGGAGGAACCGTGCGGGGTCCGCTACGCCGAGCCAGCCGCACGCCGAACCACTACAAACAGTCCACACCGTTCTCCCAGAGTGTTAACACGTTACATATAATTTTTGTAATCACTATTACTATCGCCAATAAAGTCAAGAAAAAGTCTTGCATTTTTATTCAACCCTTATAATTCATCATACCAAAATCAATAAATCCATTTCCATACTAAGCAGGTTGTATAAATAAGATAAACATAAATTATACTTATTTAATGGCAATGCTCTTAGTGTTGATAAGAAGAAATGTTATTCCGAACGAGTTTAAGAATTTGCTTCGAGTTGGCGAATATTTATGGCAATACTGTGTGGGTGGATTTCTGTTGGGTCGTATATCGGTTGGCGTGATGAAGCTATTATAAAGTAATAAATTATTGAGAAACATGGCTTCTACGGTTTTGTGATGAATGTTTTCGTGTTTGGCAAAAAGCGAACAGCGAACGGTAGCAATTCGAGTCTTAGACTGAAGACAAATATTTGTTAATCTCATTTTTTTCAAGTATGAAGTTTAGAAAACTGAAGACTGCTTAGTAGCCTATTTAGCACTACGTTAAAGATGACCGAAGTAACAAAATAATGCAGAGTATAATTTAATACGAATGAAACTACATAATCCCTTATATTCTCTTAATAAGCAGGATATTATAAGAATCTATATTTAGTAGATTCATCAAATAAACACTTCAAACAGCAGGAAATAACATCGGAAATGACCATAAAAATCTACATAAATATTTGGCAAATTATGTCTTCGTACAATTTTACATGTTACAACTTTATCAAATATGTGCATTAACGTTCTTTATGATGCCAAGTTCCTTAAAAAAGAGTAAATATTTTCCTTAATGCCAAATTCTTATCGGCGAGCTTTCAAACCGAACCAAATGTGGGATGGTATTAACAATCAATTATTCACGCCAAAAAGGTAATTTATACCGAAATGGAGTTCCAAAACACTTGAATTCTAGTTCCTTATCTCGCCGACGTGATTTGTACGAAAAACAGCGGTAAGTTACGATCAATTTGTAACATTTTAACGTAACATCCATTTTGTTTCGTGTTCATTTGAATATCAACGATGGAATTATCCAAATGTGTTTCGCTAAGAGGTATATGGGTTTTGAAAAACTACACGTGCTTACATTTTTATGTGGGTTTAAATTTAATTTATGTTATTTTTTCCCTACGTAGAAGGCTTAGTTATTATCTTAGACTTCACAATTCACGTCAGCTTCTAGGCACCTAATTGAAAGTCAATTTAATTAATTTGTTTACAAGAAATTTCCATTTTAAGTTTATTCGTATTTCGGCGATGACATTAAGCAAATTTATGCTATTATGGTTGTGAGATATTAAATATTACGATTTTCATTTGATTTATGTCTATAACATAATTTTATATTTTGAATAATATTTTTTACATATTTTATCTACAATCTACGAAAATCAGCATCACCATAATAAATTAATCCATTCTCAAAATTAGTTAAGCTTGGTATGGCTGATAGAAGTCGCTTTGAAAACAACGGTAGCAAACTAACTTTGAACCCAATTTCAAAATATTTACAAAATAAGGAAACATCTGCCTATAACATTGTTTCAGTATTGAAATACATATGTATACAACACATGCTAAATTAAACAATACTGCGAACGACATGACGTAAAACCTAGGAACATAACCTGGCTAAATTCAGAACGCAACGCCAACAATACATAGTAAGCCTGGAGAACACTCTCGCAAGTAGGTCATATAAATTCAAAGGCTTGTTCTTGGGACGCGCGAATGGCACGTAAAGTTGTCTCGATCTGGACACTGGGACACTTATGGTGGCCATGGGACACGAAATACCGGGACAGTCCCTTGAAAAATGTATGAAGATTTATTTATATGTTTCATAATTGTTGAATACGGTTATACTTTTCTTGAAATAATAACTAATTAGATGGACTACAGCACTGGCTGGAAGAGTGCTATGTAATGAAAACTACGGTGGTGTTTATCATAAAGTTGAGGCTTCTGTGTGGGCTTTTTCACTGAGTGCACATGTCGGCCTACTTTTATGACTTGTTTTAGGGACACGCGAATAGCAAATAAAATTGTCTCGATCACGGACACTGGGGCACTTATGGTGCCCATGGGTTACGAAATAACGGGAGAGTCCCTTGCGTTTTGAGAACTTACATTATTATAACACAATGGCATATTAGGTGTAATGAATAACCTTCTTATTATTTTGTGACGCTTTTTTAAAATACCATAATTAAATTAAACAAATATGGAGACATTAATATAACACTAATCATCTTTGACAGATCAAAATATTTTGCTACCGTTTTCAGATCTTTATTTAAAATACAAGAATGATTCAACCCAATATAATCCTCTAAATAAAAGAATCATGGTGTTAACAATAAAGACAAGACACGAGTTCGCCGCGTGATGAGTAAACTGCAGTGTGTCGGTTTGAGACAAATATCCTGCCTAGCCTGCCCGCTTCATCTACTTCATGTATCCTGAACTTAGCTTTAGACAGGGGGGTTCTATACGCCGATACGACGAATAATGTTCAAACGTTGTATTAACTGTAAGAATATGCCAAAATACTTTACAAAATGTTCGAATCGTCTATCGTATGTCGTAGTTTTAGACTGAGTTCGAAGTGAATAAAATTTATAAAGAATAGTATTGATTTTTAGAAATTATTTTTTTTATCTTACACGTGGATGTTGAACGAACATTCGAACTTCGTGTCGGAGTATAGAGTAACCCACCAGAAGTTTGATTTTTTTTTAATATAATTTATGGAGGCCACATGCCATTTGCCTGATGATACTACCGCATTATCAACATTATCAAAGCAAATAACACCACAATACAAAACAATGCTTGACATTCCACTGTGCTCTTCTTCCTGAGAGATAAGGTGTTAAATCTCAATATTTCTGTTAGTTACGCACACATACAAAAAGCAACACTTATACTTTGTTAAGGTAGAGGTAAATGGCCAAACATCTTAACCGATTTGAAATAAGTACGGCCGTCGATATACACTCGAAAATTCAATTTACACAGCCAAGCACCAGAACATGTATACGTCATTCTTGCAAAGCTGAAATCAGGATCATTAGCAATCAAATATTGTTTTTTTTATAAAATTATTTAAGTTTTAAAACTTTCATCAGGTACCAGGGTATAGACAGATATTCACAAAGCACTTGACAGACGTATCTATAGAGCAAGCAATATTTCCATTCACGGATCAAAACCAAGTGCCGACAGCCAAATATTAGGCTGTACTAATCGAAAATCAAACAAATATTACATACTGATTCCACAACAATAAAGTCATTACCATGAACACCCTTGACAACATTTCAAACGTCAAACGAAGCATTTGAACACATACAATGCTGTAATTACTCATTCGTCACGAAATAAACACTTTTAGTACATACACGGAATTAAGACATTCACATAATAAAGCATATCATAAAATTAATCCGTTACAAATGTTAACCAACTATCAGTAATTTGAAACGAAACCTCTCCGCCGTCTTTGAACTCGAAAAATGCATCCAGAAACCTGTTTGGGACCTCGGCTGCCCGGTTTGTTTCCGGGATTAGTGTATGTTGATCGAAATTGAACTTTGTGTTTGTGGAGCAGGGATTAAAATTGATTGTGTTTGAAGTTTCGAGCCAGTCTTGTAGTTGTAATTTGGAAATCTCTTATTTTGGAGAGTTTAGTGATGGGTTTGTACGTGATTACTTATTTAAACTTGCATTAATTTGTTTTAATTAAAACTGATAGTGGCGTAAACAAAGAGATGTGAGGCTCTATGTTAAACACTTCCTTGTATGAATAAGATTAGTTATCACATATAAGGTAAATAAAATATTTCACAATTTTTAGACATCTCTTGTTTAAGTTCGTAGCTACACTAAGTTGCAATTCTATCTCTTCAACGTAACCATAAAGTGGTTTGTCAAAGAAGGCTACATTTACAACACAAATGTGAACCAAGAACACTTATTAATTTACGTAATATTTTTGTAGTACTTAACATTAAAATTACCAATGAATTCCCTAACAAACCCTAACCTTAACCACACCACCAAATTCATACCCAAAATTTAAACCACAATCGATAAAACAATCGATTATTCGATTGTACATCACTAGCGTACAAACCCAGCCGCCCGGGTGGCAAAGCGTGAGTATAATACGTTTCTGATGCGTTTTTAATTCGGACTTCGTGTGAACTCCTGCGCATTAATAGACACATTACAATGATTGTTGAGTGAACTATTTTTTACCATTTGCATGCTCTGTCGCTCGTTAATTTGACGTAATTGTGCGCGTCATATTATTGTGTTAATAATGACGGATTTAAACGGTCCTGTGAAAGCCCACTTTGTGGTGATTCCCTTGTATTTTTTTTTTGTTTTTAAAACCAAATTGATGTTCGGTTGAATGTCTGTTGGATTGGAATTTGTAACTCAAAATCGTATTCAGTGATTGCAAATTAGGATGATAATGACATTAGTTTATTAATATATTGTTTATTATAATATTAGTTCCACTAATCATTGCTTTGTAGATTACTTTCTTATGCAGCCGAAACAAAGTGCATCCCATATTCATCGCAATGCTATCTAGATGTTGGCCTATTCAAAAACGTTTGACATCTCATCAATCACCTAAATATTCATTTTTGTACTTTTCAAAACTTTTTTTTTCATAATTCCACTGCGACAAGCATCCAGGCCATTCGAAATTACAAATATTACGCGGGGAAATTATTTATTTTTAATAATTCATTTTATTTATAGCATGCTATTTGTAGTCTAACAATTTGTACCAATTAAAATAAATATTTGGCTCACTAAGCAAACTCTTTAATTGATTAGGAAGGCTAATTAAGAAAATACGTGCGCAACAAGAACAATTTCACAAATGATTAACGAATAAAAAACAAAGCTGTTTTATTCTTACAGTTAAATACTCACATTATTTTATTGCTCTTTGGTATAGATTTTGTTATTACCTGTGAACAAAAAATATATAATTAAATATCATGCAAATATTTCAAACAACATCTGGAAACAAACATTTATTACTTATCAATAAAATTTGCATAGTCAAAGGAAAAGTTATTAGACACGTCGCTAATTTTTTATTATATTTTTCTTTTAAATTTATCAATATAATGTAATCCAAAAAACTATTTTAATGGAAAATATACTTATACTTTACACTTTCGTTTTAAATATAAATATATTGTAGACGTAATTGTAGGCACGAACTTATTTTCTGTCTATTCACGTCAACACTAAATATTCAAATCCAAATAATTTTACATTTAAATAAATAAAATAAAACAGCTATACAATTTGAGTCTAAAGTAACTTAATATACTCGTCAAAACAAAATAAGGGCCACTTAATTTTTTGCAGTTTGAGACAGATTTTGGTACCCCGTGTTTTCGAATGAGATTTTTTATGGTCTTAAGTGCTTGAGTTAACGACGACGGTCAGTTATAGCCGATGTTGTTGTCAAGTGTGCAGTTAAAACGCTTTTTTAACAATATATTCTTAAGCGGTTAGTTTCAAAAAAAACTTTGGAGATTGACGTTAGTTCAGTTTAGCCTCAGCCTATTGATTGCTGCGGTTGTTTTGATAGGTTTGCGTATAGTTCTTTTATTTTTCTGTAAAATGCTACGATTTTGTTGCCATATGGACTCTAATACTGCTTCTAGAGCCGTAACGATGATCTCAGCTGGTAATTCTCAGCGTTCCGTGGCTTTAAAGCTGGGATATCCACGTAGAGCTGTCCAAAACCTTTGAAATTGGTATCAAAAGAAGGGCAGTGTATCACGGCGTCGTGGATCAGGAAGAGTTCGTACTACCAGCGCCCAAGAAGACCGTTATGTGTGACTTTGTGCACGTCGAAATCGGAATATTATAGCTCGCCTTCTACAAAATCGCTTACACCGGACTACGGGTACCATTGTCAGCGACCAAACAATAAGAAATCGTTTACACGAAGACCACAAATTTGCAAAAAGGCCAGCAGCCCGGGCTAAACTGACCTAAGCCCACCGTGTAAGCCGTTTAGATTTGCACGTCAACATTTGAAATTTGGTAAAAACTAATGGCGTAACGTGCTCTTCATGGATGAGTGTAAAGTGAAGTTTTTTAAGGATTTTTTGATAGACAGAGACGAGTATGGAGAAGAAGTGGAGATCGTTTTTTAGATATTTTTATTCATGAATGTGATAGATTTGGTGGACCCAATGTTATGGTCTGGGCCGGTATTAGCTTACAAGGTAAACCTGACCTTGTTTTTCTAAGCCAGGGTACTGTGACAACACAAAGTTACGTCGATCGAGTAGTCAGATTTCATATTATTCCATTTTCACAATCAGCCTCTGGAGGTTTCATCCTGATGCAGTACAATGCTCGATCGCACACAGCATGAGCAACTTTGGCGATCCTAGACGAAGCGAATATCCAGGTTTTGGCGTGGCCTGCCGACAGTCCTGACCTGAATCCTATTGAAGAACTCTGGGATCAATTCAAACGATGGGTTAAGGCAGCTCAAGAAGATGTGCACCAGCAGCTAATAAACTTATTAAAAACTTGTAGGAAAGAAATATCTGATAACAGAGTCAAAAATCTTGTGGAGACATTGCTTTCAAGGCTCCAAGAATGCATTTCAAAAAGAGGGAGACTTACCCGATATGAGAATGTAAAAAAAACTGCTTTTTATATACCTATTAGTTAAAATTTTAATATTAATGTTAGGCATAAATTTCAAAAAAGTTCTATAAAATATAAAATGTTACAAATACAATTAGTTTTTAATTAAATTGAATTTAAAATAATTTTATGACATAAATAATAGTTTGTTTTATTATACAGGGTATATCAAGACTGCTACCGAAAACGAAGCCGGGTGGTAGTTTAAGCGACTTCAGACACAATGCAACAGAAAAAGTTGCAAAAATAAGCGACAATTTTTTTTTTGATTTTTTTTTCCTATTGCCATATTTAGGTGGTAAATAACTTTTTTCCTAAAATAATAGTGTATACCCTTTAATTTATAAATACTCTAAGATATAAGAGAGTTTAAATTATTATTTTAACAAAAACTATGGATTTACCACCCAAAAATGACGATATTTAAAAAATCATAAAAAATAATTGTCACGTTTCTATGCGAAAATTTTAGTTGCATTGTGTTTGTAGCCACTAAAACTACCACCCGGCTTCGTTTTCGGTAGCAGTCTTGAGATACCCGGTATATAGACAATTTCTAACCTTGAATCCTGATCAAAATGAATTAATGTCGAAAAATAGTGGTGGCCCTTATTTTGTTTTGACGAGTATATGTAGTTTCCTGTGCATAATAAAGAGGAAATATGAAGCAAAATTACTCCTAACAATTTCTAGTCTAGTTATTTTAGACTTTAACTACACTAAATAAGATTTAAAATCACTCCACATTTACTTATAATTCAACATACACATTTTAAATCTCACACAATTTTAAACTGTAACTACGATAGTTTAAAGACCAGTTTTCCCTACCTCATGTAGTACGACCAAAAATCAATCACGGAAACAAGTACTTCCCACCTAGAAATTTAATGCAGGCTAGACCTTAATCAAAGACTGACAAGCATCAGCTGACGTCATAGCTTACGCAGTCGTCAGTCGTCAGTAACTGACGACTGCGTAAGCTATGACGTCGACGTGCTGACACGGCGAATCGAATTGACGACATCGATTGAGCTGCCAGACGAGTTGTGGGTAGTGGGGGGAAGGGGAGAGAGAAGGGGGGTTAAAAAGGAAATACTTCGTTGTCTGTACGAGATGTTAGATTGATTTTCTAATTCTTTCGTTGCTATTTGTAATATGCTTTTTTGGGTTTTTAGTTTAGAGTAGATGTACTTAGACATTGAAATGGTGCAAAAGCAAGAGTTTTAAATCTAAAATATAATCTCATTATTTTTTGATTATATTACAGGAGACAAAACCAAATAAAAACGTTTCATTAATCTTAGAATCGAATATAAAACAAAAAGGAGACAAAAGAAAAAATGACATCTCCAATTCACAATGTTCATCGACGATCCAAGTTGAGAATATTTTTTATAAATACAACAAAAGCATCGATGTAGCTATAAAGATAGCTATTATTGTTATTTATAAGAGAACAAGAGATAAGCGAAGTCCAAGTGACACGATCTTGAAGGAAACGCTCGGGACGTGTAGATAAGATAACGTAGACCACACACTTGGCACCTAGGGACTACACGGAGTTAGATGCAAATTATCATTAGAATTATACAAGCTACAAGCTATATTATATGGAATCACATGTATTGTAGCTTGTTTGTATTAGTTAATTAAATTGAATATTGTAGTATTTATGAGGGCGTACCGAATGGCGCCAGAAAATATCACTTTTTGAACGAATTCTCACTTTTCTTTTTCATGGTTATTTTCGGTTTCAGTTAGATCGAAGAGTTTATAGAGAAATTATATCAAAAAATATTTGAAAGACTACTCTGAATATATGGCACAATTAAGACTACATTACAAGATATAAATTAAAGATAAATCACGATAAGTATTATTTTTTTTCACATCACCAACTTCAATCGAAGCATCAAACCGCCGCTAGATGCTATGCTAGAGCTATACCGTTTTACGCACACAAACACCGCGTTCAAACACGCCTAATTAATCATCCCAATGCAACATCGAGGCTCATTACATTACGCGACCAAATATTTGTGAAACCAAACGCAAGATTTCGAAGAAACCGTGTGCGACGGCGGAGCAACCATAATCCTCCAATCTAGAGGGTAAACATCGTTGTTTGCGCTCTCAAGTACCTACCTGACCCGGGTACCCGTAAATTCCTCCTGCTGTTTTTCGGAATAACTTTATAAATCGGATAGCTTTGGGTGGATTTTTAATAAATTCCGATACGGTTTGCTTATTCAGATTTTTGTTTGTGCTTGTGATTATTTTAAGGTGGTTGTTTGATGGGTTATCTTGTTTGGTATCTATGCTATATATTGGTAATAAGGTGTTGTAGTCTTCAATTCGATATTTGTTTTTGCGTGTGAATGAAAATGTATATTAGAATCCCTCATATTTTGTACATGTAACTTTCTTTTATGTTTGTTATATTTTTACCTTTGTTGTGACCATCCTTATTTTCCTAGTTTCATTTCAATCCAGTCCACTTAAAAGTTGTCTATAAGACCGCCGATTGTCACCTTTATTTGAACGAATATTCTTATTTTGTGTATTATTATTGATGAATGTGGAGTTCAATAAGGAATTTATGGTAGAAATCACAACAAAGTTTACGGGAGTTTTTTCGTATCCGTCCAAATTGTAAATATATTATCACATTCACAAGTTTATGACAACAAATACGCATATTTATTTTTATGTTGATTGGCGTGAGATAAAACATCATAGACACTTACCGATATCCCGGACAGAAATCACAAGGAATATTGCCACATCAAATAGCCATAAAATACGGCATTCATAGAATTTCATCTAAAACTAGTTTTAATTAATTACATATTTATAAAAGTTATTTTAATTGCGAAACGTGATAAGATGTACTGATAGTGCGTCGTTTCTTATCTTTTGAATATTAATTTTGTATTAACAAGTCATAAAGTGGGACAACTTGCCGGCAAAGTTGGCAACTACAACATTAAATGTAAAGCCATAAAAGTGTAACAAGTTTCAAGAAAAAAACTGTTTTATGAGATATAGTGGCATGTCCCGGCGCCGCGCCGCCAGGGTGCAGATATTTTTTGAAAATATTCTATAGCACATTTTCGGTTAGTGAAAACAAATTCACTTGTTTTAGTTGAAACGCAGAATTGACGCACGATGTTCAACAAATTAAATGTCCAAGCCAACGTAAATATTTTTTAAATATAAAAGACATCTTATCTAACAGATTAAAATTAAAATTTCAGATTCGGCATCTAATTAAACATTTAAATAAAATATGTACTATTGTTAATCTCACACAATATAATCACACAATCACACACCTAAACATCTACCACACCTCAATTCATGCATCTATACAAACAAGCGTTAAGTATCCATAATCCCACAGAATGCCTTTGTAAGGTATCACATAAAGAACTGTAGGAAATGAAGATATTTCCCTAACGAACCGTGAATGCTGCCCGGAACAAATGGCTACAAAACGGGTGTATTCTATCTGCTTACTCGGGAATATTATGGACTTTAGTTTTAGAATATTATTTTCACATTCGAATTTAAAATAATTATAATACATGCATCATACAAAAATAAGATATATAATTAATTATTATTCTTACAAAATGTTCAAGGAATTGACTGGATAAATCGATGTTTCCGATTTAGATTCATATTATGATCGAATACATTTATAAATCACCTGTTGACCCTGTAATAGTTTAACAAACGAAAACTATATTAAAACAAAACCCTAACATAACATAAACCTAATTACGCAAATTATAAACATAGGGCGAATTCCAAGACCCGTGTGCCAAAACAAGGTAAGTCAACAATAATATTTTTTATAAGATTTCTTACAAATTGGCCCATTATTTATTTGACGTGTCGTTTTTGCCGTTAAAAGCCAGTGAATAGATGGTGACATGTTTCCATGCCGATATTTTGATAACGTTTTAAGGCTTAGCCTCCCGTCACGCCGGTTAGACCCGCTCTCCATCAAACAAATGAAAAATGATTACCCCCTGTTTACATCCTTCAGACCTTCCATTCAGTCTTGGAAAACATTTTTGTTGATAACCACGAGCGTTTAAGACGGGCAAGGTCCAAGGTTGTTATGAATGAAATGTTTTAGATTGTTTTTCTGCATTGTTTACACTAGTTTGAACTGATAACTAGAATTTACTTTGGAATTTTGTAATAAAAGCTACCCATGCCATATTAGCCACAGGATGTCAAGAAGTGAATGTAGGCTTTCCTTAAACATTTCCAAAGAGACCTGTTGAAAACGGCTTGCATTCAGCTATCTCTAGGGACATTTCAGATCGTACGTCCAACGACAGAAATCTTTCGACCTAGTTGACTAACAAAACATTCTCGTCTACTCCTCAAGCGACTATTACGTGAAAATTTCCATTGACTTGAAATAAGGCACCGTGCAGTTTTTAAACAAAAAATAACTTAGAGAAAGATTTAAAACAGGCTAGAAAATCTGTATGTACTCTACGTAAGTAATTATAATTAATCTAAACTTGTATAGTCATAACACACTTAAGACAAATGCTTGACTAATCACTGCAACTATTGCAATAAGTAGTTTTATGAAACGTTGTTTAAGTAAACATTGCTTATCGCCAGTACTTTTCCTAGTAAGTCCGATATGAAGGCCAATAGCCGTTAGTAATAGCTTGTTATAATCTACCCTTGACGTAACAACATTATTTTCTTATTTAGCGATGAGTGTTATGTCAATTCTTTCGTCCAAAGATATATATATATTTTTTCATAGTTAATATCTTGATAACATTGGTTGTGGTCACTTTGATTCTTATATTCTTTTCAATAGGTCGTAAGGTTTTTTATAATCTTGTACTTAAATTAAGTGCAACAGGTATGTACATATAACATAATAATTAAAATCATCGTTATGTATACCGTGATCCACATATCCATACAAAAGTGAAATATTGTATTTTGACTAATATGCAGCAAATAAACCTTAAAATAGGCATACAAATAAACGTATCGCATTGAAAACCAAAAATAAAGGAATAAGTGTTAAAACACGCAACAAATAAATATTTTTTTCCAAAAGCCTACTTACATCACTCTGCGCCATTACAGCACTTAAAAACACTAGATTGCAAATGTATGAAAAATAACGAGTGATTACACGGACTACCCATAGACGTCTGGGGGATGGGGGTGGCTAAGGGGGTAGGGGGGTGTTACCACTTTCACAAATTGCTCGCTCGCAACAATGGCGATCTTTGTTGAAAGATTCGGTTTTTTCTTGCAAACAATACAATCGGCCGTTTTTAGTGCAATGTTCCCGTTATTCCCACTATTTCTCAATACAAGAAAATATTGTGTTTTATGATAGTTTATTTTCCGATGTTGCGATTAATAGTGTTTGAAACGGAATATTTATAGATAAGATTTTGTACTTTGATTGAGTACGGTATTAAAAAGCGTTGATGGAATCCCATAATAGAAGACTTTCAATTCCGTTGAGAACTACAGGACAAAGTGCTCTATCTTGTAATTCCAATATTTAAAGCATTGCATATTAACAAAATGTGTTTGTCGTTGTAATATTTAAAACAATATAATCTGGGGGCGCGGCCGAGCCCCCGTCCAAGTCGAGCTATAGGCCGTAACATCCTTTTCTCGAAGCAATTCAGACCATTTTCAACCCCCTATAACTTCGTTGTGGCTAAAGCATGAAGCCTGAATTTTCAGTTACTAAGCAGGCATTGTGTAAACACGGTATATTTAAAATTTCATTCAATTTGAACCAGTAGTTTAAAAATTGTAACTAGTCAAACTTTCTTAATTTTGTCACTCACTGACTGACTGACCGATCATCAAAAGTCTAAGGCACTTCTAGCAGACATAGAACCTTCAAATTTAGAATATAATTAGTGTTTAGTGTCTAAAGTAAGGGAAAATTCAAACATTTCATAATTTGTCTCTAGTTTTCTAGATAGACCAACTGCGTGAATAACTTTGTAATCCCATATAAAAGTATAGGATTACAAAGTTACATTTGCAGTTAATGAATCATTGTACCCGTATATAATGGAATAATAGTTGTAGATAGATATCTATATATATGTGGCATAACAAGCGGGGATATAGAGAAGGAAATGGTGTATTCAGCATGTCACATGCCCTTGCAAATAAATAGACTAAACAGCTCGAAAATATCAATTACAATGAAAGAAAGAACATTAATAATCAAATCCGCTATACTTGTGATAAATTGATGCCTACAAAAATAAGAAAAATCCATAAGACAGAGGCTTTAAGAAAAATCGTTAGTGATATTCTAGAAGTAAGAAGTACTGAAAAGGAAAAAAGTAGGACTCTACAAAAAGACGTGAGATCCCATCAAAAACATCCTGTAAAAAAAATCCAAGTCTCGCAGCTCAGGTTTTCTACCGCAAAAAGTTGTGAGATGCGTGTTATACCAAGTCGATTAATTTATTTAGTCCTTAAGGGACCTTCTATATTAAGTTATTTCGTTAGTTATTACCATATCAATATTAAAAATTCTTTACGTTTTAAATAAATAGATCGACTTGGCCAGCAGCATTATGTATAAATTGTATGATACATTATGTTTTCATGCGATGGCCAAGTCGATCCATTTATTTAAAACGTAAAGTATTTTTAATATTGATATGGTAATGACTAACGAAATAACTTTATATAGAAGGTCCCTTAAGGACTAAATAAATTAATCGACTTGGTATAACACGCATCTCACAACTTTTTGCGGTAGAAAACCTGAGCTGCGAGACTTGGAATTTTTTTACAGGATGTTTTTGATGGGTATTATTTACCAACAACAATCGAATTTCATATGTTGAATTGATTGGCCCATTAACTAGTATTACACCTATATAAGCTAACAAATTATACCAAATATGGTGTTAGATAAAAATAAATCCAATAGGTATCCTAAAATATAGAGTTAAGAAAATCTAGCAAATCTAATTGGCGTGATGGAGAACATCCTTATAAAAGAGAATTTACCTGATATACTAAGAATTGCGACTGTTACCTGAATAAAAAATGCCAGCTCATTTCCGTTAGAGCACGAACGCTAGTTATATCCTCAAGTTTTCTTTAGAAGTGATTTCAATTGTAATAAGTTTAGTTGCATCTTTATCGCAATTCTTGGTATATTTTTGTTGTTCTTCGATAATCTTATTTTTTGTTTGGAAATCTTTTTTTAATTTGTATGGACCGAGGAAGGATGACTGTTATATTTTTGTCAAGAAAAAACACTAATAAAAATATCAGAGAAATACATTAAATTTGTTTTCTTTTCTTGTATAGAGTTAAAAAGTAAAAACTCTGGGTATTTATTTTATTAAGCACGTCACCGTACCATAGCGATTTGTTAGAATTACTATGGTATGTAAAGTCTGCCAACCCGCACTAGACCAGCATGGTGGACTATATGGTCTGACCCCTCTCAGTCGTATTCTCGATTGTAGAGAAGGTTCATGCCCTACATTGGGACGTATATGGGCTGATATAGTAAGCACGACGCAATACCTACAATGCACCTCACGAAAAATACAGTATAATCCAAATAAAATATGTGCTGGCAAGACAAATGCTCCATATCCCTCACCATTCCTTTTGCTTCCCGCTCCTCTCGATTTGACGGTCCGGCATTACATCTATGGTCCTAGCGTTGTGGATATTCATGGATAGCAGAGTTTACCATCAGGTGATATGTTTGCTATTTGCCAGCCCTATTGAATAATAAAAGACAAAGGAGAAATCTGATAAAGCAACACCAACAGATATTCCCAAAGGTCGTTAACCTTCCCAAATAACGCCTACGCTTCACATAAAAATATCCTCAAACACATAGGACAAGCATTTACTGTAACGTTTTCACACCTAGCCCAATTGACACCTCAAATATCCGAGAAAGTACCAGGTTCAATTTCCGGATCGTGTTAAATGCACAGGAATTTGTAAACACTGCTTCGGTTACTAAGTGATTTGGACGTGATAATTTGTACCATTGATAACTTGAGCCTGGGTTCATTGAGGGTTTTCATGGCCATTCATATTTGGGTTGGTATTTTTGAAATTATATGAACATCTTCAGAAAGGAATAGGTTTTTTTCTTAATTTATTTTTGTGCTATTTTATTTTACATTTATTTTCCTACATAAAGTTCAAAGGAAATCTTGATTTTGGATATTGTTGATTTGTTTGAAAAACATTATTTATTGATTTTGATTTACCGATCGGTAACAATAATATTTGTCATTTATTATTAACCAAAATATGAAACAAAATAAAATAATATAAATACTTGACCGTTTATATTTTGTGGCCTCATACGAAAATCACAAAAATAAACAATAAATAAAGAACAAAAAGCTCATATTTTAAAAAACAAAAGATGAAATCGGCAAAAAACATTGCAGACACTTGCGGGCATCTCAATCAGATGGGAGATTCCGTTGACAAACCACGGGCAATTTAAAACACACTCGGACACATAAATATAGCCGAAAAAGGATGTTAAAAGACTTGGCGATGAATTGAGAAATTTTAGATTGCGGCCAAAAAATTTCACGGGAATAAGTACCGGATGCCTTTAAGAGCAGTGCAAGGAGAGACGTACGGACTTCGGTGCAGATATTTTTAAAAATATTACTTCGCGAGTTTAAAGGATTTAGTGTTTTACGAATTTATTTCCGATTGTACTGTGTGTAAGCAAGGAGTATGAACTACAAAATTTACAAAAAAAAACTTTTTTGCAAAAAAACATATGAGATACTTTTAATACAATGCGTCTACGGTTCAGTGTTAAAAACAAAGACTTACTCAGTTGAAAGGATTTTTTACCAAACATTTCCCAGACATCACTCAGACTTTTAACTAAAATCTTAAAAGTACCATCACCGGTGCATGAAGAGCGAAGTATTTCTACGAAAAATCGCGCCGATGTATAAGTGTCAGTACTAGAGTACGTCCCAGAAGCCATCAAGAGTACTATAAGCTATAACTTTTCCTGGACAAGGCACGCGTTGCCAGCGCTTCTCAACATTTCAGCACGCCCGCCTTCTGTAGGGCTACCATTGAAAATTACTAGACTTGGCAATGATTTTATATGTATGATTACATGGATTTTTTATATTAGCTATGATGCGGTTAAATGTAAAATCAAGGAGTTTAAGATTTACTTAGTAATTAAAAAACATATACAGCAAATATTTAAGTAAATTTGTTGAGTAAACAATGATAATTTAAATAAGAATTCTTTTGTATTGAGATCAAAAACATAAATATCAATATTATGTACATAGGTACTGGGAAAAATATTTGTGTCCTGTAAGTTGCATTTATGTATTTGAATATTTATGTTTTTCTTTATCACATTCTTAACATGAAATAATATTAAAGACATTCGAAATAAATTCTAATGGAAATACAATGTAAGTAACATAATATTCAAACATCATTCAATTCTTTCTCATTTTGTTACCTGTTATGACTAACAATATTGAGGACAATATCGAAACGACACACAAAAAAACATTGTATGAAATAAATAACACCTGTATAACCCAGAAAAGTAAAACATTTTTCTAAAAAAAATCACTGGCTGGAAACACGTACATTTTTAACAAGACACCTGATTAGCTAACGACCGGCTTATCAATCACGAAATTACAAGTGATAATTTATCGCGCGGCAACCCTAGCGCGGCCGGGGGAACAAGGGGGCGAGTAAGCGATTTGTAAGAGGCGATGAAAGCTCTCTAGATATCGAGCGGTAGGGTTGTCGAGCCGTCTAATGGAAATGCCCCAAGCCTACAGCGGTATTTTTACTGCGGACATTAAGTAGGTTATTTAAACATGGGTAATGGTAATACCGACTGGTGGATGTGTAATGTAATTAGGCACGGAATGTGTTGCAGATGTTCGGTTAATAAGTGATTGTATGAGATAAATTGGAGCATTGTGTCTCAATTTTAGTACGAAAAAATCGAACCAATGGTTCTATTATAAATAATTAATACATAATTTACGAGAAATAAAATATATTTTATCTCTTTTTTATTAGAAATTTCATGTTTTCAACATGTCAATTTCATAACTTTTTACACGGCGGGGTTAAATTTGAAAATTTTCAGTTTGTTTTGTTCAGTTATAATTTTGTACCCGTAGTTTTAGGACGTTTTAATGACGACATGAAAACATCAAGAAGGAACCTGCAGCTAATCATCATTTTGATCCTCAAGACCACTGCTGAACATCTTCCCCCAGATAATTTCGACGTTGACCTATTACTAGCTTAGTAAACCATTAATAAAGTGGTTTTCTTTCTTTCTTTTCTTAGACTGATTCTTCTGATGTAATTTCAATTGTTTTATTGCTAAGATTCGGTGGTGTACAAAAAAAATATATATGAAAAAAGCCATATACATTTATATATTCTATATCAAGCCGTCCAATTCATGATATCCACAAATCCTGTATCCTGTCGCTAAGTGGATGGATTAGATTGTTTTTTCACAAGCACGTGAGTATCATTGTTTGACGGGGATCATTGGATAATTGATTCAAGCCATGTTGATTGTTTCGTGATTGCTGTTTGTGTAGGCGTGAGCCACTTGCTCTTTTAAACTGTTTGTCTTGTGTATCGACGTAGAAAAATATTTATTTTTATTGTTGTATATTCGTACCAGATATAAAACAAAAAGGTATGCAATTAACAGAAGAAAAAACCACAAATGGCTTTCTTAGCGGACAAAGCAATTCTTAACACCCAACCCTTTGAAATATATTATTATGAATTTGTATATGAACATGCATAAACTCACGCCTTTTTTATAAGGGGTAGGCAGAGGTGCAACTAGGACACCCACTTATCGCCTTGTATTTTTCGTCTCACGATGTAGGAGGCGAGACTATCGCTATATCGGGGACAAATTCCTGAGTCATATCGAATTTTATGTGGTCACAGGCTGGTTTTATCAGGTCAGTGTGGAAATATTAGAGCGGAAGAGGAGGAGAGGAATTTTCTAGTCCTTTTCTAGTCTGAGTAAAGACCGAAAATGTTTAGTCTCACGCAAATTTCTCCTGCTATAAAATGAATTTATATAATTACTTATATTTACTTTTAAAAAGCCGACCTAAGTAAATCGATTACTGATGATAGTGAATGTAATACGAAGTATGTTTTGGTAGTGTTAAATGCTTTTCATTCGATTCGATCGTTGATAATATGTTACTTAAAATGTTTCATATTCTAGTTTTGTTGTCGATTCAAACCCAGGCCACAGCCTTCATCTAGAGTGCTCTTCACTCTTGCAGCGATATTGAACATTTTCTTTGCCTTGCAACAAATCTAAAACTTGAAAGACCGCATAGTATGATTTCTTGAATCTTTATGTCGGTTAAGTCGATGTTATTTTCAAATATGTTAAAGAAACTAAAGGTACAATGAGTAATAATAATACAAAGAGCAGTCCATTGGGACTTCATATCATAAAATATACTAATCCTACGCAATCCATGTTTCGGCGAAAAATTCATAAAATGAATTGCTATAATTTGTATTCCATTCAGTCAGTCAGTCAGTATCAGCCCATATACGTCCCTATGCAGGGCACGGGCCTACTCTACAATCGAGAATACGATTGAGAGTGTGATTGTATTCCATTCACCTCACATTTAATTCACATGGGTTTTCGCTCATAAATGTTATTTAAAATTAGATTAGACTATTCTAAAAAATCAATTACTTTGCATATTTATGTGTTATACAGGGTATATCAAGACTGCTACCGAAAACAAAGCTGGGTGGTAGTTTTAGTGAATTCAGACACAATGCAACTAAATTTTTAGCAAAAACTATGGATTTACCACACAAACTCGACGATAGCGAAATTTTAGTTAAATTGTGTTTGTAATCACTAAAACTACCACCCGGCTTCGTTTACGGTAGCACTCTTGATATACCCGGTATAATTACATTGTTATTGAAATAAAATAAATATTTATTTATAACACTGGGGTAGTCAGTATTTGTTGCAAAATAAACAATGAATTTTTTTTTTCGTCTCGTTATGTATTACATTATTTTTGTCTATGCAGCTAAGACTGCTCTTTCTCTCCTCCTCCTTTCTCTTATGTCCATCCAAAGGTTGCCTAGAAGAGATTGCCTTGTGTAATAAGGCCGCCGATTGTACTTATTTCAAAATGTACTTGTAATTATATTTATGGATTTTTACTGTTGTACAATAAAGAATATAAATAAATAAATTGTACTGGAGGAATGATTAGATCCCACAACAAAGGGAATCCTGGTGTGGGGTTTAGTGCGTTATAGATATATCTTTGTAGCTTTTTTTTCAACAAAGCAAATAAACTTATTCTTACGTAAATTGTTCCTCTCAAATTTACTTAAACATTTAATTAAATGTACTATAACAAAATAGAAAACTTCATTAAACCATTGTCCCTTCTCGTCTAATTTTATGCGAGTCCCAAGTGTAAGTTATATGTATATAGACGGGATGACGTCATATCCGGCCGTGTTTGGGTTCATTGGGTAAATTGGGTCAAGGTTTATAAAAATAAGGAGACGCTCCTTTATCAGCTTGATTCCTGATACGTGAAGATATCGAATGTCTCTGGTAGACTATTTTTGTTAAGTTCTTTAGTATCCAACTAAACTAATAGGAACAGATTGAAATAAAACTAATATTTACGGATTTTATCGCGAATTTTGATTAATTTTTACATTTTTTAACAATGTGTAACATTCACGAGAATTTAAGAAACCATTATAATATGTACTGTTTCACGATTCATACTTTTCAAATCAAAACAATGGAATTGTGGTTTATGAAAAATGTTTATTTTATTTATTTTAAACATATAGTAAAACTTGCAGCTAGTAACAACTAATATAAGCTTAAAAATAGAAGACCAATTACAAATATTCAAATATTACAGTTATGGATATTGTGCATGCTGAATCATAACTGACCAGTATGGCTGCCACTTTTAAAGACTATTCTCAAAACAGTTAAAAGATTGAAGTAAATCTATTATTTACGGATTTTATCGCGGATTTGGTATAATTTTTACATTTTTTGAGTTCCCGACGTTTCGATTACTTTACAGCTTTCGTGGTCACGGAAATACACAAACAGGAAGGAACGAAGAGGAATATAAACTGACCTATATCTTAATTGTTTAGAAAGCCTCGCTTTACTAGTGAGATAGAAAAATCTCAAGTCGGCGAAGAAGCTTGCAAGTAAACAATTAAAAAGTTAAATGAGTCAACCGGTGGTGAATGCCCAGTGAGAAAGAACTAGAACTTCAAGTCTATTTTATTACTGTGACATTAATTTAACAGACTAAATAAATTATTGGATACGTAATTTTGTAACTGTTATTCTAGAAAATGTAAATATTAGGTATTGTATTATTCATAGCCATTTATACTAATATAGCTATTAAGAAATTTCACAGTTAAATATAAATTATTTTATACATTTATTAATGCAGTTTTTAAACCTATTTCAGTTACTGAATGTTTTGTTTTTATTTATTATTATTGATTTATTTATTAAATAAGGTTTAAAATCTATCGATGGAAAGACTGGTAGACGATATATAAAATAGACACATGAATAGCTTTATACATCCTGTCAATAAACTAATCACATATTTCACACATATAAAACAAGATGTTCTTATCTTCCAAAAGCTTTAATGAATCATTCATTCGAGAAGCGTAAAGTCAATAGATCAAATGCTTATCGTTTACATAAATATGTTGTACATGGGCAGAAAGGTTATCGATGGTAAACTGGTTCAAGGCTGCCCGTGCGATCAATCTTGTATACTCATCAAATTATTGGTTGTTAATGCGAGAAATAGTTCCTACTGCCTCGGTGGCAGCTGTATCACGTAATTATTGCAAAGCTGAGGTTTCGGGTTCGAATCCCGGGTCGGGCAGTGATACTGGATTTTTCTATTCATTATCAGCCCGGAGTCAGGAATTTGTGTCCGATATGGCGATAGACTCAAGGTAGTTTTGTTATTTAAATGTCTTATTAGAACTATTTATAATCGCTTTTATGGACTTGGTTCACTGGATGTATGATTGTTCTATTGTGTCCACATTCGGTATTTATTGAATAAATATACCTACTATATTTGGAACGAATCCAAGAAACATCGTTACCTTTGTATTTAAATACTAGTATTTGTGTTTTTTTGTGCATTTTAATGCATAGTTAATTAAATAAATAATATCGAAATTATTATAGTGGAAACTTCACGATTAAAATAGAATGACGATTTATTCGCTAGAATATTACACTAAACTAACAAACCGTGAGAATCTGGAAATATTCACGCCTCGACATAAATATTACTTCGCTTATTTACCACCAAAGCTAATATTTAGCGCGTACCCATAAATAAACTGAAAAGGAATAAATCACGCAACTATGTTACATCAAAGGAATTCTGAATTCCTCCAGTACTTAGGAATTTTATTGTATTGTATACATTTCTTACTATTAGCGCCAATAAATCATATTTAACATAATACATTATGTACAATACGCACCCACGCGCACATTACTAACATTTTACCAAGTAAATTGCAATGCGGACGAAAACGAAGCCAAACCGATAAATCAAACCACAAATGCCTTAAGAAATGAGTTTATAAATAAGTAAAGTAAAAATTTTGTGTGGAATGTAAGTACTGGGTTTATGTGGCTAAAGCTTTATATAAATATCTTTAGTCTTCGTTTTGAAGGCCATTAGATGATAGTCCTATATGAGGTGATTGTTGCGGTTTAATATTATACTGTATTTTCTATTAATCTCTACAAGTAAAAAATAAATTCAATAAAACGTGGATTTAATTGTTGTGTTAGGCTTTCCAATGCTGTACGTATCCATGTTTACACTCCAATTTAAGCATCTTACAGCCGCTGCCAATAAACAATCCCAATCCAAAATTTGCCGTTTGAGATTGACAGCTCAATCTTTTTTCTGATACTATATTGCCAATATCAATCTCAGTAGTGAAAAAACTATGGCAACATGGTAAATGACAAATCCAAAAGTAGAAAACAATCCAGATTGACTTCAATCTAATTTTTTCGATTGATTATTGGCATCGGCATTTTTATTTTATTTTTTATTTTAATAAGACCGTCCATTCATAAGGTTGCGACTTGGTACATGAAAAATATTGAAAACAATTATTTGGATTCTAGCGCCACGCTCTTGCGAGAGCGGAAAATTATCTTGTCATTAGTTTAAATCTAATTGTTAAATGGCGGAAGTGTACCACTCAACCAAGAAATATGTTTTGTATGTTGATATTATGAACTTTCTTGATATTAAAAACAATTTCAACTTGATATTGGTTAAAATTACAAGGGGTTACGAAAGATAAACATTTTGAAATATTGGAATAATAAATATGTAATTTGGTGCGTTTGCCTAGCGCGCCCTCTGATGGCGAAATCACGTCGAAAAATAAAAAAAGTAGAGTTGCGCATCTATCTCTGTATACCGGGTATCTCAAGACTGCTACCGAAAACGAAGCCGGGTGGTAGTTTTAGTGACTACAAACACAATGCAACCAAAAATTTCGAAAAGAAACGCGACAATTATTTTTTATGATTTTTTAAATATCTTCATTTTTGGGTGGTAAATCCATAGTTTTTTCTAAAATAATTTAAACACTTTTATACCTTAGATTATTTATAAATAAAAGGGTATACACTATTATTTTAGGAAAAAATGTATTTACCACCCAAATATGGTCATAAGAAAAAAATTACAAAAAAAAATTGACGCTATTTTTTGCAACTTTTTCTGTTGCATTGTGTCTGAAGTCGCTTAAACTACCACCCGGCTTCGTTTTCGGTAGCAGTCTTGATATACCCTGTATAATTCTAATCTATACGTCCACTAGTTAGTTAGTTAAAATGCATCAAACATACTACCGTTAGGTGTTGCAATCGATAGCTCAGCAAAAAGATTTTCGTTCTTACCTGTAAACAAAAAAACATTGACATTAGTACGATGGAAAATTTAATTGAGGTAACTAAAGCGTTGCTCAAATGACCAGACGCCTGTATGAACAAAATAATAATAACGCACATTTGTTTAAATAAAAGTATTGCCTAACAATAACATTAAAGAAATCGCGCCAAACAGCAGTGTAAATACACTGTTGTGTTCTAGTTAGAAGGTAGTCAGAGTAACTACTGGATATATGAGACATCTTAAATCTCACGATGGGGAGCGCTGGGAATGCCAAGCATAGCTTTGTAATTCTTGGTGATGTTTGATTCTGCTAATGTCCTTGAGCGGTCGTATCGCTTACCATCAAGGGAATGGCATGCTGGTCTCAACATTCAAGACAAAAAATGTTATTGAAATAATTATCTACAGATACGATGATATCCGTCACAGTCAAAGTGCGTGACAATTGACTAACAAAACACACGACTCCGAAATGTCAATAAACACATTCCAAATAAATGCAGTTAGTCGGCCTAATAAGCGCGCAAACCTTAACTATTGACTGAGATATACAACTTTCAATCGTTTCCTATAAATAATTCTAATCTTTGCCTATTTAAATTTAGATAAAATGTAAGGATCATTTAAAATAATTTAATGAATTGAAACTCATTGGACGTCTATTTGTCATTACATGCATAAGAATTTTTGATGTTAATTGACTGGTAAACTCTGATATATTACAATTCTGATATATTTTCCCTACAAATTCTTCATTTTCATCAATTCTCTCTAACATTATTTATTTACCTACAAATTCCCCATTTTCCTCCACTATTATCTCCTACAATAGTCCGCCAAGACTTCTATAAATCTTCCGTGATGGCCCTAAAGAGACAAGGGGCAAGCTGCATCTCCACTGCGGTTGCAAAATTCACCCCAGCAGAGTTCATTCACCTCTCATTAAGCCGTAATGCCATTTGTGACAAGATGTCACTAACTCGAGAGCCCTAGACTGAAGATATTTTAATTGGTCCCGAAGTAAATACAATCAAACACTGATGTCTTGGGTATCGTATTTTATTGAAGAGGTATATAAGGAATTTTATTGGTCTATTGATAGACTTTGGACATTAAGGACCTGTGTTCGATTTCTAAGGATATAATTTGAATGATTGAAACAATTCCCCGCATAATTTAAGTTAAATAAATTAATGACGCACCTATCCTTTTGATATGGGATAAGGTAGATATAAAGCAGCTATTTTTTTAAACAGACTTTATAGATTAAAGTTTTCATGCTGCATTTTTTTTTATTTATCTTTGATTGATGACGAGCATGTCGTTCCCCTGATTGTAAGCAATACGACCGCTCATGAACATCAATTACAAAGCAATGCTTGAAATTTCACAAAATATCAACACATGTATTAATTGCTCAACAATCAAATAATAAGCTGAATGAAGCCTAATAAGTTAAATTTAGGCATCTATTGACATAATAGTACAAATATAGAGACATCTAAATAGCTTTATTACCAATCACCAATCAGTACAATAGGGCTTCTCCGAAATCCTTAATACTGTTTACGACTTCTGATGAACTGATTGATATTAATATCGTAAAACTTAAGTATTTCAACGTATACTACACTTATGAAAAAGTTAAATAGGATTAACGATAAAAAACCTACATCTTATGCTAAAAGATTAGTGTTGCCAGGTTTATTGTTTGAAAATTCGGGACAAGAGATTAAAATAAGCGGGATTTTGAGTTCCTCGGCGGGACGCCTATATTAAAATATATAATTTTTTCGTCATTACTTATTAGTACTCCTCTTTCTAACGGCATATAAATATCACATCGAAAAACGTCGCGTCTCTGGAGTCCCATGATGTGATAGGCGGCGAGCCTACCGCCATATCGGGCACAAATTCCTGATTCTGGGCTGATAATGAATAGAAAAATCCAATATCACTTTGCCCAACCCGGGATTCGAACCCGAGACCTCAGCTTTGTAACCGTACATTTGTACAACTACGCCACCGAGGCAATCATTATTTCTAAGAAGATCATAATCGATATTTTCATAATGTCTAAACCAGTGTGTGCACATAATATATTCTGACAAATAATGCCTGATAAGAATTAAGTAAAATTTAGATGCGTATTTCTTTTAAATAACATCTTCAGATACACATCTTGAAATAAATTTCCTCACAAATAAAAAAAAAACTACGCCTTCTGAAACTTGAAATTGTTACGTAGAAAAGAAAAGTTCTGTTCATTGGAGCCAGCTAATATTTCCTTAGACTTAAGCTCACCAACAGTATTTCCTTGCAAATGTGTTGTTGTCCATCGAAAATAAGAACCGTAAGGAAAGGAATATGTGAAAAAAACCGCGGGAACTTATTCAAAGTTCAATTTTATTTTTGAAATCAGTCTTTGGAAACAAGTTTAGAAGCGAATTAGATACTATGTAGGTAAATATTTGTAGGAAATCGCGAAACACAGTGATAAAAGTGTGTAATATTTGGCTTTTATTCGTACTGTAGAGGGGTGGTCCAAAAGCGGGACATTTAGCGTCCCGCCGAAGGTTCAATCGGGACGCGTCACCGAACCCTTGAAAAGCGGGACGTCTCGCGTAAAGTGGGACACCTGGCAACACTATAAAAGATTGACCTGGGAAAAAGCTAGGACCTCAAAGCTTAGAGCCTATGTACGCTTTCACTAGACAAATAATACGATTAAGTTTTAAGTTGTAACGTATCATTGGTATCATTTCAAAAGAGAGTAACTTTAACACGGGCAATTTTACAGCCAGTGTTAAGACCTCCATTATCAGGGCAGAGGCTGCTAATTCTTTTTATTACACTACTTAATTTTATTACTTAATTACAAGCAATTCGAAATAAATTAATTTATCGCGCTCACCGTACACATAAAAACATAAAACACCGCTTTAGAACCAGTAAATTATATAACAAAAATCATAAACTGTCAAACGAGTAGGAAACATATCGCCCGCCGACGATATACGAGCGGTCGAAAATTAGACGAATTAAAAAAAAAGATTTTTATGTTACGCCTGTTCTATTTAAACGCGACGTATTTCAAAAGAATACGAGTTGGCTGTCATTTTAACAAGTAAATCGCCGCCCTTCCTCGGTCGGGTATTAATTACAAAGCGGAGAGCACGCGCGCGCGGCCCAACAACTGTAAAACTATTAACGGAGTGTTGGAAATAGTTTGAAATAGTTCCCCTGGCTCGCCGCCAGGAGCGCTGCGTACGCTCTCCCATGATAGATCGCGGCGGCTTGCATTTGACATGGTTGTAAACAAAAATAATAAATAAGAACCTACCAAGGCATGTTTTGATATATGTGGATTTCATTTTGTGTTTATAGCGTTGTGAGCGAGTTTTATTGGTTTTCACGTTAGATTAGAAATGACGTGCCGTGCGTTTTATGTGCGACGAAATCGGACGTTTATGTTGATTGCCAATTCGAACGGGCGCGGAATCCCGCGGGAATGACAACGGATACTCACACCAGCTTTATGGCAATTGTAAAATAAATAATACAATCAAACAGTGTTGAATCAAGAAATGTTTGCGCACTAAGCGCTACTCGCTACAAATCAAGATAAGTTAAAATTTTGACAGGACATTTGTATTCGTCACATGAATATTCATTAAGCTTCCGTTGACGTTTCATAATTAATCGTTTTAATTACTTACTCAAAATTTCAGGTACTGAACAATTAATTGAAAGAGATAAAAATCTGAATGCCACTCGTCGCAGCAAAAAGAAAACCGAGATACGAAAACTACAGCGATATTGTTAAACTTGAACAAGACTTGTGTCTTCGGACAAAATTTACAATTTACAACTTTTGGCAAGTATTACAAGTCTTTATTACCGGCCATTATGTACTCAGTTTTATGTAACCACAGTGGAAAGTATTTAGAAGTGTTTCAGGGAGCCTCAAGGGAGAAAAAAATCCTCTTTATTGTGTTGTACATTCGCTTCTTAGGCTCGTCCAAGATGCTAGACTTTCGGTCAGTAATTACGTACGTTCGAATAAAGAGTTTTAACTACACTTGCCAAGTATCGTTCGTTAAACTTAGCTCAATTGACGTCTGACATCACTTAGGAATTCTATAGAGTAGAGAATGTTGTATATGTTTTCGATATAAAATATATTTGTGAGAGATTTTTCAATTTAGGCAACGTTAACACTTATACGTTGGATATAAATAAACACATACAAAAAGATAAAGGTACATGTCGTGGGAATTGGAAACGAAACCAGACCGAAAGGTAAACAAAGTTTTTTTCCCTCCTATTTTAAATAGAACTCGTTTTTCTGGATGAATAATAATAAATAATTAATTAAAATAAAAAAGACATAATTTTATTACTAAAATCAGTTTCATTACTACCCATATTTTATTTCTTCAGTTAATTTTAATTACTCTTACCAAATAATATTCTAAGATCCGACCCAAAATATAAAAAAGCAGACTAAATTCCAACCACACGCATAACCCACAAGCTAAAAAACCCGAAACATCCCCTAAGCCGCATAATCCTGCGCGTAAAAAATTAATAAACGTTTATAAATAATTTGTAGCGATGTACCACGGAGGTCGCAATATACTGTGATAAAATACAATTTGGACGGGCCCGGGAGTGCCCTCTAGCGCTTCCGGGAAGCCTAGCGACTTCCGCCGCCCGACTTCCGGTAGGATACCGCGGGTTATTTCATACTTTTTACAAGTACACACAGAGTGCCTTTTATCGTGGAAAACTTTTTGAAACACCATGTATATGGTTTATGTTTAATTGTGCGGGATGTCGAAACTAATATCTGTAAAATTTTGGCAACGAATTCGTGCTGATATTTCATTTGAATTCTGCCAAAACCAGACAGAGAATAATGGCAAGATCAACCTCGACCTAGATGACATTTAGCTCCAAACTCCTGAAGTTTGGAGTACGTATTATTGAAGAACTTTGACAAATGTTAGGAATTAGCGAATTAATCTAAAATTATGACATTTTAAAGGAAATATCATGGTTTATATTTACAATGCGTATATGTTGTGAAACATAAATATTTACTAATTACTCTCGAGTTTATAGAATTACTTAGAAGTTTAGAACGGTAAGATAACAAGCTTAATTTAGTTCAAACTTTAACTACGCCCAAATTAATTACTGTATAGTACACATATCACTATATTTAAATCTTAAAACTACACCGTCCCACTAATATGTTCCAAAGCAGTCGATAAAAGAAAACAGTTTACGTTCACGAAGCTTGTTACACACACCCGTCGATTGATTTAACGTACAAGAAATAGAAATTTAACGTTTACTGCAGTTGTTTCTTGTCTCTCTACGCAAACATTCAACTTATAGTTTACAAAGATACTTGTGCACACAAAAATATAAACTTAAAAACAAAAGACACACGGCACAATCCATTTACAAGCACTCGATCGCATGGCAAATGTAAATTTGTTTTATACGTTCCAAATTCAAACGCCGTCACTCCATTCCCAACTCTAACGTCAAGTGACAGGTGTCAATCTCGTTTTGGCGCGAAAAAAACATGGCCGCCACATGGTCTAGTTAACAAAATAAGCGGATTGTTTAAAATATCCTGTTGACGGACATTAAGTGATGTTTTGTCTGCGTGCATGGATGTCGTATAAACAAATACGGTCAAGTTTATGGTTAACTTGCTCCGCCACCAGTATTTACGTGTTCTTGGTATTTGTTCAAACATTGGCGATTTAGGTTATTTATTTTTCCGTTGCATTCGTAATATTGTGACGAAAGAAATCCGGCGGTGGCTGACGAATTTATATCATTGCCGCTTTCCGGTTTTATATTGAGCATAATTTTTTGCTTTTTCTACAACGACGTGTTAATTGTGTCTCTCAGACTGCAATAAACGTAAATATAGACACTAAAATTATTCGTGGAATTAGAGAAAATAATATTCTGAAAGAAATAAACGATGCAGACGAACCTAGGCTGATTGCTTCCAAAATCTCCGAAACATCTGAATAGTCCTCGTATTTTAGACCAGTCTAGACAATACTCAAGTTCAACGTACGCCAAATTAAAACAACAGAATAAAATATATCTGTCAGGTGCCAATAGGAATAATTTGTAGCTGCCGATTCGTGACCGGTCCCAAGTGGGTTCGCACCTTAATTTTGCACTAACAAGCGTGTTACGAAACTATTAATTGGTGTCGGAAATGCTACGAGCCTAGAGTTTGTTAAATCTATGACAACTTCGATTATATACAGGTTCGGTTATTTATATCTGGATCGGTTGACATGCATTGCGTTATTTAGTGCAGTGCGTTCTAATATTATAGAAACCTACAGATACGTAAGTATTCTATTCCAATTGAGAAAAAAACACAACTTGAACTTTACTGGTGGTAGGTCTCTCATATGTGAGAGGCTGCCTGGGTGGGTACCACCGCAATGTCTATTTCTCCCGTCAAACAGCAGTTTAAATGCACTGTTGTGTTTCGGATTGAAGGACATTGTAGCCAGAGTAACTACTGGACATATTGAGACTTAACATCTTATGTCTCAGGATGGCGAGCGCAGTGGAATGCCAAGCATTTCTTTATAGTTCAAGATGTTGTTTGGTTTTGCTACTGTTCATGAGCGGTCGCATCGCTTACCATCAGGCGAACGGCATGCTCGTCTCGCCATTCACAGCAATAAAAAAAAAAAAAAAAAAAAAACTTGAAGTTAATTGGTTGCTCCTAATTTACAATTTATTCGAAAACGGTATTTTAACTCATGACGCCTGTAATAAGACGTATTGGAAGGCACAACTAAAAACTATCATGAAACGAAAAACAATTTGTTATGAAGAAAATCACGACCCAAATAGTCCTGAACTTCCCTTTGTGACGCTACATATCCTTTTTAATCCCACTACATCAGCAACATCAGAACTACAAATATTTCCATTTATAATTTGTCTCGCCGCGAGCACAGAATCTATAGTTTTTCCTTCACTCCCCGCTGTGGTATCGTAATTTATGATTAATAAATTTTTTAGCAAGGTCACTGAGCTTAGACTATATGATGATTAATTGGAAACTGTGAATAGATTTATAATGTGTCAATTATCATGGATATTATAACTGCTAAATGAGTTCACAACATCCGTGGTACAGTGAGTACTAGCTGTGAAATGGAAGGTCCATTACTTCGATTCCAAATTGAGAAGACTTATGTGGTTTACGAAAATAAACAGCAGTGTAAATTTACTGTTGTGTTACGGTTTAAATGACATTGTAGCCAGAGTAACTACTGGACATATTGAGACTTGACATCTTATGTCTCAGGATGGCGAGCGCAGTGGAATGCCATTGTTTGTATTAAAAGGTGTTTTTTTGGTTACCAGGACGAACGGCCCCAGAATCAGCCCAGCATAGAAAATCAATTTTGTAACACCACCAGGAACTTTTTAGGCTAATACCACCCAAGCCCGAAAGAAATAAAATGTTGGTTATAAACATTTCCTTTTTGACAGGGTACCTACCAATTCTGGGCCTTTCCTACTAAAACCTGGTCAGATTCTGTCTTTCTCTCCTTGAATTCAGCAAAAGGAAGTCCACTGCTAAACAAAGGTTTCTCCCATGAAGCAGATTCAGCAAGAAATAGCCATTTATCCAATAGGTTTAGATTTATCCAATAATTTAGTAAAGAGCTAGGCAAGTAAGTGTCCCACATACTTGCCTAGCCTGAGTGGCATTCTTAGTCTATTTCAGTACATGCCCTCGATACTAGCTTACATGATTGTGGGTAGGATGGCAATGCTCTTCACATAAAAATAGAATTAAATAGTAGACTTCAAACCTATGACTTCCAAATATAAAGTCGAAGAAAGAAAGTCAATTCTAAGAAAACGCTATTCTTTGTTCCTGTTGGAATAAAATTACTTATAGCATTTTTGTTTCTTTGATGTATACTTTCCATAAATAAACATGCTATATCAGGCCTATGACAAAACCTTTAAACATCTATATTAAGGGACTTTGTTATCAAATGTCAGGAACGTAAACCAATAATAAATATGTTTATGCCAATACTATTTTTCTCTGAAATGTATAAGGCAAATATTATTAATAAGTGTTGTTACTGTTAATTAAGTTATTTAAAACTAGTTTTATCAAAAGGCACATTTAAGATTTTTTTAGCATAAATTCGTGAACAATTTTTAATAAATGGTTACATGAATTTTTTCACTCAAGTTCTTCTTCGTGCCAAGTTATTCCTAGTCAACCTTCACCACTATTTCAAATCCTTAAGTCCTCAATTAACATACATTCCTTGACATAAATCCAGTAAAAACCCGAAGTAAATTAAAGCGAAAGTCCAACCAGTGAAGAGCACGCTAAGCAGACAGTATTTACTGTAGTTAAACATCGCACTTGTATCGAAGAAACCGGTATAATTGAAAATCTTGACACTGAGTTCAAACACTACAATGGACAGAGGAAATTAAAGTACAGCGTTTGTAGTTTACTCAGAATGTGGACGGAATATTAATATTGTTGTCTTTTGCCCTTCGATGCAGATCGATGAAGACAAAAATAATGCGTAGCTTTGTATTATACGCTTTAAAATAGTGTCTTATAATTAATTTTCATTTACATTCAGAAATATTTAGTTGTTTCAACATTGTTCTTTACGAGTAATTGTAAAAAATTGAAATAATTATAGAATTTCTGGTTGAAAAGCTTTATTCATTTTAGACACAAGATGATTCATAACAAACACATGTAATTAACAATCTCAATGACCGTTACATGAATCAAAATAAATATTATAATATTGTATTCAAAGATAAAGATAACGTCCAGGACACACTATACCCTATCAAAAATGTAGCCATCAACGCCGAGTGTAATTTAGTAACACCAATTGACAAAATTACCAAATAACTGTCATGCGTTCCCTAATTATTACCTACACACTTTTATGTAAGTCTCAAAATATTAAACCCACATGAAAATTAAGTCTTTCCTCCTATTCTATAAGTAACTGAACTAAAACATCAAGATTCCTAGAACATTTATGCAAATGCAGCTAGTTCTAAACACTAAGTCGTTGTTGTAGATACAGCGCCCGACAGATTAAGGTTGCAACTTGAGGATTTAACTTACATGACAAGGTATTACCAGCAACTGTGTAACTTGCAATATTACTCGCAAGTTTTTCGAACTCAAACACTGACTGAGAAAATTATAATTGTGTGAAGCGAATGCGGAGTCTCAGATGTAATGTTCGTAGATTGTGGTAATATGATTTTAGGGATACTCAAATGCTTCTTTTCATCTTTCTACCGTTGTAGTAAACGTGTTCTTAAGTGAAGACCGTGTCTTGGCAAATACAGTGTAGGAAAAAAGTCACTGGCAGATGCTGGATGCGATAATCCGAGACAGGGTGAAACGGCGCAATTTGGAGGAGGCCTATATCCAGCAGTGAATATTAAACGGCTGTTGATCATCATGGTGATAACGAATGCTTCTTTTATTTTTTGATAGCAATGTGATCCTTTCAGTTGCAAGGATTGTTAAAACTAAAGGAAATTGAATTATTTTACTTATATTGATTGCTATATACGGTTACTTATACGGCTTCAAACAAGGAAAGAAAAGACAACAGTATTCAATTAAAAAAAACTATCCTATAACTTCACAATTTGCATTGTAAATACACGGTAGATAATCGCAATTAATTTCCCCGTCCCGTGACATATTGGTCACGGTAATCTAGACTCCCTGCATGAGGGTGACTTTATGAACTACAATTGGACATCGTAACGTCACATGTCTGAAACAGACGCGCTGTGACAGGGAGTTTCATTAAAAACGTCTGTTTTGCTGTGCTGTTGGAGCTTTTTGAGTCTGATAAGGTGTCAGGGACTTATGCATTGTTGTCTTGTATCAATCGTTTCGAAATTTCTCGTACATTACAATTTTAAAATGCAGAAACACAGGCGAATTTATCGACTGGTCATGTAGGATCCTTGCGAATCGAAATATCCATCGTTTTGATTTAATCACTTAATGGTATGTCTGACGTAATGATTCTTAAAGTATGTAAACCTGCTATCGAATGATATTAAAACAATGGCAAAGAAACAGCCTCACCTGATGCACACAGCCTAAAAGTAGCAGTAGATGATGTCGTACATGGCAACATATAAGTCAAAGGATCTTATAGGAATGGGATAGAGAAAGGAAATGCTGGAGTTTATTAAAATAGCCTTTAATTTTATTGATTCAGAAGGAATAATTTAATTCGAAGCATATAATTAACTAAATACTGGATGATCACATCACGACATCCCCCTACAACATCTTTACACACGTCGAAACGATTTTTTAATTAA
Source organism: Hyles vespertilio (assembly GCA_009982885.2). Lineage (NCBI taxonomy): Eukaryota > Metazoa > Arthropoda > Insecta > Lepidoptera > Sphingidae > Hyles > Hyles vespertilio. Next base: position 6,378,103 of record CM042830.1, read on the forward strand.
GTTATCGTAAAGTCAGCGGCTTAGTTAATTAAGATTTACTCTTGGATATATAAAAACAGTTAACTGTTGCCCTAAAACTAATAGGCGACAATAAAAACGTATCTTCAATAAACAACTCGACAGACGTAATTACTTTATTCGGGGTGTACAGACATTTGTAGATCAAACCAATTATTGTATATAGATGCGGTTTAGTTTGGAAAGTCTCGTGATTCAGTTGATCACAACTGAGTTCGATTATGGCTTAAAGTCTAAAAGAAACTTTTGTTCTGGCATAAAAACATAACCATATTAAAATTGGTAGTACCACTGTTACTTCAACTCCGGATACTGCTTTAGTAATTTCTTCAGGTGAGCTAATTGCGTATTTTGAAATAAAACTATTATGTATTTACGGATTTTATCGCGGATTTGGTTTAATTTTTAAATTTTTTGAGTTCCCGACGTTTCGATTACTTTACAGCTTTCGTGGTCACGGGGCGGACTGAGGTATTAGACGTCAGCTCTGTGACTGTTACAATTCAACTACCCTTATTTTACAATTATTAATTTAAAAATTAATTTAAAATGCTAGTCTGTATTTGCGATCCAATCTACGCAGAAGGAGCTCACAGTGTCTTGAGGTCTGGCAGTTGGTCTTTTGGGTTCCGATTTAATTAAATGTAGTATTGGATCCCATGCTTGTGCGAGCTTCAAGCCATCTTCTTTATTGAAATTTGGATGTTTTTTAATTTCAATAGCCCCGCGAAACATCCTGGACAGGAAACGGTGTTCTTTAGCGAGAACGAAACGTCGGGAACTCAAAAAAATGTAAAAATTAAACCAAATCCGCGATAAAATCCGTAAATAATAGTTTTATTTCAATGCGTAACATTCGCGTAAATCTAAGAAACTATTAATTGCGTATTTCTCAATGCAATCTTATAAAGCAAAAATAATTACAACCGAGGAAAGTAAATCCCATGCGAATTGGCAAAGACTACGCTGAAAAGAGATTCTTGCACCGCTCGATATTATGTTGGGAGAATTAATGAACGTCATTACAGCAAAAATCGATTCACATAATTTAGAACCGCAGGAATGTGACCAAATTTCAACAGGCTTAATGTAAGTAGCTATCTATAAAACGCTTAATAAATTAACCTAAATCTTGCAGAGTAATCCCTAGTCTAAGGAACTTAAGAAGTTCGACCCAAAGGCCCTCAACTAAAAGGTTCAAGGTCACGCCAAATAACTGTTCCTTTACTACAATAACGTAGCGTGGCATAAGGTTATAAATAAATTACAAGTAATATTAGTAACAAAACGCAATTTGGTCGAATAATTTGGAAGTTGTTAAAATTAAGATCGTGTTAAATTATAATGAAGGTATAACTTTAATACCTAATTCAAACCACCAGTGTAATTACGCACCACGTCCCTGGAATTCAACATAAGACCAAGATTCAATGATCAACCTAAAAAGACTTAGTTTGATGTAATTAAGAAAGATAATATGTATAGTTTTTCAATTCAAGCAATTGATGATAAAACAGGAGATTAAATTATTCAACATAACCCAGGACAGACAGATTTAAAAAAATGAAACAATTTAGTCAAGGACAGCAAAACAGGCTGACCGCAAAGTTTGCTTAACTCCAACTAAACAGTATTACACAGAATTATTCAGGCCTTAGTAACTTTCGCTAAAGGTACTAAATAAACAAAGACAACATTTCAATAAGTGTCTACGGGACAGCCGGGTGAGGGCAACAATTCCCGCTTTGATAGCAAGCATCACGACGTTAATTAAAATTCATTTGAACTACTGCCAATAAACCTTTGGAATAATTAAACGCTAAGTCTTCGATCAATGACTTGTTCCGATGGTGCAGCTTGATTTGTTTGAGATGTTTTCATTCAGTTGTAATACTGAATGGAGTTTACTTTGGTATTTCTGTAAACATAGCAAAATTAACTATCTAAACAATAAGCTATCGGGTAAGTCGATAGTAACTATGATTTATTAATACATAAGGAAGTCAAAGTCAAAGGCCTTTACTAAAAAGCTCTTAGCTATAATTTTATCACTTTCTGTCCTTGTACTGTTGTACTTTGTTACAGATTGTGTTCAATAAAAATATTTTGGTATATTACGAATAAGACAGCAGTAAACGTATATTTTTAACCGACTTCAAAAAAAGGAGGAGGTTCTCAATTCGACTGTATGTTGCTTTTTTTTTTTTATGTTTGTTACCTCGTTTCTCTGTACTGTGTGAACCGATTTCAATCATTCTTTCTTTGATTGAAAGCTGGTGCTTGTCGTTTGGTCCCATAAAAATATGGTGAAGATCTGATGAATATCTTCGGACCTGGAGAGGGGAACTCCTTAAAATTTAATAGGATTTCAACGGTTCTTTTTGCATTGGGTTCAGTAAAAAGCTAGGCTACAGTGGTTGAGGGAAAAAGGGGTAGGCGCGAAGGGAGGGGGGGGGAGCAAAAATAGTAAACATGTGAATATTCTAATATCTTTGGCAGCTTTTAGCCGATTTTAGCGATATCATTGTCATCGGAAAGAATATATTCCTTGTGGGGACCAAATCTTCTTCATTTAAATGCCTATCAACACTAAAAAGATAAAAATAACTCAAATTTTTAATAAAAAAAATAAAAACCGACTTCAAAACAAAAATCCACTAAAAACCAAAAAATAATAACTACTTACCACTCCAAAGCAAAAAAATAATATTTATTTCATGGAACTCGTGCATGTTGATTAATTTGCTTAATGACTTGACTAGCCAACAAATCAAAATATATGCGTAACATATTGAAGGCGGGTCGCCCAGTACCAAACAATAGATATTTAAATTAATATAAGGCATAGGTCCTACATGTTTGGTACTTGGCGACCCGCCTTCGATATGTTACGCATATATTTTGATTTGTTGGCTAGTCAAGTCATTAAGCAAATTAATCAACATGCACGAGTTCCATGAAATAAATATTATTTTTTTGCTTTGGAGTGGTAAGTAGTTATTCTTTTTTGGTTTTTAGTGGATTTTTGTTTTGAAGTCGGTTTTTATTTTTTTTTATTAAAAATTTGAGTTATTTTTAAGAATTAACTCACAACTCAAAATCCGTAATTTCAAAGCTAATTGTAATTAGAAACAAACCATTCCGTTTGTAATGGAGTATTATGTTTCATGAAATACATTTCTCCGATTCTTGTTACGGCCCGGATGTTAGCTTTGAATGGTTGTATTCAAGTTTAATTTAAATTAATAGAAATTTCTGGATGCTCTGTTCAAATCTCACCTCGCACTTTGTGTAAACAAAAACAAAATTTCAATTTGTGAGGTAACCAGCTCGAGGCCGCGGCCGGCGCAAATCCCACTTTGATCGACTTCTCAAGTGATTCTGTTAGTTGTCGCGGTTGGGTATTCAGGGCGCATTTCCTCCAAAGACCTTACATTACCATAATATACTCAAACTAATATGTAGTTTTAGGATCGCATTTGTGCCGATCGCCAATAATCTTGACCATTTTTGGGTTAACTTCGGGTGTCTCCTTGAAGTTTTTGTGAGTTTTATGAAAGCTTGCTTATAAAATGATTTGGTATTTTTCTATGTTTGTTAGTGAATTGTCACTTATGTATCATCGTATAATTTTGCTCTTATAATAAATTTTCTTTAATCCGTGAAATATTAGGTGTTTTCCGTTTAAAACTACGAAACTTTCTGTTTTCTTCTAAACCACCAAATATATCTACATTCTTAACGATAACATTCGCCTAAATGCCACATATCCAGTTACAATGAAAACACTACACCACAAAAAGGCTACCGAACGCGATATCTTCATTACAGATTTCGAGTAATCTGACGGTAGTTAAATATAATACGCTCGGTAATGGTAACTTTGCCATCCCGGGTTGGTCGTAAAGCCACGCTCATATAAAACCAAGTATTGGATATCGGTATAAGGAAGAGAATCGTAAAACTTGCGATGTATAAAAAGGAACGAAGGGCTCTTTAAACGCGTGTTAACATATGATTTAGCGACGTCCTGATGGTAATGTGACGGTAAAATATGACCTGAAGGATAAATATATTGCTTACTATATAGCTAGTTTAAGCGTTTAGTGGGACGATGCTAAGCAAACTACGTACTACAGTACAAATGTCTTGTAAGTTATAACCCCATTGTCAACTCCGATAGCATAAATACAAACCTTAATGGTTTCCAATGTTATCTACTAAACAATATTGTATGTATTCTTAAGCATGATAAACAAATGAAAAAAAAAGGTAAAGTCAGCTTTAAAGAATCAATATTAAAACCTAATTGTGAGGTGTCAACTATGCTCAACCATATAAAGAAATTCTAATAGGTGCATATTATGTTGCTGTACGTGGAACAATATATTGGACTAGTCATCAGGAGAATATAATAATCTTGAATAAGACACCGTATCTGGGGGCGCGGCCGAGCCCCCTCCAAGTCGAGCTATAGGCCGTAACATCCTTTTCTCGAAGCAATTCAGACCATTTTCAACCCCCTATAACTTTGTTGTGGCTAAAGCATGAAGCTTGAATTTTCAGTTACTAAGCAGGCATTGTGTAAACACGGTATATTTAAAATTTCATTCAATTTGAACCAGTAGTTTAAGAATTGTAGCATGTCAAACTTTCTTAATTTTGTCACTCACTGACTGATTTACCGATCATCAAAAGTCTAAGGCATTTCTAGCAGACATAGAACCTTCAAATTTAGAATATAATTAGTGTTTAGTGTCTAAAGTAAGGGAAAATTCAAACATATCATAATTTGTATCTAGTTTTCTAGATAGACCAACTGCGTGAATAACTTTGTAATCCCATATAAATGTATAGGATTACAAAGTTACATTTGCAGTTAATGACTCATTGTACCCGTATATAATGGAATAATAGTTGTAGATAGATATCTATATACATGAGGCATAACAGGAGGGGTATAGAGAGGGAAATGGTGTATTCAGCCCATTAAACTTTACAACATTCCTCTAGAAAAACATGACAAAGATAACCTTGCAAATAAATAGACTAAATAGCTCGAAAACAATCACCATGAAAGATAGAACACTAATAATCAAATACGCTATATTTGTGATAAATTGATGCCTACAAAAATAAGAAAAATCCATAAGACAGAGGCTTTAAGAAAAATCGTTAGTGATATTCTAGAAGTAAGAAGTACCGAAAAGGAAAAAAGTAGGACTCTACAAAAATACGTGAGATCCCATCAAAAACATCCTGTAAAAAAATTACAAGTCTCGCAGCTCAGGTTTTCTACCGCAAAAAGTTGTGAGATGCATGTAATACCAAGTCGATTAATTTATTTAGTCCTTAAGGGACCTTCTATATAAAGTTATTACGTTAGTTATTACCATATCAATATTAAACATTCTTTACGTTTTAAATAAATGGATCGACTTGGCCATCGCATGAAAACATAATGTATCGTACAATTTATACATAATGCTGCTGGCCAAGTCGATCTATTTACTTTTTTTTGGTTTTTTGAATTTTTTTTGTAATTTGGTATTACATGCATCTCACAACTTTTTGCGGTAGAAAACCTGAGCTGCGAGACTTGGAATTTTTTTACAGGATGTTTTTGATGGGATCTTTTTTTGGCTGTAGCAATGACTAGAATTTAAACCTCTAGTGGACTGTTTCTCAAATAGTATAGCATAAAACTTATTCAGATACTTTGAGAATTCTACTATAATATAACTGAAACACCGTTTCACTAGATGCTTATTTTAAAACAGTATACATTCATGTATTGCTAATATCAAAGTTTTAAGATATTGCTTTGCCGCAAATTACTATAAAAGAATTTTAAATGACGAAATCCACTAATATTCGACCTAAATCTGTTGGACCAAATGTTTGTAACACCGTCAAATACCCAGCTATTGCCTGCACGTGTATTTTATTTATAATATGTCGACAGAATAAAAATGTACGATCATTAATAAAGATCATTTTACGTTACTTCCAATTAGCTTTACTGCGCTCTCCGTACTGTTCGGTTTTATTGCTCGCCTCTGTCACTGGTTTGTATCGATCACGGAATAATTACACCAAACATCTACCAAATGTACGTTGAATTAAACTTTTTATTAGGTAGAAAACTTCGAATTAGAACGACTCCCAATTGGTGATTGAAACGAATATTTATTTAAACATTTCGAATCGACACGATTTCGTAAATATTTAATGTATAGAACATAGAAAAATACATATTCTATGTATGTAATAAAGATTACCAACAGAGTGGAAAAAATAATAATGATAAAAACGTCCACAGGTCCATTTACATTTAAAATTGAATAAAAATAATCTAAAGATACGCATGTTCGGCGACCGGGAATTATTGAAACATTCAATATTAATAGAGTTTATTTTGTAACCGAATGTACTGAAATGTCAAAAGCCATCGACAGTTGAATAAAGGTCTATTTTTGAGTCTATCCAATTTACGTATCAGTCGCGTTACTCTCCCGTCAAACTTTTTTTATCGTCGCGTTCCATTTCACCAAGCCGGAACACTAAAAAACGGTCCAACAGACCAATTATCATGGACGGGTCCAATCGACCCGTCTTCACTCTTACTCATTACAATTCCATTAACAAAAAGCAGGGTTAGCGAACCGTTGTGTGGCGCGTTTAAAAAGATGGCCAACCTTTAACCCGCGCCGCTTTGTGGGCGTAACCCTGCCATTGTAACACTTCTGAGCAATTTCGAGTGTCAAATTAATAATCCGAAACAGTGAAGCGCTTGCAACCTCGTTGTGTTACCTTTTCAATGTACTTTGTGTGTGGGTTAAGTTATAAACGGTGCTTATTACTCGTGCATAATATGTTGATTTAATATTTAATGGTTTTTCCTGAAGGTCTAATTATATTCCAAAATATTTCGCAATCAAATAAAATAACGGTGCGCCCTTCCATGAAGGTAAACAATATATTAAGAATGCAAGAGGAGAGATTACATCGCGTAACAATTTTTTTTTTGCTGTTTTTGTGTCTCGCATACACTATCATTTGGAGGTATTAACTTATCATATTAAATCAACTGTTTTGATTACATCTAACTTTACCAAACTGTATCTTCTATTGTTATCTTTCAATTCCATAACTATTAAAGCTTAAGTCCTATTTATACGCCGGTTATAAATCTATTTTAGTTATCGAATATTTTGTCCCTTCCGAACTACTTTAAAATTCAGTATAGTATGCAGGTTTTCTTACGATGTTTTCCTTCAACGCTATAGCGACAAAACATTCAAAATCTAACATAAGTTATACACTTTCTTTGAATAAGGCCGGTATATGGGTACATTTTAATACTCCTTCAAACATAAAGCAATATGAAATTGATAAAATAACGCATAACATTTGCATCCATGCTTATATTAAACATCAGTTAATTATTAATACTTTCACTCGGCACATCATGATGCTGCCAAAATGCCGTATTCCATTATAACTCCCTTCCTCATTCTTGCAAAGTCACGCATCTAATGTTTCTTGACGGAAAGCTTATCATTACAATATTTATAGCTTAATCCAAAGGGTATTCGTTTTCCGCCCTATAATGGTTGGAATATTTTGTTGTCATTTCGCATCTATTCCGATACAAAAACAATATATAATGTCGAGTTTTGTAAAGGTCAAATGCCAAGACCTAAATAACAAACTTGTTTGTACTGTTTACTGTAATTCGAGTGTAGTAGCACTGTAATATAAAACTTCTGGAAATTGTACGTATTAATTGGTAAGTGATTGAATAATTCTATATTCGAAAAATATAGAATTATTATTATTTATTATTCAATCACTTACCTAAATTTTATCACTCATTTAGCAGTCATAAAACGTTAAAAAGCAGTGTCGAATTATTAATACATAACTATATTTTACATCACAGCTGCACATAGACAACTGACTAAACACGGAACTGCAAAATGCATACCAGTAACCCTAAACTAGTTTCATGCTGCAATATCTAATCATCAAAACTTAACCCTAAATCACTTCCACAAAACAGGTCCCAAGAGATGTGTTCACATTAACCCGCTCACGCCTCCAACTCGCGTCGTGTTTAGCATTGCACAACGGAGCGCAGCGGATAATCTAATCGCTCATATCTTGAACTTTTGCACCACCGCATCGAATTGTTCGGCTGAAATATTCATCGCTCCTTCAATGTTCTCTACATTATGTAACTTTGACTTGGGATTTTGTATTCGATTGGTAGTGTGCTGCTTTTGGAGTTGGCACGGTAGGTACAGGTATGTACTTTCTATAGGTTTCTTTGAACCTACGACTAGGCAGACATTTTGTGTTCACAGTATTGGACGCTAGTTCATTGCGCTATCCAATTGTTTATTAATGGACGAATAGATTTTAGTTTTTGTAACTATGTATGTCATGTAAATTTTATAAATCGCTACATAATTTTCAACGTGAAAATCTATTTAAACTTCACGCTTCTAACATTGGTATTAATAGAGATAACTCACTTTGAAACTAACAACACATTTTAATAAAACCTGCATTCTATAAGCTTTTATTAATAATTATGTAATAGCTAAACTATCAAAAATACTCGAGATCAATATGTCCCTAATCACTACATAGTATAAAACAAAGTCGTTTCTCTCTCTTTCTCTGTGCCTCCCTTTGTATGCTTAAATCTTTAAAACTACGCAACTGATTTTGATGCGGTTTTTTTTAACAGATAGAGTGATTCAAGAGGAAAGTTTATATGTATAATACGTACATATTATTGTACAGGAATCTATTTGTACCCGGGCGAAGCTGGGCCGGGCCGCTAGTCAATCATAAAGCATACAACCCTACAATGTTTTAAAGACAAAACTGCAGATAGATTACAAATAAACATTCTTAACCCTACAATAGGTGCAATTGATCCAAACGGGTCAGACACTGTCCGACCCAATTTCTAAATCTGTCCGACCCGTGAGATTACGACACATATCAATTAGTTACCTATGCCGGCATCTGTCGGTCATCGGTCTAATACCATTATCCTACTGTAGGAACTTACCCTGTGTCGTGGTTTGGACTGCGCTCAACGCCGACCGACACTGAATATATGGCAATCATATGATGGAACAGCGGTTGGGTTAAGATATAACAACCAGCACATTAGTATTATATCAGCTGAGATATCATATCAAGTACATGAGTATGTATTATATAGTTTGCTGCTGAACATACTCTTCTACAATTGAGAATTGGATTGTGACAACTTAATGCCATAGTTTTGGTCATTTGCAGGTTGATAGATTTTACATGTCATAGTAATTTTTGAATCATTTAAGGAATCATTATATGTGCATCAGTAAATATTAAATGTATAGAAGGTTATTTATGATAAAATCGGTACAAAATTTTTAAAAACTAACTGGCCATACAACCTTTGCCATCTCAATAGACTTTGAAAGTTTAATGTAACACAAACCCATACATTACATTACACATTCACCACTGACAGGGATCTTCAACACAAATCATGGCGAGGACGGCTCATCACTTAAGCATAACATGCGTATCCGCCTGGCAGTCTGAATTTTTCCGTTAAATCTTATCTCAACGTCGACGCATCAGTCAATGCGCCGGCGCAAACAACCGTAGTGAACCGACTACAAAAGATTTACGACCGACTCGTTAAAAGCTGCGTAAATTACACGGCTTTGTCCCTTTCACTCATTCGGTATTCAAAAGGAAAGACAAGGACGACAATACGGCGCTGCGATAGCACGGCTACTTTTGATCGATCTGTGAAAGTTAAGGATGGAGAATTTTCGCTAATGGTCTTGATGTTATAAATCAGATTGTTTACGCGTTTTATTGGGTTTGATTTAGATATATTAGGGCTTTAATAACTAATTTTGATTCATGACTGTTGTTTAAGTGTTGCGTGCTTTAATAATCCTGCATGATTTACTAATAAAACAATTCTGAAGCGATGAGATATTTATTAAACAACAACTACTGTTACTTTTAGAAGAAAATGTAGATTCTTAAAACTAGGGATATTACTTCAGCATATCAGAAGTTGAAAATTCATCGAAAAAACGGGAGAGAAAAGAGATTATTAGAAGTGCAAGGAAAATATTAAGCATTATTAGTACAGTCTAAATTACAACAGTTTAAATAAACACATGTTTAATCCTTATACAAAGACACACAGAAGTACTAGACAAAACATAGACACGGAAAGACAATAACGTCTAATTTGTCAATCATTCTGTCAGTGCGACGGCCTTGGGTCACACCGCATGTTGTGGACAGACTGGACCGGCTTGCACGTCTCATGAATACTTGATACGTGATGCACTGACCAGTGGAGTAGCAATTGTAACATTTGAACAATAATCAGGACGAGAAAATAGTTGCAAGAGTAAAATGTTTTATGTAATTGATAATGGAGAACCAATTTTATCACATGATTCTATCATAAGTTATGTTAGAGCATTTAAAAATAATCAGGTTTCCAAAAAATCATTACTAAGACAAACCTGAAGATAATTATAGTAGAAAGAACTACAAATATGGAGTGCTAGACAAAAGACAAAACACGACAATAACATCTAATTTGTCAAGCATTTTATCAGTGACTTAGATCAAATAGAAATTGTATATACAAGGTGAGACGGGTCGTGAATACTTGTCTGATGAACTGGGTAAATCACTAATAATTTCATATAATGATACTACTCTACGCTATGTTAGATCTCTAAAAACTAATCATATTGGCAAAACAGAAGGTATAAAGATAAACACGAATGTTATCCCAATAGAAGGAGTTAGAAAAAATGTGCTAGACAAAACAGAGACCACACGACAATAACGTCTAATTTGTCAATCATACTGTCGGTGGCTTGGATCATATTGACATTGTAACTGGGCTAGGTTAGACCGGTCGTGAATACTTCATGTCTGGACCTCTACGGAGTACTTTTGTCATATGTTTTGTTGTAAGCACTGAAGAAACTATAGTACTTATTGTGAAATATGGAATCCACATTAACACACTTCTAGATAATGAGTTTATTATTGATTTCAGACTGAATTAATAATATACTGTTCTTTAAGCATTGAAGAAAACGAAGTTGTTGTCTATGAAATTATTAATCGTTTAGGGGAATTAGGTATGTGTTGAACACCTAAAAATGAAAACTGTCAATAATTTAAACAAAAATAAAACCTATTTTACTTCTATTAAGAATTTTCCTGTTACATGAATCATACGTATTTTAACAAACACAAACACTTCGTCTTGCATATATAATGTTTAGTGTAGGTATATCTATCTTCAGCTATCAGCGTGGTGGACTATATGGCCTAACCACACTCAATAGTATTCTCGATTGTATAGTAGGCCCGTGCCCTGCAGTGGGACGTATATGGGCTGATACAGATATCTATCTTTAGTTCCTGCGAATATTTCATTTGCCGCAATTACACATTGGGACTTTTCCACAAAAAGTTAAATTCTAAGGCGTTCCACTAATCAGTCGCTCTCATTCATTTCTTTGTCATTAAAAAAACAATTGAATGGCTCGCCACCACACCAACCGATACACTAGATTAGCGTGGAGAAACCCGGAAGACAAATATAGTTAGGTTATTGTACATGCCAATACATGAACCGTATGACTCAGACGCCTGTTGTCAGATGTCAGTCACAACAATTGATGCAACATACTTGCGCTAAACAACATGTAGAACAACAGAGTTATAGAATAAAGAATTCATGCACGCTTACGCCTGTATCCTCGAAGGGATTGGCATAGGTATCCATTTATCGCCGTCCTTGTACGTTTCTCTAAGAATGGAGACGCTCCTACCGCCACAAAACAATAATTCCAAATTGTTTTATTAATAAGCCAGCATTCCATCAAGTACCGACTTTTAAAGACCAATGGTAGATGAAAGTTTGTGATCAAGTTTCCTTACTTAATATATGAGCGTTTGAAAACATCGAAACAATCTAAGGAGATAAGGCTACGGTATTAGCAAAAAAGAAGTGACATTAGAAATTTTTACTTCTGTTTCTTTGAGGTAGTGCTTGTATTTTGGAAATTTAAACCCATTTTGCTATATGCACGACTGGTTGCGACACTATTCAACCATTTGATTTGATTTCCAATAATATTATTGCACAATATTTGATATTACTAACTAACTAGCAGTTAAACCACAGCGATGAATATTTAATATCGTGTTTATTCATTCATTACATAGGTAGTTTGAATTTATAAAGCGAACAATCAACGGATGACTAGATTGAATTCTTCGTTGGCATAGCTTTAGACTTTTAAATGGTTCTAGTTGTATAATAATAATTTTTTATCCGAATAATCACCACATATTATACAAAATGAAACGCATCAAATAAAAAAACAACCTTTTTAGTATTGTTCTATTAAATTATGAAGCTAATTCCCAATTTTAGATAACAAAAGCTTTGATATTGGCAACCCTAAAAAAACTAGGCTGTAAAACTAGCAGGCACAACTTTCTACCCCATTGTCAAATGCCTGATTCAACGCGTCAATAAGCTTTTAAAAACAAAATGTCAGCTACAATCGCTTAGCACAAAGTACGGGGACAAAAGAGACCCGGACGTCATCGTAAGGTGGCGCTGAGTCAGCTGTTGCGAGCGTACGCCATATTGGATTTTTTATTTTTTAAATTGCTCACTTAGACAAACGATTGGATTGCAACGGGGTGATTTTTGTTTTTACTGCTTGCAACTCCAGCTTGAAAGGTATTGGGGTACAAGTGTCGCTTGAATAAATGGAGTTTTATTCATTTTGCATTCGTTATTTAATCAGTGAATGAGTGCGTTATTGTAGTTAAATAAATTGATGATTCAGTATTACAAAAGTCCCTACTTATCTGTAATCTACACATAGCTGGCGTCAGAAATGGCGTGAGTAAATATAGAGCAATGAGTATCATTGAAAAGCTAGTAAGTAATGAAATGTCTGTGTTTTATTAAAGGAATATTAAACACTTTAAAACGTTTGAGTATACGAAAGTTGGACCTTGCAGATAATAAGCAAATAGAATTATTTATTTAATATAAAAATACTAAAAAGCACTTAAATCTTAAGTAGATTTTTTGTGAAAAGGCTGTGCATTGTAAAATTTAGACAATAAATCATCGACATTACAAAAATAATTGGAAAAAGCGCGCGAAAGCAAATATCCACCAGGCGCCAGCAAAAATCACCGCGAGAATTACGCGAGAAACTTTTTTAATAACGCTCCAGATTCAATCTCAATCGAAATATACGTAACAAAAAAAGGCTCGACACAACAGTAAGAAAAATGTACAAACATGTCAGGGGACCGGTTCAGGTACGCCATTTTTTATTGAATTGAACACCTATGGACGAAAGGGACGCGCGCTTCCCTACCTTTTCGTGCGTGAAGACAACCGCAAGAACAAAACGAGACGGATGTAAGTCTATCCCGCTCGCTCGAGCGATGCATTCATGAGGACAAAGAATAAGTAGTAATAAAGACGTGACATTCGTGCAGATGGTTGATAAAAGTTAATACTTGCCAGTTTGTCCGTTCTTAGGCTATTAAAAGGCAAAGAACAGATACGTTGTTACACGCTCTTTAGTTCCCGAGACTCATGAAAGCATTAAAGGAAATGGTTCTCCCGGCGATCTCGTATATTGGCCTCCATGTTGGTGGTATCGGCGAGCCTTTTTACTTTTGCTATTGGTGCGAAATTGGAGGGAAAAGAAAATGGCAAACATTCAATGTCTCAATTCGACTCCGCGGAGGAAACTTGATTGCGTTTAAAGTATTCCCGACGTCCGGAGATACCCAAATAAAAGCATTGCAATTATTTCAAACGCGCCTAATTTTTATTATCGGAAGCGTAGACATTTGAATTCCATTCGAATGTATTTAAATGCCAAATGTTTCGTGATCCATCTGTGCCGGCGCGGCGTGGCCGAACCGGGATTCTGTCTCGGGCCAATTAATGTGAGCGAACGAGAGATCGAATATATCCGTTCCGTGGCGAAGGGACAACTTAGGGACCCATTTTTACCTGATGTTATTACTAGCGTTGACAGTGGTATTACAAGGGTCGCAAAAGTGCGCGACACTTTACAAATTCTAATATTATTACCGCCTAATGACACTTAATACGATTTTATATCCGACGGTTCAAGGGCTCTCGGCTCGCGTAGATAGCAGTTTTGTTTTAATACAAGCGATATCAAGGGAAACACCGCCACGATCTAACGCGCGCAGATTTCCACTTTGATGACGGCAAACTTCTCAAATGAGATCCCGAAAATAGGCTCCATGACGATCTCGGAGTCATACGAAACTCGTAAAAGGCTGGCAGCAAGACTCGACTCACCACCGCCGCGTAATCTTACATAATTTAACCGTCGTGGCTCTGTTATCGTTACATTTCTCCTTCGACACGCAAATCCAGCCGAATTTATAAAGGCAAAAGTCAGTACGGTGCAAGTTTTCGCGTGAACGGAATCGTCGGCTTGTTTCAGACGAATTTTGGTGTGGGGAAACTCGTAAAGCGGTGTTACGTAAATCGTTCGTTTGTTCAGCTGATTGCTAGATTGAAAAGCTCCATTTTTGCTTTGTAATCTGCTCGGTTCACGGGCCGACGCAACTACAAAACTTTTATGACTTCATTTTACTCATGGAAACTTCAACATTGATTGACATTGGCTTCCCAACTCCGACGGAGAAACAAGGCTATTGTTCGCATAAAAATATAAATAGCTTTAGATTTGCATAGTCATTATTAAATTAAATAACTTTAATAAATAACATTGACTAATTACTCTAGGTTTAATAATAAATAAAATAATAAAAAATATATTATTCTTTGTTAAAATAGTCTTACATGACATCTTTTGCATCGTTAATTAAAACTACCACAGCTTCAAAAGCAACTGCGCAAAAGAAACAACTAAAGAACTTATCAAAGCCACACGAACTGTTTTGTTTTCAGTCTTCACTATAATTAACCATCTCAAAAATACTAACTAAAATCACAACAACCAAAGCCGCGGGCAAATCGACATTTGCCAATAAAACTTCACTCCATTGTTACAGTCACCAAAATTTCAGCATCTAAGACAATAAAATAGCTCTCGTATTGCCCGAGGCGATCCGATACTTCACGCACAGAGCGTCGTAAAACAATAAAATGTTGCAAAACTCCCAAGATTGCTGTTCTTAACTCTAGGTGGGAGAAAAAGCATAAAAACAGCTTTAGACGGCCATAACTCCGCAGTCTAATGCAGTTAAATATTATAAACGGTTAGGCCACGTTTGCACTGATGGAATGTTTTAACGCCTTGGGTTTTAAGGAATAGATGAGTCGACTAATGTGTCTACTGTCTACTATATAACTCATAACATTGGAAGAATCTTTTATGCACCTATAAGAAAACTTTAGGCTTCGTTCTTGAAGATCCCCAAGTCGCATTGGTCTGAAATTACTAATGTATAGGGTCGTAAGAAAATATAATAGTAGCTGAATAAACGAACGATTTACGTAACACCGCTTTACGAATTATATAGCTAAGTTTAATGTAATTATGAATCTTTATACTCATCGTTTTAACATCATTACAATTTACAACACACTCATTACAAACAATACGCAATAAATATTACTAAAGTTTACCGTGAAACAACACTGCTTAAATGCACTGTTGTGTTTCGGATT
Source organism: Hyles vespertilio (assembly GCA_009982885.2). Taxonomy (NCBI): domain Eukaryota; kingdom Metazoa; phylum Arthropoda; class Insecta; order Lepidoptera; family Sphingidae; genus Hyles; species Hyles vespertilio. Next base: position 6,393,905 of record CM042830.1, read on the forward strand.
GAAGGACATTGTAGCCAGAGCAACTACTGGACATATTGAGACTTAACATCTGATGTCTCAGGATGGCGAGCGCAGTGGAATGTTGCTACTGTTTATGAGCGGTCGTATCGCTTACCATCAGGCGAACGGCTTGCTCGTCTCGCCATTCAATGCAATAAAAAAAAAAAGTAAAAATCTTGGCACAAATATTCACACACTATGGACGAGTCCTAACTCTTGCTCTAGGTGTTCTAGCTTGATTTAATGACCTAAGTATTATAACGATTGCCTAGGTAATCTTTGGTATTGCTTCAAACGCTTCAGAACGTGTTTCGCCCAGCTCCCGTCGTGTCTAGTTGTTTATGAAATTAATATCTCTATTTCTATAGTTTTGAAATGTACTGTTTGGGAATTGGAAATTATTTTGCAATAGATTAGTTTTGAAGTTTAACAAGATGGTAAATTAAAATTTTTAGGATCTTTAGATTTTGATGTTTAGAAGGGATATAATTTATATACGTATGTAGACGTTTGAAATGCATTTTTGCTAAATTTAAAGAGTCCAAAATAAATAAGAAGTGTTTTATTTAATATTTTGTTTATCGTTAGACCTATCCGAATGATAGTTATGGATTGAATTTACAAATACTTTTACAAAGTCAATGTCGTAGTATTCCAAAGAAGCAAACAATAAAATTGCGTCATTGTATAATTTCTTGAGATTCTCGAGTGTATTTTACACTCCAAACACTCGAGAGTAACCCAAGTCATCCTTCAGACGAGATAAGCACCAAAACCATTGTCTCGGAAAAAGTATCCAAAAAAATACATTACGATCGCAAAAACCCTCCAGACGATGCATTTAATGCTTTCGTCTCGATTGTTCCAAAAATATTTGTCTGACCAAAAATCATGACTTTAAAATTAGACTCAAGCAATTTAACATAAATTATTTTATTGAAGTATTGAATTGAGACTTTTTTCTCAAATATTTTGGAGTCGATGTATACTCAGCCTAAAAGCTTTTAACGGTGTGGCCCAGGCTTAATTACACGAGATAGTTTGTTTATGGCTGTTTTGATATACAAATTTCGTCGTGGAACTAAAAAGCTTTGATTTGTCTGTCGCTTGTAAGTGTTTTAAGTTTGTAATTTATTAAAAATTGGTGTTGCCACATTTAACCTGTGCCGTCTTTGATTGCATAAGTAAACACCGATTTATACGAGTCTTCTCTAAACTCCAAATTATTTAATATTCATACTAGATAGAAAAAATAATGACTTTTTAAAACGTGACAAAATTTAAAAAATAGCTGCTATGTTTTGCGTTGATTAGACAAATGTAGTGATTGGAATTAACGTGTCGTGGATAATTATTTTATTTATTTATATTAGGCTCAGTTGCATAAGCTAACTTTGACAGTAACTTTAATTTTGACCATTTGATCGCCATACATTTTATATTGTTTGGGGTTGACATTTTCAAAATCTTAGTTAGGTGAGATAAGTCTATGCAATTGGGCCTTAGAATTTTGAAAACTAACTTCAACGGTTTTTTTTAATAATCTATGCATACTTGAGCTGTGACGGCATAGAACAGTTGGGTATATCTACTCACCCATAAATACTACAATAATAAATACTATTTTACTTGATGACGTAACATATATTTTATCTCTATGGTTAATAAATAGAAAGAAAACCACTTTAGCCGCGGTGTATGACGTATGTCTCATCGAATTTCTACATTTACCGTCCATTACAGTTCTCAACACACTTATTGCAAGTACATAGAGTTGAAAATCGTGTGCGCATTGTAATAACAGAATAATGAAACACTCAGACGCATCACTAAGCTTTAAGTACATACCGTATGGTGAGTCAATATTTTCTATTTAGGAGTGTTTTGAAAAATTACTTCTTTGAAAGTTTTTACTTGGAACAATGTGGGGCGATTACGATACTCTAAGAAGATGGTTTTGTGCTTTTAAAATATTCCTTTATCGGATGTTTCATTAGTTTCGAATGGTTTGAGGAATGTGTGTAGTTTGTTGCCTGTAGTACTTGCTAGAAAAGGGAGACATACTTTATTTTCTGATATATCCCATCTTTAGAATAGATATAGCGCTGGCTCGTAGAAACATTGTCAGCAATAGCCTCTCCCAAGGTACGCTGCTTCGTTATGCATCCAGTCGCTACCGGCCCTCTTAGGTAAGTCATCTGGCTGGAGGATACCCTACGCAATGTTTGCCAAGACGCGGTCTCCATTACAAAACACGCTTAATTCAACGATTATCCGTTCTGTAACATACGTGGCCAGTCAATTCAATCTACTAACTCTTAGAGATATGTCAAAGCTTCGGTTCTCTGACGGATCACTTTGTTCCTAATTTTGTGCTTCAGAGAATCTCAGAGCATATCTCTTTCAAGCCTGCACTATCACGCCTAATGTTAACGGTCTTCGTCTAAGTCTTACTAGAACTTATCAGGTCATCTGTCTGAGTGTTTCATTATAGTAAGCCTTGCTTGTAATTTTCGTATACTATTAAATAGTATTTACAACCTTAGTTATTATTAAACTGAACTGACAACAGAAGGTAGGACTGTTGCGAAAAGACGTGCTAATTTCCTCAAAGTTATCCTTATGACTCATTACTATTATAATATTTCTGTATCAGCCCATATACGTCCCACTGCAGGGCACGGGCCTCCTCTACAATCGACTACCGATTGAGAGTGGTTAGGCGATATAGTCCACCACGCTGGCCTAGTGCGGGTTGGTGGACTTTTATAATATTTGTATCGTATTAAATCATACGCTAAGTTATAAGTTTACTCCAACACGAAATTTCGTTAAAAATATAGTTTGTATTAAAAATATGTTTGCTAAATTGTGCCAAATTATACTCAACAAAACTACTTAAATCGTGTTAAGTTGGAACTACAAAACAAAATCGATGTGTATACAGTACAACAATCAAATATGTTATAGAGGCAACTTAGATATTCCTAGGAACTTGTTGAGTTTTCTAAATGTCAATAAAAAGCATCCCAATTTACAGGAGTACCAATGGAGGGTGCGAAGGCGGGATGCTTAGATATATATCTTGGGACAAAGCATCTCTTAAATAAAATTAATATAAATTATATTCCCACTAATCGCTAGTGGGTGGACAGAGACGAATGTTGGAAACCTACTCGATAATTAGAATTTATATCCAAAATATATTGTGTGTGAGACATCTGGGTCATGGTGTGTTATTGTTGGCTATTTATATCTTTCTAAATTACAAATGGATAAGCAGAGGCTCACGGCCCGATTCATAGATAGTTGATAAACCTATTTTAGTTATGTTTGTTCCTTTTCGAACGACTTGAATTTAGTTTCAGTGAAGAAGACAAAAAATTCTACAAGTAATATAGGTTTATAAACTATCCATGTATTAGGGTGTCAGGATCTTTGCACAATCCCTAATATACCGTAGTTCGGTTCTGATGCTAATGTATTTTTAATTTTTGCACTGAATGGCGAGTCAAGCATGCCGTTCGCCTCATAGTAAGCAATACGACTGCTCATGAACAGTATCAAAACCAAACATCACCTTGAATTACAAAGCAATGCTCGGCATTCCACTACGCTCTCCATCCTGAGACACAATATATCCAGTAGTTCTTGCAGCAGTAGTTAATGTCATCAGTTTTTAATCTAATTTCTTAAAATACCTCGTATAAATGTTTGGTAATTTAGATAATTAAAATTATGTTTAAATGTTTAAATCTCTTTCATAATATAACACATGGTTGGTAAAATTAATCATTATTCACATGTGTTGTGCCTAATTAAGAGACTGATGTTTCCAAAATAAAAATAAATTATAGCGTATAAATTTGATGTGTGGAGCAGATGTTGTATGTTGTTTTAATGTTAATAGGATTTGCCCGCGTTTTCCGTTATATATTTCGTGCGCGATCTGTTAAATTATGTGCTTGGTACAATGTTTTACAGAGGATCTATATTTTGTATTAATTATCTTTTTTAATATATAATTAGGATTAATTATTTGTTATTGCTTGTCTAGTAGATATCGCCGTTTTGTGATAAGACCGCTGACTGTTACACTTATTTTTAAGCTTTAGTTTTTAGTTTACTGCTTTTTTTCTATTCGTGCAGTGTACTATTAAGTAAGTATAAATACATAATTGTAACGTTTTGTTTGTCAAAACTTTACCTTAATAATTCCGATATTAATTCAAGATACAAGTTAAAACAAATGTAACTTCCTAAATTATGACTTCCGAAAATTATCTTTGATCTTTCGTTTGATGTTTATTTTACATATTTTTATTCCGCAACTGTGATTCAGTGCAACAAAATGTAAAAAAAACAAGGAAAACATTTTACACTTCATAAACCGTTGACCACACATATAGAATAACACAGTATATCAGTACATGTAGCCTTTACGTATAAAATGCACAGATTGCGTCACTATACTGATATCGGCGTGGTTGTACACGAGATGGTCATCGATACGACAACCGCGGTACACTCCACCGGCCACAAAGGTTTTACGCAAAGCCTACGTAAGTGTTCTTAGTAAAGATATACTTTAATTAACAGCTACATGTTTGCAATAAAAAGCTGAAATAAGACGTGTTTTTGGAGAAGAATCTGCTCAATTTATTCTCGTAACGAAATGTGTTGATCATAGAGCATTAGGTCTGAGAGATCCCTTCGAAGCTAGATCATATAGTTTAAAAGATCATTGATATAATAACACGCTGTAGCAAAACGCATAAAATGGTTAGATAGCAGGACCATACTACAATACAACGGCCCCGTACACTTTTCGTCTCATCCTTCTTCCTTTGTTTTTTTATCGCAATGAATGAGCATGCCGTTCGCCTGTTGGTAAGCGATACGACCGCTTATGAACAGTGGCAAAACCAAACAATACCTTGAGTTACAATGCTTGGCATTCCACTGCGATCGCCATCCTGTGACTGAGATGTTAAGTCTCAATATGACCAGTAGTTACTCTGGCTACAATATCCTTCAATCCGAAACATAATAGTGCATTTACACTGCTGCTTAGCAAGTTACAAGTGTAGAAATCATAGGAAACGATAATAATCACTTATCATTAAGACCTTTGCTAGTTGGCCATAGAAAAAAAGCTTAATTAATTCATATATTACATAATTTGATTAATCAAATTGAAACAAGAGCGAAACGACATGTATAATGGACAAAGTCGTCGTCTAACGGTAATGCTTGGTCCAGAATTTTTTACTGTTAAATCTCTATGGTTCATATCGATGGCGCCTGATTCCGTCGCGGTCGACGTCTGTGATTATAGGAGATTAAGCTGTCTCTTTTCCTCATAAGGAGTTTTATGTTTGGGCGACAAGGATGGCAATAGGGTTTCGTAATTGTAAGGTGCTAAGTAATGTAAATAATCTATGTTGTAATTTTAGAATAGTAGCTTATGTGAATTGATTGGATTGAGTTGTTAATACATTAGTGTTATATTTATATTAAGCTTTATTGGAGATGCTTAATAAGATTTCAATTTATAGAAAATATGTCAAATACACTAAAATGATATCTCAGAAATATTTTTCACTTTTATCAAAGGAAAACAATTACTGAGACTTACACCTCATTTGCTAAGCCATTTTTTCTCGTAATTGTACAATTAATAATATTTTCTATACGCATAACTTATTGAAATATCTCAATATAGACTCGATATTTGATGATGATTGTTCATTAACAATTCCATTTTATTCCTCATCCACACCTATCCATTTATCATTATAAAACATGTCGGCCAAATGATAGACAGAGAACGCCCTTGAACTACAGCCCACAATGAATTTGACTGGGGCGATGTACTAAAAATACCGATCCTTGGTGTCTTTCTGAGGATGGGATGCTACCAAGGGAATATACGCACTTAAAAAGCCATTGTAAGTAATGTAACTAACATATGATGTCTATACGGTGTTTGACGAAGTTTCTAGAAAATATGATCCCGCGTAAATAATTTCATGATTTAATGAATCCCTTGTTATTTATCATTTGGAAATATTGTAGCGTCAAGTTCAGAATTAGATAATTGCTATTATTTTGTTCGAATTTCAAAAAAAAATTTGTTGCCAGTTTTTATTTTAATTGAAACAGCAAAAGTCGTTAATAGATATTGTCGATTGTTTCGACGTACGTTGCATTATTTCCACAAGTGCACTAAGCGAATAAATTTGTATCCGCAATCAGGCCATCTTTCCACATTTCGTTTTCCATTTTCATTTTGGCACAACACCAAAAACTATTCGTATAAATCCGTGTAATGAGTAATTTGAAATACAATAGACAAATACGTTTTTGTTGCCAAATAATAAAAATGAAAACCTCCATGGTGAGTCAGGTACAGACAATTTTTAGACGTGCATTAATCTTAATAGGTAGTAAGGAGCAAAGGAATCTAAATTTTAGTCTTGTTGTTTATACTGTATACTTAGACATGTTAGACATACGAATTACGTTTATTATTGCCAAATTATTCAAGATTGTGTTTCATTTCGTCATTTAGTTTGAATCAAAACGAGTATGTTACATGACATTACTATAAATTGCCTCGATTAATTTGCCAATGTGTTTGGATTGTCAATCTCATGCCTCGAGGCTTATAAAGAAGACTTTTTTGTGCATGTATAAAAAAACATATTTGAAAAAGATTAGATTAGATTGACATGATAGATATGCATTTATTTCTGTTCTTAAATTCACAACGATCTAAAAAATTAGAGCTAACGAATTTTGAATTTCGAAAACTTCTCACGAAGTTTTTTTTTTGTATTCCAATTGCTAGGTCACACAGTCAAGCATGAATATCATTTATTACAAAACCATAAAGTGTAAATTAATTGATTAATGAAAATAAGTCACCCCGATTGAAGAATGCACGCGTACGTGAATCGGAACGCACCACTCACCCCAGTCAATTAGCCCAGGGCATCGCACACGGCACACAGCCGCGAGTGGCGCGATGCGACACATGTCAACATCTGTTCGATAGACGATGTTTCCGGACTTTGCGAGTTTTTTACGCGCCAAATTAACGCTTTGAGGCATGCTCGAAAAACTATCGCGACACGTGCGCCGGAAAATGAACTGTTGGCTTGTCGCACACTTTTTACAGCAAGTTTACACGCAAATAGCACGTATTACTTCGGAAAGTGACAGATGTTCGATATTGTCATTGGAAGATACGATAAAAAAACTATTTTATTAGCTGTTAGGCTAAGGAATATCGAGCTTACGGCGTTATTTTACATGTGTAGTCGACCAATTTTTTGCCTTTGTTTAACATAGGATTTGAAGATATCAATTTCAATTTTTGGCCGCATTCAAAATGAAAGTAAAAACTATTCTTAAAACTAAATATTGTTATACCATATAAATGAATAGAACGAAACGTATCGGGCAACCAAGTCATACACTTGTCACTCAATCCAGTTCTTCGAACTTGTCTCAAAACGTATGCACATTTAGTTATTAACATTCCAAAAGATCCTCCTATCCATTTTATGCCCTCTACTAACATAATAAGGTACGACATTAAATAACTAACCCAGACATTGCAACATACGAACAACTTTTGTCGTTACAAATTTTATGTCCAAATATAGATTCCAAAATTAATGTAATATTAAAACCACCATCTCATCTCACATATAATCGCTATCAATACTCACTTTACGAGTTATTTTATGACTAAATCAACAGTATCTTCTTGTAAAAGTAACCCTTAAATTGTCTATAAAATTATGCGATCCGATGTAGGTATTCAAATTCTGACAATAAAACACGAATACGAAACCGACATTGTTTTTTTACAATGACCACGTTATGGACATATTTTATGATGGAACTTTTTAATCTCGCCTGGTATTTATGGACAAACATTTTTAGGAAGTTTAATCCGCCCTCTTTACTTGGTATGCTTTTCATTTGCAATAATATTACACCGAACTTTTTTTACACGATGATTTGGTATCATAAAACGTACAGCCTTAAGAATATCGTCGAATCATTTCTGTAATTGAACTATACAATTACTGAATGCATTTATGTTTTGTTTTATAATTGTGAATAACTAGAATAATTTACTGTGTGAAAAGGTTTTGTATTATTAAATGCAATTTATATTCATGTTCCAACAATTACAAAGCTTTTAATTAAAATATTTGAAAATGCAAATGTGGAGGTGTTGGCCCATTTGTAAACGTTAAATTAGCGCCCGTGATTGTTGTTCTGTCGAAATACGTTCAACAAAGCTATCCATTATGTTGTATCGTATAATTAGCAGTAAAGATTCGGCCGAAAACCCTGAATCGAGTTAACATCGGTAACAACCCAATGTTTTCCCACTACTGGCGCCATCTGTCGTTATGACCTCCACAAACCACACAGAATACGCATTTTTGGTATTTACGTACAATACACACAATAATAGTATTGATATTCCGCCTAATGTATTATAACGTGAGGTTTCTATTAATTAAGTTGGTGAATTGAGGCGCGTTTACTCGTTCAAAACACGGCGGAATACGCGAATATTGCTTTACATGATCACAGAGGCATGTAGGAACTGTTTGTTCATTATGCTCCGTGTAAAAGCTCTATAGCTGGAATTGTCGCCGCAAATTCATTAAAGTCGACGTGCATCGGTTATTAATTCAATTGTTATCGAGTCGAGACGAAGAACGAGAGTTATCAAAAGACCGTCAAGTGGTCCCCGACCCTAGTGCTAGTGGCCGGTATACGTTGCCCGGTCAGAAGTACCGTTACAGCGAACCGCCTAATTAATAGTCGCCCACTCGAAGTGGAATCCGTTCTCGGGCCCTACAGTGTTTATTCGACGGTGCATGTTGAGCGCATCTACAATGCAAATCCACAAACACCATCAACAATCTGCGATTCAAAATCGGTGCATTACATAGCGTCGTGCCACCTACCCGGGCAACCGCCACACTCAAACACACCACCGAATCGAGACTATCGATTCAACCGTACACGAGGGCCGCGGAAAGAATTCCTTACAACAATGAGCTGGTGTAACAATAAATACCTTAATGATATCCCGAGATCGAGAGAGAAAACGAGTCCGGCGGCGGCAGGCGGCACCCGAACCACTCTATACCGCTGTACACACTACAACATCTCGTACAACATCACCACATGAACGCACAATCTCACACGGCCACTGTAATAATACAAATCCACAGCACTGCTTTTGGTTTTGGTACAAAAGGTTGTTTTTTCGTAACACAACGCGATAACGCCACTCCTGAACGAACGACCGACGCGCACGGCAGCCGGGCACGAACTGAACAGTGAACTGGTTTTGCCGGGTGCGCGGGTCGCGGGGTCGCGGGGCGGGCGCGACGGGTGCGTTCGGTTCGGTTTTATGAAAATATTTCGTGAGTAATGCACGTGTTATGTCGACGAGTGCGTCGGCCTAGAGCGGCCTCAGATCTCTGATTGGGAAGCACTGCGATAGGTAAACGATAATGAAAATGGGCGACGTGCCGGACACTGCGCGACACTGCACGGCACTGCACGCGGCAGGCGGCAGGCGGCTTCTTTGTCTCTTGGCCCACGCTTTCCATTCGATAAAGACACAGCTTAACCGGGCTTAGAGCTCGTTGAATTTCTACCAACAAATCCTACAATCGAATTTACAGCGGATTGCAGCTTGTTTTATTTTAAGTTGTGTTTTGCCTATCAATCATGTAAACGCTAACTTAATTTCCGTTTAATTTCCCCATATCAAAGGATATCAATGAAATTATTCCGATGTTTGGATAAAATATTACGAGCCAAAATATATTGTTGTAAATAGAAGTAATCTATGTGTTTTAATATTTGAAAAGGAATTGATATCGCCGTATTCATAATATCGGAACGTTGAACTTCAAAGAGTGGTGTGACAACAAAAAAATGTGCGCTGACATCGACTGCCGGCTTACATTTCGCATTTGCCGAGCTTCTGTGACAAAAATACTTCTATTTTTATAAGTATTGCTACTGCCGAATTGATTTTACAATATCATAGTTGCGATATTTTCTTCCTCATTTATATGACACGTTTTTACGTGGGAAACATGGTTAGTATTCATGTTGTAACCAAAATTAACTTAGACATAATTAGGATTTTATGACTAAGATCCATCTGTATCAGCCCATATACGTCCCACTGCAGGGCACGGGCCTCCTCTACAATCGAGAGTACGATTGAGAGTGGTTAGGCCATATAGTCCACCACGCTGGCCTAGTGCGGGTTGGCGGACTTAGATACCATAGAAATTTTATAAATCGCTATGGTATGCAGGTTTCCTCACGATGTTTTCCTTCACCGTTTTAGTGCGTGGTGATTGACTATCAATACACACATGACTCCGAAAAGTCAGAGGTGTGCCCTGGGATTCGAACCCGCGACCACCGTGAACATGTTGGCAGTCGCGTCTAGTCCGTTTACCAACAGGCCACCACGCACTTGACTAAGATCCATCACTTTATAGCAAATAACGCTATAATAGCAATGTATAATAGAGCCGTCAGTGTAAATTGGATAGAGAAAAATACTTATATTGGCTTGCCTAGATTTATTTAGAACCAAATAATAAGTTGTATTATAAGAAATGAATTTATGCGATTATAATATCCGTATGAAATTTAAAAACACCGCTATTTTTATTAATGTCTTTATCTTATTGGTCTATAGAGCGTTTGTATGTGAGAACCGGGAGTTCCTGGGTTTGAATCCAACCCAAACATTAGTTGACTGAGGCTGTTAGTATATTAATATAGACAGCAAACCTCGTCTTCATGACATTTAGAGCGAATTGTGAATATTTTCAATATTCTTTGTCGACCTTACCTATCACGTATGTGTATAGATACGAAAGTAGTGTATGTGAGATTATAAACAATTAAAAAGTCACCAACAACAAGTGACACTATAAACAAACAATTTGGCGTAGTTGTTCGTTAGGCTTCGTCGCAAACCCGTTGAAATAAGGGTGACTGGAAAGTGCGATATGAGACTGGCCACCTGTATGGTCAAACCTGCTTGGACAACATTGTGCTAGTGCAGACTAAGGTCCGAGTGATCTTGCATTAGAGTATTTATAATATAGAGGGAGCGCTGTCATACATTCCCGTCTTGAAAAACGTAGATATATACTTGTTCGTAATGTTGGTAGCATATTAGTAAGTAGTATATTAGTGAAAATTTAATTAAATAATTAGTAATAAATTGCTTTAAATTCCTTTGATAACCAAATTATATTTGACTATTATCCTTTTAAAACGAGTTAGGGTGGAATTAACTAGCCCTAAACTTTATTTTTACTTTTCTTTTCCAAGCAATTGATGTATGTTGGACAACCTATCAAATATCAGTTAATAGTTAATAGGAAAACAATAAAAGATGGCCCGGCACCATCATTTTTATCTACGTTTTTGAAGTATTAGCGCCCCCTCTATATTAAATTTCTCTAAGCATTTTGCATTTACTAGTGATTTTGAATTTTGAAATTTGAATAAGCTTGCCGCTTGGATAGTAGCGGCCTCGCTGGCTTAGTTGATAACAAAGCTGAGGTCTCGGGTTCGGGGTCGGGCGAAGTGATAGTGGATTTTTTCATTAATTATAAGGCAGGTATTTGTGCCGGTATGGCGATAGGCTCGCCCCCTATCACCTCGGGGACGGAACGCTCAAGGAGAAACGTGGGTGTACAGGTTGCTATTAGCACCTCTGCCTACCCCTTCTGGGAATAAGGCGATATTTTATGTATGTGTGTACTATTTGAATTGCATGGCGCTTGCCGTCTGTTACATTATAGTCACTTTATCGTGACAATAAAATACAGTAAAATGTCGTCAGTTCTGATCATTTAATTTGAGGCTTACCCCCAAATAAAACGAGTGCTAAGCACCTTCCCAAAATCTCATTGATGTCATTTCCAATGACGTCATACCCGGGTCTTTCCAACAACCTAATAACATTTATCCGTTAAATTCCGCGAAATGACCCACCTCGGAAACAAGATACGTAATCGGGCTTATCCGATAGAATTCACCCCGAAACGCTGACAAAATCTTCGTATTCAAAGCGGGTATTTCTATAAAAATGCATTTGCCCTGGCCCTTTGATGTTAATCCGTGGATTTGGGTTGGGCGGGATTCTTACTGTGTTTGTAAGTAAATGTTTACTGAGAACTTTTGGGTTGCAATGTTACCGTGAGCTCCGTGTGTGTGCAAGATGTTTGGAGTGGTGGGTCAATGTTAGGTGGCGTATGGGTGACACTAGCGCCGCCAAGCGGACGTGGATATAATTACAAGCGAGGCGGTTGAAGTGACGCCTCGACGTCGCGACGGTGTCGAGTGGGCCGTCAAAAACTCGAAAATCGAATCAGTTCATTCCTGATTCGCTTGGCAATTGTTTAGTGCAAGTGTACTTCACAACTTCGTATTTTCATGAATATAGTTTAACTACGTACTAATATTTGTAGTTCTAGATCTTCAGTTTTTGGGTTGCGAATGCGTGCTTGTCTTGTCAAAATATTAAAACCATTTTTCTATTTAACGCATTGTTTAAGATATGTTTTCTTAATAATAATCAACAAGCAGTTATACTTGTAATCTAATGTAATTAACATGTCCTATATTAAACTGTGAAAAGAGAAAAACTTCTTAATATTTTAAAAACAGCATGCCAAAACAGCGTATATGGTCAATTAAACTTGTCAAACAGTTAAAAAATAAAGTTTTCATCGTCGGTTAAAAGGTTAACCTTTTAGATACTGTAGGAAAATATACAATAGATATTTACTCGTATGGGTCATTTATTCTGAGCTAGGATTATTATACAAAGAAATTATATACTGGTAGTAGTACTCTCATAAGTGAGAGACCGCTTGGGTGGTTACCGCCGCAATGTGTAATTCTCCCGCCAAACAGCAGGGTAAACACACTGTTGTGTTTCGTTTTGAAGTATAGTATCTAGAGTAGTTATATACATATTGAGACTGAAAATCTTGTGTCTCAGGAAGGCGAGCATAGTGGAATGGCGAGCATTGCTTTGTAATTCAAGGTGGGAACGGCATGCTCGTCTCGCCACTCAATGCAATAAAAATAAATATAACTCGGTGCTCTGGTTAAATATTTCTTTAGCCTTTTTATATACTTACCATGTCACGCATAAACTTATGAAACATCAATGATAAAACGATTGTCAAGGGAGATGTCCTCGGGCCAAATAAATGTCGGGGGCCACTTCCCTTCTTGATACAAATATTTTGAGATGTGACACACAGGATAAAGGTAAAATGCAGAGTAACTCGTGTAAATCGACAAAAATACGCATTAAAACTTGGTTAGTGCATAAATTGATCTAAATCTACCGTGCCGATCTAAGGCGTTCTGTACAATTCAAATGTGTTTGAAATTCTTGCAGAGAATTCTCAAGTACGCAAGTGTTTTTCGCAATGTTTTCCTTCACCAGTAAAAATTTAATTAACTGATAGTCACTTTACTTGCGAAGACATTGTGTCTTTGATTTGAACCCGTCACCTCCAGTTGCTTTTTTCTATGAATTGCGAGACGAGTATGCTATTCGTCTAATGGTAAGCGATACAATACTATACGATAATACTTGGTATTACAAAGCAATGCTTTGCATTCCACTGCGCTTGCCATCCTGAGACAAAAGATGTTAAGTCTCAACATGTTTAGTAGTTACTCTGGCTACAATGTACTGAAACACAAAAGTACATTTACACTGCTGTTGGCAGGAGAAATGGACATTGCGGTGGTAACTACCCAGGCGGCCTCTCACCTATGAGGGACCCACCACCAGTAAACCAGTACCACCAGTAGTTAGGCAGTCATTCCATCCTGGTAAAAAATAAGGAGAAAGAAAGATTTATTTATTGCCGGTGCAAATGGCACACATGAAGAAAAACCAAATAAGAATAACATTTAACAAAAAAAAAACTGGATAACTATTACATTTAAAATACATTTTTGGTGCGATACAATGACAAATTATACACATAGTGATAGTTATTAAAGGTATATTTTTATGCATTCAGCTGAGAAGGATTGAGCCTAAGCAGTACTACAGTGCTAAGCTATTACTGTCTATTAGATTTGTTTATTAGATGAATTTAAAATCTCTTTTTCTAAAAATGTTCGACCGATTTCTATCTCACAATAGAATCTAGAACTATGAAGCTATTTTTCCAGCAAGTTTTAACAAGATTGCTCTCAAATATAGCCTTTGGATATTGCTGTTTTGTAAAAGTATATCGGGTTAACTTAGATGATACTGTATATGGACTCTGAACTTTGAGATCCTGGGTTCGATATTTTGTTTGAGTAACTATGTAGTTTTAAGATTCATTTAGAAAAAATCAATCACAATATAGCTACAATAGATTATAAATAACGGCTTAACAACAACGAGAGAAATAAGAGCACAAATAAGCGTGTGCTCTTAGTTGATTTTAGTAAAATATAATAATTCTTAATTTAAAGGTTATTAAGTTTATTGTTACCTGAAGTTGATTATAATCTAAGACTTTTTGCTACATCTCGTAATTTGAAATTCAAATGTATAAGTATAAGCAACCAAGGCTACTTTTAGCGTGTGATTTTTTCCGGACCCTGTATCTAGTATACTGGGTATCTCAAGACTGCTACCGAAAACGAAGACGGGTGGTAGTTTTAGTGGCTACAAACACAATGCAATTAAAAATTTCGCATAGAAACGCGACAATTATTTTTTATGATTTTTTAAATATCGTCATTTTTGGGTGGTTAATCCATAGTTTTTGCTAAAATAATAATTTAAACTCTCTTATATGTTAGAGTATTTATAAATTAGAAGTCGCTTAAACTACCACCCGGCTTCGTTTTCGGTAGCAGTCTTGATATACCCTGTATGTGATCGACGAGAAAAAGCGTTATTTAGATCTTAGGTTTACACCTTTTTTTTTTCTCGCGGGGAAATTCCCTTTACGGACCATCCCGCCTCCGAAGGGGCGAGGGTGTGTCGGACTCACCGGTGCGCCTTCCGCCCCAGCGAGACGTGATGCTGGGTCGGGTCCCTATCGTAGTCTGCGCACCGAAATACCGACTAAAAACCCCGCGTTGGCCACCATCGGTGCACTTTGGAGACGGCCCCGGGATACCGCTCAACAGACGCGCCAGGACCGCCTCCACGTGCACTGCCGCTTACAGCGACGCGGCTTTTTGACGCTTACTTTAGCGCTACGTCTCGGGGGCCGCCAGGATAGGGAAGGCGGCCCCGTGTGGCCTCTGCGGCGCCGGGTTAGTTGGCGTCCCGGCGCCTCGTTCTTCGTCTGCGGTGACGACGAGCGGGATCGTTCTGCTCACGATCCCGCTCGGCGCTCTCCTTCTGCAACATGACGCGCTCGCAGAAAGAGAGCATGGCTCGCCACGACCTCTGGCTGCCGACCATGGTAGCGATCACGGCCGGCAGCGAGAGGTCTCCACCCAAAACCGCAGTGAGAGCGCTACGCTCCTCGTCCCAGGCTGGGCACTCCTCCAGTGTGTGCTGAGCCGTGTCCTCACGGCAGTTGCCACAGTGGTGGCACACGGCGGACTCCTCAGCTCCGGCTACGCGACACAGGTACGCACCGAAGCAGCCGTGCCCGGTGAGCACCTGCGTCAACCGGAATGTCGGCACACCGTGGCGCCTCTCCAGCCACTGTTGGAGGACAGGTCGCACTGCCGCGACGGTCCTCGTGCCAGCACTTGGGTTTAGGTTTACACCTAACCGAACCTGACTTAAGTAAAAAATATGATTTGCTCCGTACAGTCTTAATTACGGTAAACGTTGACGTCACGCTGACGGTAAATCGTAAATCATAATATGTTTTTGCGACATGCATAGAAATGAACCATCATTTTGGAATTGATAATGACTCACAATAGGACTGCTTTTTATTCTATTTATTGAGCTTGGTCACTGAGTGATCGTTTCGTTTAGTAATATATACTTATAATATAGTTAACAATAGAAAAACAAAACTTAAATTCTATTAACAAAACATATTTTCACCATTTTATGTCTGAAACGTCGTAGGCCGTTTGTTGTAGTGTCAACAAACACAATGCAACTAAAATTTTTGCCAAGAAACGCTTTTTTTTTTGTGATTTTTATATATTTTCCTGTTTGGGTGCTAAATCCGTAGTTTTTGCTAAAATAATAATTGAAGTCCTTGCGTACCATAGCGTCCTTCAAAATTAAATGTTGTACACTATTATTTTTGATAAAACTATGTATTTGTATTTTGGGTAACTATGTATTTGGGTAGTACCAAATACGACGATAGGAAACAATATTAAAAAAAAAGTCGTGGCAATTTTTTTGCAAACTTTTTAATTGCTTTGTGTCTCGAGGCACTGACACTACCACCCGGCAGCAGTCCTGATATACCCTGTATAAAGAAAGAGCTAAAAATACACACCCAGATACAGATAGGATACATGATATGGACCTAAAATACAAGGTTACAAAAATTTACGAAGTTAAATAAAAAGTGTGTTTTTCTTTCTTGTATAGCAAGAGAAACATGAATAATAACACCAAATAACCAAAAAATCTTACATAGTTGACTAAGTTCAGTAGATAGTGAATGTATTTATTTCTTATACCGGGTATCTCAAGACTGCTACCGAAAACGAAGCCGGGTGGTAGTTTTAGTGACTACAAACACAATGCAACCAAAAATTTCGAAAAGAAACGCGAGAATTATTTTTTATGATTTTTTAAATATCTTCATTTTTGGGTGGTAAATCCATAGTTTTTACTAAAATAATAATTTAAACACTGTTATGCCTTAGATTATTTATAAATAAAAGGGTATACACTATTATTTTAGGAAAACATGTATTTACCACCTAAATACGGCAATAGGAAAAAAATTACAAAAAAAAAATTGTCGCTTTTTTTTGCAACTTTTTCTATTGCATTGTGTATGAAGTCGCTTAAACTACCACCCGGCTTCGTTTTCGGTAGCAGTCTTGATATACCCTGTATGTGATCGACGAGAAAAAGCGTTATTTAGATCTTAGGTTTACACCTTTTTTTTTCTCGCGGGGAAATTCCCTTTACGGACCATCCCGCCTCCGAAGGGGCGAGGGTGTGTCGGACTCACCGGTGCGCCTTCCGCCCCAGCGAGACGTGATGCTGGGTCGGGTCCCTATCGTAGTCTGCGCACCGAAATACCGACTAAAAACCCCGCGTTGGCCACCATCGGTGCACTTTGGAGACGGCCCCGGGATACCGCTCAACAGACGCGCCAGGACCGCCTCCACGTGCACTGCCGCTTACAGCGACGCGGCTTTTTGACGCTTACTTTAGCGCTACGTCTCGGGGGCCGCCAGGATAGGGAAGGCGGCCCCGTGTGGCCTCTGCGGCGCCGGGTTAGTTGGCGTCCCGGCGCCTCGTTCTTCGTCTGCGGTGACGACGAGCGGGATCGTTCTGCTCACGATCCCGCTCGGCGCTCTCCTTCTGCAACATGACGCGCTCGCAGAAAGAGAGCATGGCTCGCCACGACGTCTGGCTGCCGACCATGGTGGCGATCACGGCCGGCAGCGAGAGGTCTCCACCCAAAACCGCAGTGAGAGCGCTACGCTCCTCGTCCCAGGCTGGGCACTCCTCCAGTGTGTGCTGAGCCGTGTCCTCACGGCAGTTGCCACAGTGGTGGCACACGGCGGACTCCTCAGCTCCGGCTACGCGACACAGGTACGCACCGAAGCAGCCGTGCCCGGTGAGCACCTGCGTCAACCGGAATGTCGGCACACCGTGGCGCCTCTCCAGCCACTGTTGGAGGACAGGTCGCACTGCCGCGACGGTCCTCGTGCCAGCACTTGGGTTTAGGTTTACACCTAACCGAACCTGACTTAAGTAAAAAATATGATTTGCTCCGTACAGTCTTAATTACGGTAAACGTTGACGTCACGCTGACGGTAAATCGTAAATCATAATATGTTTTTGCGACATGCATAGAAATGAACCATCATTTTGGAATTGATAATGACTCACAATAGGACTGCTTTTTATTCTATTTAATGAGCTTGGTCACTGAGTGATCGTTTCGTTTAGTAATATATACTTATAATATAGTTAACAATAGAAAAACAAAACTTAAATTCTATTAACAAAACATATTTTCACCATTTTATGTCTGAAACGTCGTAGGCCGTTTGTTGTAGTGTCAACAAACACAATGCAACTAAAATTTTTGCCAAGAAACGCTTTTTTTTTGTGATTTTTTATATATTTTCCTGTTTGGGTGCTAAATCCGTAGTTTTTGCTAAAATAATAATTGAAGTCCTTGCGTACCATAGCGTCCTTCAAAATTAAATGTTGTACACTATTATTTTTGATAAAACTATGTATTTGTATTTTGGGTAACTATGTATTTTGGGTAGTACCAAATACGACGATAGGAAACAATATTAAAAAAAAAGTCGTGGCAATTTTTTTGCAAACTTTTTAATTGCTTTGTGTCTCGAGGCACTGACACTACCACCCGGCAGCAGTCCTGATATACCCTGTATAAAGAAAGAGCTAAAAATACACACCCAGATACAGATAGGATACATGATATGGACCTAAAATACAAGGTTACAAAAATTTACGAAGTTAAATAAAAAGTGTGTTTTTCTTTCTTGTATAGCAAGAGAAACATGAATAATAACACCAAATAACCAAAAAATCTTACATAGTTGACTAAGTTCAGTAGATAGTGAATGTATTTATTTCTTATACCGGGTATCTCAAGACTGCTACCGAAAACGAAGCCGGGTGGTAGTTTTAGTGACTACAAACACAATGCAACCAAAAATTTCGAAAAGAAACGCGAGAATTATTTTTTATGATTTTTTAAATATCTTCATTTTTGGGTGGTAAATCCATAGTTTTTACTAAAATAATAATTTAAACACTGTTATGCCTTAGATTATTTATAAATAAAAGGGTATACACTATTATTTTAGGAAAACATGTATTTACCACCTAAATACGGCAATAGGAAAAAAATTACAAAAAAAAAATTGTCGCTTTTTTTTGCAACTTTTTCTATTGCATTGTGTATGAAGTCGCTTAAACTACCACCCGGCTTCGTTTTCGGTAGCAGTCTTGATATACCCTGTATGTGATCGACGAGAAAAAGCGTTATTTAGATCTTAGGTTTACACCTTTTTTTTTCTCGCGGGGAAATTCCCTTTACGGACCATCCCGCCTCCGAAGGGGCGAGGGTGTGTCGGACTCACCGGTGCGCCTTCCGCCCCAGCGAGACGTGATGCTGGGTCGGGTCCCTATCGTAGTCTGCGCACCGAAATACCGACTAAAAACCCCGCGTTGGCCACCATCGGTGCACTTTGGAGACGGCCCCGGGATACCGCTCAACAGACGCGCCAGGACCGCCTCCACGTGCACTGCCGCTTACAGCGACGCGGCTTTTTGACGCTTACTTTAGCGCTACGTCTCGGGGGCCGCCAGGATAGGGAAGGCGGCCCCGTGTGGCCTCTGCGGCGCCGGGTTAGTTGGCGTCCCGGCGCCTCGTTCTTCGTCTGCGGTGACGACGAGCGGGATCGTTCTGCTCACGATCCCGCTCGGCGCTCTCCTTCTGCAACATGACGCGCTCGCAGAAAGAGAGCATGGCTCGCCACGACGTCTGGCTGCCGACCATGGTGGCGATCACGGCCGGCAGCGAGAGGTCTCCACCCAAAACCGCAGTGAGAGCGCTACGCTCCTCGTCCCAGGCTGGGCACTCCTCCAGTGTGTGCTGAGCCGTGTCCTCACGGCAGTTGCCACAGTGGTGGCACACGGCGGACTCCTCAGCTCCGGCTACGCGACACAGGTACGCACCGAAGCAGCCGTGCCCGGTGAGCACCTGCGTCAACCGGAATGTCGGCACACCGTGGCGCCTCTCCAGCCACTGTTGGAGGACAGGTCGCACTGCCGCGACGGTCCTCGTGCCAGCACTTGGGTTTAGGTTTACACCTAACCGAACCTGACTTAAGTAAAAAATATGATTTGCTCCGTACAGTCTTAATTACGGTAAACGTTGACGTCACGCTGACGGTAAATCGTAAATCATAATATGTTTTTGCGACATGCATAGAAATGAACCATCATTTTGGAATTGATAATGACTCACAATAGGACTGCTTTTTATTCTATTTAATGAGCTTGGTCACTGAGTGATCGTTTCGTTTAGTAATATATACTTATAATATAGTTAACAATAGAAAAACAAAACTTAAATTCTATTAACAAAACATATTTTCACCATTTTATGTCTGAAACGTCGTAGGCCGTTTGTTGTAGTGTCAACAAACACAATGCAACTAAAATTTTTGCCAAGAAACGCTTTTTTTTTTGTGATTTTTTATATATTTTCCTGTTTGGGTGCTAAATCCGTAGTTTTTGCTAAAATAATAATTGAAGTCCTTGCGTACCATAGCGTCCTTCAAAATTAAATGTTGTACACTATTATTTTTGATAAAACTATGTATTTGTATTTTGGGTAACTATGTATTTTGGGTAGTACCAAATACGACGATAGGAAACAATATTAAAAAAAAAGTCGTGGCAATTTTTTTGCAAACTTTTTAATTGCTTTGTGTCTCGAGGCACTGACACTACCACCCGGCAGCAGTCCTGATATACCCTGTATAAAGAAAGAGCTAAAAATACACACCCAGATACAGATAGGATACATGATATGGACCTAAAATACAAGGTTACAAAAATTTACGAAGTTAAATAAAAAGTGTGTTTTTCTTTCTTGTATAGCAAGAGAAACATGAATAATAACACCAAATAACCAAAAAATCTTACATAGTTGACTAAGTTCAGTAGATAGTGAATGTATTTATTTCTTATACCGGGTATCTCAAGACTGCTACCGAAAACGAAGCCGGGTGGTAGTTTTAGTGACTACAAACACAATGCAACCAAAAATTTCGAAAAGAAACGCGAGAATTATTTTTTATGATTTTTTAAATATCTTCATTTTTGGGTGGTAAATCCATAGTTTTTACTAAAATAATAATTTAAACACTGTTATGCCTTAGATTATTTATAAATAAAAGGGTATACACTATTATTTTAGAAAAAAAAATAATTAACACCCAAATATGGTCATAAGAAAAAAATTCCAAAAAAAAATTGTCGCTTTTTTTTGCAACTTTTTCTGTTGCATTGTGTCTGAAGTCGCTTAAACTACCACCCGGCTTCGTTTTCGGTAGCAGTCTTGATATACCCTATATAGCAAGAAAAACATTATTAATAATACTAAAACAACCAACAATCTCACATAGTAAAACTCCTGAATCGTACATTTCTTACGCCAGTCATTATATGCGTGCACTAAATATGCACACTGCATAGAGCGCGAGATTGTCGGGCATGTCCTCAAAGTGAGCTTTTTGTGCCGGCCGACTGACCGCATTCCCTGTAGGCTCGGCTCTTAGGAATTTTTGCTACTTTCTACCGGGAGCAAACGTTTCACCATACCTTAGGTTGTGATTTACTTGGATTTTATAAAAAAAAAATGAAATAGATTGATATAATATATTTATAATTTTAGAGTTATTAGTCTACTGACGTTTTCTAAGGAACTATTGGTAGTCCTATGTCACTATATGTGAGAGGCTGCCTGGCCAGGTATCACCGCAATGTCTATTTCACTCTATAAACACTAATGCAAATGCACTGTTGTATTCCGGTTTGAAGGACATTGTAGCCAGAGCAACTACTGGACATCATGATTTTTAAAATCTTACCTACGTCTCAAGATGGCCAGCGCATCGGAATGCTAAGCGTTGCTTTGTAATTCATGGTGTTGCTTGGTTTTTCAATTGTCTATTAGTGGTCGTATCGCTTACCATCAGGAGAGTGGCATGATCGTCTTGCCATTCAGGGCAATAAAAAAAGATATAATAGAGCATAGACTACGCAAGAGGTACTAGTAAGTAGTAACTAGGGTATCGTATTAATATCGCAAAGATTCTAGATACCACGTGGATGATCACGCGATGTAAGTTGTGTGTCTCCAGGTACTAAATGAAAGAAAACATTAACAATAGTAAGATATTAGACATTCCTATACGCATGCAATATTAAAAAACCATATCGGTACATTAAATGTAATTATGTATGTTTTTTATTACTTGTAGTTATCAACTTATTTGTATTCAAAATACATTTCCTTCTTGGATTATTTCCTTTACTATAGACTGCCCTCTATTTATCCTTTTCTTACATCCCATAGTTGATGTGACCGCTAATTGTACTGGTATTTTGTTAGTAAGTATATTTATTTCATAATGGTTTCTTAGATTTACGCGAATGTTACACATTAAAATAAAACTATTATTTACGGATTTTATCGCGAATTTAGTTTAATTTTTTACATTTTCGACGTTTCTGTAAAGTAATCGAAACGTCGGGAAGTCAAAAATGTAAAAAATTTACCTAAATTCGCGATAAAATCCGTAAATAATAGTTTTATTTCAATATATTTATTTAGACCTCACCGAAGTGCAACTTGATAAACTTGAGCGCCTTCAAAATTTCTGTATTAGATTCATATTTGGATTACGCAAATATGATCATGTTTCTGAGTTTCGTGCTAAGCTCAAGTGGTTACCTATACGGCTTCGTCGGAATACTCACATTCTCTCTCTTCTTTACAATATTTTGTTTAATCCTCTCGCCCCTTCTTACCTTAAAGAACGATTTCTTTTTCTTCATGAGTCACATTCGAGGTCCTTGAGATCGTCGGAGAATCTTAAACTGAGAATGCCCGTACACACTACTATATTTACGGATAAATCATTCACTGTCGAAGCTGTTCGATTATGGAACGCCCTTCCTGTAGTGGTAAGACAGGCTCAAACTTTGTCGTCCTTCAAAAAGCTGATGAAAGAGCATTACTTTTCGCTATGAACAGATTAAATTGATGCGTTTTTATTTATTTACTATTATATATATTATATGTATTTATATGTATTTTAAGTATATATATGTATATATTCATATATATAGTGTATGTGTATTATGTTACGAATATGTATTAATATTATTATTTGTATATTAATTACTTTATTATTATTATTTTCTTTTCTTTTTTTCGTTTTGAGCTTTTATTCGTTATTCTTACACTGCCCTCTCAATCTCCTTCTCTTATATCCATCCAAAGGTTGTCTGGCAGAGATCGCTCAGAGCGATAAGACCGCCTTTTGTACTTTTGTATTTTATAGTATCCCTTATGTAGTTATAATAAATCAGTGTACAATAAAGATTAAATAAATAAATAAATAAATAAATATTTATTTCATTTAATGTATGTAAAAAAGTGTAAATAACATCGTGGGGAAACCTGCATACCATAGCGATTTGTAAGAATTTGTATTAAATATTTGGATTTATAAAAAAAAACTATGGTATGTAAGTCTACCAACCCGCACTAGGCCAGCGTGGTGGACTATATGGCCAACCACTCACAATCGTACTGTCGATTGTAGAGGAGGCCCGTGCCCTGCAGTGGGACGTATATGGGCTGATACAGAGAGATTTGGAAGCATGATACAATATGTGACGTTGAATGATAGCCACTCCTAAATATCATGAAATACAAGGCTTTACAATAATCAAGATTTTGCTTTATTTTTCAATGCCGTTTCATAGACCTAAAACATATATGTCTTCAATACTATGCGTACCTAATCGGACCGAAATATTATTTGAATTTTAGAAAAGTATACATACTGGGATTCATAAATATATACAAATGCCTAGAATAGGGTAAATATCTTGTAGTATTGGTATTTAACCGTGATATTTGAGTAGTAATAAACGGTCTTTCATTGCATAAGTTTTTCATAACACGTCAATCTGAAGACCATTCAAAAATTTACCTGTGTAGGGAGAAACATCAAAAATATCCTTAATAATTATAATAATAATTATCTACTGTTCAATGGATGCAGTGAAACGCTAAGCATTTCTTTGTCATTCATGGTGTTTGATATTGCCACTGTTCATGAGCGATGGTGTCGCTTACCATCAGGCGAACAGAATGCTCGTCTCGCCAATCATTGCAATAAAAAGAAACACATGCCCAAACCAGGGCAAATATCTCAAGGCCATGCATACATTTATCCGTCTTAAGAAAACCTTGAAAAACCTCACTTTAAACGATTATTTTATTCTATATCCAAGCATATCCTCTAAGGTTTAAAAGCGAGTTAAATCGAGAAAATTAAATTTACCCCGCCGATAGTAAAGTACTGGAGTCAACATAACTTATCAAAACGTCCCGCCCTCACATTGTTCTCAGTTTTCTAAAGCAAATGTTTCACACGTGCTAATTAAACTTCTACGTTAAATTTATTTGGGATTTGTACTGAATTTGAAAAGTAATTTTCTTTTATACTTGTAAGTTAGTTGTGAGTTTGCCTGTTGTGTAAATGTTCTATATCTATACTAATATTATAAAGATTAAAGAGGAAATATTTGATTGTTTGCATTGAATAGGCTCTAAAACTAATCGACCAATTTGAAAAATTCTTTCACTATCAGGATCCTACATTATCCTTGTTGAACATTGGGTATGGAATATTTTCAAAAAAGTGAATTTGTACCCGGCTGGAGTCAGGCTGAGACTCTAGTCATCTGTTTTATTGTACCAAAAACTTTGCATTAATATAGCTAACATAGAAGTTATTAGGTTAGCAATTGGTGACTTGTAGGTCTAAATAACTTTATATCGATCAGAAATAACATAATTATGTTTTCAAATAAAGATCCACTGTAAGTTAGCGTGAATACCAAGCCCTTATCTAGTAATTCAATCCAACATATGACGTCACTAGCTGATAACAACCCTGTCATAATGTCCTGTAGACAACCTTTGTATTTTGAACTAATGTTGGATAAATTACGCTACTAAGTCGCTTACGACAATGAACGAAGATTTAAGGTGACCCGGCATTGTGCGGGACGTCCATAAACATATTTTGTTTCTTTTTAATTGCTGTATATGTGAGACGATCTTGCCATGCGCGTGATGGTAAGCGATATGACTGCTCATGGACAGTAGCCAAGACCAAACAAACCAAACAACATTACCTACTACACAGAAAGAAAAAAAATTGGGTTGTAAGTATCAAAATCTACAAGATTTTTTCGGTAACACCTAGACCAGAAAACCAAATACCTGTGAAACACACAAACGTTTGTCTCTCGCTTCACAGGTGGCGTCTAACCAACTGCGCCACGTAGACTGATGGATAAACGTACTATAAACATGCACATAGTAAATCAACCAAACAGAAGACATCACAAGTTAGTAGAAGATGCCGTCATAATGTATTTTAGACAACCTCTACAGTAATGTATCCAACCACGGTAAGTCGCTCCGGCTTATTACAATGAGCGAAGATTTAACGTATCTCAGGAATAACTAACAACGCTCCATAAATTGACAGCCTCCGTGGCGCAGTCGGTTAAACGCCGACTGTGAAACAAGAGGCCGTGGGTTCGATCCCCGCACCGAGAGAAATGTTTGTGCGGCCCACAAATATTTATTTCGGGTCTGGATGTTTGTGTGACCGAAAAGTCTCTCGTAGTTCCTGATATCCACGACATGACGACGACTTGATCTTAGTGTGGGGTTAGGACTATGTATGTGACTGTCGGGTGTTATTTATTTATTTATAAATTACGTCTTGTGTTTTTTTTTATTATGAAATAATGCGTCACCAGTAATATAACTAAATTTTCTTTTTTTTCTTCTTTTAAGTAAAAGCATGATTAAAAACGTAGCTAGTGATTCTAGCAAACATAGGACGTCACAAGTTAGTTAAAGATGCCGTCATATTATCTTTTAGAAGTCGCTCCGGCTTATTACAATGAGCGAAGATTTAACGTTGTCCAGGATTAACTAACAACCGTCCATAAATAACGCCTTGTGGTTGTTTGAACTTTGCAAATGTATGAAATACTAGCGGCCCGACCCAGCTTCGCCTGGGTGCATATATTTTTTGATTCCACTCTACACCAGAAACATGTTGTTTTTCGTATAAATTCTTGTATATCTAAACTTGACGTACCTATCCTACTGTCCGGCTCAATCCCGTCTCATCCGCCTGTTCAGTCTCTTCCCAATCCGTCCCGTCCCTTCTCTTTATTATCCATCCCGTTTTATAACGTGCATTTACATTCGTCCTAACAAATCTGTCAGCTATCCCAGCCCTCTCCCGTACCTTCCATTCTATTTTATTTTATGTCCCTTCTCTCCATGTACATCCATATATATGTACATATAAAGATTGCCTTATGAATTTTTGACATTAAAAACTTTAGCGTTTTTTATTGTCCATCCAATATTCCTTCCCTTATTTCAGCACCAAAATGATGTTTTTCCAAAAAATATTGCACGCCATTACTTTTTGTTAGTAATAAAGAGTTAAAATATATTTTTTATAGACATAACATCAGTGGTTTCGATTTTCTTAGATATAACATTTCAACCCTTTTTTACCCCCTTTAGGTATAATATAACCTATCTCAGTCCGATACGATGTACATTTCTATCAGTGAATTATAGCGAAGGAAAGGCCACTGTAAAAATTCGTGATAAAAATGGCATTCGATCTTGAAAAGGAGTAAGTATAACTTCTTATGCTGCATTTACACGCTTGGCCAACCTCAGCCAGCCTCCACCAACGCAAGCGTGTAAACGGAGTGTTTGGCTCGGCTGGCCTTATGTTTTTCATAGTTAATAGCTTGGAGTTGGTAGACGTTGACCCAGCCTCAGCCAACATGTAAATCCACCATTACGCGTGAACATTATTTATTTCATTGTCCTATATTAATGTAGCTAGATATATTCTCCTTAGGTTATACAAAATAAATTTCTGAACGCATGCATAAACAATTAAAATCAATTAAAATGTCAATCCCTACGAGATCGAATCAGAAATGAGGAGATCCGTAGGAGAACTAAAATAACCGACATAGCCCACCGGATTAGCAAGTTGAAGTGGCAATGGGCCGGGCACATAGCGCGGAGATCTGATGACCGATGGGGTCGGAAAGTACTCGAATGGAGGCCGCGTAGCGGAAAGCGCAGCGTAGGACGTCCACCAACAAGATGGTCCGACG
Organism: Hyles vespertilio; assembly: GCA_009982885.2. Classification (NCBI taxonomy): domain Eukaryota; kingdom Metazoa; phylum Arthropoda; class Insecta; order Lepidoptera; family Sphingidae; genus Hyles; species Hyles vespertilio. The sequence goes on from CM042830.1 coordinate 6,421,167, forward strand.
ACCTGGTAAAGGTCGCGGGACGTCGCTGGACACAGGCTGCCTCCAACAGGTCTCTGTGGAAATCATTGGGGGAGGCCTATGTTCAGCAGTGGACTTCCTTTGGCTGATGGATGGATGGATGAAAATGTCAATCCATTTTCACTACTGTCAATATTTTACTTCTTTAAAATCTAAAATACGCCATTTATCGAATATTGTGGATATATGTTTTCGATTCGAAACCTTTATTTAAATACGTTCTTTAATTTGAGGGCAAAGTTTACCATATCGACAGGGTGAAAATTAAATGTTTGACAGTTACAAACCCATGAACATATTGTATGGGAAAATCACGCACATTGTTTTGATAGATATGATTGAATTAGAATTTTGTATAGCGGTGATAAAGTGCAAATTGACTCTTTGACGTTAGGAACATACCTACATTGTTTAAACAACAGTGAGTGCTTGTAATTTAATATGAACTTTATACAATAGCAATAAAGCTCAAATTGACTCAACGTTTTAGTTAGAAAACGTTTGTATGGGGTAAAGAAAAGGGCTGTTTTTAGGGCTTTTCCGGCAATTATTCGAAATTTTCTCGCCGTAAAAACCATCCTTGGACTTCCACAAACATTTTAAAAAAAGAATTATCGAAATCGGTTCCGCCGTTCACACGTGATGCCGTGACAACGCGAAATGGGTTTCATTTATATATATATATATAACTTATCACATATGCCTGCAGTATTATCAATAGCGTGATGTCTAAAGCAGTGGCTAGTAATTCAACCAAACATATGACGTCTCAAGTTAGTAAAAGATGCTGTCATAATGTCTTTTAGACATCCTCTACAGTAATGTATCCAACCACGGTAAATTGCTCAGGCTTATTACAATGAGCGAAGATTTAACGTGCCCCGGCAATAACTGTAAGGTCCGTCCATAAATTACGTCTTGTGGTTTTTTGAGCTTTACCCTTTTGTCAGTTACAATCGTGTTATTGTGTGCGTTAGTTATAATTCGTACTGTAGTGCTCTCGTTAGCTTATTGATCTAGTGCTATGAACTGTGAGGACCTAGATTCCATTTTTGAGACGGTCACTAACAGCCTTAATTATCTGTATCTGCCCATATACGTATATGGGCTGCCACTGCGGTTCACGGGCCTCCTCTACAATCGAGAGTACGATTGAGAGTGGATAGGCCTATAGTCCACCACGCTGGCCTAATGCGGGTTGGCGGACTTTATACAACATAGAAATTCTTATAAATCGCCATGGTATGCAGGTTTCCTCACGATGTTTTCCTTCACTGTTATAAGGCGTGGTGATTGACTATCAATTCACATATGACTCCGAAAAGTCAGAGGCGTGCACTGGAAATCTTTTCGTGCGTATGAACTCCGGGTGGTGAAAAAGTTTTTGAAACCAACATATTGTTTTTAACTATCTTTTACTGTTTTAATCTTTGAATTTGAATAATATATGCCTTTTAATTCCGAATATTTTTTACGTCTGTTATGTATATACTTCATTAACACGCTTTATGCCCTAAACGACTTAACGTGTGACGTCACTATGAAGGTGACACAGGACATGTCGGCGACTACGAATATTATATTAAGCTATTTTGTAAGAACGAATTTAGTTTTGACCTGCAAGATAATAACATCTGAATAAATGAACTTTTACTAATTATTTTACACGTGACTAGAAATTCTTCTATTACAAATTCACGTCTTAGCATTGTTTAGAGTTAGTTTTGTATATTAGCACCACATTATTTTTATAGTCACTTCACTTAATTTCAGTCAGCAATAAGAGTATGATATACATGCATCGATATAAGAATTGGGTACATAAATATGTGACTGTTGGGTTTATTTATTTATCATATATTATAAAATAGATACAATAGCTTTACATACATTATACACATTTGAAGACAAAATAACAGTCTCAAACTCTAAATTTTGTACTAAAATATATTCCTAGTACGCAAAGTGCGTAGCTAAACTAGATAAAGTCACAAGGACTTCACATTTTGTTTGCAAATTCAACAATTCGGTCTCGCAGTCTGGATAGGGTTTCGGCTAACACTCGCCAATGGAAATCTTACAAAGAAATTCAAAAGGTTTGTTTAAGCGAGTAGCATACAGGGACGGGGTTAATGAAGAAATGGGGGTTGTGACCACTGGTTATATATTGAAGATATAAATAAAGTTGGGATTTTATATCGGCGTCAAAACATGCCGTCCATGGTCGCTACTATTATATTATACGGTTAATAAAGTATTTTTTATGGTTTTACATTATTTCATGAACATTATTATAATTGCGAAGGTATGGTATGTACAGTCCGACAATCCGTACTAGGCTCGCGTGGTTAAGCCATTTACTCCAATATGGCTTAACTACTCTCGATTTTAGAGGAGGCTCGTGCCCTGCAGTGGGACGTATATGAGTTGATAAAGAATATACGGAACTAAAGTTTTCTGCTGAAATTAAAATCTTAATCATTCTATTTTGTGAGATTTTAAAGATAATTTGAATTTAAAAACTATTGAAAACTGTAGTAATTCATATTTTTAATATAGCGATGGGATCACTCCCTATCATACCGTATAAGTGTGGAAGGTGAAATGTGGGTTTCCTGGTACCACTTCTGCCTACCCCTTATAGGCGAAGGGTGTGTTTGTTTTTCTGTATTCAAATATTTTGTTCGGCATAGTTTTTAGGCGTTTAATTGTCTACATTATGATCAAACCACAAATGTGAGATCACCGCCTTTAATTTATACCCCCCTCAGTATAATCCCGAATCCGTCACCATCAATGAATATAAACTTTGGTTTTTGACTTTAGCAGAACTCGTGTTCAAATCCTTCAGATCGATTGATTAGTTTCTCAACAAAAGCGTTTTGTAAGAGATCTCTCTTAAGTATCTAGATTGCTTTAGGTTGTTCTGTGGGCCAGTTCTTTCTAGAAAATTCGAATTATAATAAACGTGTATTAAACTTTTATAATTAAAACTTTAAGTAATTTTTGTTTCGTGTATACAAGTTAATTGAATGTTATTATTAGAATGTAAGTTGAGAGTTGTTTATTTGTGTTATGGTAAGTTCGAATAAAAATATTCAAACACTTTTGGGGTGATATGTTGCGGTCTTTTAAATATGAAACATAATTAAAAGACCAAATTATTATGGTAGATAGGATCATTCGGTATTATTGGCTAGCTGGTAATACAAAGCAGCGTTAAAATCTGATATCTTATGGTTGGTCCTATCAGCGCCGGATCTAGATATTTTTCGAGGCGGGGCAAAAACTGAAGAATGCCGCCCCCACCTGTCTATATTTTTATCTTTATCATACACAGGACTTCGGGAAAGAACGCCATTTTACCATAATTTTAAGCAATTTTACACACTGTATATTAGCTTCATTTGAATGTAGCTTGTCGCGATACGGCCGCGTGGTATCGACGAGGGCAGAGGTATTAAGGGAGATCGAGAGGTTCTACGGACAGCTTTACACCTCGGTTGCCGAAGACCAGACCCGAGAGCCGAGTTGATCCGACACTTTAGCGATGATATCCCGGATATCAGCCTGTGTGAGATTGAGATGGCCCTCAAGCAACTTAAAAACAACAACGCCGGGTGAGGACGGAATCACTTCAGAGCTTCTGAAAGCGGGCGGAACGCCGATACTGAAAGTCCTTCAGAGGCTCTTCAATTCCGTTCTCCTCGAGGGCTCAATGCCAGAGGCATGGAGCAGGAGCGTGGTGGTACTGTTCTTCAAAAAAGGTGATAACACTTTGCTGAAGAACTACAGGCCCATCTCGCTCCTGAGCCATGTCTATAAGTTGCTTTCAAGGGTCATCACAAATCATCTCGAACGCAGGTTTGATGACTTCCAGCCTCCCGAACAATCCAGTTTCCGAAAAGGCTTTAGTACCATAGACCATATTCATCTGCTACGGCAAGTTATACAAATAACCGAGGAATATAACTTGCCGCTTTGTTTAGCGTTTGTGGAGTATGAGAAAGCCTTTGATTCAATCGAGTCCTGGGCTATGCTACAGTCTCTTCAGCGGTGCCACATATACATCTATCGGTACATCGAAGTGTTGAGGTGTAAATACAACAACGCCACCATGTCGGTCCGAGTACAAGATCAGAGCACGAAGGCTATTCCACTACAGAGAGGCGTGAGATAGGGAGTTGTCATATCTCCGAAACTGTTTACTGCCGCGCTGAAAAACGCCTTCAAGCTCTTGCAGTGGAAAGAATTCGGCATCAACATCAACGGCGAGTATATTACTCACCTTTGATTTGCCGACGATATTGTAGTCTTTTCAGAATCGCTTGAAGACCTTAGCACTATGCTCGAAGACCTTAATCGAGTCTCCCAACAGGTGGGTCTTAAAATGAACAGGGATAAAACGAAGATCATGTCGAATATCCATGTTGTGCCCACCCCTAATATGTCTATTTAGGACAAGTGGTCCGGTTAGGCAGATCCAACTTCGAGAGAGAGGTCAATCGTCGAATCCAACTCGGTTGGGCAGTGTTCGGGAAACTTCGCGACGCCTTCTCGTCCAAAATACCTCAGTGCCTAAAATCGAAAGTCTTCGATAGTTGTGTGTTACCAGTGATGACATACGGCACCGAGACGTGGCCTCTCACCGTGGGCCTCATTAAAAGGCTCAAAGTCACTCAACGAGCCATAGAGAGGGCTATGCTCGGTGCTTCCCTACGAGATCGAGAGAGAAAGAGAGGAGATCCGTAGGAGAACGAAGGTTACCGACATAGCCCATAGGATTGGCAAGTTGAAGTGGCAGTGGGCCGGGCACATAGCTCGTAGAACCGATGGCCGTTAGAGCTGAAAGGTTCTTGAGTGAAGGCCAGGTACAGGCAAGCGAAATGTCGGGCGCCCGCCTACAAGGTGGACGGACGATCTGGCTAAGGTTGCAGGAAGTCGCTGGATGCAGGCCACTTCCAACAGGTCATTGTGAAGATCCTTGGGGGAGGCCTATGTTCAGCAGTGGACTTCCTGTGGCTGATATGATGATGATGATGATGAATGTAGCTTCACTTTTGAGTTTCACTAGTTTCACTACACGTGACCTCTGGGTAGTGCCAATGATGTATGACACAGTTCGTGGTGAAAGAAAGAAAGAAAGAAAGAAAACACCTTTATTTGTCGCTTATCACAACGCACACACTCATATAACATAAATTTGCATACACCATACAGAAATATAAAAATAAAAATAAAAAAAAAAGTTTGTACGTCGCAAAAAAGTGACACGTAGGTGACCACTCAGCTTAATGTTGCACTGCGGCGCGAGCCACAGCGCAACGCTGGTTTTCAGTGGTCACCTTGAGTGACATGCGAACGTCAGCCGACATATTAATATTATTTTAAAAATATTGTAGATATTATTAACGCATAAATAAATAAAAAAGAAGAAACAATGACTACAACAATAATAACAAAAAAATGACATAAAATCTTCCTTAACTACACCTAAAGTAGGTAACCAACATAATTATACAAATAAAATTAAAAAAAAGTTTATACAAATTAATAACAATAACAACAAATAACAAGCCTTTGCACAGTTCTCTGTCCCGCTTCGACACGCCAAGCACACCAGGTTAGTTGCGCGCCTCGCCGCCCGCGCCCGCGCGAGCCCTAGCATTGCACAATATACAGAAAATGCACTCTGCAGTCGCCCGACGACAGGGACGTGAGAGGACGTTCATTATCTACTATAATAAGTAAGTCTCGAAGCGTGCGGCTAGTGCGATGCGTCGCAAACATGGAGTTTTGGTGGCATGGCTATACCGTGTTGGGAAGTAAAAAGTAATGTATACTTCTAAATGATTGTCTCGGGTAAGTACGACTTGCATAATATTGTTTATAGAACAATATAATATAATAGGTATATTGTTAATATAATATAATATATAGGTGCAAATATTGAGTAGTACCTATGTTATCCCAGCAATTATCTCGAGGGAAAGAATAAAATAAAATAAATACAAACAATAATATTCATGACATAATTCTAACACTTATTTTAAAGGCGAATCCAACGTGAAAGGGGAGACAGCTAACCACGCAAAATATGGTGGTAGGACTTATGTGTCCGCCCGGGTAGCAATCACCGTCCACGGGGCGTAAAGACCGCCATAGTGATACCCGTAAGGGGACCGCGTTCCGGGATCAGCCGGTGCTATTCCGGTTTTTCGAGGGATTTGAGTCCGGGCATGATGTTGTACCGTGTGGGTATTTTCGGTCGCTGTCGAAAATAGGAGTGTTGACCCGCCGGCCAAGGAGACCCGTAGAAACGGTTGTCCGCTGGCCGCTCGCAGTGCACTACAGGGGCCTAATCGTGGCTAACCACCATAAGAGGCTGCCTCACCATACCGCGCATAATCTTGGGTGGGTTCGTCATGCCGGTTGGTGACGGGATGTGGAGTCCCGGCGGCACATCCCGGGAGGGTACGGAAGCCCTTCCGTCCAGCGGATCAATTCATCATATGCCGACCCTTTCATGCCGGTGTCCATTCGGTCTTCTTAATACCCGGCTTAGGCTCCACGATGCCTCTTCACCAAACCCATCCCTTCAACCTCATGACAGTGCAATTAAGCAGAGCAGGTCCTTCAGCGGTGCATAACCCTACCAACGCGTTCACTATGGAGTTCACCAACATCCACGGACTCCATACGAACCTTAATGCCGTCCTTGCTTGCTTTGCTCCTACCTGCTGTACCCCTGTTATTCGCTTGAAGGAAACTTCAAGCTTAAAGTCGGGGTATGCTTGTATGTTCGGTCGGACATCTGCTGTCGCCGTTTGCGCTGCATGGAGGACCCCTCCTTCTCCACTCTGTGGGTGCACATGGATCTTGGTTCCCTGAGCCTCATCCTTCAGCGAGTGTCTACGCTATTACTGACGAGATCAGGCTTGGAATGGAATACTACATTCCTTCCTCTGAGATCGAATCGCTCAGAGTCGCTGGCTCACAAGCCGCATGAGAAGGCTGCCTTACTGACAAATCGTTTTGCGACTAATTCCCGACTCGAGGAGCGTGGTTCTCAGAAGCTGCCTAAACTGCGTGATTGCGGTTTCTCAATGGCGGATATCCGCATTAGGCAGTGTGATGTGCGGCGTGAGCTACGGTCTTTCGATGTGCGAAAAGCCAGTTTTAAGAGATTGTGCAACCGAGTTGATCGGTCAGACCCTATCAACTATCGCCCTATCGCTCTATCAGTGATGTGTAAGGTCATGGAGCGGATCATAAACGCTCAATTGATCCGCTACCTGGAGGATGACTCGTTGATCAGTGACAGACAATACGGATTCCGTCAAAATCGATCAACGGGTGATCCTCTAGCGTTTATCCTGCATCGCTGGGGTGAGCCGATTGACCGGCATGGCGAGGTTCTTGCTGCGAGCCTTGACATAGCTAAGGCTTTTGATAGGGTCTGGCACCGTAGTCTTCTTTCAAAACATCCGGCATACGGTTTGCCCGACAATCTGTGTTCGTGGGTTTCCGGCTTTCTGCATGGACGTAGAATACGTGTCGCAGTCGACGGACACGGTTCGGCGCTCATTTCTATAAAATGCCGGAGTTCCTCAGGGCTCGATAATGCCGCCCACCCTGTTTTTTCTGCATATCAATGATATGTTGTCGCTAGGCAACACTTATTGCTATGCCACATAGAACATAGAACACAATCATATAAAAGATGTTCGTTCTTCTTTGTTCGATTAATCAACTAAAACTAACTAGGAAACACAAATTGAATATTTGAAACTAAACATAGTCGTTGAGATCGGCGAAGGAGTTTCCAAATATAGCTTCAACTCTTTTTCACGCGCCCCTATCGCATATTCATTAATATTCGCGCCCCGCGAAACAAAAGTTCTGCAATGTCCGTGTAAGTGGTGTTACGTTATTGATGACTTGTATAGTTGTCTCCCAAGATTCAATATGCCACCCCCTGAAATTGCCGCCCGGGGCACACACCCCGTCCTGCCCCCCCCCCTCCCTAGATCCGGGCCTGGGTCCTATCCCAACTGATAAGGTTGGCATAACGAGACACAGAAAAAGTAGGACCACTCGGATAAATCTTTTTTTTTACACTGAATGGCGAGACGAGCTTGCTGTTCGCCTGATATTAGGCGATACGACTGCTCACAAACAGTAGCAAAAGCAAACAACACCATGAATTGCAAAGCAAGACTTGGTATTCTACTACGCTCGCCATTCTGAGACATAAGATTTTCAGTCGCAATATGTCCAGTAGTTACTCTGGCTACAATATCCTTCAATCCGAAACATAATAGTGCATTATCAAATTACTATAGATAAATAAACTTATGAACTCACATCGACACCAATCGGTCGCCAAACTAATCCAATACTAACCCACAAGACAAGCAAACCTCTTTACTTAATAAAGGCCATACGCATTACGATGCTAAGTTGAAAAGCACACACACCGCGTATATTTTATGAAAAATAGCAACATTTCGTTTCACACAAGCGAGCGGCGACACAGGATTTGGCACGGGAACACCCTGTTTTCATTGCTGGCAACCTTGAACGCATAAATTGTGATATTATGTCTAACGGAGAAAACAATTTGACATCTTTGTTGCAGGGTACTGGCGAGGAGAAAAGCCTTAATCGTAGATGTAGCATTGCTATTTATATTAATAGTTTTACTGTAATTATATACTCAATATCTGTGGACCAAGGAGTCCTGCAATGCTCGCCGCAAAACTGCCAGCGAATTTTGTAGCATGACATAAGTCATTATTTAAATATTGTAATATTCTCATTGAGTTACACAACAATATTCTTGTAAAATATTTTGTGATTAATTTGTAATTAATTACAAAATACTGGTGGTCGCGGGTTCAAATGCCACACACCTCTGATTTTACGGATTCATGTGTGTATTGATAGTCAATCACCACACACTATAACGGTGATGGAAAACATCGTGAGCAAACCTGCGTACCATAGCGATTTGTAAGAATTTCTATGCTATGTAAAGCTCGCACAACCCGGATTAGGCCAACGTGGTGGACTATATGGCCTAACCAAACTCGATTGTTGAGGAGACCCGTGCAATGCTGTAGGACGTATGAATATATGGGCAGATTAAAATGAATAAGATGATACCATAAATTAATAAACACGAAAGTCTTGTCCACTCGACTATACACATCATTGTATAAAATATGATAAACTTCCAAATAACCTGGCTCCAAGTTTTCAAGGCTCCCAAACTGTTATTAGACTTCGTTTCCGAAACTGTTACATAACCTCAAATCTAGACGCAGCAAAATGTCGGCGCCGCCTTATTTACAGCCTTAATTCCCTATAAGGAGTGAAAAATAAGTTTTTTCCATGTTGTAAATCATTCCTTTTTATGTAACAACGTTCGTATACTTTTACATGTTATTACGAGATAAAGAAAAGGGTAATATGCATGAAATAAACGCCCACGGTTTTCTTAAACAAATGGCAGCTGTGACCATACTATGCGACAAGCTTTTACGTAAAATATGTAGCCGAGCGGACAGATTTCAAGAGGGCGCTTTGTTTTCTAGATTTGTTGTCCTAAATCATTTTTGTTGTGACGTATCTGTCAAGGACTAGGTGGTCTGAGATGTTTCTAGAATTATATGTATATTTGCTTTTATAGATAAGATAACATATGAGGCAGATAGGTAAGTTTTGTTATAATCCTGGGTAATTAACAAAATGCAATTGACGTTAATATTCCTATTGAAAAATAATCACGAAATAAAATTAAGCGCCGTGGGGCTATCAAATATTGTTTTTAAATATAATAATGAATTACAGAGCAAAATAAAATAGGTAATAAATATCTTCAGCCTTATTCATAGATAGTTCATTAAATAATTTTAGTTATCGAATGCATTGCCTCTTTGGAACAGCTTTTGAGTTTAGTTTGAGCGAAGAAATCAAAAAATTCTTTAACTAAATTAGATTTATAACCTGACTATGAAATAGGCCATTTGTCGTGTTTATTTATTGAATAGTAAACATTATATTATTGTGTAACTATTTTTAAAACCATTTACAAACTTTTTTAAACTCAACCCGACTTCAACATTCGATTTTACTCCCAAAATACTAGCGATCAAAAACCCGCGCCCTCAATGACGTCTATAAAACCCACAAAGCAAAGGAACCATGAGGAAGCAATATTTCACGGTACAAAACACTAAACACCGCGTCCTGAACGCTTGCATGTCTAAGGGCATCTGGAAACGGTCCAGAAACTCCATTCAGTTAGTTGCACTTGAATTAATCAATTGTTTTAATCCACTCGCGAAGGCAGCTGTTGACCGCTCGCTAACTTGTAGGTGGAGCGTCTGGTGATTAGCGATTAGCGGGTGGGTGCCCTTTTTTATTCAAGAGAATTTAGCCTTTATTGCTCAGTATGTAAAGTAAATAATACTGTTTTGAATCTTGATTTAGTGAAAATATTATGAATGTCTTTGCTTTAACTTGCTTGCATTTCGCAAAATGGGTCGTTATCTGAAACTTTCTATAGCATAATCAAAGGTGCGTTTGAGTTTCGATTAACAACTTCTCCCTCTTAATTATATATAGATCACGTGCAAGTCCAGCATATCTAGTAGAGGGATAAACTATGGCAACACACTGTGAATGTGAATGGTGCAGCTGAGATTTGGATCTCCGTCTCGATACTAATATGAATTTCGAGCACTGAATCGAAAATTCCCTTGAAGTTTTATAGTGATTAAGGCCTCTAGTCTACGCTCGTGTTTACTGTACTACATCAGCCCACATTCGTTTTACTTTAGGTCACGGTTCTCCTCTACAATCGAGAGTACGACTCAGTGTGCTTAGGTACTATAGTCCACCATGCCCGCTTTATGCGGGTTGGCGGACTTTTTATACCATAGAAATTCTTACAAATCGCTATGGTATGCAGTTTCCCTCATTATGTTTATATTCCCCGTTAAAGTCACTGTCAATACACACCTGATTCCGAAAAATCAGAGGTATGCCTTGGGATTCAATCTCGAGAGCATTGTGACCCATGTTTGGCAGCTGCCTCTGGTCCTTTTACCAACAGGACTCTTGTCTAGTTTAGTCTCTTGTCTAAGCTCGTGATTATTTGAAATTATTCATAATTTAATGTTAAATGCGCAGAATATAACTACTGTTGAGTCACTACATGAAGTACGGGCAAGCTCTTGGGATTTTGAGCTTTGATACTACTGAGTACGAATGGTTTTAAAGAGCGGATATTCCCCGCTAACCCTTCTACTGTATCCGCACCCGACATGTCGGCAAGATCTATTTATTGTCACAGCACGTGTTAGTTTATTTGACATAAATTGCATTCTAAATGGCTCGTTAGTTAGACTCGAGCCAGAAACATTTTATTTAAATGTCCTTTGATGTGCTGCGTTCCTTCGGAGGAATGGGGAATCCATTCTTGTTCTGCTGTTTTGATGTTGGACAACTAACGGTTACAGATAGAATGCCGGCGATCCGTGTGATTGTGGTTCAATTGATTTATTTGCAGTATTTTTGTAAATATTGAAAGTATTCATGCTGTTAAATAAAAATATTAAAAGAATAGAAATGTGTCATTGTGTATAATATATATATATATATTTGGAATTGACGAGATTAATGATTGTGCGAGTTACAAGTATTTGCTTCGAGTATGGGTCTCTGTGAGACCGAAAGGTATCTCGTAGTTCCTGATACCCACGACACAAGACTCGATCTTAGTGGTGGGTCATTACTATGTATGTGACTGTTGGGTGTATTTATTTATTTATTAAAATCAATAATGTTATAAAATGTGTTTAAGATATCCCATTAAAAACATCATGTAAAAAAATACCAAGTCTCGCAGCTCAGTTTTTCTACCGCAAAAAGTTGTGAGATCCATGTAATACTAAGTTGGTTAATTTATTTAGTGCTTGCTTAAGGGACCTTCTGTATAAAGTTATTACATAAGTTATTATCATATCAATATTAAAAATCCTTTACGTTTTAAATAAATAGATCGACTTTTCACCGCATCTTCGGTCTTCCGCGTTTTCTTCGGCCATTCGCGGGAATCTAGTTTGTAGCCAATCTCGCCCAACGGTTTGGATGCATTCGAGTCACATGTCCTACCCAGTTCCACTTTAGTGAGACCCCTCCCCTATAACAAAAATATAGCAACTGAAATAAACTAAGAAACTCTCACTGATACTAATTTAAAAATAATAAATAACTTTTACATAAAACCTAGAATTAGGCTAATAATTTACATTAAGTAACCAGGAAGAAATTAACCATACTGACTTAAAATCTATGCATTCTGAACCGTGGTTCTGCGCCGCATGATACCGACCTTTCACCCATCTGCCATGGCGTGCGAACATCACACAACTTAATAAACAGGGTCTGTATGAAGTATAAGTTATATAATTTATTAGTAGTAATAAGTATAAAACACTTACCATTAGGAATAGTGCGCCGAAAAACTCAGAGTAGTTACATATTTGATATTATTATACAGTTTAGTATCAAAAGTTACGAGAGGTTTTTGGGCCCACAGTACTTCGATCTGAACATAATTCCAAACCGATTCCAATCTTTTTTTATAACATCGTCTGCATCATTTGCTATGTGAAAAACACATACTCTTTTTGGTCATTTATTTGTTTTAAATTATGCCATTATTTGTAGCATAACTAGACATAGTCATAAATGTATAAATAATCCACGCAAATATTAAAAAATATACAACAACAGTAGGTACAAGTAAAACCAATATAATTTTTCGCCCATTCGAAAATTACAGTATAAAACTTTCAAACCTAACAGCACTTATTCACTAAAAGGTAAATTTTATTCAGCACCTAAATTTTTAATTAAAGTCGTATCATCCGCATATTTTAGGTAGATAAAAGCTATAAAATAATTAATACAGCTGCATCACGCTGCTAGCTAAAACATCTAATTTACAACGTTTCTACCGAGCATTGCGTTTACGAGCATATTCTAAGTTACGATATAGTGACGGTATGGTACATGCTTGAGTCACGATATTAGGATCGTATGTTTGAGTATGGCCTTTGACTCAAGAACCTATTATTTAAGCAATGCGTAAAGCTCCTCAAAGTGCAATGGAGTTGCATAGATTAGTAAGATCAAGTGATCTAGAAATTTTAATTGTTTCTATTTTTTGTCAGAGACATATTATAGGCGATATAGATTAGGTAGTAAATATCATCCCATTGTGAAGACTTCATGTCCATGATTTTTTAATATTAACTCTTTTCTAATGATCTGTGTTACCTACTGTAAGCCTATCAGTTAGATCAATCCTTCATGCTCAATCAACCTACGTAGCATTCCAAAATCTGGTTGCAAAAACGATTGTAGTAAAATAATTTATTTGTAATCTATACGTAAAGACTTGTAATTGGCTTTCAAGTTGCTAATCAACTGTTACATAAATGTTCCAAAGTTGTTCATCTCGCATGGAAAATATACTCAAATGTTACATAAACATTCCAAATCTTCCATGAAAAATAAATAAAATGAAACCTCATTTATCATTACAACTTCGTTCCCAGCATAACCGCGCTAACCCATATGCATCCACATTAGTATGCCGCAGCCAGGACTGTGTCTTATTGCAGCTATCCGCGTGTTATCAAACCGTTGTAATTGCGCCTGAATTATCTGCAAGAGAAACTGCGAGAACCACCGCTTCTTCATATCTACTTAATTTGGTACGTGGCAAATTCAAGACGGTATCTTTTAAACTTTTGGGGAATCGAGCATGCCATTTACCCGGTGGTAAGCGATACGACCACTCATGGACAGTAGCCAAACAGCACATTGAATTATAAAGCAAGTTTTGGAATTCCACTGCACTCGCCATCCTGAGACATAAGATGTTAAGTCGCAATATGTCCAGTAGTCACTCTGGCTACAATGTCCTTCAAACCGAAATATAACAATGCATTTACTAATGCTTGACGGGATTTTTTATATGAACGGTGGTAGGATATTCGTATTAGCCCTAATGGCAATCACCACTCCCAAATTAATAAATACACCAACCATTCAGATACGAAGATAGAAAACCTGTCACAGTTATCCACAGAAATGAATCGGAACTCTAACGTTCAATCCACAATGTCGGATGCTTTACAATTCAAATAGAATAATCCCACACGATCGACACAATGGTTGTAACGAATTAATATACACAGGCTGTATCCAAAATCATTGATGATACTGTAACAGGAATAGCACCACCCTATATTGTGTGTTCGGTATCCGATCGAGTAACAATGTTCATACACCAGCTCTTAGGTCTACGAGAAGCTTTAACTATTGGTTTTTTAAATAGTAAATAGTTCAGCATCCTGGTCCAAAACATCAAGCTCAAGGAAGCACATAGTTTATCTACTTAGAGACAGGAGTCCCTAGTTACATACGTAAATATAAGTATAAAAGCCTAGGCTTGCAATTACAAAAGAATAAACAGAGATGTGAAAAGTGCTACGTCAATTTGGTCAATTTAGACTCAAACTATAATTGTAACCCTGTAATCAGCTATAAGCTCTTCAGTCACAGGAAGGCCACTACATTCGGCCTCGCCCAAGGATTTCCTTGGCGACCTCTCGGAAGCCGTCTTCATCTAGGCACTTCCTGCAACTTTAACTAGAACATCTTTTTGCCTTTTAGGTGTGCTTCCGCCGGTTTGCTTGTCGGTATGAACAGTAGCTCTCAAGATACAGCTACACTCTGACCTAAATAAAAATATAAAAATCGAGTCGCTGAGCCAGCGCAATAAGTATGTATATGTAACATTATTTCGTTGACCCGAGACGATATTTCATTCTATATCGTCAAGAAGTCATCAAAAGTATGGAAAAGTTATGGAACTGTTACAAAAGTAATTAGCAAATTCCATTCTATAACTTCAAAGATTAATAAAGTATAAAAAAGTTATTGAAATATTGAAAAATAAATCGTATGTACCATACTAATTTAATCACGGTGGTAAAAACATTGTATTTACAACAACATTGCATCAGCAAAAGGAAATATTGAAAGCCATTTTTATATAATCAGCAATAATGTTCCAAGAATTGAGGAAGTTGGATATATTAGCTGTATTGTTCTAGCCACGTACTTAAGTGACGTTTGTATTCAAAGAATTATCGTTTACTATAAACATGTATACTTGAGTTTACTGCACAACAATTTATAAACAAAGGATATCGGTACATTGGGAGTATCAATACGATGGCCGTGGAAATCGGGCCATCTATTAGATTATTTCTAATAAAAACTATATATTTTGTTTACAAAACATACTAGTCTAGTGACTATACTGACATATTCAAAATCGTTGCGAGCTACGATAATTTCAATGACTGCAGATATGCTGGAGCGCCGCACCACTTACTTCAGTGCACTTTACGCGCGGTCCTATGATCCTATAATCATGTCTATGTCAATGGTTCTGCACAAATATTGCAAAAGTGTGTGATGTTCGCAAACCACAACAGCGTAGTAGACCTTGGTTTGAATCCTTCTTAATCGGAGATAAGGTTTATACTCAATTGTAGGGTATATATGTCTATTACAGATATTTAGAAAATACTGCAAATATTATCAAATGGGGGTAGTTTAGTATTACGTGTGTTTCGGAGCGCGTGACGCAAACTCTGTTGTTGCGCTAGATTATATCTTAATATCGATTAGTTCGTGGACAATTTGGTGTTAAATGTTGTGTGTGATGTGCTACAAGAGACTACCAATATTGTCGGTGTCGACTTTACAAGTTTGAACATGAGATTTCGGTAAGTACTTTAATCATGAGTTTTTTTTTACTTAATGGTTTATCAGCAGTTGTTGCAATATTACATGATTTTCCTACATTATTCGACTTATACATATGTAAATGTAACATTTAACAACTATTTAAGATAGACAAGACATGCATATCGTGTAGTACAGTTAACAATTTAAAAATAAACTAAAAACATTGTATAGACACAAAATAAGAGAACAATAAAAAAAAACTTTAAAAAACATTATAGCAAAAATAATGATAATAGGATTATATTACTGAGTGGTCCTATGTCACAACTGTATCGGCCATATACGTCCCACTGCAGGGCACGGGCCTCCTCTACAATCGAGAGTACGATTGAGAGTGGTTAGGCCATATAGTCCACCACGCTGGCCTAGTGCGGGTTGGCGGACTTAGATACCATAGAAATTTTTATAGATCGCTATGGTATGCAGGCTTCCTCACGGTGTTTTCCTTTACCGTTTTAGTGCGTGGTGATTGACTATCAATACACACATGACTCCGAAAAGTCAGAGGTGTGCCCTGGGATTCGAACCCGCGACCACCGTGAACATGTTGGCAGTCGCGTCTAGTCCGTTTACCAACAGGCCACCACGCACTTCATGTCACAACTAAGATATAAAAATAAAAAATAAACAAAAATATTAAACCACATTTGAATAATCTCTTTTCTATTCGGAGTGATTGAGATCAGAATAGAATATTCTTTTATTATGAAAAATTTAACTTTTTTGTATTTCGAATTTTGAATTATTTAAAAAAAATGGTGTTCAATAAAGTTTAAACTTAAAAACACAACTTGATTGTAAGAATTTCGAATCGTGTCTTATTTTGAATTCAAGGATTAAAATCAAGACTTGCCACAATCTATCCAACAGATCTAATGGAAAAGCAAAAATAAAACGCAATAAGCTGCCTGACAATTATGGATATCATACAGTCATTACACAAAGTTGTTTTAAATTTGCATCGAGGGACCACACGCAAAACGTTTTGCAATTGCAAATTGTAATGTATTCGCGACATTATTTCTACGAATCAAATATATACAATTTATAATGTTTGCATACGTACGAGCATGTTTTTAATAGTTTGTAACCGACATCTTGGTAATATAAAATTTTATGAGCTACATAATTAAGGTTCAATACCAAATAAATTGTAATATTTCTCTGAAGTGTCATTTTATTAAAGAAATTTTAAAGAAGTTTTTTTAGTGAAATAGATACTTTGGTATTTTGTGGATACAGCATAGTAAGATTTCTTTAAGATTTTTGTATGGCAATTAATGGCGGGTATGCAGTCATTCGCTTGATGATAAGCGATAAGATCGCTCATGAATAGTAGCAAAATTAAACAATAGCTTGAATTACAATTCTCTTAAAATTCTCAAATCTGTTATGGTATTATATTTAAGGTGATAAAAAAAAACAATGCAATGCTTAGCATTCCACTGTGCTCGCCATCCTGAGACATAAGATGTAAAGTCTCAACATGGATGAATATCTCTATGGATGCTACAGAATGAGATTACAAATACAATTTTATTACAATTTTACGTCGAAAATCACTTGCATTCGGCAAAATATCTCTAGACTACATAAATGTTTTTGCAATGATCGAATCCCCTAACTTAAAAAATATTATAGGTAAATATATTCATCTTTAAACAGCACGGACATTATAACTGTCTACAAACTAACCTAGTTTAATGCCGTTTGATAAAGACATAAATATTTGGACAAGCCGTGGGAATCTGATAAGCGAACTAGTCATTACAATATCAGAAAACACCGCTTGCTTAATTTCCTGACATTTACTTTAAGATATGACTCAGTATATGATATTTGTTGTCTCGGTCGTTATCAGCTAAAACGCAACGGGATCTAGGTTCGAAACGGATCAGATAATTCTCTTGTGAGTATTATGTGCGTACTTATTTTGTTTTTTAATTGACATAATACGTTTACCATTTCAAGTTCTTACAATGGTTACCAATTAAGTTTAACCTTAACTATAGCCCTAAACTTGTGTTTTTGGAAGTATATGTATATATTTAATTATTTTTCTATTGGCAAGTAACAGGATTACACCTAGATATAAACATCACAGTTCTTTCATTCGCATAAAACTTAGGTAAGAACAAGCTTTTTATAAACATTTTATACATTCAAAGCAATCATAAAGTAGTAATTAACAAAGGTAATGACTGTACAGTCAGCGACATAAGTCGCTACACATTCACGAGATTTGGAATTGTCTTTTCATCCAAAATAATAATTATTTTCAATATCGTATGGCACATCTCGGCATAGATGACTTTATTTGGTTATATTTTAAGACTACAGAGTAGTACGTACAAATTTTAATTCATAAAAGCTTATCAAAAAATGTGAAGTGTTCAACGACTTATGTCGCTGACTGTACCTTCTTCTAGAACACGAAAACAATATTACCTTTTGTCAAACGTTTGAACCAATCACACACCTAATTTATTATCATTCAAAAGGACGCATGCAGCGTTTTTGTAATTAAACTGTTCTAGTATTGCCCGTGGCTTCACCTGCGAGAATAGGTTTTTTGGAATAAATATCCAGGTTTATTTAATAAAAGAGTAAAAAGTATTGTAAAACCTTCATCGATAAATGGACTACCCAACATATAAAAAAATCCAATTCGAAACAGTAGTTCCTTAGATTAACGCGTTCAAACAAACAGACTCTTCAGCTTTATATAGTATAGATTCGAATTCAAAATTAGGGTTAAGAAAGGAATGCTTTGGTGGTTCGGCCATATTGAAAGGATGGATGAAAGGACACTGGCGAAAGAGATTGATCATACGAATGATGATAATAATGAGAATATAAATAAATACACCCAACAGTCACATACACAGTCCTAACCCCACATTAAGATCAATTCAGTCTGGTGTCATGGGTATCAGAAACTACGAGGAACTTATTGATCTCACAAATACTACAGATATTTGTGGTCCCCACAAACATTTGTCTCGGTGCTGGGATCGAATCCGCGGCCTCTTGTTACTAACCAACCGCGCCACGGAGGCTGTCAAGTCCTATAGATATGAAATAGAAGACGTGCTTGTATGAAGAGATTGGAGATAGTTGAAGAAGCGAAAGAGATATGTATGGACCGTGTCACTTGGCGCTCAATAGTATCTGCCTACCCCAATGAGACGTACGCGTGAGTTTATGTGTGTATGTATGGTGATTTAAACGCAGACGAATGGATTTTTTGCCACTATATTGTTTTATTAAACTGTTTCAATTCACGGAAATGACGACTAAAGGGACAAAAACTTGGGATTATAAGATTTAAACTTAATTAGCTATGACCTTACGTAAAAAAAGACCTTGTGTTTAAATAGATTATTGTATTTAAAAGGTGAATAATGACTTAGAATCTTTTGAATCGCTATTAATTTATTTATCATTTTAATCTTGTTATAGGGACAATTAGTTTGACGGGTCTTGTACCGTGTTTTGATTAAGATTAATATATATATTCTTACAACTATACTTGATTTATGGACATAACTCTCTTTCTCTATCAGTCCATATACGTACATATACGTCTGCAGGACACGGGCCTCCTCTGCAATCAAGAGAACTATTATAGGGCAGTAGCAAGTACACCAAAAGTAAATATACTCGTATGTATATTAGTTTTATTATTTACTAGCGGCCCGGCCCAGCTTCGCCCGGGTAAAAATAGATTTATGTACAATAATATGTACGTATTATACATGTAAACCTTCCTCTTGATTCTCTATCTATTAAAAAAAACTGCATCAACATCCGTTGCGTAGTTTTAAAGATTTAAGCATACAAAGGGACATAGGGACATAGGGACAGAGAAAGCGACTTTGTTTTATACTATGTAGTGATTTATTTAAACTTTATACGATACAAGTGTACAGGCAGACTTAGTGCCGTCGGCATTCAGCCAACCTTTAGGATATGCAGAGAATGAGATCAAAAGATTATTTGACCCCCACAAAATATCTAGATCCATTCTTCCCCGTATTAAAGCAATTCAATAATTTGTTAATTGTGGTACATCGTTATCATATTTATGTGCAATGTAGAAATTATATAGTTTTATTTTTTATTTTATTTATAATTTTTCAAAATGATCACATCTATCACATACAAAGCATAGAAAAACCACGATTTTTCAACAAAGCTATGACCCGAATCTGATAATTGGAGAGCGCAGATAAAAACAAAAAAATTAAGAAAACATAGATGTCCACATGAGAGCTAGGCAAGTGTTAAGTATGTTAAGTTGTGTCACAAAATTTTAAGATTCTACATACATTTACACTTAAAATAAAATCCAAAACACATTTCACACGTAACGCAACGCCTATCAAACGTGGGCACAAGAAACAAGATAAAAAACAAATCGTGCCCACTCCTACCTACGATCAAAGAGCTGGTATTTAACGTCGAAGCGAACAATGAGGGAATTGTAATGATATAAATCGCATCAAAGGTACGCAATAATTAAACCTGCCACAATACCTAATGATGTAGGTAAAAAATACACTGAAATAAGATACGAAAAAACACGCCGTCTTATTAATGGTCATAGATTATTTAGTTCTACAATATTATTTCTGCCTACACGTTCGTTGTCCGTACCTGATGGAACAGCCATCATAGTCACCGATTCAAGTGAATCGTGTTTTTATAATTCGATGTAATCCGTGTTGCAGCGATAAAAAATAAACTACGAAACAAATGGCAAATGTTTATGTGTTCCAATTTCCACTAATAAATTTCGTATTAATTATACAACTCAAAAGTAATTTTAATATACCGGGTATCTCAAGACTGCTACCGAAAACGAAGCCGGGTGGTAGTTTTAGTGACTAGAAACATAATGCAGCTAAAAATTTTGCAAAGAAACGCGACAATTATTTTTTATGATTTTTTAAATATCGTCATTTTTGGGTGGTAAATCCAAAGTTTTTGCTAAAATAATAGTTTAAATTATTTTATACCTTAGAGTATTTATAAATAAAAGGGTACACACTATTATTTTAAAAATGTATTTACCACCCAAATATGGCCATAGGAAAAAAAATAACAAAAAAAAAATGACGCCTTTTTTTTTGCAACTTTTTCTGTTGCATTGTGTCTGAAATCGTTTAAACTACCACCCG
The DNA here is from genome assembly GCA_009982885.2 of Hyles vespertilio. NCBI lineage: Eukaryota > Metazoa > Arthropoda > Insecta > Lepidoptera > Sphingidae > Hyles > Hyles vespertilio. The sequence goes on from CM042830.1 coordinate 6,442,271, forward strand.
GCTTCGTTTTCGGTAGCAGTCTTGATATACCCTGTATGTACCAGATTTGTGAAGGTAGGAATATATTTATTATTATTATGTTTAGTTTTATTTAATCAAAGCGGCATACACCATATATGTATATCTATCACATACACATATGCCTGACTATGACTGGTAGGTTTATGTATATTTATGTCAAAATTCTTATCGTCACACAGCGAAAAAACACCACGACCACGAATTGAATGAATATTGTAAAGCTATAATAAAACTATTCCACTATTTATAAACACAGTAATTATTTACATTAATAAAACAACTTAATTTTTATATTCGAATAACATAATATCGCTGCGAACGAGAGCATACTGTCCATTCTGGATATTTTTCGATTCTACATCGCTTGGAATCCGCAAAAAGTGTTGATATCAAGTAGATGTGATGTGTTCCAAATAAGATGACGGTGCCATTTTAAACTAAACTGATTATATTAGAATTATTTCGATACATTGTATTAATTTCGATTAATGAAACGGGGCTTTGTCATTATAATGTCGTTCTAGAGATTAAGCTTGGTTACATATCAGTCAGGATTTGTTTAATGACTTCAATTCGTGTTTAGGTTTTAGTTAAAATCCGCACACTATTCAAAATTATTTGTGTATTAACAGTCAATTACCACGCACTAACGATGAAGGAAAATATCGTGAGAAAACAAATCTCATAGCGATTGATAAGAATTTCTATGGTATGTAAAGTCCGTTCATTCGCACTAGGCTAGCGTGGAATTGGCCTAACCCTACTCAATCGAACTCTTGGTTGTAGAGCAGTCCGTAGCTCTATGGGCCATTACTTTTAGTTTTATTTTATTTGTATTGTTTAAGGACAATCAGTGGTAATTACATTAAATTACATGAATTTAACAAAAACAAAAATACCAATAATAAATTAAATGCATTACCTTTAGTTGCCACTGCATGCATGTTTAGGAAAAAATACAGGGTATATCAAGACTGCTACCGAAAACGAAGCCGGGTGGTAGTTTAAGCGACTTCAGACACAATGCAACAGAAAAAGTTGCAAAAAAAGCGACATTTTTTTTTTCCTATGACCATATTTGGGTGGTAAATACATTTTTTCCTAAAATAATAGTGTATACCCTTTTATTTATAAATAATCTAAGGTATAAATGTGTTTAAATTATTATTTTAGCAAAAACTATGGATTTACCACCCAAAAATGACGATATTTAAAAAAATCATAAAAAATAATTGTCGCGTTTCTTTGCAAATTTTTGGTTGCATTGTGTTTGTAGTCACTAAAACTACCACCCGGCTTCGTTTTCGGTAGCGGTCTTGAGATACCCGGTATATACGTAAAAAAAAAGTTTGCAGAATAAGAACTTAAGTTTTTTTTGTAGCTACTAGCTAAAAGTAGCAAGGGATACATATAAAATTCTCACTATTAAAGCCTTTAGCAACTAATAGAAACTTATGTGTCTTTAATAGATAGTAATTATGTTGCAGCAGTTTGATAAAATTTAAATATATTTAAATATACTCTTCAAAGGTTTTAAGACTTCAGTTTCAAAATATCTTAAATTATGGCCTATGGGCTGATATAGTTACGGAACAAAGTCAGGAGTAAAACCGCGGGAATGTAAACCGCATTGTTGCAAAACGGATGTGTTAAGAGTTAAGTGGATTTTGTGAGACAAGGACACCCGCATCAAATGGGATGTAAGTGCTTGATGCAGGCAATGTACCGTGTTTTACACATGTCTGGTTAAACAAATATAAAAAAATTGGAACAACCATGTAAAAGACTTATAATGAATGATTTTCCGAATGACGTAGGACTTAAAACAATTAAGTTTCTAGCAATTTTTGTATTTAGTCCAGTCATTTTGTGATTCAACTTGTATTCAAATTATGTGAGTTTTGAACATTGATAATTTTATAGATTTCGTAATGATCTTTTCGAGTTCAAACTTCACTTGTATCTTTGTTGCGCGAGCCGTCATATTGCACAAATGGCGCGTAATACCAATATTTGGTAAATAAATTATTTACGATTCATTTAAAGAAGATAGTAGGATATGTAATCTCTTTAAACATTTTCAATTAATTTTTTATAAAGCTTTATCAACATAAATTGCAAATTCTCCTATTCTCGTCCTATTTGTTTTACGCAGGAGTGGCGGCTACCACACAAAATTAAGGCTTGCGTAGTTACCTGCTTACCCGTTCCGCAATCTCATTTTTAATTTACATTATAAATATGTATTATTTTCACACTTTATCGTATTTGTAAAAACAAAGGTTGAGCGAAGGTATGACACGTGCGCTCGGCGCAGCATGTCTGATCGCGTTGGTGTGCTGACAGCTGTGTGCGTACATGTACTTTATGCCTCGTACCTCGGACCTTAACAAGTATTTATAATTATACCTATAATATTATTGTTTTTTTTTTCTCCTCGTTCAGCGCCACGCGGCACTACGATATACATACACATTCACAACCACAGCCACACACCCACACATAATACACAAAGTTGTTGTTCTTTGTTTACTTACTCGTAATATTTATCGTTGTCTAAGTTTGAATATACAACATGTAACAGATTTAAATGTAAAAGCGGAAAGTAGTACGTTCAGAATCAGATACTGAACCGATATCAACATTTTTTTCGGTAGGTATTTTTTTTCAAAATAATTAGTTAAGACCAAGTAAATTACAGACACTCCTTCGTTTAGTACTCCGAACAAACGAAATTGAAACGTAACTCCAGCACATAAGATCATTTTTAAATGAATCACTAAACGAATAAACTAAATAATGAACAAAAATGAACTTTATTTCGATAGTCATAAAGTTTATTTAAGCAATCTATCATTAATCAAACGCACACAACGATAGGCCTCAATAAACGTAATAAGCTACCAAAATAAATAACTATCATATTCTCTTTTCCGCACATTTAACTACAACTAGATAGAGCAGGATGCAGCTATTGTTTAATGCAATTTGATCCATCCGACAAACGATGGCGCGCGCGGCGGTATAGGGATGCGCCGCGAAAAAAATTACTCGATATTTGCAAGGCCGGGCGATCCAAATCCCGCGCAATACATGCACTTAAATGAAACAAATTAAATGTAACAAAATCAATATGAAAAGAAACAACAAATAGGTATTTCTATGAAAAATAATTTCGGGGAACGTTAAAATGGTGATTAAATTCGGTTTGTAATTTTGCTACAATGTATGCGGAATCCCGGTGTGTCAGATATCCCGTTATTGCAATCCCTAAATGGGCACCGAATATGTGAAAAAAAATCTAGTCGTGCACCGCAGTTATCTGTGTCTACTTGTGTTTAAGTGTTAAGTAGATATTTCGATAACTTTCGCGCGCGATGTCTTTTCGGTATTCGAATATTCAAATACACTGAAATGGTGAGAACTTTGGCACTGTGTGGTGATAATGTATCATTGGCATGTCTGACGGTATCTCGATGCTGAGTTCGGAGAGTTCTGGATAGGTCGCGGCGAACCTGTGCAATGGCCTCCTAGGTCACCTGACCTGACTTGACGTCTCTTGACTTTTTTTGTGGGGACGTAATAAATCTCTGGTATACTTCAGTGAAAGTACTAATGTGGAGGATCCAGGATGAGGAGGGTAATGTGGAGCAAATTCCTAAAAGTGAAGAGTGACACTGAAGTTTTACATAAATTACGTGAACAATTACGCAAATGTGCATCAAAGTGTATCAAGGTGGTGGACATGTCGAACATATTTTAAAAAGAAATCGCCTCATGAGTGCCATGTAACACGTAAGTTAATTTTGTTGTATTTTTTTGTGTTGTGATTAGGTTGTGATTCCCAATCTAGTATTCGTTGTTAGATATTGCGTTATCTTATTATCTTATTCAATAATAATGCATAATAAATGACGCCCGTATCCTGCCCGCCTGTAGGAACTAAGTTTAGGGGAAGTGAAATTAATAATATTTTATAGCCGATTCATGCAAAATATTGTCTTATGTTGGGTTCGTACGCATTATATCTAGTAAGTAAAATATTTAGATTTTATAGTTAAAACACAAATGTTATGCTTACAGATTAAATAAATAATAATTTGTTTACCAAACCACCCAGTAATCAGTTACGTACGTAATTTGTAATTTGTATTTCGTTTATTGTCAGCTGTTTCTGCCGGCGCGGCGCGGCGCAGCGGTCGGCGACCGGCGTTAGGTACTCGTGTGAATGTGTCTTGTGTACATGTGTGCGTGTCCGGCGAGCGTGTGTAGTAGTACACTCTTATTTGTAACTCGTAAGGTGACCATGTTAAGTGCCTACATTTGGTATAACTAATTTCATAAATAAAAGATTTTGTAATTATGATAGTACGATTTCAAAGCATAAACTATGATTGCAATAATATTTTAAAGTTGGGGTGTCTGAGGTTGTGAATTAATCCTGTTACACATTGTATATATTATTTTTGATTCTATTCAATCTGAATACTATAGTCATATATATATATTTTTTTCTTTGTTTAGTCCTCCTTAAGGTTATTGTGTCATTTGTTTAGTATTAGTATTCATTGTAGTTTTAGTATTAATTGTATTATTAACGACTGAACGTCCGCACGTCATGAAGGTCTCTCATCGAAAATCAGCGTTGCAGTGCTGCTTAAGTGGTGCTGCAGCATACTAGCTGAATGAGAGCTACCTTTGCTAGCGCAATATTTATTTGTTCTTATTTTACCTTAACTGCTTTTTGTCAACTCCTCTGTTATTTACTGTGCCAGCAATAAATATTCTTTCTTTCTTTCTTTTCTTTCTTTCTTTCAAATACTTAATACTAATATTGGATTATATTTGCGACGCTATCTAATTGTATATCCAGGATTTAAATTAACAATCCATAAACAGTAACTCAACAATCTACACGTCTTTGTAACTCAAGCAAACTGACTCAAAAGAAAATACCTGAGTACTACAGTACTTAAATACTGTACCGCATCTGTACGGAAAATGGGTAAGAATTTCTAAGCAGTGTTCTAGTTTTTATGATGTAGCTCTCAGTGTGAGTTCCTGTGACCCAGATTCTAAGATAAAAGTGGTCCACTGTTAGTCTTGAAGCGGTTGCTAGCGTCGAAAATGCAAAAAAACCGGCCAGGACCGAGTTGGATTCGTGCATGTAGGGTTCCCTACCATTTGTAAACGATACCCTAAAAATCACGTTTGTTCCTGTTAATTAAGATCGTGTTAAACATTGCTTAAACGTTTGTTGTATGGGAGTTCTAAGTTACATATTTTTTTTAAATATTTTTGTTATTGCGGTAACAGTAATGGCTAAACCTGGCTAAAGTTGTAGGAAGTCGCTGGAAGCAGGCCACTTCCAACATGTCAAATTAGAGATCCTTGGGGGAGGCCTATGTTCAGCAGTGGACTTCCTGTGGCTGAGATAATGATTATGGTAACAGAAATACATAATTGGTGAAAATTTCAGCTATCTAGCTATCACTATCACGTTTTATGAGATACAGCCTGTGACAGACAGACATCGAAGGCTTAGTAATAAGGTCCCGTTTTTACCTTTGAGGTTAGGAACCCTGAAAATAACGTCTGCAGGTTCAAATGTCATCACAGCGTTTGTTTAGATGTTCCAATTATTTCTATTTGCTGCTGTTTGTGTTTTATGTGTGATTTGCATGATATTACGCTGAATTTTTCCTTCTTAAGCTCGAGTATTTCTTGTGATTGAGATTTTCTTTGCTTTGGTGAATGATGCTGGTTAATGAAGGTTGGTAGGCTTAAAATAATTGACTTTCTAATGGAGAACTTTGAAGTACGTTGCGATGTTGTTCTGGTAAAGCAGTTTCTACTATCCAGGTTTAATTGCGATGGATGTCTTCGAGAATAGTATTCGAAAACATAGAATCCTTTTAATAGATTCATGCTACAATTACTACGCTACGATACACGCTACGGTTTTTTTTTTGAAATTTATTAGCAAGACGATCATGCCTTTCGCCTGATAGTAAACGATACGACCGTTCATAAATAGTAGCAAAACCAGACAACACCATCACTTACAAAGCAATTTCCAATGCGCTCGCCATACCGAGATATAAAATGTTAAGAAATAAGTCCAGTAGTTACTCTGCTTACAATGTCCTTCAAACCGGAACACCATTGTGCATTAATACTGATGTTTGGAGGGAGAAATAAACATAAACGGTGGAACCATATTCGTATTAGCCTGTATGACAACAACCATAGTCGAATTCTTTAGACTTTGCATTACTTACCCAAGAAGCCTCACACTTAAGAGAGACCTACCACCAGTAGGTACATGTAGGAAATATAATCAAACCAGTTAAAAAGCCGCACTAGTATAGGTACCCGACGCAGCTCACCCTCGACAAAGTTGCCGACCGCTTTAATTTAGCCACCTCATTTATTATAAGGCACCTTTGTTATGGTGATGTCATTCTAGTTTCATTACTTTTCGATTCGATGAACGCAGGATAGGACTTCTTAGCAGTGAGATTTTTATATACATATGTGGGAATAGTGGGAATAGTTTCTCGATGGCCACGTGACAGGCATAGTCTAGTGTGGTTATAACAGTTGTATCTCATTGTTATAATTATGAAAGTATAATAAAGTTTTTATTCTATTATTAGTTACGTCTCCGGATCAAAGAAAATAAGATTGCTTTGATATTCTACAGTAAAGATTTTTAATTTTTTTATCGTTTGTACGTATTTCGTCTTATATCGTTCTCCCTTTTCCTTCAGGTCTTAGACATCTTAATCATTTTTATTCTTTCTAACTCAAGTAATTTCTTTCATCATCTCTTTCACACAATACTACGTTCCATACCAGTCATTTGCCCAACGTTTCATTCTACTCATCATTTTGTATATCAGTCAAATCCTACATACAAAATGTATGAAAGGGAATAATACACAATTGATAGCGTTCGTAGCGCAGATGGTTGGACGCCGGCTGTGAAACGAGAGGCCGCGGGTTCGATTACCGTACCGAGGAAATATTTGTGTGAACCACAGGTATTTGTTTCGGGTCTGGGTGTTTGTGAGACCGCAAAATCTCGCGTAGTACCTGATATTATTTATTTAACTTAATATACAAATATGTACATAGGCGGACTTAATGGCATTCTCTACCACTTACTACCTTGAGATGGTGCTGAGATTACAGAGGTAGGGGTACATATGTTTATTTGATTTGTTTTATTCCTATATAAATACATAATATTTATAAATAAATATATGAATAAGTATGTACTTACATACTATGTAAAACTATATGTTCAAATATACTATAATATATATACACATAAATAAATATATAACAATACATACGATGACACACTACTGTGATGATTCAGCCACTCTATCTAGCAACAAATCCCGAACCTTCTTTTTAAACACGAAACGGTTCATGGACGTCCTGATTTCGAGAGGGAGCGCATTCCAAAGAAGAATAGATTGTATGAAGAAGGAAGAATGTAGGAAATTAGAATGACGGGGGGGGGGGGTGGGACACTTTAAAAGAAGGTTATTTGAGGAGCGAAGATTACGCTCATGACTTTCGCCAAGAAACTGGAAGAAGGGTAATGAAATAAGAAGGTGGTGTAGGAGACGTTACAATACTGAAAAGAGTTGTAAGGGCACGCAAATTTCGCCGTTGACGAATTGGTAACCATTTCAGTTCAGTGCGATGTGAAGATACATGGTCATATTTGCGAAGGTTAAATATGAATCGAATGCAGTTATTGAGAAGGCGGTCCAGTTTGTTAAGAAGATCTGCATTCAGGTCGAAATAGCATACATCACCATAGTCGATCAGTGGGAAGATTAAGGTCTGCACAAGCATCTATGTCGTCTTAGAGGAATGAATGTTTTTAAGGCGATATAAAACACGAAGGGCACCGGTGACTCATTGGCAAACAGAGTTTTTAAAATGTATCCGTAACAGAGATGATCTTCACCTAAAATCTAAAAAAGCTCCTCAAAATCTAGTCCCTAAGATAACCTACTGTAGATATCGAAATTTTTGTAATGATCTGTTACGAAAATTAAAAAATCGTACGAAAAAAGTGAACTAGAAAAAGGTAAAAATAATCCAAAACTTTGCATTAAAAAGGAGAACAATAAAAGATATAACGAACACATACAAAAAGCGCAAAAAATCCTACTGAGTTGCTCGAGATTGATAAAGACCCTATATCATCTATTAATAAAGTCTGTAAATATTTCACTGATGTTGGAAAAAACTTCTCCGTAAACTCGTTAGTTATACTAGAGGTTGATCATGCTGAGATCGAAACACTTATACTACAACTACGCAGTGATTGTGCAGTGGGCTGGGATGGTATACCATCAATTTTACTAAAAATGTGTCGGCAAACTCTTATCCCACCTAGTGCCT